>CM051018.1:8885689-8940689 GCA_027704905.1 Muraenolepis orangiensis
TTGAACCTTTACAGATAAGAACTCGACAAGAAGTCATTACCCCACAAACCGCCACCCGCCCCCTCAGATCCGCCAACAGCTTACTCCTCAGGGTCCCCAGTAATAAGCTCCGCACCGTGGGGGGGGACCGGGCCTTTTGCTCAGCTGCACCACTCCTGTGGAATGGCCTTCCCCATCATAATGTTCCCCGTCATTATCGCTGTACTGTACTTGTGCTGTACAATGACAACATATTTGAATCGAATCCAATCCAATCTAATCTAATCTTAAAGTCACCACAGACCCTGGACTCTTTTAAGACAGGCCTAAAAACCTTTTTTTATTTAGGAAGGCCTTTTTATGTTATCTTAATATTAGTGCTCACTAGTTTTGGACTTTGTAGCACTCTGAGATTTTTGCAGTTTGTGCAATATCAATACAATCCATTGTTATTAGGACAGACAATTTATTTTACAGTTAACTACTGCTGACCGCGTGTGGTCGGCCATCGAGCACTTACAGAACGAGCAGCATGATTGGTCAAACAAATACAAAGCGAAAGAAAGAAAGTTAAGCAGTTAAGCTTGTCTGCAATAAGACTTTAGAATATACTATGTATAAAGCCTGATGAGTGAGACTACACATTTCCCTAATGATCCTTAAAGTGTGAGGGTTAAGGATAACAACCCCGCATTAACAAACCCTATCGGGTTCTATGTACGTGTCTGCTGCAGACTCGGTAGCCTCCGTAAAAACTCCATCCCTACAACCAAAACCCATTGGTCCCCTGTCCCATTTTGCAGGCGGCGGAGGAGTGGAAGTTCGTGGCCATGGTTCTGGACCACATCCTGCTGTGCGTCTTCATGGGGGTGTGCGTCATCGGCACGCTGGGCGTCTTCGCCGGGCGGCTCATCGAGCTCAACACGCTGTAGGGTACGGCTGAGGGACATCGTGACAAAAGAGACCGACCACCGCCTCCTCTCATTGACTTTGGACAGATGCAATGATGTTGATTTCAGCCCAAAAATACAGAGTCTGCAATTCATGTGATCGTAATCCGCATGACTTTGTGGATTATGACGTTTATTATGCCGATTAATAATAATAATAATAATAAATCCAGGTCAGAAAGACCCAAATATATATATACAGTATATATCTAAAGACCAAGTTTAGCCTTTAGGTGACCTGGTTAAATGTAGTGAGTTTGACAAAATATTGTACTATTGTACTTTTTACACATATGTACTGTATATGACTGACATGACTGCTAGAAAACTCGATATACTCTAAAACTCTTTATGGCATACAAGCCTGTGTAACTGTGTAAATTTGTTTTTACATGTTATCACATGAGATGACATTCCCCTGCATTTGCATTATGGAAAAATCTGTACCACTTTTTAATGGGTTTAACTACTGTATGTAGTGCCTAATTATGTGCCTGTGTCATCCTATATGTGTGCCTGTCTTGACGTTCCATCAGGTACATATCGCTTATAAAAGAGACGTGCCTGTATACATGAAGAGGTTAAATAAATACTATAATGTGTCAATCAATCCCACAGTGTGTGCCTTCATCCAGATTGATAGAATTCATTCATTCTTGATTTGTGCCGTGTGTAACAAGTACAACAAAATGCCTTCTCCCCATTCAGAAATTCTACAATACTATACTCCACTCACTACACTACACTACGCAAACTATACTATGCGCTACAAACAACTCTTTACTATAACAATACTACACACAATAAATAAAAGAACAATAAAGTGTCTTATGGATGATGTATACATATGACGGATGGTGCAAATAGCACTTTGAAGTGACCGTAGTGCAGCTCCGTGAGTGAAAGCAACAGCAATAATTAGAATTACAAAATGACGACAATATATAAATTGCAATGTTTACGTTGTTTATTAGGTAGGCAAACACATCAAACCCAGCATTGGCAGAAATATTGAAGCCGACATAAGCTTGGCAAAAGCAATCATATGCTTGAAAAAAAAACCTAAATGCAATAGACATGGCCTTTGAGAGCGTACAGTAGAACGCAATTAGGGGACACGCTGAATTTAAATTTAGGCAGCATTTGAATCCATAACTAGAACCGCACGTGCGCGATGACACAGCCCATGCTACTGTGTAACCTGCCCGTGGTTGGTTCTACCATAATATACAATGTAAACACATCATCATAGCAGCCAAGGCACACGGAAACCACAAACAAGACAGCACACAGAAAGAAAAAACAACAAAAAACACGAAAATCCTTGGAAACAACCGAAACATAACACTCGTCATTCCTTTAAAAACAGTGCCTGTATTGACTTCAGAAATCCTAGCTAACTAAAAAAAGCGTTGTGTAAGATGTTGAACCCAATGCTCTCCTCTCCTCTCTCTCTATCTGTACCAAGGAGATACTGGTTTCAATGGCAAACTCTTCACATAAAGTATTCCTGGGTGCATGCAAGAGTACCATGTACCTTAAAGAGTAAACAAACTTTAAAAGAGCTAGAATTCAATAATAAAAGTCTAAATAAATAAAATTATAATTTTACTAAATTATATAGCTAAAAACGATCCACAAATCAACATCAGTCAGGTTCTGGACGGTAAAACAGACCGTTTGGACAAAGTACAGATTGAGAAACTTAAAAAGGAAAATCTGACCCCTAAAACAACTTATTTGACATGAAAAGTGGTGTAGTTTTTCTGGGTTTAGGTGGCGATACAGATTGATCCTGGTCCTAATCTCAACATACATGCACAACGTTTTAAAAACATAGGAGATAAGAGTGCAAATATGGATCCATCATTATATTCTACAGCCGAGGCTGGTACCATGAATATTGGAAGTAGATCACAAAAGGACATCAGGGGTTCTACATCGTGAATATGGGGAGGAACACATGAACAGAAAATAACCTGCACATATTTTCGTATTCCAAAACTAGAGGGATTTACTTCTATCATCATCATCATCATCATCATCATCATCATCGTCATCTTTAGTTAAATCAGGGATTTTTGACTAATAGCCTAACTGACTAATGGGGACAAGATGTATTGAATTTGTTTAGCATATAGCAGTGAGACATCTGCATTGGACCAGTCAATGAACGTCCTTGTTTTTTTTTAGCCCAATGACACACTCTCTGTGTGTGTTTGACAACATTATGGAAAGGATCCCTTACAGGTCACCTTTCCCTTGATGCAGTCTGTTTGTTTGTTATTGTGTCTTGCTCCGAGTCTCGCTCTGAAATCTTTGCGAAATCTCACATTGTCCAAAAAAAACAGCCTTGACTTTGAAATCATTCATCAGATAACATTGAGCTACACCGGCTGTAGTCACAACACAACACAGCAAACTCTTGCCGGCCCACTCCACTCCACTCCACTCCACTCCACTCCACTCCACTCCACTCCACTCCACTCCACTCCACTCCACTCCACTCCACTCCACTCCTCTCTCTCTCTCTCTCTCTCCAACTCTCACTCACGTTTCCACTGTTCTCTTCCTGCAACAACTCAACTCTCATGAGATTTCGCCTTGAGCGAGACTTGGTTAGTCCCAATAAACAAACAGACCAGAGAAATAACTTCAAGCACTTTAAGAGGACGTATATTGACGCAAAAGGTTTACATTGCAGATGTTTGCAATGTAAACGTCTGCTCAATACTGGACCAATTTCAAAAGATGTTGTCCTCGCATTAGTCAATCCGTCAACAACAGGACTAAGCTCAGATGGAGGTTTTTGCATAAGACAGCATTGAAAGTGGCTACACATTCCTGACAAATTTGAGTCAGTCTTTGGTAGACAGGATGTCAACGTGTTTAGGACAGGACTCCTAGTTAATAAAACAATATATCCTCCTTATTGTCAAATTATATTTATCTCCCTCACACACACAAAGCAAAGCTTACCTCGTGAAGATTACAATCATTTCAAATGTTTGGAGATTTAAATTAAAAGTTAAACGATGCTTTAAATAAATATTACTTTTGCAGTTCCGTTAAATGTAATCGGTAAGGCAAGCCCATTTCATAGTAGCATAACTTAATATCTTAAACGCTTCAGAAATCAGAACCATATTCCAGCAATTGCTACATACTCAAACAATTTCTCTACTTTATCCTAATTCCATAAATAACAAAAACAAACTCATACATTATTTAATGTTGGAGTGAAAACCACTCAACAGTAGCTACTCCACCCACTTCAAAGAATATTAAGCGACCGCAATTTCTTATCAATTATCCAATAAAGAATCCCAATCAAACAATCCATTCAATTTGTAAAGTAAAGCAGCGCTATTGGAGGCAAAAAAACGATATAATAGACTGATGTAATACCTGACCAATCGAAATCCTTGCTTCCTATAATTGGCTATGTTGCACAGTTTCAGTCTATAGCTATATCAATTGAGCAATTCTACAACCTATAAAACCCCTATCCGATTGAGCAGAAACCCATAGTAACCATAAGCACGGTCACCAGGGATGCTGGCTGACACCACAGTACCTCACTTAAATGGCACCCTGTGGTGAAACATATTTGGTGTCAAGTCTGGAGCCCTTGATAAGCCAATGATTCACTTCATCATCATCATCATCATCATCATCATCATTCTCTACATTCTGAAGCAATGCAGACATTGGGACCAGAAAACCTATACTAAAGCAGGAGACTGTAATAGGGTCATTGTTCGCAACGCTGTTGGACACAAGGAAAGAAAAGAACATTACCACTACTCACACTTCATCATGTAGGAGTCAACGTGCAGCCAACGTGTATCACAACCTGGGAGAACAGGGATTCATTCTCACTTAAGTCTCACTGCAAATCTGACGGCTGCACTTCCGCTTCTTGGACAGAGGGGGCGCTAGGAGCCTCCTCCTCCTGCGACTGAGCTTCTTCCATTGGTTCTTCAGCCAGCTGCTGCTGCTGCTGCTGCTGCTGCTCCTCCTTCTTCTCCTCCTCCTCCTTCTTCTCCTCCTCCTCCTCCTCCTCCATCTGCGGCATGGACTCCGCTGATTGGTCGTTGTCCACCGCCTGCTGCCAGCCAGACTCCTCCACTTCACCCGCCTCCCTCTCGTCTAAGGCCGGACGCGGGACGGAGGTAAAGACAAGCAGAGGATGGAAGGAAAGAGGTAGGGGGGGAGAGAGAGAGAGAGAGAGAGAGAGAGAGAGAGAGAGAGAGGAGGAGAGAGAGAGAGAGAGAGAGAGAGAGAGGAGAGAGAGAGAGAGAGAGAGAGAGAGAGAGAGAGAGAGAGAGAGAGAGAGAGAGAGAGAGAGAGAGAGAGAGAGAGAGAGAGAGAGAGAGAGAGAGAGAGAGAGAGAGAGAGACGAGAGAGAGAGAACGAGACGACGAGAAGCACGTGAATGAGTAATCATCACATTTATTATCAAACCGTTTAAAAGATTAACGGCACACAAACAAATCGCTGTGCAGGGCCAACACTAATCTAATCTAGTTGTAATAGGCCATGCAATTGCCACGCCTGATTGGTTGAAATTAGAGCCAGGTTATTCTTCCCATGTACGTCTGTGTCACCGAGGTTGGATTACTTTGCCTTGACTTTGATTTGCCTTCAATAAGCACACAGTCAAATACGTTTGATCGGACACCGAGAAACCAGAAGATGCCATTTAAAAGAGAATCTGTTGCGTTAGTATGGGCGCAGTTAAAATGAGATCAGTTTAAAAGCTGTGATCAGAAGCAAGAGATTACCTTGACTGGACACAGTCAACCCAACCCAAAGAGGACTGATTCAACTGTCACACACACACACACACACACACACACACACACACACACACACACACACACACACACACACACACACACACACACACACACACACACACACACACACACACACACACACACACACACACACACACACACACACACACACACACACACACACACACACACAGTAGTGCCATGATTATGTAGAGCATATCATTCATTGAGTTAAGACCAAATACAATTAATGTAGAGAACATATACAATTGGGTCAGGGATGCACAGATACCAGACTTGGATTTTTTGGATACTGCACGTATTGCGTTTTGAAGCATTTTTATGCTTTAAACTTTTTGAGTACAGTTCTGAGTACACAAGGTCTCAGACACACATCGCTTGTTCATTATTATGCGCATGCATACATGTTTACATCCCGGTGGATCAGTAGTGATCCACCGTATCTACTGTATCTACTATACTATCTACTAGATCTACTATACATAAGAGGTATGTTATCGGTGCATCCCTAAATGTTTGGCTGACTAAATGAAGGCTTTGGGAAGCTCTGGTGTTGAGCTCTGCGCTGCCGTTGTTCAGTTTACTGCAAACGGCACACACCAAGGCTGAATATCTCATTCCGACAATACTGATGGCAAGTCCTGCCAGCTGGAAGCAGTTGGATTGACCGATATATTGTAAGAGTGAAATTGACTCTTATTAATGCTTCTAATCTTTGACTTGGTGCCCATTGTATTAAGTTTTGTGGACCATGGCGCAAAAAAAATGTAAAAAATGTAAAAAATGAAAAAATATGTAAACTTGGGAGCACCGTGCTCGCGGGGTGAAAGGTCAGCGAGGAACACTCGTTAACCCTCACCTTAGCGGCCCTGACACCCTCTCACTAGTCCGGCCTGTGGGCTTCACCTCAGCAGCAACGGGACAAGAGGGAGAGAGAACTGCAGACATGCAGGGAGCATGAGGTGGGCGTTGTCTAGGTCTGCAGACTCCACACGGAAGACCCGGTTCAAGCCAAGATAATTATAGAGAACCTTGGAACACCAGGGGGGAAAGTGGCTCTTAACAGCATCGATAGCTATACTGACGCTTTGCAGAGTATTAAAAATAGGTTGTCTGGAATGTAAACACATAAATAAATTTTAAAAAAAAAACACACATTTTGGATGGCCTCCAGCTAACGCTAACAGCCTACGCTAACAGCTGGATGATGAATGCTCCTTAACTCGTAAAAAAAAAAAAGCTTTTTATTTTTGAATTACCTGAAGAAAACGATCGGTAGAAGTATTTCTTACACCAACCATCTACCGTAAATCAGGAGTCTCGTGTCTGGAGAAAAAAATCTATTTACGCGTCTGATTTGGTTGGATATACGAGTGGAGCGCAGTAACATAATTCCCAAGATAACGTTGAATTGAGCCTAACGAAGCGATCACACCACAGCAGGCACCATCAGTCGGTAGGTCGTTTGTGAACGGGACCGTCTGCTCTCACCTTCTCCACACTGCCTCGCACTGCCCGGACGGGCCTACGCTTTGCCAACGTTCAAACTCTATTCTCAAATGACTCCGGTAGCGGTCGCTGGGACTGTTGTCACCTCGCATGCCCACCCCATCGTTATACTCCTGTAGTACTACACCGCACACCGAACACTAGCACGGGCATAGTAGCAGGGCTTCAAAAACTGCCCGTGAAGACTGAGTGTGAGACACCCAACACCAAGTCCACCGCGGGCCCAGCAGGCAATTTTCCGAAAACGTACAAGAGAGACTAAGTACGTTAGTGTGATTACGTGGAGCGTAGCTTTAGATTGGATTGGACGACGGCCATCGATAATGTCACTTCCTCTACAGCAGAACAGAGCAGATCGCCACATGGGGGAGGGGGTAGGGGGTAATTAGCTTCAGCAATTGAGATTGATTGAAAATCCGACAAAGCAGGGTGGAGAAACAGGAGGAGAAGGAGTGGGGGGGGGGGGGTGGGAGAACCTGAGTTCTGCAGAGGCTGTGCCAGAGGGTGCTCTGGGCGCTGGCGGGTCTGGACAAAGTGGAAACTGTGCACAGAACTCCATGGAGCCGGGGCATTAGCTAGAGGCAGAATCACACCGTTACAGCCGCTGCTCAGGGCCCAGCGTCAAGGTTTCCATGGCGACGATGATGCCAACGCCTTTACTTCTTTAATTTGATATATAATAATGACATTAAGATGGAGTATAGACTTGGATACACTAACGGTAGATGGATACATCTGTGTACATATGCCATAACCAGTTAAACACACAGTTTACTTCAATGTCTCATAATGGGCTGTCATGTGTTGTGAAGAATAAATAGCTAGTAGAAAAAACATAAAAATATGAAACAATATTAAATGCAGCCACGCAATGCCCAACACATGAATGAGCCATGGCATGAGCATGTTAATGTGTAATAATGTGCACATGCCACTTCAAATGGGTCCATATAAACTAAAACATTGAAATACATTGTAAATATTAACCGCATGGGCTGAATACACGTGTCCACAACATTCTGTGGCTGTGTTTAGTCAGCAGTGGGGAGATACAGAACACGGTTGGTTAACTCTTAGTCGGTTGAGAGTAAAGAAAGGCAAAGAGTTAGGCACACATTGGCTTTGAATGAAGCGATCACCAGGACACTAGCTAGAGCTAGTGCTAGCTACATTTGGGCATGGTTAGAAGGAATAAGATTCATGATCAACATCAGTAGGTTATAAAAAGGGTTAGAATTCTACCTCTTTGGTCATCATATCCACAATAGCAAAGCGCAGTGTGTAGTCGGTACCAAAACATCTAAATCATTGGCATCACATCTTAATGTTCGATTTTGACCCTATGGCCCAGCTCTAAACAATATTAGTTAGATAATGATATTGGTTACATTAACAAGGGTCCTATTTTAGCACCAGGTTGATTAGCCATTACAGGGTGCTTTTAAATATATTTATATATATATTAAATCCCCTTGGGGACTTGATCGACCCATTGTCTTGCCCATCCCCTGTTCATGGAACATCGAGTGAAAAATATAATTGAGTTCACCACTCACCGATATGACTGGATCATAGCAAGGAAGAAGTACCGCAAACTAGAGGGGGAGAACTAGCGAACTGGATTTTTTTGCAAAAGTCTTCAAAATATTACTTTAAAGAGTAATAGTCCTTTTATAGCCCTGCTTCTTTCATCGTTCCAGCCCGCAGCGATGCAATCGTTTACAATTCAACAATAAAAATCAGTTTATAAATCTATTGATTTTCAAAGGGACATTCTCATCCGTCATATCTAGTCTTGACGACTACTTTTTAAACCTTCACGCAAACTTTGTAACGCTACTTCAATGTTGGGTAAACGTAAAAGACTCTGCAAAGCAGAACTTGAGCAACAAACACAGTCAGTTATATCGGTGAGTGGTGAATTATCATTTTTTTTTTTTTTACATATCTTTCACCCGATTGGGTGGGTAAATATATATACATAATATAATAAACAGGCAGGACCTAGAGCGCCAAGTACGACGCAGCCTACTCTCTCGTTTATAGACCAACATCTACATACACACTCCCACTCGTGACATCACACGTGAAAACACACGTGTGGCCAACCGGTGACCCTTTAAAAGAACAAGCCACAGACAGACCCGCCTGTTCAAACGGCGTTCTCCTTCTACTCGTGGAGGTTATACGTGTCCGTACCTCCAGAGGGGGCGGCGCTCTCCTCCGTTTCCGAGCCGGAGCGAGTGACCGGGATCGGGGAAGGCGACTCGGCCCTCAGCCTCCTCTCGAAGCTGAACTCCGGGAGGCGGGGAGCCTGGGGCCGTGTCTTGCGGGCCGGGTTCATGAAGTAACAATACGCACAACGGAACGCTGGAGGGAGGGAGAAATGTGGGAAGGAACGTCAACAACAACCACAACCACAACAGCAAGACACAAAGCCAGCGATCAGCTTTGTCACACACATCTACTTAAGCGCTAACCCCTTGCTCAGTCATGGCTTAAAGGCCATGGCTTAAAGGCCTGGAAAAACTAAACAACATACAACATGTACAATATCTTAAAAATGACAATTAAGGCTAATTCAAGTTAGAAGACTGTGAAGATTTTGATAAAAAAAATAAATAAATCAAGATTCAAGATGTTTTTATTTGCCATATGCAGTGTGCAAGTACAATGAAATGCTTACTCCCCATTCCCTCCCACCGAATGAATTTCCTACAATTGAACACTATATGCTATACTATGTACTATACTATAGCAATATGACAGTTATGGATGACATGAAGAACAACGCAGGAACGGACCTTGTGTATGTGTGTGTGTGTGTACGGATTCCATCATAGAACAATTACGTAGATTATTATTACCTAGAAACTCAAACTCCTCTTTCAGAGCCATGCCGTTGTGGGAGAAACACTGCTGGCAGACCAGAGCATATCTAGACACACAAAGACAATGGGTTTGGGATTATTAAAATGATTCATTTATTTATTTATTATTATTATTATTATTAAAGCTTCAGGGAAAAAACGTCAACGTCAAGAAGCATTACTTCATTAACCCATCTCTCACCTGTTCTGTGGGCCGTCGCCCACCAGGTACTCTATGACTCTGTCCACTGCCCCTCGCTCTCGGGGCAGCACAGGCCGGGACAACGGAGGCCCAGGAGGGTGCATGCCTTGGGGAAGACAGGATCACTTACCTCTAATATTGATATCAAAGTCTGCACATATCCCATACCTACTCTATAAGTCATTTAATACCTGTTTTTAGTAGTCCTTTTCTTTTTTCTTTTTACATATTATTCAACAACTGTACATTATATATTCCCATGCACTTTACTGCAACATTTGCACTCTGGTTTAGATGCCAAATTCCTTACGATGTACTGTACTTGTATGCTGTAGTACACTGACAATACATTTGAATCTTATCTAATCTAATCAAATCTTACATGCCAAAACTCAAAATACAAAGAACCTCATTTTATATTTTGTTTAATGGCACAACCCATCTCGAACGGACAGGTGGACGGGACGGACAGATCCAGGGCGACCTACCTACACCCGGTATGGGCGAGCAGGGCGTTCTGTGCACGGCCCCCAGCTGGACCGGGGTTGACAGAGCTGATCTCTCCGGTGGGCCCCCTGGAGCTGAGAGAGGGACACATGCTGGAGTCAAGGGAGGGTGAGCACACCAGGGAGGGACCACATCAAGTATATACACAAGATACAAGATATTTGTTTGGCCATTTGCAATAAGTACAATGGAGTGCTTACTCCCCATTCCCTCCCAGAGTATGCATTTCTAAAGCAATACTATAAAAGTAGTATACACAATAAAAATGAACATAAAAAGAATAATAAAGTGACATGTATGAAAATTGTGCAAAAAGATTAAAAAGCATTTAAAGTGCCAGTAGTGCAGCAGCATCATGAATACAGCGCAGTACAGTGCAAACCAATGTCCAGAAAGTCCAGCAAAGTATGATAGTGTTATGTTAATGACGATGTTCTGATAGTGGCAGCACTGGTAGTCACAGACAGGGCATCTAACTGCGCTAAATCTAAATCTAAATCTGGAGGATTGAATCCTCTTTATTGCTCACACACATGAACACACACAGTGACATTTGTTTCTCTGCATTAAACCCATCCTAGTATAAAGAACAGTGGGCAGCTATTGCATATTCAGCACCAGGGGAGCAGTGTAGGGGTCTGGTGCCTTGCTCAAAGGCACCTCGGCAGAGCCCAGGTGTTTTGGGGACTTGAACCCGGGTGACCTTCCGGTTCCCAAGCCCCAAGTCCCAACAGACTGAGCTTCTACTGCCGCCCCATGACCCAATGACCCTTAACCCTTCAAAAGGGTTAAGGGTTGTGCCCAATCCTTCGCGTGATATGAATATCATTATTCATATCACGCCGGTCACAAACACAATACTTTGTCTTCTCCAATGTGACGTGTGTGCGTGTATCCAGGTGGGCAGTCCCTCACCCATAGGTGTTGCAGTCGGGGACATCGGAGGGCATGCGCCAGGGGGCGGAGTCATCATCACCATACCGGACGGACTCACCATTGGCATGGGCCTCATGGCCACACCCCTCTGCCGAATCTCTGGGGAGAGGAAGGGAGCGAGGGAGGGAGGGGAGAGGGGGAGCCAAGTAGTGTCAGGAGAGTGGCAGGACAAAGCTAGGTACTAGAAATCACAATGATCAATATTGTAGTCCAAAGTAAATGCCTCATCGCTATAGGTGTGTTGAGGGAGTTCAGTGTATTAGGGATATGTACACTTGGTGATTCTAACTCAGGGGTGTTTTTATTGGGGGCCACATACAGAACGGGCCACAAACAGTATTAAAGCAGCAGTGTTCTACCCGGTTCTACAGTTATCAGTGGTGGTCCCTTAAGGTACTGCAGGTGGTCCATGAGTTCTAGAATGTATCCTAATCCTCGTTCCCAATGTTGCTTCTCAGGGATGGCGCTCCCTAATCACAGCCCTGTTTTAAAGGGAGGGGTAAGTAAACTGTACTAAAAAGTACAAGTGTTGTGTAAGCTGTGTAAATAATATGATCGGGCTCATTAACACATCAAAGGGGCTTCTCACCGTTAGATATTTGTATTCAATTTAATTGGGCTTATTAACACATCAAACATACTGTCATACATTTTTAACTCACCGATGATAGGAACAGCATTTCACTCAATTGGGAACAGTGATGCTGCACCTTGGACTGACGAATGCAAACGGGCCATATTTGTTTGTCAAATTCGCCACGGGCCACTTAAAAATGGGCCACAATTGGCCCGCGGGTCGCAGTTTGGACACCACTGTTCCAACTTGTCATTGTGCTGATGTATGATTCTATCGCCCTATTGGTTCTATTGTGTGCTGACGTTTTGATTTTAGAATTGTATTGGTGGTGTTGGTGGTGTGTGCTGGAGTAGGATTCCAGCATCCTTTTGGTTCTATTGTATGTCGATGCACGGTTCTACCTTGTCCTGGTCGTGGAGCCATCTGTGGATGCACTGGAGTTGACTCCAACTCCTACACAAATATATGGAGAAAAAAAAAAACATCTACGATCATGCGTTTAACAAACATGTGACAGAGACAGTGATTGCATCCCATGCCAGAGATGCAAGACAGATCAACACCACACTAGAAATCCATCTAATCCAGATCGGTTATGCTTGAGAAACGTTTGTATCTCGTGGCTTTGTGGCACACGCGTCATTAAGTTAGAAATGGCAGTGAGATGCATTATCCTGCCGAAACACCGCCTTGAGTGAATGTTACACCAAAAGACGTAAAGGGTAGACTTCATCTAAAACACAGCTCACAGCTTTCTTCTTGGCCTCCGGGTCGAAGCGCTCCAGGATGAGCTTGGCATTCTTGTACGTCTCGGTTTCCATCACTTCCTCAAGCTGAAAAACAAAACATTAAAACATTAACATTTAAAGAAGACATTTAGCTTCACCTAAAGCCACATATTTGGTTTCTGGTGCCGAAACAAACAATTATGACTTCATCATCTGCTCAGGTGCTCAGCTAGTAAAGCAACACTCTGTCCATCCTAGTGCCGCGTAAATGTACTTTACTAATGTACTTTACTACTGTTAGGTCGCCTTTAAGTATTCAACTTACCAACTATTGTTATAGCATAGTGTTGTATAGTGTTGTATTGTATAAGTATAGTTCATAGCAGAGCATATAGTGTTAAATTGTAGGAAATTCATACTGCGGGAGGGAATGGGGAGTAAGCATTCCATTGTACTTGTTGCATATGGCAAATCAAAATCTTGAATCTTGTTCTTTGGGGAAAACCAGAGATTCAAAATTCTTCAAATTCTTCAGTATATTCAAAAACAAATATATATAAGACTTCCCCACTTTCAACAGTAGCTACACAATCACAAAGGCCATACTGACATTGTTAAAAGTATGCCGTCATTTCCCAGACACACATCTTCGACGTATCGTGAGATCAACACATCACCAGTTCAAATAATGTTAGCATAGGCCTACTAACTGCATGTAAAATATCGGTATACTAATGTAAAATAATATCAGTATACCAATATATGAACTAACAGCACTATACTAATATGTAGAAATGACTCAGAAATGGAGCCTCAGATACAGCAACTCTCAGCTTCAAAACACCTACACTACGACCATCTCTTGCCTGTGTGTGTGTGTGTGTGTGTGTGTGTGTGTGTGTGTGTGTGTGTGGTGTGTGTGTCCTTTCTTTCATTGCCAAGTTTGTGGTTCAAATATTGATTGTTATTTGCCTGTACGTCTTGTTGATTAGGTTACATTGTGCACAAAACACGATAAGGTTCACATTTAAACCAACAACAAAGTCCCCTGTGGCATCCGTCAAACTGTTCCTCTACAAGCGGAGACCTCTCTAACAATGCATGTGGATTTGAGAGATGTCAGCGGACACTTATCTGATGTATTGACCATTGAACCCTGAGCAGGGTAGAATGCAATAATGGATAATATATGGATAATATAATAGATAGATAGATAGATAGATATTTTTTTTACTTAAGGTTAGGGTTAGACAGTAATTGTATAGCTAATGTTTGAACGGGGGGAGGGGGGGTATATATATATATATATATATATATATATATATATATATATATATATATATATATATATATATATATATATATATATATATATAATTATTTAGTTTTTTTAGTACGACTTTGAATAAGTTCAACACAAGATTTTATTCACCTAGTGGTCATATTGGTTAGCTGGGTGGGGAAACCTTCTAGAATCTTTGGAAACCAATGAATTATTGTTTGTTCTGTATTCAATTTCTCCACTCGGGTAGCATTTAAAACTAACCAATATGGCCACTAGGTGGCTTCTAGTCACGCCATCTACTGGATGGAAAGACAACAATCCATTCACATCCTGCATTCCTTCTGATGTCTTTCCTTGTGAAATATAGCTTCATTAATGAATTCACAAACTGATTCACAACATCTCATATACTTACAATCTTTCTTTTGGACACTTTCAAGTCTTCTAATTTATCATCTGAAAAAAGCAGAAATACAGGACACAATGAGACAACGCATCTCGCCACTGGTCAAATGTATTCCGAGAACTAAATACCTGCTTTCAGTAACTGCCTTTCATCTTAGCGTGGTGTGGCACAATAGAGGTGGGTGTGACTTCTTGAAGGGTAGACATAATAACTCTCACCGTCAGCCTACACCTTTGGTCATTGTTAAATAATGTGTTGAACAGTGTACCGATTGACTTATTTCAAGCCCACGGTCGTGAAAGTGTGTTTCAAAAATCGAACTTATCACGATTGACCAACCAAAGCTTGTTCGTATTTCTAGCAACCAACCTGCTAACCGGTCAGCAGTTGGTAGACTTGGTACCCGGTGAAGACCCAAACTAGCATTGGGTTCTACAGTGGTCGTGGAGTACGCTTCAGGTGGAAACGCATCAAAGCCAGTGCAGGAGTCGTGGAGTGGGTGTGGTTAGTGGCTGGTCAGGTGGATTAGACTATGAGGCTGCACAGCTATGGTGAATCTGAGTAATCAAGGCCCACAGGTTTAACCGGCCATCACACACACACACACACACACACACACACACACACACACACACACACACACACACACACACACACACACACACACACACACACACACACACACACACACACACACACACACACACACACACACACACACACACACACACACACGCACACACACACACACGCGCACACGCACGCACACACACACACGCGAGCCGTGACACGTCATGGCTGTCACTCACCACCTGCTAAACATTCTCAACCGGTAACCGTGGGCTAAACCGGTTCCAACATCGTACCCATGTCCTGTGCGTCCGAGGAGCCCAGAAAAGCCACCTAGACTGCCGCCAGCAGTGTTCGTTAAGAGGGCCGTCATCCGTCAACCTCACTTTGCAGCCAGTCGAATTAGCTAGTTTGATCCCGCAGACGTATGTTGAACTGCCGCATGTTGAACTGCCGTGAACACCATAAGCGAACGTCACAGCTAACATTTTCGCCATTTGTCGTCTACATCATTGGCTGGCGTTCGGCAATTGGCCAACTGAATGTTGTTCGGAGCATAGCTGCCTGTGTCGGGTTGGCTCCAGACTCATTTCTTCAAGGGAGAAACCCTGAGGTGAACTTAGGTGACATTTAGGCCAGTAGTATCGATGACCGTACTTCAAAATTATTTTTAACCAGACATGGGTACAACCAGAAACACGACATGTGAACACTGTCAGGCAAGGAAAGATTCTCACTGTTTCGTTCTGTGCGTTTGGAGAAGAGGTACACCAGCAGTCTCCTGGTGAACCACACCCTGGGAGAGATAGAGATACACAACCAGTTTCAAAACAGGGTAAACGAAAGTGAGTAGCTCACAATATGAAATATTGGTCTGTTCTAGCCAACATTAGTGAAACAACATCATACTGTATGGTTTAAACAAATGGAACAAACCAATAATCAACATTATAAACATAAGCCCTGCAATGGTAAAACAAAAACAATGGGAAAAGAGCTCCATATGGAGCAAAGAGCAGAAAGCTCACAATATTTAGCTAAAATCTATATTAACAGTTTTCATAGGTGCATACAGATGACCAGAAGTCTAGGTAACCTCATTTAAAAAAACCTTTAACACAAATCTATGTTGAGTGCATACTCACAGCACAGGGAAGAAGAAGAAGGGCAGGGCCATGGCTATTTTCTGGAACCATTGTTCGGGTAGGTAGAGCCAGTAGACTATGACACAGGTCAATAGGTACAACACTGACGAATAGATGAGAAGTCTGCCAACCCACAGCTGGGGACGAAGAACAGAAGACTGCCGTTCAACTATTGGACACAACAGAAGACTTTCCCCACTGCAGGTATTGATCAAGAGTCCCAAACGCTTGTGCGTCAATCTATGCTGATCAAGTAGTATCCACTTATTGGCGAGCAATCAGTCTCTCTCCTATAGCAACATTTTCCATTTAGAAATATGCAAAAATGTATCAATCAATCAAATCAATCAATATGCATGATTTCTGTACACAGTATTGGTTATTTAATTGATTGACAATTTATGCCGTGAAGGTGATTGCTGCAGATCCTATTCAGTTTCAGCAGGACACAAATATGAGCTGTTCAGTCATCAGGACATTCCCAACAATCCCTGGGAATGTCCCCTGGCATGGTGGATTGGAACGAGACCCAGGGCACGCAGTTTTGCCAAGTCATTGTGTAGACATTTAGATTCCGTGAGCTCTACCTTCAGCAGGCGTTGATTCTTGGTACTGAAATCCTCCAAGTCTTTGATCTCCTACAACATGAATGATAAGGCTGGTGTTAATACACTTGTTTAGTGAGAGGTGTGTTTGTGCGTGTGTGGTGCGTGTGCGTGTGCGTGTGCGTGTGTGTGTGGAAAAGCTGGTATGAGCCATCTTGGAAGTTTCCGTCATAGCATCATTCGCTCCATGAAATATCAAAACATAGCAGTGTGTAAAAGTGTCTGTGTGTTTATACCTTATCCAAGTTTTCCAGTTGTTCAACTGTGGTTGGTTTTGTCTAGATAGAAAATAAAGGAAGATAGAAGATTGCCATTTGTAACAAGTACATTGGAATGCTTACTCCACATTCCCTCCCGCAGTATACATCTCCAAAATCAATACCATACAAATAATATATACAATACTAATAAAAATGAACATAAAAAAGGACAGCAAGTGACTGTTGGTTTGGTATGAACATCTGTTGAATGTGCAAAAAGATTTAAAAGCATTTAAAGTGCCAGTAGTGCAGCAGCATCATGATTACAGTGCAGTACAGTGCAGTAGCTGTAGTGAGTCCAGAAAGTCCAACAAAGTATGAAAGTGTAATCTTAATGACAATGTTGTGAAAGTGAAAGTGAGGGATATAGATCATAAATAAACAAGATTGAATAGAACAATAAGACAACATATTAATTGCATAATGGTAACCTCTAATCAATCTGCCTATTTATTTACCAGTAAAAATTGATTATGCAAATTATTAATTAGCATGTGTGGCATTTCTGAGGCATGGACAACTGAACAAAAACAAATCCATTTCCCCCTACTCCTGCCTCTCCCTCATTCCATCTGTCTCTCGCTCTCTCTCTCCGTCTGTAACACACACACACACACACACACACACACACACACACACACACACACACACACACACACACACACACACACACACACACACACACACACACACACACACACACACACACACACACACACACACACACACACACACACACACACACACACACACACACACACACACACACACACACACACACACACACACACACACACACACACCCCCCACACACCCACCCACCCAGGAGGGCTCAGAATAGAAGTTGGCTTGTTCCAGCTAGGGTGAGGAGGATTATTTTCTCCTTCAACAGAGCCAAACATCTGAACTGCTCACATACAAGCTCTGTGTATCCCATCAGGCCAAAACTATTCCTTACCTTCCATCTGGATATGATAGCCCCCATATCTGCAAATCGCAGTCCCCTCTTCCGTTTCCTTTATCCTTTCTATGATATAAACAGTTTGGGTTACATACAAGTAGACATACTGGCTTTGTCATAGCATTTATAACTCATACTAAGTCATGCCATTTATATTGTGTGGTAAGACCAAACTTGCATAAACACTGCATGTGTTATAATAGCTTGGGCCATGCAGTGACAGTGAGGTATCCTAAGAAGTTTAAAAGATAAAGATCCGAGTCGAGCACCAGGATAGGGACAAACCTCAGGATACACCACAAGTATATGCCCTGAGAACCAACCCAGCAACATATATATAGGACATGTAAACCACCCAATAAACATATGTATATGACATATAAACCACCCCAGAAACATATGTATATGACATGTAAACCACCCCAGAAACATATATATATGACATGTGAACCACCACAGAAACATATGTATATGACATGTGAACAGCCCCACAGAAATATATGTATATGACATATGAACAGCCCCAGAAACATATGTATATGACATATAAACCACCCCAGAAACATATGTATATGACATGTGAACCACCCCAGAAACATATATATATGACATGTGAACCACCACAGAAACATATGTATATTACATATGAACAGCCCCACAGAAACATATATATATGACATGTGAACCACCACAGAAACATATGTATATGACATATGAACAGCCCCAGAAACATATGTATGTGACATGTGAACCACCACAGAAACATATGTATATGACATGTGAACAGCCCCAGAAACATATGTATATGACATATGAACCCCCCAATAAACATATGTATATGACATATGAACCCCCCAATAAACATATGTATTTGACATGTGAACAGCCCAATAAACATATGTATATATGACATGTGAACAGCCCCAGAAACATATGTATATATGACATGTGAACAGCCCCAGAAACATATGTATATGACATATGAACAGCCCCAATAAACATATGTATATATGACATGTGAACAGCCCCAATACACATATGTATATGACATATGAACAGTCACAGAAACCTATGTATATGACATATGAACAGCCCCACAGAATCATATGTATATGACATATGAACAGCCCCAATACACATGTATATGAAGGCATTTGAACAGAACCGACTGTTCTTTAAAAGCGCCATAGGTCATGCAATACATGACACACGAGCAGAATACACACATTGGTCAATTAGGTCAAGTAGAAACCCAGTCCTACACACACACACACACACAACGCCTTCCTGGTGTTGTGTGTGTGTGTGTGTGTGTGTGTGTGTGAGGAGATTATGCATAAGTCTCTATTCATATCTTTGGGCGATCACCACTTCGATCACAACAACGACACAAGATACTTGTATTTAACTTAACTATCTGCTAAGCTAACCATAGCTGCGCCGATTTGTATGTAGTACACCGTTTTGAACACTGTCTGACGAATATATAATATATGATAATAATAATAATAATAATTCAAAAGCTTGGTGTACTTACAGTGGTTAGTGGGGTGTTTCTTACAGTAGAGGGGGGTGGTGTGACAGCAGCGGAGAGGACGGGGATGAACTGAACTGAAATGCTTTGTTTTGCTAACGATTGAAAGACAGCAGCAGCCGTAATACTCGACTTCCGGTCTGATGGATATGGCTCTTCTAAATAATGGTAAAACAAAATGTTTGGACTTTTTAGAAAAAGAACAGTAAGAACCATATACTTTATATATATATCTATATATATAAAGAAAATCGCTTTAATTGTGGTAATGTTTTTAGTTAATGAATGATTTGAGACACATACAATTCATTGTTTAGCAATCCGTGTTTAACTATGAAATAATTCAGACCGGAAGTGCCGTCTTCTTTCAACCTAGATTATAGTTAGTAACTTAACGCTATTAACGTATTATTACTGCCCTTTACCGCAAATATAAAATGCTGCCGTATTAATACGCCAGTAATATTAGTATAATAATATAATATATAATATATAATCATAGTATAATAATATAATAGTATATAATAATAATAATAATAATAATAATAATAATAATAATAATAATAATAATAATAATAATAATAATAAAGCTTTACCGAAATATTATTCCGGCCAACTGTTGTGCACAGGATGCAATGTGCAGACATAAGGCCACTTTAACATTGGGCCAACCAAGAACATAATGCTATTATATCATATTACTAAAGTATTATTGATATATTCTATATATTTTAATCTAATGTTCACATTTCCATTTGGTCTCATGTCAGTGTAACATGTGTCTGAAGCAAGAGACCTTCTCAACTGTAACTCTTTTGTATTGAGTACACACTGGAATGTAGAAGGTGATGCTGTGGATGGAGGATGGAGAGGAGGAGGAGGAGGAGGAGGAGGAGGAGGAGGAGGAGGAGGAGGAGGAGGAGGAGGAGGAGGAGGGGGAGGAGGAGGAGGATAAAGAGTAGGAGGAGGAGTAGAGGAGGAGGAGGAGATGAGGAGGAGGAGGAGGCTGAGGAGTAGGAGGATGATTAGTGAGGAGGAGGATGATGCGATGCGAGTATGAGGATTCGACTCTTATTTTCGCTCTTCTGACATCTGCTCGTTAGTTTCGCTCTTCTTATTCGTCTTTATCTATGTGCTTCTTTCTGTCGGCGTCGATTATTCTGGCTTCGTCTTTCTCTCTTATGCTTCTTGTCTCTTCTTCTTCTTCTTCTTCTTCTTCGTTCTTCGTCTCTTCTCTTCTTCTTCGTCTTCTCTTCTTCTACTTTCGTCTTCGTACCCTCTTCTTCTTCTTTCTCTGCTTCTTGTTTCTCTCTTACTGTCTTCTCTTTCGTCGTCGTCTGCGTCTGCTTCGTCTTAGTCGTCTTGCTTCGATTGCTTCGTCTATCTCTTCTCTTCTCGTCTCGCTGCTTGACCTTTCGGCAGCTGCTCGGCTGTCCCTCTTCGGCTTGCGGTCTGCGCGGCTTCGTCTGCTCGCGCGGCGTGCATTCGCGTCTTCTGCTTCTCCTCGCGTCGTCTGCTTCGTCGGCTCTGCGCGGCTGCTGCGCGGCTGCGTCTGTGCTCTCGTAGGTCTGCTTCGGATGATGCTGCTCTCTGCAGGGAGGAGGATGGCGAGGAGAGGAGGGAGGAGGCTGGAGAGGAGGAGGCGGGTAGAGAGGAGGAGGTGGATGAAGAGGAGGAGGATGTAGAGGAGGAGGAGGGTGGAGAGGAGGAGGTGGATGAAAAGGAGGAGGATGGAGAGCAGGAGATGGAGAGGGGGGGGAGGATGGAGAGGAGGAGGAGGATGAAGAGTAGGAGGAGAGGAGGAGATGGAGAGGATGGAGAGGAGGAGAATGAGTTGCTGGATTTACCTTCAGCAGCCAGAGGAGTTCCACTTCTAAAATGCATTTGTTTTAATGTCAGACAATTCAAGAAAGCATGGTATGACCTTTTGTATTATTCTCTATTCTTTATTATTATTACATTATTATATATTGATATATATATTGATGTTGATATTGATATATACTGATATATATATTGATATATTGATATCAGATCACCTCTGTTTCTCTCTGCAGATTTCTGTCAAACCACCATTCACCAAAATGAATTAAGGCTAACAAATAATGGCAACCAAACACAACCACTGCTCCCTCCCATCGGGAGTGGCTTGCTCCACTAAAATAGCCCAGTGTCTATCAACAGGTGTGCGCCAATGAACTTTAAAGGCTGCCTGAACTCCAAACAACCGCAAGGCCACCAGGTGTCACTGTGGTAGCGACCTCTGGTGGTGCTGGTGGTGGTGGTGCTGGTGCTGGTGCTGGTGGTAGTGGTGGTGGTGGGTGGGGGGGGGCGATGTTGAACTTAAATTTCAAAACCTGAGCAAGCATGGATTTCAAAAGAGCTCCCCGGTGAATTGTGAATAGATATACCGGTAGTTGTGGAGGAGGCAGCTGCATGCCCAAGTCGATGATCCTGACACGGGGCGTGTCAGAGTGGGTTTGGATCAGGAGGGTCTCAGGCTTTATTTACATTTATTACATTTATTTATATTATTTACAGTGATTCAAGATTCACAAGATTCAAGATTTTTATTTTCCATATGCAACGTACAAAGTACAATGGAATGTCCCCATTCCCTCCTGCAGTATGAATGTACTAAAATACTATACTATAACAATACTGTACACAATAAAATAGAACAATACAGTGACTGATGGATTATATATACATGTGTTAAATTGTGCAAAACACATTTAAAAACATTAGTAGTGCAGCAGCAGCATGAATACAGTGCAGAACAGTGCACAAACTGTAATGAGTCCAGAAAGTCCAGCAAAGTATGATAGTGTATGATAATGTATGATAGTGTTATGTAATATGGATGACAATGTTGTGATAGTGGCAGCACTCCTAGCACTTCAGTAGGCGCACTGCCTGTGGATAAAAACTGTCCTTGAACCTGGTAGTCTTTGTACGGATTTATCGATGAGTCGCCAGCAATTCCCACCGCTAGAGGGCAGTCCACAGTTTACCGCATTCAAATGAAGTAATGAATCATGATCGTAGAAGAGATTTACAGAAATACCATTGGCTACCGCATCGCGACCCGCCCCCCCCCCGACCCAGAAACCAACCAATGGTTGAGCAGCAGTTACTGTCCCGCGTTCCCCCAACGCTGTTGTCGTTTCCCCTCATGTGTGATGATCTAAATACAAGTCTCCAGTGTGTCCAGTTCACTTTTAATATATATATAGACATATTAACATTTTAGTTTGTTTATTAAATCAACCAGACGGCCAACATGGCAGGTGTTATCCGCAGGCTGGACGAGACTGTAGTGAACCGTATCGCAGCAGGAGAAGTCATCCAGCGTCCCGCTAACGCCATCAAAGAGATGCTCGAAAACTGGTCGGTGTTCATTAAAGATGTCCAGTGTGTGTCTAATGTCTAGTCTAATGTCGAATCTAATGTCTAAGGTATGAATCATAAGTACGAATCATAGGACCACGGCATTGAGAGCTGTGGCCTTAGTCACATGTGACCCATTTCAAGGTGTGCCGATATAGTATTATATTAGTGTTATTGTATTATTAATATTATTATTATACCCCAATGTGCTGAAGTGAATCATGTGCTCTTCTATTATTCTTACAGTTTGGATGCAAAGTCGACTAATGTTCAAGTGACGGTGAAGGAAGGAGGTCTGAAGCTCATCCAGATCCAGGACAACGGCACGGGCATCAGGGTAGGAGCTGCTTCTCTCTGTGTCCAGGACACCCCGATCAGAACTGCCACTATCACAACATTGTCATTACACTATCATACACTGTCATACTTTTGCTGGACGTTCTGGACTCATTACAGTGACTGCGCTGTTCTGCACTGTTCTGATGATGCTGCTGCTGCACTACTGGCACTTTAAAGTGCTTTTTAAATGTGTTTTGCACAATTCTACGCATACCATCTTCAGTCACTTTTATGTTCATTTTCATTGTGTATGGTGTTTTTTTTTATAGTATTGTGTTTTAGAAATGTATACTGTGGGAGGGAATGGGAAGTAAGCAGTATATTGTACTATTGTAATTGTAAAAAATCTTGAATCTTGATCATTGTTTTTTTTTGTTTTTTGGACTTAGAAAGAAGATATGGACATAGTTTGTGAACGGTTTACCACAAGCAAACTACAGTGCTTTGAGGACCTTTCCGCTATTTCAACCTATGGTTTCAGAGGGGAGGTAAGCAAGCAACACGTGTAGTGTTGGTGTTCGATGCATTCTAACGTGTACTGTATTTGTGTGCCCCCTTGAAACGCTAAAACTGTGTTTTTGTATTGTGTTTTTTGCAGGCACTGGCTAGCATTAGCCATGTGGCCCATGTGACCATCACAACAAAAACCAAAGACTCAACGTGTGCCTACAGGTATACGGGCTGCAAACTTCTTAGGCTTCTCGTCGAACATCGCATACAGACTTACGGAGGGGCTGACGTTCTGAACAAGTGTGTCTTTTGCTTTTTTCAGAGCCAACTACAGTGATGGTAAACCGAAAGGACCCCCTAAACCATGTGCTGGAAACCAGGGCACACAGATACTGGTGAGGTGTCCGTCTCTCTGTCTGTGTCTCTGTCTGTGTGTGTGTCTCGCTCTCGCTCTCTCTCGTTCTCGTTTGGAGAAGAGATTCTTAAGAAGTAGGACCGTGTCGTGTAACAGGGGTGGTGCTGCGTTTGGGTCCGTGTCCCCCTAGGTGGAGGATCTGTTCTACAACGTGTCCACCAGGAGGAAAGCCCTGAAGAGCCCGGCAGATGAGTACTCCAGGATTGTGGAGGTGGTGAGCAGGTGGGTCTTTCGGGGACGACAACACACAACGTGTGTGGCATTCTGTTGCATTGCTTTCAATTGATTGTTATGTGCCTGCCGTCACTTACTTCTGCTGCCTATTTGCAGGTACGCTATACACAACTCGGGGAAAAGCCTATCTGTTAAAAAGGTATTTAATGTGTTTGCACTATTCATTCCTAATTCATTTCAAGAAGCGTGTGCGTGTGTGTGTGTGTGGGGGGGGGGGAGCAGGACTGTGCATCGGTAGTTACTGTCATTACAAATGTGTTCTGCTAATCCTGGTGCTACAATAAACCAAACCATTCGCGGTTGTTTATTATGGATCTTGCTCCCCTTTAGCAAGGAGAGACGGTGGCGGACGTCCGAACCCTACCCAATGCATCCATCGTAGATAACATTCGAGGGGTATTTGGCAACGCGGTTAGCAGGTAAGTGAGCAGCTCACTACCCATTGGCTCGTCAGTCAATTGTCAATTAAGTAGTCGTCAGCGGCCCCATGGATGATCTCATCTTGTGTTTTGACAGGGAATTGATCGAAGTAGGCTGTGAGGATACGAAGCTCGCCTTCAAGCTGAAGGGCTACATCTCCAACGCCAACTACTCCGTCAAGAAGTGCATCCTGGTCCTCTTCATCAACCGTAGGGTCCCCGCTGAAAACTGGGAACGCAAAACAAACCCGAGTGTGTTTTGAAGGGGCCAACCCTCCTCCCCCCTCCACGCTGAGCTCATTGGGCTTTGTTCTTTGTTCGTGTTCCCCTCGTTCACAGATCGTCTGGTGGAGTCGAGTGCCTTGAAGAAGGCCATCGAGACCGTATACGCTGCCTACCTCCCCAAGAACACGCATCCCTTCCTCTACCTCAGGTAGTGTGGTTAAGAGAGGCCGACTGCCTGTCTACGCATTCCAAATGTAAACCCTTCATGGCGTTGTTGTGGGTGTGTGCTTGTGCGTATGCATATGTGTGTGTGTCTGTGTGTGTGTGTGTTGACGTCTGTCTCTGTCGCACGGCGGGAAACACGACAGCCTGGAGATCGCCCCCCACAACATAGACGTGAACGTGCATCCCACCAAGCACGAGGTGCACTTCCTCCACGAGGACTGCATCGTGGAGAGCGTTCAGAAGCACATCGAAAGCAAACTGCTGGGCTCCAACTCCTCACGCACCTACTTCACACAGGTAGCACCCTAACCCCCTTAGCCCTAACCCTTCACTCTTAAAATATATAAATTAATGTGTGGCTGATTTAATTACGTATTCAGTGACACTGAGCAGAAATGTAAATTGCTCGCCCAAAAAAAACCATTATCATGTGTGGATTTGTATCTTATTATTTGAGTGGCAAGCCCTACCACCTAAACAGAGCTGCACCGTATCCTAGCTACCGTTTACGATGTCATGTGTTGAAGCATGTTGTTAATGAGTAGGTAGGGGTTAGGCGTCTTACGTAATCGAAATAGGGCGGATTTGAATCCTCTTTATTAGTCACATACATATACACACACACACACACACACACACAGTGAAATGAGTTTCTCTGCATTTAACCCATCCTAGTATTAGGAGCAGTGGGCAGCTGTTTTATATACACAGCGCCCAGGGAGCAGTGAAGGAGTCTGGACCTGCATCTACACTTTATTGTTCTTTTTTAATTTAGTATATTATAGTGTTTATAGTTAATTAGTAAAGTTATAGTGTAGTAAAGTATTCCTAATGCGGGAGTGACTGGGGAGTAAGCGTTCCATTGTAATTGGAACACATGGCAAATAAACAATCTTGAATCTTGGATGCTTGCAGGTCAGATTGTCGACAACGGGGTTTGAACAAAGAGCCTTTTTAGCTGGGAGTACAACACACTGCCCCTCTCAACACACCCACACTAGAACATGCATGTGTGTGCAAAAAACACGGCGTGTTGTAAACCCCTCGCTCCCACGCGTCTGTGTTGCAGACGTTGCTCCCGGGGCTCTCCGTGTCCGAGGTGAAGCCTTCCGGCTCGGCGACGGCGGACGGGTCAGAGCGCGTCTACGCCCACCAGATGGTGAGGACCGACTGTCGGGCCCAGAAGCTGGACGCCTTCCTCCAGCCCAGGGAGAAGGCCCGTGAGCCGTCCGGTTCCGGCGGTGGAGGCGAAGCGGCCCGGGCGGAGGCGGGAGCCGAGATGATGGAGGAGGAGGACGATGCGGCCCTGCTGGAGGCCTTGGGCGAGCAGCAGGAGCAGGAGGGGGAGGACATGGAGGTGGCCTCCAACGCCAGCAGGACCACTCCAGACCAACCCAGGTAGTGATCCAGATAGTATTATTTGAAGGGTTAATGCGTCGGGTCGAGTAGGAATGGGTTTAGAATCGGTATGATCACAGTTTGAATTTTACAATGTGTATTAGAAATGACATACAAGTACCATATATACTTGCTTGTGGAATTCTTCAGGACAATTACATATTGCTGCTGAATGTCTTTTACAATTCAAGATGTTTTTCATTTGCCATGTGCAAAAAGTGCAATGGAATACTTACTCCCATTCACTCCTTCAGTATGAATTTCAACAACAATACTATGCTAAACTAGGCTATGCAATACTATACAATACAATACTATACTATATATGACCTACTATATACTATAAACCGCACTATACAAACAAACACAACAACAACAACAAATCGTGAGGATTGAATCCTCTTTATTGGTCACATACATGAAGACATACAGTGAAGCGTGTTCTCTGCATTTAACCCATCCTAGTATTAGGAGCAGTGGGCAGCTATTCATACAGCGCCCGGGGAGCAGTTAGGGTTAGGGTCTTCCTCAAGGACACCTCGACAGTTTTTGCTAGGAGGAGCTACTATACACAATAAAAAGAACAATAAAATGACGATGGATGTTGACTTTCTATGACTAACATATAGTTCAGCATAACACTAGCACTTGCAGGTAAGTGTGTGTGTGTGTGTGTGTGTGTGTGTGTGTGTGTGTGTGTGTGTGTGTGTGTGTGTGTGTGTGTGTGTGTGTGTGTGTGTGTGTGTGTGTGTGTGTGTGTGTGTGTGTGTGTGTGTGTGTGTGTGTGTGTGTGTGTGTGTGTGTGTGTGTGTGTGTGTGTGTGTGTGTGTGTAACTGGTTGTTGTGTTCCCAGAAAGCGTCCCAGGACCAGCCAGGGGGAGAGGGAGGAGGAGGAGCTAACAGCAGCAGCCACGCCCAGGAGGCGGGTAATCAAGCTGAACAGCATCAAGCAGCTGAGGACTGAGGTCTCTGAAAACACGCACAAAGGTCAGCTCAACGACCCCCGCCCCCAAACAAAAACGTCTACCAGGAACGACCGGAGGGCCTCGCTAAACTGAATGCGCTTAATGCTCTTGCCTCAGGTCTCCAGGAGATGCTCAACAACCACTCGTTCGTGGGCTGTGTCAACCCCCAGTGGAGCCTCATCCAGCACCACACCAAGCTGTACCTGCTGAACACCACCAAACTCAGGTCAGCAATGATGGGAAGTCACGGGGCACACTTTACGTTATGAAAAATGTATTCTACAACCCGGTGTTCTTTCACGTTGCAGCCAGGAGCTGTTCCATCAGATACTGATCTATGACTTTGGGAACTTCGGCGTGCTGCGTCTGTCCGTAAGTACCCTCGCCACGCTAAACTCTCCCAGCGGTGAGTGGATCGCAGTGAACCGCACCCCAGCTAAACACCTGTGTGTGTGTGTGTGTGTGTGTGTGTGTGTGTGTGTGCGTGTGTGCGTGTGCGTGTGTGTATCCCGGTGTTGGAACCAGAGTCCAGCTCCGCTCTACGACCTGGCCATGCTGGCCCTGGAGGCCGAGGAGAGTGGCTGGACGGAGGAGGACGGACCCAAAGAGGGCCTGGCTCAGTACATCGTGGACTTCCTGACCAAGAAGTCGGAGATGCTGGAGGACTACTTCTCTCTGGAGATAGACCAGGTCAGTCTGGTCTAGCTCTCCGTCTCAGCGGTTATCAAAGGGCCCCCTATTGACTTACTGGGTAGGCTGGTAGACCGATCTATCCGTCATACGTCTGGGTGGACACTCGTCTAGTGATTTGTGTGATGTCGTCACTCGAGGGTCGATTTTGGACATGGATTGTGATGGCTAATCAACATCCAGCCTGGTGCAGTGTGGGCTCTTTAGTAACATGCATGTAGTCACTGACCTGACATGCGCCACACTTGTTTTCTAACAAAAGCAGAGAAAAGCCTAAATGTACTTACACACACACTCTCATACACACGGCCTTGTCTCCAATTCACGTGTCAATCTGTCAGTTGGGAGGAAACCCACGCATCATGCCAGCGCATGTTGCCATGCCAACTTCACACACACACACTCAAACCTTGTGCTGCCCAGTTCCGTCATATTGTTTAATGCAGCTGTTTCTTTTTGCTTTTTTTTTCCCCCACAGGATGGGAATCTAACGGGGCTGCCACTGCTCCTCGACAACTACATCCCTGTGATGGAAGGTCTGCCCATGTTTATCCTGCGCCTAGCAACAGAGGTACGGCCGCCTCCTCTCTCTCTCTCTCACCATCCAGCGTACTTAAAAAATAAATGTTTGACTGTCAGTAGCAATGTTTTCCGATTGGTTGTTTGCGGTCACGTGACACACGTTCCGCGAACTTCAGACAGAGGGCAGGAAGTGTAATGGAGAACGTCGAGCTGCAGTTATTTTATGTCAAACCGCGTGGAACCATAGGTTTTTGAGAAAGTTACCAGAAAATGAAATACTAAAGTATATTGGAATGGGTCCATGTTGTTTTAATAAAACGTTTTTTCACACAATATCTGCGACTCACCGGCATCAGTAGACACATTGCTATACTTAAAACAAATAACAATAAAGTTTGCATTTTTTATTAATACATAAACCTTTAGGCCTGAACACACAGCCAACCCTCCATCTGAAACTATACCCAGTGTATGTACTGTATATCCATCAAACACTAGTCAATCTCATGTTCACTGGTGTGGTGAAGTCATCTACCCCCCCCTCCCCTCCCCTCAGGTGAACTGGGACGACGAGAAGGAGTGCTTCCGAGACCTCAGTAAGGAGTGCAGCCACTTCTACTCCATCAGGAAGCAGTACATACTGGAGCCGGAGCCTGGGGACGAGCAGAATGTACGTAAAGGCAATGGGAAAGGGAAAGTACTGGATCATTTGCATCCGCTGAGAGCAATGCGAACGGGGAACAAGGGAGTCGGGTTGACGTCATGTGACTCTGCATTTGCAGGACGGCGAGGGGAGTTCGTGGCGCTGGAAGGTGGAGCACGTGGTCTTCAAGGCGCTGCGGAGCCTCTTCTCTCCTCCCAAGCACTTCAGCGAGGACGGCAGTGTGCTCCAGATAGCCAACCTGCCAGACCTCTATAAGGTGTTCGAGAGGTGCTGAAGTACACCGTGAACGCAGAGGTTTTAATATGCAAATATGATAACCAAAAAATGTTGTGCGCTTTGTAGTAAATATGCCCGTTGTGTAAATAAATGTTTATAGGGAGGAATAGTGTTTTTGGCTCTTTTCTTTTTTTTTTTACTGAATGGAAAGTTTTCTTGCAAATTCCAAGAGAAACATCTTGCTTCTTAAGAAGTAATCACTCATTGTGATACAAACATATGGATTATTGATAACCTTTTGGCCCAAGATTTCCAGAAGCCACGCCAGCAGCCCTATGATAGATGGGGTTTTCTTTTGGGTGGAAGTGCTCTCTCCATACAGCTCTTGTAAATGGGCCACGTCTTCATTTGGCTTTGCAAAAAAAAAACAACCTGGAACATGTAGCCAGGAAAAAGACGGTCCATTAACCTCTTAAATGTCAGTCCCCGGCCGTTAAACTTCAGGGCTTTAGCGAAGTCTCACCGATCCTTTCCTATGGCTTTTCCACTTCAAACCTCAAAAGAAACCAACAAACCTTTAAAAGTTGGATGGCAAGAGATCGAAAAACCTGCCAGTCTACTTTCATTTGATTTATTAAGCGCCAAAAGGAAACTATTAGAAGCCAGTTAAAGGGATTGTAACTATATTCAAAATAAATTGAAGATGCCATTACATTTAAAACATTCAAATTTGCATAATTGCACAACAGTCGAGGTCAGTCCCATAAAATACATTTTGATGTATTGCAATATTATAGTGGTGACTGAAATCCGAGATTAAAACTGAATTGTTTATCCCTCGATTACATTCGTCCCAACTCATTTTCTTTAGATTTACGCAAACACCTACAAAGATTCACATTGAATATACAGCTTTGTAAATTACACATTTATTTTCAAGAAATCTTTTAAATATTTGAAAAACAAAAGAAAAATCAATGAAAACCGCAGAAGACAAATTTGGTTCTACATATAATTTCAAATGAAGGACTGCACTGTTGAATAAGTCATTCTGTTGTACCTGTTAAAACATGACCAGTGTTTACATTTGAATACAGTTCAGACCCCCTTGTAAGTCTCCATCCAGGCGGTGTGAGAAGGCACTTGACTGTAGTGTGAGAGAGAGAGCAAGGTGCAGAGCAGCCGGGGGGGGGGGGGGGGGGTGGTTGAACACATTAAAATTAGACCATCATTAGACCCATTCATGCAACTTATCAAAAAAAAGACAAAAGAAAACAGCCAAGCACCCAGCCAGAGACCACTCTAAATCTCCAGAAGCCTATCATTTTTTTTGTTTTGTTTTTAAGTAGTGAATTCGAGAAATGTCCTCATATCTCCCAGCAAACCGACGGGGTTTTTAATACATTTCCGAGGCATTCCTCCGAGCACAGCAGCTGACCAGACAAAGTGGGAATTGGGTAAAAAAAAAAAAAAAAACAGAATCAAAACACAGTTTAGTTTTTTCCCCTGTGCTACAAACGTCTTTTTTCCTTAGTGTTTCTCTTTCTCCCCCTTTTTTATTTGATTTGGTTAGCTACATTTAAGTGTTTCAGCCGAGGAAATGGAAATGCGCTCCGGTACGGCAATCGGAAAAAAAAGTTCTGAGGTGCGTGTTCTAAGGGCTTCCGTGGTGACGGCCGTGGCGGTGGAACCCGCCTCACTGCTGGGCCAGCATGGCGTTCCGATTGGCCTTCATCTTCTCCAGGCGCTTCACTAGGTGGCTGTTGCTCATCTCCTGCTCCTCGACCTTATCCAGGGCTGTGCGCAGCTGTGGGGGGGAGAGAAGGAGAAACGGGGGCGGTCAGAATAGGGCACAGGCTTCGCCGGTAACCCGGGGAGAGGAAGGGACGCCCGAGAACCCCTTGTACCTCTCTCTGAAGTTTCCGCTTCTCCGCCTTCAGCTCGTCTTCTACTTTCTCAGAGTTGTCGGCCGATGTCTTGTACCGGGACACCTGTCCTTCAAGTCTGTTAATCTGGAGGGTGAAGGAGGGAGGGAGAATGTGAGCAGCGGTAAGGGTGGGTATTTCCTGATCGAACCATCATGTGTACAAGCCGTTCCAAGGTATTCTCCACCACTCACGTTTTGTTCCATTGTGCCCATTTCCTGTTCCGCTTTCGAGAGCTTGAATTTGTATTCACTAACCTGTCGGTTAGCATCTCCTAGAGAGAAAGACACGCGCACACACACGTCAGCACTGTGTGGAGAAGACTGGTTCATTCCAAGCGTTTCTCAGGGAACAAGAGGGCCACTTACTCTGCATCTCAATGATGTGCAGGTCAGTACCGTTCTCCATCCTCTCCCCGTCGGTGAAGGCGCGGTCTACCTTGGAGTGCTTCTGCCGCTCATCCTCCAGCTGCATCTTCAGCTTCCTGATCTGAGCCAGGAGCTCGTCCTTCTCCTCCGCCAGCTTCCGTAGCCTCACGTCTGAAGCACACACACACACGGGGCACCAGCAGAGTCGTTTAGATTGCAGTATGAAATGTATATGGTGGTCAGCTCTTTCAGTCAATCGCTTGCTCACTCACCTAGGGGACCTTCTCCTGCAGACTCCAGCACCTGGGCGGCCTCCTGCGACACCACCGTAATGCTTGGGGAGAGGGGCTCGTGGTGGTAGTCCCCGTTCGGCATCCCCTCCGGGATGATGACCAGCCCGTGTCTCTGGAGCCGCGAAGGGGGGGAGGCAGAGAGAGAGAACCATTACTACCGTGCTCTCCTTGATCTGTTTTCAGCTAAGATTGGGAAGACAAATGCCTTAAAAATAAAACATTGAACTAAAAACACAAATATTGGAGCCTAATCTGTTGATAACGTTTGAGTTCACACTGATTAAAACCGAGGCAGCAAAGTGGCCATAAGCTCAAACAACACCGGTCCCCGTGTGTGTGTGTGCTCAGAGAACCAGACCGTCCGGGCTGCACTCCGTATGTCCAAAGAGTAGCAGTCCTTCTGGTGTTTGGGGGGTGACCTACCTCTCCCACCTTGGTCTTCGCCTTGATGTCGGCCAGCTCATCTCTGAGCTCATCCCTCTCATTCCTAATGCAATCAAAGTACTCTTTCTGCCTCTCCAGTGCCTGGCCGCACACAGGGGGCCAGACGGAGAGATGGGAGGAAATGACAATAAGAGACACAAGAGAGAAAAAGAGAAGCAAAGGAAAAGTTGGATGGACGAGAGAGGCTAGACATGTGCGCCGCCACAGAGTACACTCCATTGTGTGCATGCTGGGCCGTTGGCAACGCCATGCAAAACAACACTGTGCACACAAACCGAAAAGAGATAGCAAACATGCCAGAAGGTGGAGGAAACCGAATCAGAGGCATGTGCAGAAAACAAAACCACACGGGAATTGATGGCCACAGGCACTTCCCTCCATGCCTGGGAATTCGCACTAGGTTAAGTTTGTGTTTGAGTTTCCGTCAAGTGCCGATCGTGTCTTAAAGCCAAACAAGATGCATACCGGGAGGATTAACCGCTGTGATGTGACGCACACACACACACACACACACACACACACACACACACCACACACACACACACACACACACACACACACACACACACACACACACACACACACACACACACACACACACACACACACACACACACACACACACACACACACACACACACACACACACACACACACACACACACACACGGGATTTCAGTCACTAGGTTCCCAATTCTTTCCATCTCAAAAAAGGTTTAGCCACCAAAATCCAAACATGTCCGTCCAGGTGACGTATGCAATGTTAACTATTTACACAGCAATCAAAACAAAACGGAGGAATATCACGAGAGGGCCCCCCCCCCCCTCCCTTGAGAGGCCATGCAACAGCTTCCGAGCAGTGAGTGTGGAGGGAGTCCGTCTGCAGGCTGGTGACTAAGGATCTCTATGGTGCAGCGACAGTATGAGAGGCAACTATAGCACTATAGGTCTCCACTTGAGGACGGATGGACATTCCTCCCTCCCGATCGTGGGCAAGTACACACATTCCAGCGTTTTGTGTATTATTATTATTATATATTTGTTGCATCATATTGGATACACTTGATGACCAAACTTCTTTTCAAGTCAGTAAAAAAGTAAATTCATGAATTTACTTTTCAAACTTTTGCTTTGGCGTGATCAGTAAACATAAACAATGACCTGCATAATGTCAGGTGACATAACTACGTTGCATAAGGTGACATACTTCACCATGCCAAAGAAAGAAGGAGCTTGAGGTATGCTGTACTTGCATTAAGCATCTAAATGGGACACACTTGCTTACTTTGGCCGAAAGCGCATGAAAGCACACATCCGTGCACAAGCAAGTGATATGTATCAAGCCTGGGTGAACAGAAGGGGCTACAGAGATCGAGACACACCCCCTCAATCTGGGTAGCCCTTTCCTCCCGGGGGGGGGGGGGGGGGGGGTAACCGTTGCCTCTATACTGTGTAGGAGCTGTGGGCCCCAGAGGAGCCTCCTACCCCAATCTTTTTGTCCTTCCAGTTTATGGTCTCCTGCAGGTCAAACACCTCCCTGGTGAGCGTATCTAACTTAGCCTGCATTTGCTGGCTCTCCTGAAGAGAGAGGGGAGGCCGTGGCACAGAGAGAAGAAGGAGGACACGTCACAGGGAAAGGCACAGGACGAAGAAGAAGAAGAAGAAGAAGAAGAAGAAGAAAGCAACAACAAAATGAAACAGTCAAAAATAAATAAGGTGGACAATACAACACACCAACATGGGGGAGAGAGAGAGAGAGAGAGAGAGATGGACAGGGGTGGGGAAAGAGTTTGGCTAAGAAGAGTCTAGATGGAACAAGAACACGACAGTTCAAGGACGGGACATGGAAGTCAATTAAGATAGAAGGACATAGTAGTGAGGCAGAAGGTGAGACGTGGGTGAGAGGACTAGCTTTGCTAAGCCAATGGGCGGATGGGTGGCCCAATGTGCCCATCCGACCCACGTCAAGTCAGGTAGCTGCATGGTCCATGTTCTCCCGGTGACCCAGACCTACCTCTATGAGCTCGTCCCGCTGGCGGATGCCCTCCTTGAGCTCGTCCTGCTTGTGCTGCAGGACCGTACACGTGTGCTTCTGTCTCTCCAGTTCCTGGGAGAAACCCAAAACAGAGCGGAGCATTCAGCCACAAGGGATGCGGTGGGCCTGGACGAGAGGGACACGCTTGATGGGTTATTTAAGCAACACTTCCCTTGATTCAGAGGACACACCCATAACCACATATATATATATCTATACATCTTTTTTTTTTTTATGCCAAGTCATTTTCATGGTGTCAGCCTTTTTGTCCAGCGATTCTCTTGTGTCTTGGCATTACCTCATGTACTGTTCTGTGGACTCTATTTTTGTACTCTTGTGGTATTATTCTTAACGGTGCATTTTACGACCATGAGATGTTATGGAGACAAAAACGCAGTGGCCCGAAGCCACCACTGATACTTTCATACCAACTTTAGAACAGGCTCTCTCTGGCTTGACCAGCGAGGCCTTCTGGCCTGCAGAAGAAGGGCGGTGCTGGGGGGCCGTTTGGGTACCTTTGACTTGTCCTCCAGCTCCCTCCTCATCTCCGACGTCTGCTCCTCCATCTCCTCGATGACGTCCTTCAGCGTGTCCACCTGGTAGATGAGGTTGGCCTTGTCGTTGTCCAGCTGGGCGTTGGACACCATGGCCTTCTTGTACTTCTCCTCCACCTCCGACAGCGACTCCTGGTCCAGGGGGAAGGCAGGTAGGTAGGATGGTAGGATGGGGAAGGCAGGAAGGTTAAAGGGGTTATGGAGCTTTAGGCCAGACCGGGCAGGTGTTGCAGCTCACCTGCCTACGGTGGAGGCTGCCAAGTAGGCGGTCAAGATATACGTTAAAACGAGACATGGAAATTTCCAGATTCAGAAAGGTCCTGATGCGTTTTATTTGTGCTCCTCTGTGGGCAGTGCCACTTAGCAAGTCCAGATGGACGAGTCCAAATCCTAGAGAAGACCTACACGTTCTGAACCTGGAAGTTGTACCTTCATTAAGGTCAAAGTATTTTTGAGGGGGGGTGGGGGGACGGACTTGTAGTTCTCTATAAGGAATGGTTGTTTTCCCCCTTCACAAGCAGACACAATCATGTCTTGGTGAGGAAAATAACCAGGCCAAAATAAAGACTTTAGAGAGAAAAAAGTGGTGGAGAGATGGGGGAAAACAAACTATTGAAGTGAGAAGAAGCTAGAGTCTAAGCTGGAGTACATACACACCACAGTCCAGGTCTGTTAGTACAAGACCCTCGCCTACAAACTAACAAAGCACATGTGCACTTGCCATAAACCGAGGTGAACCTTGCATTCACCTTAGAAGTCAACGTGGTAAAAGTGAAAGCCCATCCGACATAGTACGTGAGTGAAGTAGTGAAAGTGCCTTGGTGTGAATGAGTGCAACGTTCAACATGTGCAAACAGTCCAAATAGCATCAAAGACAATACCCGTTTACTTTTATATTATTTTATTATATTATAATTTCTATTTTTTTTTTTTTACACAGACGTTACGGAAACTCATGCAAAGTGAGGACCAAAGCCAGGCCATTCCAGAGATTCGGGGAGTGCATACGAGAGGTCACCGAAGAAGAGGTAAAAGGTGTATAGTTTGAGGGAGGAATAAAGAGGGGGATATTGCAGGGGTTTGTAGGGAGGTAGAGGTCATTAGTGGTGCTACACGGTTGTCAAGGCGACACAGAAAGACAACATGCTGGAGAGCTCGCAGATCCCAACTACCTTCAGCTCTTTAAGCCCCTGCATGTATCTGCCCTCTACATCTTGAATCTGGTCCTTTAGTTCATAGATATCCTGTTGTAGACGGAAAGGAGTGGCGGGGATGAGTTGGAGATGGAAGGGAGGGAGGGAGGGAGGGAAGGAGAGAGACTTGAATATGATCAGGCAGAGAAAGGAGAGGAACTGCCATGTCAAGACAGCCCTGCTGGCATACACATGAAACCCCAGACATAAAGAGGACTTGCTTCAACAGGGAGAAGGTGACAGCCAGCGCTTCTACGCACGCATGGAGGAAACTGCAGACACATAGGCGTGACGGGAGGCCACAGTAGGAGGCATTGGATGCTTCCAACGCAGGGGGAAAAACGTTGATGTAATGGATGGACTCGGTACATATTAGTTCAGACCCCAAAACCCAGTAATGGCAGCATGCTCCCCTAGTTCAACACATACAACACCCACAAAATCTGATCCGGGAAGGATTAAGCCATTTAATTAACAAGCACACGGCTACATTTTAAATCGGTGAATCTTGACTTAAAATCTGGAACATCGATTGGTGAAATCAAACGGTGGACGGCCTGCAGCAGTCAACGGGAAACATTCAGAACAAAACAAACTGTTACCACAGAGTCACCGCTCGTGGTGTGTGTGTGTGGGAGGGAGGAGTGCGTCCGCCTTACCCTGAGTTCACTCATACTGGCGTCGGGGTCCACCACGCTGCCCGCCTCCACGCTGCCTCGTCGTGACAGCGAGCCGCCCAAAGAGGCCAGGGTGGCGGCCGACAGGCTAGGGGTTGTGCAGCGCGACGAGGGCTGTATGGGGGGGGGGGGGGGGGGGGGTGAACAGGGAATGGGGAACACAAAATCACATGGTGTCAGAACCGACCGATAGCACCGCCACCGGACGCCACCGGGCTTTGAGCTAAGCTAGACCAATAAACTGCGTTAAACCGGGTGGTTTGTCTAAGATCCAGGCACGTGTTGGTGCTTGGTAAGGTGAGTGAATGGCGAGGACTGAATCGGACGGATTTGTCACTTACCCGGCTGTAGTCTGGGAAGTTCTTGTCACATTTGTCATCCAGCTGAAAAAAAGATACAGCAGAAACAATAAGAAGGACGTATTTTAACGGAAACAGGTGGTTCCAACTCGGCCCATGCTCTGATAACGGCGTTGCACTCTTCCTGTGGATCAAGTTGTTAATGTTAAGGAGTCGAGTGGTGGTTAATCAAGGACTTAAGTCGTCTTGAAGATCAGGGAGGGGGGGGGGGGAAACTGTGAAACCGTGACAAGCAGAGGAACCGTGAAACAAATTTAGGATTAGGAAAACGGGGATACGTCTTACTACTTCTTATTACCTCAACACCATGCCATCGTCACACAGTGATACACACACACCAACACCGGGTTGTTTTAGAATGAGCCACTCGTCCGTCAGGGGACACCCAAACCAAAATTGAAATCAAATTTAAAAACACTCAAGGTGTTGACTTTCCAAGCAAGTCATGCGCGTCTTCACCATCGCTGGGTTGTTAGCGTGCTCATTCATGGTCAGGGGGGCGAGGGGACCCTCGCCATCAGGCTACTTACAGAGTCCAGGTCAGGAATGAACAGATCATCCAGGTCAGACACAATACTGCCCCTGCGGTTGGAGCGGCTGAAATAGTCCGCAGCCGACTCGCTGACGTCCGAAAAGTCAGAGGACTGCTCGGTGTGCACGTGAACGGACGGGCACACAAATGCAGGCGCAGGCGCAGGGCGCGCACACGCACACACACACACACACACAGTGAAGAGAAGGAATATAGCAAGTGCATGGGTTAGGAAATAGCTGAATATTGTTTAAGAGAGAAAATATGAAGCAAAAAGGGAAGATGCCATATTGGCCCATTGCATAAAGAAATTCATAGCAACAGAGCATGACAGTTCTGCGAATGTGACGATATTACCAACTAACAGATGACGGTCTATCTAGTGGGGCAACAGTGAGCAAGGAGGGCCTAGTGAACTCATGACGATAGTGGGCGGGGCCTGGGGCTCACCACGCTGTCCCTGCGTCCTCTCCTGCTGCGGTCCTGGGACACAGTGCTGACCGAGTCATCGTCTGAGGACTTCATGGGGAACAACAACACACACACAGTGAGGGTCCTCTCCCCATCACTCAGCCAACACAGCAGACCAGCACACACATACACACACACACACACACACACACACACACACACACAGGGGGTGAAAACCCTGCTGCGTCTCTCGTAGTAGAGCAATTACTGGGACACGCCGGTGGCGATCCATTGCAAAGAGGCGACTCCCGCGATTCATGCGGTTATTCGGGATGTTTGTCCGACAAACCAGGACAGATGGGGGGGGCTGCTTCTTTACAGAGGCCTTCACAGCATCATACTATCTACATTCAAACTGCCACAAAGACCATGCGGTACGCCCAACCAAGCTGGGCCAAAGATAGTGTATCATGGCCTCTGGTGAGGATGGGATGTATAGGGAGTGTGCAAGTAGTGGTTTTGCATGTGTGGGTGGCACATGTGAGGACGAGTGAGTGAGTGAGTGAGTGAGTGAGTGAGTGCAAGTGTGGTGTTAGCAGGTGACATGCAGGGCGGGGGTGACTGAGGGGACCTCACCACCGGGCTGCTGCGGTTGGACCAGCTGTACTCAGAGGGCTGTGGAGGAGGAGGAGGAGTAAGTGGTGTGGGGGGGGGGGGGGGGGTGGGGGGGGGGGGGGGGTGGTAGGGGACAGTGTTAGCATGAAGTCTGACATGGGGCTAAAGGCGTGATATTGTGGAATGGCTGCTTGCCGGACACACACACACGCACGCACCAACTCACACACACGCACACAGAGACTTACAGCTTTTGAACTGTAGCCTGAGCCATAAAGACCAGGGTCGTCATTAATGGAGGCCTGTGGGGGGGGGGGGGGGGAAGAGGAGGAGCACACTGTCAAGAGAGGGTGGCACAAATCCAACCGTCAAAGCGGTCTTCTTTTCCTCATGCAGCAAAATAAAAAATGAAACACAAAGCCTTCTCCTTCATACTCTGTTGAGCATAGGGGGGGGGGGGGGGGGGGGTTACCAGTTTGCCACAAGGCCCTCGTTTTTATCAGGAGCAACACAACTCCCTGGCCTCCAACCAAGGGTCCTAAGTGTCTGTGAGGGCTAAAGATAGACAGCCGCACACAGGCCCAGGCATCCAGTGAGATACTGACGGGCTAATGCTATGCGTGTGCGCTATGCGTCTGCAAGGGGAGGAGGGGTGGGGGCGTGGTTGGAGGTTACAGAGGGTCGAGTCTACTTATCAAACGGTAACTAGAGGCATGCTAAAGGGGTTGGTGGGGGTGGGGGGTGGACTGCCGTTCTTGCAGGGTGAAATGGACTGACCATGCTGTAGCTACGGGGCAGCCCTGTGCCTGCGGTGGAGGAGGAAGAGGAAGGGGTGGTGGTGACGGCAGAGGTGGCGCTGGTGGTGGAGGAGACCTGTCAGTGAGGGAGAACGGAGGGAGCATCGGAAGGTCAAGTTTCAGGAGTGGCGGAGTGAGAGCGAGAGAGAGCATTGGGATGTTCAGCCACCAGGTGTGTTGAAGAGGGGAGATGTAGTATGCGAGATCCCTGAATCAACACAGGTGAAACCACACTGCGCCTTTCATTGAATAGCAATGGATCAATTTGCCTGGATTCAAATGGTCAGGACAGAAACATTATCTTGTTGTCGTAGATATGATAATATTATACACTACACCGGCAAAGAGACACGCAGTGTGTTTAGGACACCGATAACAGTGTAACACTGTCATAAACACATACCAACAGGCTGGAGCTTTATTCTTCCCGATAAAGATAACATGTCTCTGGGACTGGCTGCTATAGTTTATAATGTTGAGGAGTCAACCCACATGAAGAGCAGTGTCGGCTTGCAGAGTGTGTGTGTGTGTGTGTGTGTGTGTGTGTGTGTGTGTGTGTGTGTGTGTGTGTGTGTGTGTGTGTGTGTGTGTGTGTGTGTGTGTGTGTGTGTGTGTGTGTGTGTGTGTGTGTGTGTGTGTGTGTGTGTACCAACCCGAGGCTGATATGAGGTCATGGAAGCAGGAGGAGGTGGTTTGGACTTGGTGGTGAGGCTGCTGTATTTCCTTGGATCGTGGTACAGCCCGGTCTTGGAAAAGGCCCCACACATTAACAGATGAGACCATTTATCCCCAGTATCATGTCACACACACACACGCGCCACTACCGATGAAAAAGAGAGCGTTAAAGCAACAAAGTACTCCATTTTGCTCTATGGAATGTTTTTGTTTCCATCAACAGTGAACTGTGGCATCAATGCTAGCAACAGGCTAATATGCTAATGGAGGGGGGGGGGGGTGAGGAGAGAGAGGCCAACATGGATGTGACACTGACCAGCAGATCCTTCCTGGAGGAGGAGGAGGAGGAGGAGATGATGGACGAAGCCTTCCTATAGCCTTGCAGGTCATTGTACACAGAGCTCTGCCCACGCCAGAGACACAAAACACCACCGTCAGCACACCACAGCTATAGAGATACAGTGGCCTAGCAGGAAACTGCACAACGGCGGTGGCGGATTAGCTACAATTGCACTGAGCGTCACACGGATACATACAGTGGAGCGGGAGCTCTTCAGTGCAGAACTAGTGGAGAGACTGTCCGATGACTGGGGGGAGGGAGAGAGGAAGAGAGAGAGAGAGAGAGAGAGAGAGAGAGAGAGAGAGGAAGCGAGCAAGATAGCAACAGAGAGAGAACAGGAGCTGGAGTGATGACCATGGAAAGGTCGAACATCTGGTACACTGTGGATTAGCATGCTGTTCTTCGTGCCACAAATCAGTCGAACAAAACTATTCTGATTTATATTCAAATTGTAATGGTTTATCCTTCGATAAGCAATACAAATATAAAAAAAATGTTAATCTTTTGGCACGCTTAACATTGGACAAAAGCTATAAACGTCTAACTGATTTAGAAAATGTGCGCCATGTGAAATTAATTTCATTCAAATTACTGAAATGCTGCTTTTGTTCTACTTTTGTTAACAGCACCTCACTATACTATTATGCATCAAAGGCCTACGTTTGAAGTAGGCATCCATCAACCCATTACACAAGCAAAATTGGAGAAAATGATTTTACCATTTAACAAAGGAGGTACTTTGGGTCCCGAATGGTTTGTAACGAGTACAAAGCATTTCACTCCCAAGCTGGAAACCTGGTTATAATCATGGCGTTCTACCATTTGATCCGCTGTTGCCTTCATACCGTCTTACATGTGCAGTTGGTTATCATTACTGCTCATCTCAAACACAAAGCATGCCCTCACACTTGCATGCAGAAACTCCACACAAAACCTACCAATAGGTCTTTTCTGCGCGAGCTGGACCTGCTCTTTTGAGAGCCCAGGTCTCGCACCGAAGAAGAGGTCGACTTGGAAGTGAAAGAAACATCGAGATTGAACATTAGACTCAAGCGTCTAGAAAGGTAAGCGCACTGCAGACAAACCTCCCAGCCACGGTGTTCCCGTGAGCTAGCACACCAGTCGGCAAGCGCTTCCTTCACAAGCACATAGTGGCCTCAAAATGTCTACGCCGTCCTGGATCCGAGTACACTTGACCCCAATGATCAGTTTGTTTTGTACGCGTATCTGTGCCACTTGAAAAGGTGGTCCCGAGTACGGTTCATTTGGACTTGGTGTGAAAACTACCAAACACTGAAGTCGACTGCTATTCTGCATATGTGCATATGCACCGCCAAGGTGCCGATCTCGTCCTCTGAACGGCACGGCCCATAGCGGATCAGGTAGGAAGGCAGGCGAGAGGGTCGTTCCTCCTCTGCGTACTCTGGTACGGTACGCAGCGCGATCATACCTCATGTGAAAACACTCTTAATACGCCTATACAGTATGTACACACCCTGTAGCTGCGGACTGACATGACGTCATCATCCAGCCCCTGTGGATGGATTGGATGGCAGGTTGAGAGAGAGAGAGCGAGAGAGAGGAAGGAGACATGGCGGGAGGAAAGTACAGAGAGAACAGTTAGGAATGGTGGGCTTCATAGGGAGGTTGGGAAACGATGAGAGAGAGGAAGAACGAGGAGCAGGGAGAATGGGAGAAGGGACAGAGGATACACACCCGCCGCTGATAGCTGCTGGATCGACTACTACTAGGAACTCTGGCCTTCTCAGTGTCAGCCTGGAGGTAGAGGAGAGCTACAGGTGAGGAGGAGGACGACCGAACGCTCAAACTACACGTAAAGCCAATGCAGTTCCAACAAGACGGAGGCGCAAATCCAACAAAAAAATAACCATGCAAGACACCCTGTGCGGAGCATGTTTTTAACAAAGTTAATCTCACAAACAAGCCAGATGTTTAGTCACATTTCAGAACGGGTATTTATTGAGTTACAACAGAACTGTATTAACACACCGTCGCACGCCCATATAGGTAACCTGTATAAAAACCTGTAATCTAAAACAGTGCTTTCGCTTTCTCTTTCACATCTTTAAAATCGTGCAGTCAAGTCACAAAGTCTCCACTACTAAGGCTGACACACACAAGGCCTGCACACACACACACACACACACACAGTATCCAAGACAAACAGAGCACAGCGGCATTTTTCCACAGTGAGGTAAAGTGCTGTTAAAGTGCGTCTGGTCTACTCTGAGCACTGTGCTAATCGAGCAGGTCTTTAGTACAGCACACAGGGGGAGACCTACCATCCACTGGTGAATCTGACCCCATTTACGACTGCCACCACTTCCAGAAGAGTGGTAAGGGAGCTAGACATTAAACGGTATAGAGAGGCAAGGGGTGACACACACACACACACACACACACACACACACACACACACACACACACACACACACACACACACACACACACACACACACACACACACACACACACACACACACACACACACACACACACACACACACACACACACACACACACACACACACACACACACACACACACACACACACACACACACACAGAGAGAATGAGTCATACTTTCACTCCATCACGTGATCGTCTAAAGTACACAAGTAATGTCAGGAGTGTCCAGGGGAGGGGAGGGGGGGGGAGGGGAGGGAAACCAGCTCCGCTGTTGACTTGAAATCAAGGAGGTGAAACAAAGAGGTCAGCTAATACATCACAGAATGAGAGTTACAGCGTTTAGAGATACTCTGAGGGAGCAGAGAGGAGCATACTACCTATTGATAATTCCCCTGTTTTGGGGGGTTTAGGCACACCACAATCCCAACCAGAAAGTCACGCAACGCCAACTTAAGGCTGGAGGACATTATTATGAAAAAAAGGACACCCACATTTTTTATATATATATATATATATATATATATATATATATATATATATATATATATATATATATATATAAAATGTGGATGTCCTTTATATATATATATATATATATATATAATATATATATATATATATTTGACTAGGTTATTAACCATTTTAGCAACATTTCACATACAATGCAGACTGTTCAAACCAAAGTATCACATGGATACAGGGTTCAAAAGACAACAATGGATTGAAATTGAGTAAGAACTTGGATGACGTGGAAAAATTAATCAATAAGTGAGTGAATGTGTGTTCAATCGGCACACCTAGGCTTGCCTCGAGGAACACTGGCTGGAAATCACAGTCGGTGAAATCAAACAGAGAAGCAAAGAGAGAGAGAGAGAGAGAGAGCGAGAGAGAGTACACACACACACAGCTATGGAAATGTTTCACCGCCAGGGACAGCCAAATGAGGCCTGATTTGTTTGCTTCATCGTAAGGAATCACTTCCTGTACACACGAGACGAGCTCCTTGTGGTGAAACAGACTTTCCTTTGTTTATACACTGTATTTCTGTGTTTATAATTGGGCTGCTAAAATAAAATCAAAAGCACACTGAAAAGGGACCTGGCGTGGGCTTAAAACCATGTTCCTATATTAAGAGCAGAAAGAGTGACGGCATCTCTTGGCTCTTTCCGCCGGTACAGTGGTTAGCTGTGCCTCTCGGGTCGCTGGGTCTTACCTCTTTCTGCTGCCGTTCCAGTTCCCTCATGCGGATGTCCCTGGCCTCCGCCCGAGCACTCCTCTTCGCGGCCAGCCTGGCCTCAGCCTGGGAACCAAGAACATTGACACGCTTTATTAGCCACGTGTGGAAACGGGAAGATGTACAATCCTCAAGGAAAGGGCCCACACTGTGCAACAGGATACAAAGGAATACATTCGACAGGCAATGATGAGTACCTGCCCCACGCAGGTGGGTGAAAGTAGCAAATTAACCTGCACTTTGAGCTACAGCGACGTTTCACTATCAAAGTACAACTATGAGTCATGAACATCTCACACACCCACCCACTTTTAGGACTCATTTATTCTCTCTACCTGGTGTTTAAAACAATAGCACAGCAATAGGCCCAAATCAAATCGGATAATGCACTGCAGATATTGACAGACCGTACAGCACAGTTGACTCCGGCTGAGTCACAATTCCAGAATACTGGGGATGCCTCATCACCACCAACATGTGCTACCCATCAGCTCCAGGGAGGCTAATTTAAGGACCCCATGTGGGGGGTATCAATGGTGAACAACAACAGACAAGGAGGAGTCCACTGGGCTTAAACATGGCCTCATTTAGGGCCACGATATGGCACGAACCATACGTCTTTACACATCTAACCCAAAGTGCATTATCCCAGAATGAATACCAGAGACCAGTTCTGATGGCCTCTTTAATAACACCTCACGCCTCCTCCATCTTTCCTGAGTGAAAAGTGAGAAGAGACAACAAGACTCATTGAGCGATTGACTCCCAGCTCCCAGAGTCATGGAGAGAGGGGGGGGGGGGGGGGGGTGAACAGGGGAATGACAGCAATGGGGCTAAGCATGGCTCTACCCAGCCTGGAGGAGGGCAGTGTTCACCTGAGAGGGAGTGCCACCCCACCTCACATAGCCTGTTCCCAATTAGCATTAACGCTTCGCGAATCTAAACATTCCGCCCGTAAAAGACAATGCCACACTTAACCCCCCTCCCCAAACGGCTCATCCCTTTATCTTCAACTAAAGTATGTGGCCATAAATACTGGGCATTTCCTATCAGTGTCTCTCTGGCTGCCGACAACTGTGGGCCAAAATTCCAGCGAATGCTTATCAGGGTTGCCAAAGTGCAGGGCTTGTGGCTACGGGCTGTTCCTGTTTGGAACGGCCCAAAGTTGCGTTTGTCCTTTGTGTTGCTTGAAAGTTGACAAGCCCGCTAGAAGTCGAATTAGTTGTGTTTACCCACAATTGTTACAAACGTCACGTCTTTATTATTACAATTGTTTTACTTAGCAACCTTGAGAAAGAGTACTTCAACAGCAGTAAAACCCAGTTAATGAATACGCCTTTTTATTCGCGAAGACAGAGGAAGAAAAACATCATCCTGGAGCACAAGTACATTCTGCCGGAGGAGATTTAGAAAGAACAATGCATGTTTAAAATCCAACAATTCCTTCTTTGCAAATGTGTAAAGTTGTCATTCAAAGACAACTTTAGCCATTTAAAAAAAACTCTAGCCATGGCTCCAGTCTAAAAACATCTTGAATCTTGTATTAATATTTATAGTAGAAGACTCCATTCTGAACTTGAATGAGGCGCTTGTCACTAGTGCATTCCATGTGTATTTTAATAATTACATCCCAATAGCAAGTATTAGCAAGCATCTGTCCGTCATAGGGCATCAGTCAGTTGGAAGTGTCACCATTCTCAGAAACAGTTAGCAGTAGCATGTCAATGTTGTCATCCTCCTCATTGACTCGTGTGGTTAGCCACAGTGGTGCGCCACAAGTAACATGCTCTTTCTACGACTGCACAGGACTGAGAAGGAAGCAAGACACACGTGTGTGTGTGTGTGTGTGTGTGTGTGTGTGTGTGTGTGTGTGTGTGTGTGTGTGTGTGTGTGTGTGTGTGTGTGTGTGTGTGTGTGTGTGTGTGTGTGTGTGTGTGTGTGTGTGTGTGTGTGTGTGTGTGTGTGTGTGTGTGTGTGTGTGTGTGTGTGTGTGTGTGTGTGTGTGGTCGTGAAGCGGTGGTGGACCCTGCACCTGTCCGAGCTGTCTGACCGTGTGACCCGCTCTGCACAGCAGCAGCACAGCTGAGTCCTGCGTCTCCGTCTCTATCTCTATCTATAGCACTGGCCATTAGGCCCCCAGCTCTGCCCAGCACCCTCACTCTGGGCCCGGAGAGGGTAACATGAGCAGCGCCAGAAGTGCATCATCATACACACCTTCAGCACACCGATGCATCAGGGACCCGCTACAATCTAACCAGCAGCACCTCATCCGGTGCACTGTGACTCAGTGTGTGGTGTGTGTGTGTATATTTATACATGCCACATACGGCCACACATGTCTTTGTTATGATTATATTTGTATTAAAAGAACAGCCCATCGCGGTTGTTCTTTTCCATTATTATTATTATTATTATTACTACACATGAGAAATACGCTGCTCAGACTGCACACAATAAACATGTTTTTGCGATAGTCTTTAGACAAATTGTCATATTTTCCTCACATCTATAGGCCTCCCTTGCAACTACCATATAGAATGATTATATTAGATCCATGTAAACATATTTCAAAAGGCAATACACATTTCATACAAGTGTAACAATGTCGAATAATGCCTGTTATGGAAAGCCCAGTGTGTATATTATATTTCCATGACATAAGTAGACTTATTAACATTATGTAGGAGGCGAATTACCAGCCAACTGGGTTCACTACAATGAATTAAATGTATTCACAGGATCCAACATTAAAATAAAAGTGATCTTTGAATTAGGCATTTCCTAAGGCCTATACACTTTCAAAGATGAGAGTAGGCCATTATACAACTTGAAATATTCATTGCATGAGTAACACACTAGCTTTTTCGCTGGAGCCAGCTCTGGAGCAGTCCAACAGCAGAGACCAAAGCCAAACAGAACATGTACAAGTGTCAATTTCACAGCTTGAGCTTTTAAATCATAGACTGTATGAGCGTAAGCATTCAACCCTGCACAAACAAGATTTGCACTGGGCGAAGTCAGCCTTGAATACCATCAGGTCCTTTAGATCCTGAAGTTGGCCATGCTGTGGGAGGATCCGAATGCATGGCATATTTGTAAGCAAGGTGGTGGGTTAAAGAATCACTGACTGCCCTGGTAATGCAAGTGGGCTAAAAAGCGAAGGCTACCGAGAGTGCAGGGCTCAAATTCACAGGGGTTCTCTGCAGTGCTCTGTGTGCCAAGCACCAACAGGACGCGCACTAGCTTCTCTGGGCCAGGCATGGACAACCCAAAGTTGTCCCAAGAAGTTGCTACATTTCTTAGAACGTTCTACAGGAAAGTGTGTGTGTGGGGGGTGGGGGGGGGGGTGTTGCAGGTTTCAGGGCTGACCTAATGCACGCCGCTTGCACAAGCATAAGCAAAGAGCCAGCATCAATGCTGTTCATTCCAGAAAAACTGATTCATTCAGAGACCAACAGGGTGGTGGCGATGACTCATGTTTCTATGATCGGCCTGCATGACTATAAAGGGAGCAAATGTGCCTAGTGGCTGTGTAGTGCAGCATGCAGCGATCAAACACTCTTTAACTGTATCATGGCAGCTAGTACAACCTTTGGGAAAGTGATATGATTTAGGGAAGCTTCAAGAGGAACAGGAACCTTTGTTCAAGCTCGAGGAACAGGAACCTTTGTTCAAGCTCGAAGACCATGAACAACATTAGTTTGGCTAAAAACTCAAAATCAAACAAAGTACATATCTGAAAGCATTGGTGTCAAAGATGACATTTTTGAACATGTCAGAAATGCAAAGAATTTTTACCCACTAGACCGACCCAACCACTCGGTCAGCAGTCGAGAAGCAAAGGAATGGCATCCCTGTGTTCAACAAAATGGAATAATCTACTCCAGGCAAGTCAACACAGGCCAGGTTGTCTCCCTCGCATTGCTCTATCTGACGTTGCACCCCACCCCCCCTGCCTCGCCTTTTCCCTCCTCCTCCCTCCTCCTCCTCCCTCCTTAAGCCAAATCGCTACAAGTCAAGTCAATCCCCCAAACCAGCTGTCTTTACTTCATGCTCTCTCTGGCTGCAGCACCATTTCACCAGGAGAACCTGAATATCCACATGTCATGAGTAAGACCATCTCCCAACAAAGGCGAGCCATGTGTGAACATGTGACGGTGTATGTGCCTCAGGGACCCCATTGCTCAACACCCTCCTGACACCATGGTCATAGCTTCTGTTGACCCTACACACACACACACACACACACATCATGATAAATATCATGCAGTCTTCCTATCAAATATCCTCAGTTTGGACATGCTCTCCTGGTTAAACTACAAAGAGGGGTCCACTTTGTGTTCATTGTTCCCCCCCATTTAAAGTTTGCATGTAACCCTGCACAATATCAGGGTTGTTGCACACAGGAACATTAACTGACCTCCCGGGCGATGCTACTCAAGGCTTCATCCTCGGCCGAGAACCGGTCTTTGAGCGGGGCACGCTTTCTACCAGAGCCTGGTGTCCCCATGGCGCCTGCGCGACTTCAGCGCCAACCAGCCGGCTTCGAGACCACAATGTAGCGACGGATGGCCAAGCACCTGGAAACAAACAGAACAGGGTTACCATGTCAAATTGGTAAACGTAGCGTACTAACTACCAAAAAAAAAGAAACACATTGAATACCTACGCCATTGATTAAAAGCACACATGCTACAATATACATAACGCATTACTTGCACACTCTCAGGTCTAAATACAGCTGCACGTGTTTACCTAACGTAGGGTGTGACCTAACAAACCCTGATCCCTTCATTCACTTTCAGCAACAACAGGAGACCCCAGCCATAGTAATTCATGCCTGACTGTGTGCTAGTGCTATAGGAGGCTTTTCATAAACACTTGTGGTTGACACAAACCAGCTGTAAAAATGTGACATGCAAGAACCCTCACACCCACACCCACCACCAGGACCTGATCTATGACGTCTGGTGCAGAGCACGGCCAAGATAACACAACCCTGGTGTCATTTATAAATATATCTCATGAGCGTACAGTCAGTACACAAAGATGCCATGGCCGATACAACTGCAGTTTTAGTCAGTCATTCGTCCCTTCTGGTATGAATGAATACACTCAGATAGGGAGCCCAGAGACACAGGGGGGGGGGGGGGTATAGGTATGTCTTATAAAAGAGTCAAGAACTGTTAGTCAAAAAGTGAAATTGATATTTCACTTTTTGACTACTACTTTTTGACTGACAGTTCTTAACCACTGAATAGTGGTAAATTCAATTTCACTTTTCACATGTCACTTTTTCAGTATTCATCTGAGTTATTTATTAGTATTTTATTACTGCCAATTTGCACTATACGTTGTTGCTGTGTATTGTATATACCTACGTATTACTGTAATAATACTGTAAATTGTGCAATTCATATATCAATACATTTAGATTTCATTTTGAGTTAATTTAGTTAGATTTTGTTGTGTGCATTTATTCCCCCTGTTTCAACTGTTGCACCTTAATTTCCCTCGGGATAAATAAAGTTATCTTGAATAGTATAGATCAAGCGACATTACGCTTTAAAACCAAGGAATAGTTATATCCAGCCAAACCATGCAATAGATTGATATGACTACTCACAACAATGTATACAACAAGCATGACTACTTAAGTTAATGGTCACCTTCGTCACCTCAGTTATCATATTTTTATTTATCTCATATATATATATATATATATATATATATATATATATATATATATATATATATATATATATATATATATATATACACACACACACACACACACTTCATTGCTTAAAAGACCGCATAATCATTTGGTGTCTCGTTACACGTAAAAAAACATAAAAAAATGAAGATGAGAACATGAAAAAGCCGTTAAAACACACACACACACACACTTACAGCGGCTAACATTAGCCTTAGCCTGACACACGATACATTCGGTTAGCTGGCTGGGGCTAAGGTGTGGAATTAGCTAAACCAGCTAACGGAGCTAGCTAGGGTCCACCTGAAAAGTTACAGCAAGGCTTTATACTTTAACACCCGTAATATGTCGGATATGAATATTATAATAAAAGGGTGGTAAGCAATGCTACGCAAACTAGCCCCCCTTTCGCTAGAAAACGCACACACACATACAAACACGCTCACCCACATTGACTGACACACACACACACACACACACACACACATACATACATACACTCACACACACAGGGGGTGGGGGGGGGGGTCCTTGGTCCCCTGAACGAGCTAGCCAAGTCATGTAGGCGCCTAGCTCCGTTAGCACTGTGAGGCTAAAGCTAAAGCTCGTCCTGTCCCCCCTTGACACACACAGGGCGACCCGACCCCGGTCCGCTCCACACACACACACATCATGTTCATCTCGAACCTTCGGCTCCAACGTGATGAACGTCTTCCTCCTTCCTCCTCCTCCTCCTCTTCTCGGTCCTCCTTCTCCTTCCTCCTCTTCCTCTTCTTCTTCCTCCTCCTCCTCCTCCTCCTCCTTGTGTGTGTGTGTTTAGAAAGCCATAACACAGCGAACCGTTGTGTTATGTTATGTTATGTTCCCCGGCTGACAGCTGTCATCATCACCACCACCACCACCAGTGTGTTATCCTCCTCCGACCTCCTCCTCCTCCAGTCCAGTGCTCCTCCTTCCTCGTTGCCTGCCTCCGCGGCTCCCCCCAGCCTTAACAGAGAGCGAGAGAGAGAGAGAGAGAGAGAGAGAGAGAGCGAGCGAGAGAGCGAGAGGGGGGGGGGGGGGCAGGGCAGAGGCGGACTGGAGGCTGTGGCTGACTGAGGCTGTGGTCGGCTGGAGGTCCCGGATGTCTGTCATGTCAGAGGACATCCCGGGGGGGGGGGGGTCATGTTCCCGCATGTCGTCCGTCAGTCAGTGAGTGAGTAGAGGACCCCCCCCCCCCCATGGATGTTATTATTGTTGTATACGAACTTTTTCTTGTGACATGTTCATCCAACAATATTGACGCGATCTTTTACAATTGTAATTCGATTCGATTCGATTCGATTCGATTCGATTCACATTTATTGTCATTGCACACAGCACAAGTACACAGTATAGCGAAAATAATTTAGCATCTAACCAGAGTGCAAAGTTGCAGTAAAGTGCATGGTAATATGAACTATAATATGCAATATATAATGGTAATATTAGTAATTAGTAATATTAGTAGTAGTAGTACACAATATTTCCCATTCCGATTTTGGTGTATTCGTCCCATGCATAAGGTACAGTGTGCGATGTACACTGAAATGTTAGTCCCATACCCAATACTATCCAATATATATATATATACATTTTTTCTTACTAATATATCTATATATATTATTTTTGTTTCCTTCTTTCTTTCTTTCTTTCTTTCTTTCTTTCTTTCTTTCTTTCTTTCTTTCTTTCTTTCTGTCTTTCTTTCTGTCTTTTTTTCTTTATATTATTATGATTGTAGTTTTTCATTATTTATTATTATATTTTATTATTATATTGTGTTTTATTAATTTTTCTATACATATATACAAGCATTCCATTGTACTTGTTGCACAATATTTGCAAATAATATAACATCTTAGTAAGCGAGTAAATCCAATAAAATATCTATTCGGGTTTTTTTTGTATTTCTTCCTTTATATTATTAATAGTATTATTATTGTTATTGTTGTTGTTGTTCCAGTCATCATTCAGTATATATTATTGTATGTATTATAATGTGTTCTAGTTTTCGAAGATAAAGTGGTGTCATTAACAATGTTTCTCCACACGAGGGCAGTATAGGATCACAACCGCCTCCCCTGAACACACCCGCCTGCTACTCAGGAGGGTGTGTTCATTTAGGATTTCACAGACAAATATAAGACATAAGTTTAGTTTTTGACAATATTGCTATGAAGACAAACTATGATGTTACAACAAATCAAATTACGCAAGAAAAAAAGGTGCGTTGGAAACTACAAATAGATTGGGTGAATTTACCTGGCAGGTTTGTTTGTGTTCTAATAAGTACAACTTTGAATCTCTACAAGTATATTTCAAACGTCCGTGATGTTTAATATAAACGACATCAATTCAAGATAAGATTAACACAGCATAAAAAGACATGACGATTGTTCCAAGCGTGTAGAAATCCTATTATGCGGATAATTATATTGTTTCACCTTTTTCACTTTCAGATTGATCCTTATGTTGATGAATGTGTGTGTGGGAGGCATATTTTTAATCCAAAGGACCTCCGTGGGAATCATGGAGGTACACTCGTACGCACGCACACACACACACGCAGGCACACACACACACACACACACACACACACACACACACACACACACACACACACACACACACACACACACACACACACACACACACACACACACACACACACACACACACACACACACACACATTCACTCACCCTGTATTATTGTCCCTGATTATAGAGCACTAATGACTGTTTTCTCTCTCATCGGCCCTCTCTGTTTGGTACCGTGCAGGGAGGGCTTACTTAAGTCTTAACCCGGAGCCACGATCAGCCACACAGACTCCCTGGTTCACCTCCTAGCAAGCCTCTCACGGCGTCATCCCCTCAGGCATTACCGCCATGCTTTCAAGCGCAAACTAGACAAAACTAGACAAAACACTCTATGTAAATGCAGTGGGAAAACTGGGGTTTTGTTAGTGGCTAGCTATACTGCAACACTATAACACTAACACACTACATTCGATATCCAAACAGTGTTAATTGATGTGCTCGGAGTGAAGACAGAGATGGAACTGTTGTTGTTATCAACGGATCCATCAGGAGGTGGAAGTTGGCTTTAACCAAAACAAAAGGCCCTGAGGCAGGCAGACAAAGTTTTTAGTGTTTGTTTAATTTTATGACCCCTTTAACCCATAAGCTGTAAAATGTTGAACCTGTTTTTCAGGGGGGGGGAGAGAGGGCGGGGAGGGAGGGCAGGGGTGGGGGGGCCGCACAGATGGGCCAACGCACAGGGGAAGGTCTCCTCTTGTTGTTGTTGTTGTTGATTTGGCCTCTTAACACGGACCCTTATATATGAGCCCAATATTGTCATGTAAAGGGGTTTTCCTCCGTGCACGGGGCTCTTGTGAGGAGCGGCGGTGTTATTCTCCTCCTCGGTGAGTGTACCACCAGACAATGGCCGCGGCGGATGAAGGGGGGGTCTCCCACTGCGCTAACAGCACTGACTGGGTCGTTAAGTGCTCTGTCTGTAACCCATTCTGACTCGGACTCGGACAAACACACTGGAAAGCCATGGAGCCTCCGACCTGTAATTACCCCGTAGGGAGCAATCCTGTTCCTTCTGCCCAGCTCCACTGGAGACTTTTGAAGAGCGCCCCACGGGGAGCTGGTTTTGTGATTGGGACACATGACTCACATTGATTACCCCCCTGTCTTCCAGGAACCCAGCTCAGGGAGAGGGAGAGAGAGAGAGAGAGGGGTGAGGGAGAGGGAGAGGGAGAGGGAGAGGGAGAGAGAGAGAGAGAGAGAGAGAGAGAGAGAGAGAGAGAGAGAGAGAGAGAGAGAGAGAGAGAGGGGGGGGGGGAGATAGAGAGAGAGAGAGAGAGAGAGAGAGAGAGAGAGAGAGAGAGAGAGAGAGAGAGAGAGAGAGAGAGAGAGGAGGGGGGGAGAGAGAGAGAGAGAGAGAGAGAGAGAGAGAGAGAGAGAGAGAGAGAGAGAGAGAGAGAGAGAGAGAGAGAGAGAGAGAGAGAGTTTTAGTGTCTAATAGTCTGGAGATGGACTAGTGCTGGAGATCTAACATCTTACACAGAAGGAGGGCATTAACACATACTGGCTCAAGATTGATCTGGATGCTAAAGAGTCTACTTGTGTGCTTCTTTTTTAAACAATATAATGACACAATTTATGTCTAGGCAACCTACCCACCTTTGAGGAATATATTTATTATTTTATCCATATTTTCTCCTTTTTTGCTGAAAATCCATGTCGATAATCTTTTTTTACATTGTTTCTAAAAGACTATTACAATTATGTTTTATTTGTCGAAGGTATATGCCATCATACTTTCTGTTTCAACTATGAATGCATATACACAAAAATATTGGCTAAGCGAGGTTAG
>CM051018.1:8943189-8945689 GCA_027704905.1 Muraenolepis orangiensis
AACACAACACAGTCAGCTGACGACAGCCCTCTAAAAACGCTCTCTCTCTCTCTCTCTCTCTCTCTCTCTCTGTCCGTCTCTCACTCTGCCCAGATCGGTCCGCTCACGCCCGTCTTGTCATGACTATTCAGGTGCAGTAGCACGCTAGCACATGTTGTAGCTACGCAGGTCACCGTTTAAAGGTCAGTGGTCTAATGGACTACCGGTAAACCACCCAAAAACAACATTCTATATTGGTTAAAAAGGTCCTTATGACGGTTTTACGAGCAAACATGAAGCTATTTAATGTATGTTGAATATTTGGAGAAGGATGGATTGGAGTCTTAGATCTGTATTCAGCCATTATTTTCAACACCACTTTTTGTTCTGTAACCTATTAAAATTGGTTTAAAACAACTGATACCTTATCTATTCACTACTAGCGTGTTACATTCCGACGGGCTAATAGTAATTCCCGTCCCCGTTCATCAGCTCGCTTGACACCGGTGGCTCCATCTCATGACAGACGAGCTCGGGCTGAACCATTTCATTATGGTAATCGGCGGCAAAACATACACTGCATAATTGAGTTGATGTTTACAATAGCTCAGCCAGCGTTATATGGCCCTGGTTATCCCCCCCCCGGCCACTCCTGACTCGTTAAGGATTTACCACGGGCTATTACGTGTGCATATGCGTGCCTGCTTTGCAGGGGCAACCCCTTGAGGCTTTTCGGGGCTCACACCTGGAAGAAAATAAAAAGCCAGTTGCTGTACCAACAAAGACCTCTGTTTATTGGTCTTCATCGGTGTCTGTTCAGAGTGAAGGAAAGAAAAGCTTCCAGAGAAAAGCTTCCAGAGAAGCTTCAAAATCGAAGTTGTTATTGGACACATACATGTACACACACACATACACACGCACACGCAGTGAAATGTGTTTCTCTGCATTGAACCCATCCTAGTATTAGGAGTAGTGGGCCGCTATTGTGTATATACAGCGTCCGGGGAGCAGTGTAGGGGTCTGCTGCCTTGCTTAAGGGCACATCAGCAGCGCCCATGAGGCGAACTGGCACTCTTTTTTTCCAAGTACCAGTTCTCACTCTTGGTGCGTACTTGGTGCGTTTCGAGGACTTGAACCGGCGACCCTATAATTCCCAAGCCAAGTACCAACAGACTGAGCTACTGCTGCCCCCACCCCAGTAGAAAGTATATATTACTGTATAAAGTCCTGTTTTCCCGGTTTCAAAATCGGGTGACAGCTCTCACAGTTCTCCTAACCGCTTGCGTAACAATGTCCCTTTGCGGTGCTGCGCGTGGAGCCCGGACCACTAACGCAAAGTAGCGACATCGTAGCTTCACATCACGAAAAGCCATTTAGGAAGAGGCAGTGAGGAAGCATTTGTAAGTCCGCCCTATTTACCATGGAGATGCTCATGACAGCTCTGCCCGGCGCCACCTCCCGCTCTCCACCAGCCTTCGCTACCGGGCCCCGGAGGCCTCGCTCTACCGCGGAGCATTTAAGGCCGGCTATCCTCCCTCTTGCCCTTTCTATATAGTCCCCCCCTCACCCCCTACCCCCCACCACCCCCCACCCCGCCTCATCCTGCAGTCACTGCAGGACTGCTTAATACACTTGGTAAACACAGGAAGTACCAAAGCTCTTAACTACAGCCCTACTGTGTTTGGGAGGACTGCCATGACAACACAAAGTAGATCTCCCAGAGAGTTGGAGGGGCGGGGTGGGGGTGGGGGCTTGGGGTGGGGTTAGAGGTTTGTGAGGCGGATACACACTGAGATATGCCCAAGCATTGCTCCCTGCCATTCTCAATAGGGGTATACAGCAGATATGACTTTTGCACACTGGGCTGTCACCCCCCCATCTCCCTCCCCCACCATCTCCCCCCCAAAGCCCAGCCGAATGAGAAACTCTCACTGCAGGACCGGACAGTCTCTTACAGAGTAAGGAATCTTCTGGCGGCTTCTGGCCCAGCATGCCCGGCGCTGCTGGGGAATGTCTAGGATACGGATCTCAAACGAATGTAAACACTGTAATCTCCATTCCTACATCTGCACTCTGCCGGAGGCCCCAGCTGCCCTGCGGGGTTGTTTGTTTGTGATGGAGGTGTGCGAGCTCTGGTCTGGTCTGGTCGGCCTTGGTTGGTGTCATGCTGCGTGGTTGAGGATCTCCAGACAGCTTGAGATTAGCAGCCCCCCCCCCCCCCAGCTCTCTCTCTCTCCCTCCCCCACCCCTTCCTTCCCTCCCTCTCTCTCTCACACTCTCTCCCCCTCTCCCTCCCTCTCTCTCTCTTTCTCTCTCTCCCCTTGAACAACTGTCAAGGCTAATCTACTCTGACTATGAACACAGGTCATCTGGACACCAGATCCACAGAGAAAGACCAAGGAACAAAGCTAACCCCCTTCTCTCTCTCTCTCTCTCCCTCCCTCTCTCTATCCCCCCCCTCCCTCTCTCTCTCTCTCTCTCTCTCTCTCTCTCTCTCTCTCTCTCTCTCTCTCTCTCTCTC
>CM051018.1:8950689-8973189 GCA_027704905.1 Muraenolepis orangiensis
GTTGAGGGGTTGAGGAGGACGTAGCTGTTTTCGAAGGGGGCCATACTGTGAACTGCTCTGCTGCTCTAACGGTTGTTGTTGTTTTATGGCGTCTCGTGGAAAGAGAGAGAGAGAGAGAGAGAGAGAGAGAGAGAGAGAGAGAGAGAGAGAGAGAGAGAGAGAGAGAGAGAGAGAGAGAGAGAGAGAGAGAGAGAGCAGCCAAACGTGAAGGGCAAGGCAAATAGTGCAGAGGTGTCACAGAGAGATAACGCGGGACAACAGAGGGCCTACGTGAGAGCTTCTTGTGTGGGGCGCTGGGCGTGCAAATGTTCATTGCGGCGTCAATAACAGGCAGACGCTTTCCCTGTTTGCTTTTCTTTCGGTTCGTAATAAAGAGGCAATGAAGTTCGGCTGTGTTGCTCCGCTTCAGGTACAATGGACTATTCAAACAGCAGATATGTGTAATAACAAGGACTAGTTCATTTAGACATTGGCTGATAAAGTTAACTTATCGATTAATTAATGAATAGATATGGCGCCTGCATTGGTCTTTCAATTATTGTAATATGATAGTGGTACAATTCAATACATATGAATATATATTGAATTGAATAGAATATGAATAGAATAGGATAAGAATTGGCCAAATCCACTTAGTAAGTAAGTAGTAAGATGAGGGATGTATGCAGAAGAAGGAACAGGGGGGGAAGAATGGCCTTTCATATGATGCAGCATTTAGGTGTTTAGCAGCCATATGGGCACCACAGAGGAGGCCCTGGTTGAAGAGGGAGGTACCTGTTGTGGGGGTGGAGGGGGGTTGGGGGGAGACAGAGAGAGGGGGTGTCCATCCCCTGGCCACTCTGATCTTATCAGGGGGCCAAGAGGAGGACCAGCTGTCCCTCTCAGCGCTCCTTTGATGTCCCCATCCCCCCCCCCCCCCACAAACACCCCCCCCCCCAACCCTCCAACCCTCCAACCCTCCAACCCTTCCCTCGAGATCCTGCACCCCGTACTGGAGCAGAGTGCCGGCCTGGTGCTGTTGGTGGTGATGGTGGTGGTGGTGGTGGTGATAGTGTGGAGCAGCAGGGTGGATGTGGACCTCCTTGCGATAGTGTGCTTTAATCACTCACCGCTCCCCAAGGACACCACAGAGACTCGGGTTAATTGTCCGGAGCCTTAAAGATGGACAATGGGAGTAGAGCACTGCCTTAAAAAAAACAGGAAGGCCAGCAGCTCATAAAAAAAAAAACAGCCGTCCAGGACGTCCTCCTCTGACAGACAGACAGACAGACAGACAGACAGACAGACAGACAGACAGACAGACAATCAGACACCCGGGCGGAGGACAACAGAAACACAAGAACAAGATACCTGATTGGAGAACATGCATCGCTGCCATTGATTGGCCGCCCCCGCTTCTCCTTCAAGTGCTCTCAAGTTTTATGATCTCTTTAATGACAGTTGGACAGATTCAGAAAAATACTACTCTGACTGAAGAAGGTTTTTTTTTAATTGCAGGGAGATTACTGTCATTATTTTTGGCTAGCGCTTGTATTTTCTAGGCCTTTGTTTGTCTGAGTGTAGCAACATGTTCCCTCAGAATGAGTACAAAACACAAGTACACTCGCTGGCATGTGAGCACACACTGGCCGTATGTCGTAGTGTAGTACTGAACCTGTGTGTCCCTGTGTGTTCATTCCACATAGCCCAGCTGTGCGCACATTAGACAGAGCTCTCCAGGACCGAGACTACTCTCCGAGACTAGTGTTGACATCCATCAGTGAATGAATGAAACACTTTTTTTCTATATTGGTGCCCAAGATCCAATTAGCTGTGGAGCAAATAATGCTCCGCTAAAACAAAGTTGACCGGCATTTGCCTCAAACGCGGGGGGGGCGACCCGAGGACTCCTGGACACGCACAGGGGGGAAAGCCTTCCACCCCCACCCACCCCCCCTCCTTCTCCCCCTGTGTCTCAAAACAATTGCTTGGCAGGGGCGAATGCCCTCACAATGGCCTCTGTTACTGCGAGGGCATGCTCGACACGGAGCGAACTTTTGAACCACCTCTTGACCACAGCTTGAAGGGGCTTCGGAGACAATGGTCGGTAAATACACCGCGGTGAATGAAGGGATTAAGCATTAAATGGCAGGATGCGCTAAAAGGGGTAGCAGGTGCCGGTTAGAGGAAAGGCTAGCCGTGGTCTTAGCCGTGGAACACAACACAGAAGATGTCCCCCTCCGCTCATGGCTTTCTGTCTCTCTCTCTCTCTCCCCTTTTGTCCTTGCTTTCCCCGCTAAACTCCATGTTAGCTTTCGTGCTGTGTCGGTACATGGCCAGAGAGGGTCCCGGGTCCTTGGGTCTTGGGTCCTGGGTCTTAGGTCCTGGGTTGTTAGGTCCTGGGTCTTGGGTCCTGGGTCTTGGGTCCTAGGTCTTGAGTCTTGGGTCCTGGGTCCTTGCGTCCTGGTCCTGGGTCTTGGGTCCTGGGTCTGGGGTCTTGGTCTTAGGTCCTGGGTCGTTGGGTCTTGGGTCCTGGGTCTTGGGTCTTGGATCCTTGGATCCTTGGTCCTTAGGTCTTGGGTCCTGGGTCCTGGGTCTTTGGGTCCTGGGTCTTTGGGTCCATGGGTCCAGGGTCTTGGGTCCTGGGTCTTTGGGTCCTGAGTCCTGAGTCCTGCCCAATTGACATTCATGAGGTTGGACATTCCGGGGTCCAGACCCCATTCATATGTACAGTTAGCAGGAGGGGGACAAAAGATGCCACACACACACACACGCACACGCACCACACACACACACACACACACACACACACACACACACACACACTTACACACACACACACACACACAGACACTCACACACGGCCTAGATTAGTGCCTAGGTCAAATCCTCTGCGCTTCACAGGAGCCATGGGAAGCCTCAGTGTTTCCAGGGGTGCATTGTGGGTAGGTGGGTGAAATCTGCTCTCTCACGGCCGGTGTTAATGAGTAGTAGAGTTTCATCTTGTCCACATGCTTTAATCCAGATCTACTATCCGGCATCCCAGCAGGACCTGCTGGGTTTTTAACACCACCATGTAGGAAGGAACACATTTTCTTTTTTTATGGCTGCAAAGTACATTAACAACATCCGTTATATCCGGGGAATATTCCAGACAACCGTGTGAACGCAGAGGGAACCAGACTAGGGCTGAGGTAACCGTGTGAACGCAGAGGGAACCAGACTAGGGCTGAGGTAACCGTGTAAAGCAGCAGGGACGGAGGGTGTTTGCTCAGGCTCAGCTTAAGAAGAACAAACAACACAACAACAACAAAAAATGCGAAAAGAAAAGAAAAGAACACAATGTTTAAGGCATTTAAGACAGCATGCCGGAGTAATTATACGGCGGGACGGAAGACAGTCTTATACATTGTGTTCTGCGTTCGCCCGGAGACAGACTGGGATGGGCAGGATCCATAGTTTGGCTTTTGGGTGATTACCTCATGCAGCCGCACTTGTAGCGTAACCCCTGTAGGCACTCGCCTGCTTTGACACAAACACTGACAATTACGGCCAAAAACACGTCAACATAACCGCAGGATTTTTGTTTTGGTATAAACATTGTATTTCAATCCTAATCTGGAGGATTGAATCCTCTTTATTGGTCACACACACGCGCGCGCACACACACACACACACACACACACACACACACACACACACACACACACACACACACACACACACACACACACACACACACACACACACACACACACACACACACACACACACACACACACACACACACACACACACACACACATGCATTTTTAACCCTGGTGCCTTGCTCAAGGGCACGTCGGCAGTAGCGCCCCGGTGTTTCGAGAACTTGAACCGGCGACCTTCCGGTTCCCAAGCCTGAAATCCTCTAACAGACTTAACTACTACTACTACTGCTACTACCTACCTCTACCTATAGTTTACATATTTATTGATAACATACCTGTAAATGTGTACATTGTTGATTGTTGATTGAACTGTTGAACTGCATCCTGCTCACTACATGCTGTATATACATTTATATATATTTATACTATTGATATAATTGCATACCCCTGATCACTACCTGTTGAATACTTGTATACTTACCTGTATATATATATATATATATACATATTATTATGCTCATATCCCACACATACTCTACAAGTAATCTTAGAACTGTTTTTATACATAGAAGACTGCCTTTTAGCAGCTGTAAACTGTAAATAATATATTACCATGCACTTTACTGCAACATTTGCACTCTGGTTAGAGGCTAAATTATTTTCGCTGTACTACTGTACTAGCATGATAGCAGAGGAGACGGTGCAGGAGACGGTGCAGCGGCCCTGGTTTGGACCATGTAACAGGATCAATCGTGAGGCCTGGTATGCATGCACAGCACACTCACAGGGCTCACCTGACCCACAGACCCCCAGGGGAGGAGGGTCATGCCACATGCGCCTATCTATGTATATACTGCTCAGGTCAGCTGACCTGCTCGTACGAGGCTGTGTTCTCCAAGCATGTGATTACGTACACATTAATGAGAATTACTCATTGTTACAACGGATCCTTCCTCCTAGCGGGTCCTCTGATCACTCTTTACTAGCTTTATTAGCATACCAGCATCTTACTAAGTCGATTGTTGGCTTATTAGTTAGTTTGATTCTATTGTTTCCCAACTTACTGAGCACTGGCTCAGGTCTTATGAGACTTGTTAGGAATGAAATGCACTTTTGACTTCTGGTTGACGAGTTGTTTTCTTCCCTTCCCTTTGTTGAAACACACTATTGTTAAGTCTCTTTGGATAAAAGCGTCTGCTAAATGACTGTAATGTAATTACATTACCCATTGAGTGCAGGATACGCTTCACCCTGGCATTATTCTTTTGGATTTATTATTAAAGGCGTTGAATGAAATATGTTGTGGCGCAAAACAATGCAATAGCAACTGCGACGACACTAATGGCGGCTCATTAAAAGACACCACCTTGATCCATTCAGAGAGAAAGCCGTCTTTGCCATTAGCCATTAGCCATTGTTGTGGCCAGAGGACTGGGCTGATGGCCCGGGGCGTCAGCAGAGTGCGGCGCCAGACCTGATCAGCCGCCCATGCGTGGCTGTATGAATCATTTTCCAATGTAACGTGACTACGCCTGACATCCCACAGTGCTCTGCTACCATGACAATCACCCACGGGGAGTGACACACGCGCACACACGCGCACACACGCGCACACACACATGCACACAAGCACACACACACACACACACACAGACACACACACACACACACACACACACACACACACACACACACACACATGCACACAAGCACACACACGCACACACACATGCACACAAGCACACACACACACACAGACACACATACACATGCACACACACGCACACAAACATACGCATGCACACACACGTGCATGCACACAAGCACACACACACACACACACACACAGACACACATACACACACACGCACACAAACATACACACACACACACACACACATGCACTCACACAGAAGCGCACACTAAAACACACACACACACACACACACACACACACTGCTGCCAAACTCCCTTTGAATGATTAGACCTACGTATATATATACAGTATATATATACCCACGATTAACTACAGCTTGAAATCCTAGGAGCAGGTGTATGTCTGTTAATCACCACCAGGTCTCCACTTTCAGCATGACCCCTGGGGGGTGGTCTGCCCTCCTTTGTCAAATGAAGGGTATGGCGTAGTTTCGCCATTAATAATATTAAATGGCACTTACTCAGCACAAGAAAAGGCAGCGGGCGGTGAGTGAGGTCTAAGGGCTCCTTATCTATGGACAATTAACAGACACGTTGATCGCCGCCAGTCACTAAAAAAAACACAGAGCTGAGGCATTGGGGCCCTGCAAGGGTCGTCGGAGAGACAACAACCAAAAGCCCTGACCCCCCCCCCCAACCCCCCCCCTCCCTCCTCCCCATTCTAGAGGCACATGTGCCCCATCGCAGATGAGCCGAAAAGGGCGGGGGGGGGGGGTCAGCCACACAGAGCAAAGGGGTCAAGCAGATACGCTCTCTCTCTCTCTCTCTCTCTCTCTCTCTGCTTCAAAGACAAGTGCAGCTCCTGTTACGCTTGGCAGGAGCCCTGGTTAGAGGAGAGAAAAGAAAGAGAGAGGGAGAGAGGGAGAAACAGCCCTAATCCCATGTTGAGTTCCTGGGCCACTCTTCTGAGTCAAAGGTCGGATGGATACCCAAATCCTCGTAGATAATAGTGTGTGTGTGTGTGTGTGTGTGGGGGGGGGGGGGGACCGGGGGGCGCAACTTGCCAAAACCCAAAAAATTTCAATCTTTTTGAAGTTAACAAGAACGCACCTTCCTTTGAACCCATGTGAAGTGAGGGGGAGAGGCAGAGCAAGAGAGAGAGAGAGAGAGAGAGAGAGAGAGAGAGAGAGAGAGAGAGAGAGAGAGAGAGAGAGAGAGAGCAAGCTGAATTAACATATGGCCTTTGGCGGGCCCTTTTATCCACGGTATCATGGGTTCTTCTACTCTGAAAGCAAATTGGACCATCTATTGTGGTTATAGTATCTAAAGTTAGTGGGACGTTCTCAATGAAAGATTCATAAGTCCTAGCAACACAATCGCCCGGCTAAGACCAACTTCAAGTAACAATTGATGAAGTGCAAAAAAAAAAAAACAGATTTCTTGGGTTCTATAAGCCTCTTAGATTGGGACCTTAAGGTCATGGTGACTGCCTGAGAGAGAGAGAGAGAGAGAGAGAGAGAGAGAGAGAGAGAGAGAGAGAGAGAGAGAGAGAGAGAGAGAGAGAGAGAGAGAGAGAGAGAAAGAAAGAAGAAAGAGAGAGAGAGAGAGAGTGTGTTGATGTGTGGACGCCCAGTAGCTTGACCACTTACCTTCCCCACAGTAACCTTTCCCTCAACCCTCCCCTTAACCCAACCCCTCCCGCAACAACATGAAAGAATTTTAATGGAAAGATACCCAGGGCCGATTCTGTCGCCGAGATCATTGCGTGTTGCTCTTGCTCTTGTGCAGCTGCCCTGCGGTCTAATCTCTGTACATGACATGACAGCTCCGAAAATGAGAAACCCCTTATCATCTGTCACCGTTCCTCCTCTAAAATCCCTATGTCCCTCCTGCCATTTCCCCCTCCCGATTCTTCTATAAAGCCCTTCCCCTCCCTCCCGTCTCCCCTGCAGAAACCAGAGCACTCCCCCCCCCCCACGTGGAATAGCACGCATGCCAATAGAAGCTTAATAGGCTGCTTTTAATTAACATGAGCGACAATGGGAGAGCTTTCGGTGCATTAGGGTGGAGGGCGGGAGGCCCTAGCATGTACTGTATAACCCTGCAGCAGCAGCTCACTTGATAGGCCGGAGGGAAAGAAAGGTGAAGTGGGCGGATGGAATGTTACCTCGGCTAAAAGGGTCTTTTTAAATGTATCGGCGAGGGAAATGTCGAAATATACACATACTGAGGCTACCACAAAGGGGGAAGAACGCGGGAGCCAAGAGGAATGTACTGTATGCCAAGTAAATGTAAAGAGAGAGAGAGAGAGAGAGAGAGAGAGAGAGAGAGAGAGAGGGTCGGTCCATCTTGTAAAAAGTCCACACTCAATACCTTGATGCAAATTAAATATTGTTTTATTCTACAGTGAAAGATATGCATCGTGAAAGCCAATGTGCAGAAGAATAAAATGAATAATCATGAACGGTATCCGGAAAAACAATGATTTAAATAAAAGTAATAAAAAAGGGAAGATACGGAAAGGTATATGGTTTAACAGCGGTTTGTCAATATACACAAATAAATTGGACGTCAGTACTGTGTACTGACGACACTGATTTAGTAATCTTAAACAGACTAATTAAAATTCCAACCAACGCCATTATTGACAAATGACATCAATTACAGGTAAACAAAATCCTGTACCCAATTAAAAATACACATTGTTTTACATATCCCCGATAATCCTTTATATTTAGATAATAATATTATTTTTTACTTTTTACATACATGAGTGCTGAGAGCTCTACAATTCTATCCGTAAAAAAAAAACGGTATTTCTTCCGTCTTTCAGCTTTTGCAGCTCTCCTCTCACCCATACAACAATGTGAGCCCAAAGGTTGATTATGGCTGAACAACCAACCAACCAACCCTACCCCCTGCCCCCCACTCTAAAATAGAACACAAACAAAAGACACAGGTGACATCTTCCCAAAACACACAGAGAGCGATTCCCACGTTTCTCGATGAGGGTTTTTTGTTTGGTCGTCACGCTGCCTGAGGGGAGCACCGCTACACCAGGGTCATGACCTTGAGGGAGGCGGGCTGGAACCGACGGATCTTCTTCTTCAAGGCACGGGACGCTTTGATGCGGCAGGCTGGGGGCTCTGGGAGTGGGGGTCGACGAAGGGCCACTCCGGCGACGCTGGGCCCCTGGGCGGACTGGGCCCACACCAGCGCACACCCTCCCTGGTCTTTGGCGTCACAGTGCACCTGGTCGTCGTCCTCCAGGGACAGGCTGCTGTCGGAGTCAGAGTGGGACCGGGAGCTCTGGCTGGACTCGCTGTCGCCGAAGCAGTTGGTGGTGTCGTCGCTCAGATCCCCCACGCTGCTGGCGGCGATGGTGGAGTGGAACAGCGAGGCACATTCCGCCGAGTACTCGGACTCGCAGCGGGACGGGTAGCGGCTGCTCGCGGGATACGGCGCCGGGGGGTACCTGGCGTCGAGCGCGCCGTAGAAACAAGACCCGGAGGGCGGCTTGTAGGACCGAGGAGGCCCCGTCCACTGGCCCGAGGGCGGCCTGGCGGACGCGGTGTGGGCGGTCGGCCTGACAGATGCGGCGTGGACCGTCTGCCTGACGGTAGCCGCGTGCGTGTACTGCTCTCTGGTCCTCGGAGCGGCCCGTGTGGCCCGGAAGACCTCCGCGTCAACTGGCCACTTGCCGGTCACCTGCCGCCTTCGCCTCTGTTCTGTGGGCTGCTCGGGCTCCGGCCGCTGGGGTCTGCGCCCCTTTCCAGACTTGGCGACGACAGGAAAGGAAACAGGCTTGGGGGGGTGGACCCTGTGGGAGTGCGTGAATCCAGGGCCGTACAGACTGGAGTCCGAGCCCGAATGCCCGCGCTGTTCGCCTAAGTGGGGGCTCGCCTTTCCGCTCCCTGGCCTTCTGAGTTCCACCTCTCCCCTACCGCCGCTGCCCTGGCTCTCCCTGGCCCTCTCTCCTGAGGAGTAGCCCTGCTGGTGCCTCAGTGCGCGGGGCTTCTCACTGGCCTTCCTCCTCAGCTTCACCGCTTTTGGCTTGCGGTCCGCCTGTCTAACCTTGACACGCTGAGACCCGGCCGGCACAAACTTGGCATGGACAAAGTCATTTCCAGCGTGGGCATCCCAGCCAAGGCGGGAGTCTTCTGTGCTTGAGCTGTGAGCAAGGACCGGCTTCAGTGCAGGGCACTTCCTCTGGACTACCCTGGTCTCTCTGGCGCCCGTGTGCCTTTTCTCTGAATGGCTTCTCGCCAGAGCCGCGTGCTCCGCTGGAAGCTTGTTGGTATGGTTCACTGTGGCGGAGGTGGCGGCCGCGGCGGAACCACATTCCCTTATTGCGGCAGGATAGGAATAGCGCTGTAGAGACTCTGGGGCTTGGCATTTCAATGCTGGATTACTGGTCGGGAGACTGACCTGCTCCGGGCTGCACTCCCTCTCCCACTTGGCCTCGAGTGACTTGATGTCTAAAGGGGCCGTAGGTAGGGGCTGTAGTGGCACCACTCGGGTCTCCACAATGGCGTGTGCTGTGCCGGTGTCTCTGAGCTCTCGGTGCTGTTCGCCGCATATCCATTGAGTGTCTCTCTTGGGTTCACCCTGAACGCTAGTCCTGAGGGATGCGTTGCGCTGCAGGAGTGTGCCGATGTAGCCCAGGTACCTGGTCTCGAGCCCCCCGCCTTGGCCCTTCTGGAGGTCTTCGGGGCCGGGGCGCGCATCGGCCCAGGGTCCCGGGTCCACTGAGACGGGCGGTTCTCCGGCGAGTGAGAATATGGGGCTCTGTAGAGCCACGGCATGCAGGGGGCTGGGGTAGTGGTACACCTCGGCCCCGCTCCGGGACATCAGGCTGCTCTGGAACTTTGTATCCAGTGTGGACGTCCTGGGAACCGGGCTCAGGATGGGCTTCTTCCCCGGGACCGACTTGTAACAGCCCGGGCCTGCAGCCACCAACCTGTCAAGGTCACCTGGTGGGGACACGGCAAAGACACATATAAACGCTCAGTCTTTTGGAGCAGCAACCTTCAACCGCATGATCTAAGTGAATCACTTTCTTCCACCCCATGATCAGAGCAATTGACCAAGCTAAAACAGTGGCTAATAGACAAAGACCAGTCGTGATTCGTCTTACCAGTGGAAACCGGTCTGGGTCGGGGGCGCTCCAGGGCCATTGCCCCAGTCCGGATCCTGCTGCTCCCCAGGTGGAGGCCGGAGGTCCGAGGCAGGGTGGGCTGGGCAGCTGACCGGCGAGCGTCTGCGTCGACGGCGGCGGCGGGGCCGGCGGTGTGCTGCGAGGGGGGGCTCCCGGGGGACTGCAGCAGGCTGGTCTGGGAGGAGGACAGGCACTCGCTGTACACGGACGTGCAGGAGTTGGACAGGGAACACGAGCCGCCGTCGCTGAGCTCGTAGAAGCCTGATGACGGGGGGGGGGGGAGGCAAGGAGACACGTTATAGGAGGCATCCTAGCATCACACTGAATGCAGAAACTTCACAAACTGTGTGTGTGTGTGTGTGTGTGTGTGTGTGTGTGTGTGTGTGTGTGTGTGTGTGTGTGTGTGTGTGTGTGTGTGTGTGTGTGTGTGTGTGTGTGTGTGTGTGTGTGTGTGTGTGTTTAGGGGGAGGGGGGGCTTTGCTAACCTGAACTAGGCCGGCTGTCACTCTCCAGCTGGTCTGTGGAGACCTTGTTCACATCAATCTTCAGCTCGCTGATCTGCTGATCCAGTTGCTGCAGGTGTGTCTTCAGGCCCACGTCTTGCCTCCGCAGACGAGACTGTGGAACGGAAAGGTGAAACACACACACACACACACACACACGTTAGACTCTCGAACTGGAGAGGCAACATATTCATCTTGCTTATCACAGTCGGACAAATATAGACTCAAAGCTTTGCCATTTGACACCTACACATCCGTACACATATACCGTGTTGGTGTTTTTTACACCATTGCCATTCCAGAAATATGGAAGATGTCTCTGTAATATGGAGTCTGAAGATAAGACATCAAATATAAAAATACATGAGCGTAAAAAACAACCATAACAACAAGTGGTCTGTGGCTACTCATTAACGCCACAGAGAACCAGGAGGGGGGGGGGGGAGAGACGCAGTGATGGGTAACTCAATTGTCCCCCACAGAGAGGGCTTGGTCATTGTGTAAACTACTGGAGCAGGAAGGGCTGAGGGGGAGGGGAGGAAGAGAGATTGTGTTTGCTTTAGCAGCTCGGGCTGTTAAAATACTTTACACTTACGGAGCACTGCCAGAGGTCCAAAGTGTATTGGACCTCTCATGTGTTAAGGGTTTTTTGTAATTATTATTTATTTATTTTACACGTGTAATAGACTTCATGATACGAGAGACTACATCATTACACGTTTCTATTATTTTTTTACTTAGCATTAGTTGGGTAGATAATTGGGAACAGGTGGCCCCTTTGGAGTAATTCTTGTCATGTCAGTAAAACAGCTTTGAAAGCTGCATTGCTTTATTATGGATTTGGGTTGTGTTAAAGGCCCTATTTGTTGAGAGACCCATCTCTCTATGTTATCTTCATATTATACAAAAATATACATTCATAATCAAGCATTGCCCCCGCCCTCCCCACCACCCTACTTTGTGTCAATCAAAATGGTAAAGACACCTGATTAAGTTAGTTTAATATCGTCCCTTTTCCCCGGGCTTACCGGTACACTAGGGTTTGATGAGGTCAAACCTGGGCTATGGAAACCACACACACACAAGGTGAATCTAGCGCCAGCTGTTAAAATACTCTCTTTTCCGCACCATTCAAGCGGTTAATGATTGAGAGCAACAGAGGTGCCTCCCCTACCCCCCCACCCCCTACCCGGTCACCGCAATGAACCTTGATTTATGACATCTATCCCACTTCCTACCCCCAACAGAGAACCCAGCAATGCCCCTCAGGGCAAGGAAGGCATGAAGGCTGATAATAACACACACACACACACACACACACACATATATATCCAACACAAGCACATTAAACCCGTGCATGCATTTGCTGTTTGTGGGACATGCCTCTCTACAGTAACAAAAACAAACAACAACTATAACAACACAAACACACGCAGCAGTATCCTACCAGTTGCTGTTTGAGGGCTGTCAGGGTCGCTTCCAGCCGCTGCTCCTCGTTGGCCAACGCGGACCCCCTCAACGCGGTGGTGGTCGTCGGTGGTGGTGGTGGTGGTGGTGGTTCTTCTTCGTCCCCCGCCCCCCGGTTCATCCGTAGCGCCCAGGTCACCATGTCGCCCTGCTTCTCCCGCAGCAGACGCAGTTCGTGCAGTCCGGCCAGAGCAGCCTGCAGCCTCTCCCCGACCCGGCCACCGCGGTGGATGCCTGGACCCGACGACGTTCCCATCGCCATCCCCGGTGCACAGATCTTACGACTCAGCATTTCCAAACAACAAAAAAAAAAACCTCAACCGTCAAAACATATCTCGTAACGACAACGGCGAACCCTGAAGAAAAACGATCCTCGTCCACTGTATAGTTCACACACACACACACACACACACACACACTGATGGGTTCAATTATCTTCCACCAGGACAGCGTCCTGCAGATAGGATGCGGACAGCGGCTGCAGCAGTGGACGTGTTGTGTTGTAGACTACCTGTTAGAATACAACTAAAGAACTAGTACTAGAGACAGTGAAGGAGATGAAGTCCCGCCCCCCCTCGGCTGGACGCTCTTCCCCATTGGCTGGGACGGTGCACCGCCGCTCCTCCTCCGAACATCTGTTTCAAAGAGACAGTGGAGGAGATGAAGTCCCGCCCCCCTCTTGGCTGGACGCTCTTCCCCATTGGCTGGGACGGTGCACCGCTGGGTCCTCCGAACATCTGTTTGGGAGACCTGGCGCTGGCCTTGCCCAGGCATGTACTGTTGTGTGTGTGTGTTGTTGTTCATGTGCACGACGACGATCATCCGACCACTTAAACCGTTAAACGCAACCGTTGCTCATGCTAATTGAGCCACGCGAGTCATTGGCGCGCAAGTTAGTGCACACGCATTTGAACAATAGTTTTTTGCATAAAAACACATTTCTTTGAAACGATTTAATATTTTGTTATTGCTAATTGTAAAAACCCTGCTGAAAAATCGGAGTATCTGACCACCGGTCCACAGTTTCTTATTGTTTAATAAATGGTGACCCCTTGTGTCACAAAACGGTACTACATTACAATATCTAAATATCGAGCTGCCTGCAAGTCGGTTCAAATAGATTGTCTACGTTGTTTTTGACAAATTACAATTTGCAAGCTGAATTTTGTTTAGAAATATGCTCTGACACATATGCTCTTTAAACCCTGCAGTGCATGGCAATATTAAAATGGTATTATGTTACAGCTTATTAGAAGGCTTAATAATATTGCAAGTTCCACGCATTGCATATATACTTAAGGGTCGTGTGAAAACGTAGGACTAAGATAATGAGATCAGGTGAGTACATGAGATACAAATGGCCCTTAGCGCTAATGACTCGACTTGTTTTGCTGTATCTGCTGAGAAAGATGAGAAACATTCTCATTCTCCCAGTGGTCATCGAGTGAGCACTGTGTTACACATCGTGAAGCAGGGCGGGAGTAAGGAAGGAACATCATACACCGGCCAAGTAGCAGATATAATACATCTGAAATAAACATGACTTTTACATTTTACAGCATTGCTGCCTTTACAACATTGTTGCTATTCATTTAATCAGATTTAAGATTCAAGATACAATGGAACGCTTACTCCCCATTCCCTCCTGCAGTATGAACTCCCTGGAACACTATACTAAAAAAATATAAATACTTTGCACAATACAAATATCAATAAAAAAATAACAATAAAGTGACTAATGATAAGCATTTTAAAGTGCCAGTAGTGCAGCAGCATCATGCATACAGTGCAATACAGTGCAATACAGTGCAGTACAGTGCAGTACAGTGCAGTACAGTGCAGTACAGTGCAGTTGCTGTAATGAGTCCAGAAAGTCCAGCAAAAGTATCATAGTGTATGATAGCGTAATGTAATGTGGATGACAATGTGACGATAGTGACGGCACTTCTAGCAGTTCAGTAGGTCGCAGAATGTTCCGGAACAGAAAGTGCATAGTCCCACGTCGTAGCCTTCGCTCAGCTGATGAGCCTATGTCAATGTACTCTACTGCTCCACCCACGATGTGACCCTGGGAAATGGGACGGGAAGATATATCATCTGACATACACTCATCTTCAACTGTTGATACAACTGCATATCCCTGCTCACTACGTGCTGTATACACATTCATATATATTTATCCTGCTTTTCATAATTGCATACCAATGATCACTGCCTGTTAAATAATTGTATCCTTACACATATATATATAGATATATATATATATATCTATATATATAGATATATATATGTTAGATGCCAAATTATTTTCGCTGTACTGTAATTGTGCTGTACATTGACAATACATTGTAATCTAATATAATATAATCTAAACGCATTGTGTCTACTTACACTGACCAATACTCTACTCACATACAATGATTTGATTATGGGTCATTGTAAGTGAGGGTGAGTGTAAGACGTCGAAGTGCCCAGGAAAGGGCCCTGAATGGATTGGCGTTACTATAGTAACGGTGACAACCTGTTTTCCAGCTGGTAGAATTCCGCTCTCTCGCCCCACCAAGTGGCCAGCCGAGGAACCGCCACTGAGTTATCATAGCGGTACAAAGTCGGACTTTAATGTTGAATGTTTTCCCGTCTTCAAAAGGCTTGAAAAAAAAGCATGCAGAATATTCTATAATCAGCGTGCGCGTTCACGAGAAGGGGGTGAATTTGTGACAGTCCGGTCGCCGGGGGGGGGGGTCAGAGTTCATGCTCGTTTTGATATCGTGCAGGTGAAGTTGATCAGTGGTTCGAGTTGTAATTCCACATATGTCCCGCTAGATGGCGATATAATCAAATAAACCATGTGCTGCTTCCAAAGTGGATGCTGCGCTTTTGAAAAGAAGCAGCATGTATGTAGACTACGTGAATTTTAACACCAGAAAGGTTGAATGGCAATAATTAAAAAAATAAACAAGTTTGAAAATCATTCATTCATAAAGGTTGAATGACAATTATAATTACAAAATCATTCATACGATGATAATTCATATACAGATACACTTGTTATGTGTCGATATGTACGCCTTCTTTAACCTACAAGCATAGATACACATATAGGGCTATATATTATTATATGTTTATATATATATATATATATATATATATATATATATATATATATATCCTTTGAATACAAATTTTTAATGCCTCGCCTGTGGAGATGTGGAGAGCAGAGCTAAGTGGAGGTCTTAAGTATTAAGTTAAGGTCTAATCATCGTCATCATGAGCTGACTAGATACACCTACACCTACACCTACGACCTACACCTACACCTACACCTACGACCTACACCCACACCTACACCTACACCTACGACCTACACCTACACCTACACCCACACCTACACCTACACCTACACCTATACCTCCACCTACACCTCCACCCACATCTACACCTACGACCTACACCCACACCTACACCTACGACCTACACCTACACCTACACCTACACCTACACCTACACCACACCCACACCTACACCTACACCTCCACCTACACCTCCACCCACACCTACACCTACACCCACACCCACACCTACGACCTACACCTACACCTACGACCTACACCTACACCTACACCTACACCTACACCTACGACCTACACCCACACCTACACCTACACCTACGACCCACACCCACACCTACACCTACACCTACACCTACACCCACACCCACACCCACACCTACACCTACACCCACACCTACACCCACACCTACACCTACCCTACACCTACACCTACACCTACACCTCCACCCACACCTATACTACACCTACACCTACACCTACACCTACACCTACACCTACACCTACACCTACACCTACACCTACACCTACACCTACACCTACACCTACACCTACACCTACGACCTACACCCACACCCACACCTACACCTACACCTACACCCACACCTACACCTACGACCTACACCTATGACCTACACCTACACCTACACCTACGACCTACACCCACACCTACACCTACACCTACACCTACACCTACGACCTACACCCACCTACACCTACGACCTACACCCACACCTACACCTACACCTACACCTACACCTACGACCTACACTTACACCTACACCTACACCCACACCACCAGACCATGAGCGAGCAGCGAGGGGCTGGCTGCCTGCACCCGATAAGACATCTAGACCACAAACGCAAGGAGGGGAGAGGAGGGGGAAACACCGAATTAGAGAGAGAGAGAGAGAGAGAGAGAGAGAGAGAGAGAGAGAGAGAGAGAGAGAGAGAGAGAGAGAGGGGGGGGGGGGGGAGAGAGCAAAGGAGGCAGATAGAGGGGAGGGAGGGAGAGTGTGTAAGAGAGAGAGAGAGAGAGAGAGAGAGAGAGAGAGAGAGAGAGAGAGAGAGAGAGAGAGAGAGAGAGAGAGAGAGAGAGAGAGAGAGAGGAGAGAGAGAGAGAGAGAGAGAGAGGGGGGGGGGGGAGAGGGAGGGAGGCAGATAGAGGGGAGGGAGAGAGAGAGAGAGAGAGAGAGAGAGAGAGAGAGAGAGAGAGAGAGAGAGAGAGAGAGAGAGAGAGAGAGAGAGAGAGAGAGAGAGAGAGAGAGAGAGAGAGAGAGGGGGGGGGGAGAGGGAGGGAGGCAGATAGAGGGGAGGGAGGGAGAGAGTGGTTAAGAGAGAGAGAGAGAGAGAGAGAGAGAGAGAGAGAGAGAGAGAAGGTCAGGACACAGGCGGTTTATCCCATACTACCAGAAATAAGGAGAGTCCACACAACGGTTTGGCAGACCAAAAGGAGGATAGTCAATTACACACACACATACTCACCGTCGCCTTTGATACTACCCAAAGGAATATTATTTTTGGGGATTATTAAAACAACTCCTGGACACGTTGATTGATATATTTCAACCTGCAGATCAAACCCTCTAGACACACAAGTGTGCATTTTTAAGTCGTTGAGTTATTGATTTGGGAACATTTGGTTGTACCAAACCAAGCGATACCAGGATGCGCGTCTCTCTCCTAATGGTCCTTCTCGGCTCCTTATGGTGCGCTGCAGGACGCGCTCAGAAGTTCTCTGCTCTCACGGTAAGGTACCAATTTATAATACCATTTATGATACCATTTATCTATCTTCACTTAATCACACCGCAGCATAATAAACAATGGTGTTTTACGCCTTTTATGCGTAATGTGTGCGTAATAGCCGATTCGAGTTCGAGGCATAGCGCAAGATCTAACCTGTGAATCCCGGACTGTTGAAAAAATATTGAACAGATAAGATAAGATAAACGCATATACATATCAACGATTTAACGTAAATATTATTAAAAAAATGATATGAGTCAAACAAAAGTGAAAGGTTAACCATACATAAACAGCTATTCATCAATATATGCATGGGAAATCTTATATAATTATTAAACAATACATTTCAAGTAGATTTCAAGTGAGGTAGATCCTTTGAGTGGACTGGATATATTTCCATGTCTATGTTGCCGTATCTTTCTTTATGTGTGAGGTAGCAGATGTGCATTGGTTATCTCATGGAAGGGGTTCTCCGTGTCTTCCTGCATGTACTTGACCTAAAGCTCCTGACAGACAGAGCCTATATACTTACCTGTCTCCCTGCCCTTCTCTGTCTTGTCCGCTCTTGTTGGCTTCTAGTTGTGATGCCCCCCCCCCCCCCACCCCCACCCCCAAAAGGACCACAACTAGCATCCATATATATATATATATATATATAGCCATCCATATATTCCGTTATTATGGTTTTAAGTTGAGGTGGATGATCCGAGCCTCAATGAAGATGCAGTCTCGGGACCAGCGAGGGCTGTCACATCAGTGGGTCTATTGTCCCTCCCCAAACACATGGTATTGTTTATCAAGAGCGGAGCACAATAGACATGCTCAAGGGGCCAGGGAATCCAATCCTACTGATTACAGCGTAGGTTGCCCCCGCCAGAGGGGACCATGGAGGAGTGGGGGGGGGGGGGACGACGACGACGACGACAGTATCTTTTTGGAGACAAAGTGTGTTTGTTTGTGAGTGTTTTTATAAAGCTGTGGTGTCACACAGGTTATATGCAGCATGCAGACGACTTAGATCATTTTTATACAACATTTGATTTCATTCATTCCTTTCATTCCCTTTTGTTTGTTATTGGTCCACCGTTCTGTGTGTTCTTATGTGTGTACTGTACTGTATGGGTTTCACATACAGTCAGTACAGTACACACATGGGGAGAAGCTATATGGACGGAGAGGCCCGGGATACAGAGGAATGCGTCAGAAGAGTTGTGCCGAGATTTACAGGTGGATCTGACAGCCTCTCTCCACCCCCTAGCAGCACTATTATTTATGGGCGAAGATGCCTTAATATTCAATTGGAAGCAAATGGCCATGAGTTGTTAACCTAGGGTGGGGGGGGGGGGGGGTCATGGACTCATCTCTCTCTCTCTCTCTCTCTCTCTCTCTCTCTCTCTCTCTCTCTCTCTCTCTCTCTCTCTCTCTCTCTCTCTCTCTCTCTCTCTCTCTCTCTCTCCCTGTCAGCAGCACTAGGATTTGTGGAACGTGGGGGGGAGTATTGCATTCTGCAGGCGTACCTTGATATTCACACTCTATATTGTGTGTATATATATGTGTGCACAAACACATACACACACACACACACACACACACACACACACAACACACACACACACACACACACACACACACACACACACACACACACACACACACACACACACACAGGGGCATGCACACACACAAAGACACACACACACTGACACACAGACAGACACACACACACACACACACACACACACACACAGAAAGACACACCGACTCACACACACACACACACACACATACACACACACACACACACACACACACACACACACACACACACACACACACACACACACACACACACACACCACACACACACACACACACACACACACACACACACACACACACACACACACACACACACACACACACACACACCACACACACACACACACACACACACACACACACACACACACACACACACACACACACACACACACACACACACACAGGGGCATGCACACACACAAAGACACACACACACTGACACACAGACAGACACACACACACACACACACACACACACACACACACACACACAGAAAGACACACCGACTCTCACACACACACACACACACACACACACACACACACACACACACACACACACACACACACACACACACACACACACACACACACAGGGGCATGCACACACACAAAGACACACACACACTGACACACACACACACACACACACACACACACACACACACACACACACACACACACACACACACACACACTCATATGAAAACACAGCTGGGTCTTAAATATCTACGGACACAGAATAACTGTTAGTATAACTGACTACAGAGAGAGATCCAATTTAAATGCAATGTTCTCTGTGGTGTGTCATGATATTCTAATTGAGAGGTATAGGACTCTGACACGAGATGTATCATTTGAATGCGAACGTTTTACTTGAATTGTCTTTGCTATTCTAGTGACACACGAGTGCTCTGGCTGTGGTTTTTCGTCTGACGGAAAGGTTTCCGTGTCAGAAATTGAGGTGCATAGTTGAGGTTGGAGCAGTGAAAATGAAAAAGAAATTAAGTCTGTCTAGTTAGTCCGCGCGGTTGATATTCCCAATTTTTTGGTTTTGTTTCTCTCTCTCAATGGCTTCAGGATATCTACGGATATATTCAGGATAAGTGTAGTTAGTTAGTCGGAATCACACGTATCCAACACCTGCCACTTGTTCCAGCTTGTGTGTGAACCGCACGCTCGTATAACACATGGGCCCTCCGGTCGGCCTCCGGTCTTCCATTGAACTGTGCACCTGCACTCGGAACCCCCCCCCCCCCCCCCCTCCCCCCTCCAAGCCTTTTCCCCCGCCCCCCCCCCCCCCCCCAAAAAAAATTAAACGAAAAGAGAAAATCTTCACATGACAATCGCTGGCCTTTCACACCACCTTTCACCGTCGGCTCTTTACATTTTCTCTTTTTTTCCCGGCACACATCTTTCACTGCAACCAAGCGCTGCGCGGCCTTTGATTGAGTCAATAGCCCCGGCTACATACAGGCTGTCAATGTCTTCCCCCCCCTCTCTCCACCGTGCTGGAAACTAATGATCCCACTGTTGCATCCGTGCGGGTGTGCAGGAAACTCCGGGCTAAAGCCCCGTTTAGCATGTAGGGGATCCCAGCCGGGGGCCTCTATCGCCGGGCCCCGCGGTATTGAGGGGGGGGGGGTGGAGGCCTCCTCTCAGAGCCATGGCAAAATGGAAATAGGGGGCCCTCCCCGGCCCCCGTAGGCCCCTTATGGGGACTACAATGTGCTCCCTGCTGGAGGCTTGCTCCTCAGAGCTCCATTCAGTCCCACAATAGCACCGCGCCCAGAGGGAGGTAATAGGATTTGTTTGGGCTCCGAATCCCAAAAAAAAGAAAAACAAAGCAAAAAAAAACAGCTTTCTGCTTTATACTTTGTCCGTCTTCCTCCGTGTCTCGCCAGATCTCTCTCTCTCTCTCTCTCTCTCTCTCTCTCTCTCTCTCTCTCTCTCTCTCTCTCTCTCTCTCTCTCTCTCTCTCTCTCTCTCTCTCTCTCTCTCTCTCTCTCTCTCTCTCTCTCTCTCTCTCTCTCTCTCTCTCTCTCTTGTGCTTTTTGGCAACCTCGTATTGTTTTAACCCAAACAGATGTCACTAGATAAGCACTTTCCAACAGAGGGGTAAGGGGTATGATTACCGAAAAGAATATCCCCATAATAACAGCAAACCCCATTGTGGCCGACACAATGGAAGAAAGGGGACTTTTTGGTTTGGTGCGACTGGGTTTAGAACCAGCCTATAGACGTGTGTGGTGCGTTTGGGGTGCTTAACGGAAGATAGCAGCAAGATAAATCAGGACGTAGCGCCTTGTGCTGGGTTGTAGGCGAGGCCGGGGGTGGGGCAGGGGCGGGGGGGGAGAGGGAGGGTCGGGGGGGTGGGGGGGGGGGGGGGGGAGAGGGAGATTGGGGGGGGGTGGTTGGGGGGGGTGGTGGTAGTGGTTCGGGGGCTGTCCATCACCCTGCGGCCCACCTGGGCGGCCGGTGCGTCGGTGATGGATCATCGGCCAGACCTGGAATGAGACATCACCACCGTGTCAAGAGAGCGGAGAGCCCTGCTCACCTGTATGTATCTGGAGGAGACTGGGGGGCGGGGGGGGGGGGGCAAGCACGTTCACACCACCTCCTCCTCCTCCTCCTCCTCCTCCTCCTCCTCCTCCTCCTCCTCCTCCTCCTCCTCCCTCCTCCTCCTCCTCCTCCTCCTCCTCCTCCTCCTCCTCCTCCCTTTGCCCTTACCAGCACGAGTGTCAGTCAAAAGCAACCAATGTACCAAACCCATGACTGTGAGTGAGTAAAGCCATGTTGGCTGGAGACAGGGACCCCATCCATGTACAGCGCTTAATATTTAATATATAGATCCACAATGTGGGATACGGGTGGTTCCAGAATCAGAATCAGAATCAGAATCAGTTCAAGATTCAAGATTCAAGATTCAAGATGTGTGTTTGCCATTTGCAACATTTGCAAGTACATTGGAATGCTTACTCCCCATTCCCTCCTTATGAATATCGAAAACAAAATACAGAAATGAACATAAAAGTGACTGAAGGATGATATGTACGTACATGTGTAGAATTGTGCAAAAAAGCATTTAAAAAGCATTTTAAAGTGCCAGTAGTGCAGCAGCAGCAGCATCATGCATACTGCAGTGCAGTACAGTGCAGAGCAGTGCAGTAACTGTAATGAGTCCGGAGGAAGTCAGTGGGTCGCTTGTTGTTCCCACAGTCCTGATGCAGAATCAAGCGATGGGTGGTGGGAACCCTGCAGCTCTTGAGGATGCGACGGAGGTGGGAGTGCATGAACACATAATCTCGGGCGCACACATGAAACAAAGGCCACCACAAGTACCGCTAATACTGACCAGGCAGCGCCGGTGATTCAGAGAGGAGGCGGAG
>CM051018.1:8975689-8983189 GCA_027704905.1 Muraenolepis orangiensis
TACACGGTATACATAAACATAAATACCAGACAAAAGGACACAACTGAACGTTCCTACCGCACAAAAGAGTAAAGGCTAATTCAGCCAGGTGTAGAAATGTTTACTCTGGATTTGAACTGAATGCAACACCTGGCTCAAAACAGACACTGAAACATACAAACAACACACACACTGAAACACACACACTGAACCAGACACATTGAAACAGACACACTGAAACAGACACACTGAAACACACTGAAACAGACACACTGAAACAGACACACTGAAACACACACTGACAGACACACTGAAACAGACACACTGAAACACACATTGAAACAGACACACTGAAACAGACACACTGAAACACACACACTGAACCAGACACATTGAAACAGACACATTGAAACACACATTGAAACAGACACACTGAAACAGACACACTGAAACAGACACATTGAAACAGACACACTGAACCAGACACATTGAAACAGACACATTGAAACACACATTGAAACAGACACACTGAAACAGACACACTGAAACAGACACATTGAAACAGACACATTGAAACAGACACATTGAAACAGACACATTGAAGCAGACACACTGAAACAGACACATTGAAACAGACACACTGAAACAGACACATTGAAACAGACACATTGAAACACACATTGAAACAGACACATTGAAGCAGACAAAGAGAAACAGACACATTGAAGCAGACACAGAGAAGCAGACAAACAGACACATCGAGGCAGACACAGAGAAGCAGACAAACAGACACATTGAGGCAGACACAGAGAAGCAGACAAACAGACACATTGAGGCAGACAAAGAGAAACAGACACATTGAGGCAGACACAGAGAAGCAGACAAACAGACACATTGAAACACACACATATAAGCGGGCGTGTGTCCTGGCGGTAGCCGTGCACCCAGCTCAAAACAGGACGGGGTGTGAGATGTATGAATCCCACGTGAATAACAATGCGATGACGATCCCTGGCCTCTTCCACCAGAGCCCCACAAAGAAAAACCCCGCTCATTCACGGCGACTCTCCCCGACTGCGTCTGCAAACCTCATTCACTGTAGCCGTCGTCTCCGCCCGCCACACCCCCACCCATCCTCCTCCCTCCCTCCCCCCTCCCTCCCTCCCTCCCTCCCTCCCTCCCTCCCTCCCTCCCTCCCTCGTGGGGGCCCGGGGAAGAGGCTTCATACTGCGGTAGGGGGGGGGGGCGTACAATGCAGCCATTGATATGAGTGGTGGTGGTGCGTAGGGGGGGGGGTGGGGGGGGGCATCTTAGATGCGAGCCTGCATCCATAGTCCAACTTCTCCCCTCCTATTGCTTTTGTGTTTCCTTCCCTCTCCTCCATCCTCCCACCCCCCCTACACCCCCTATACCCCCTACACCCCTCCTCCTCCCTCCCTCCCCTCCCTTCCTCTCTCTCCTTTTCTTGTCCTGCAGCCCGATTGCAGGTGTTGGTGCGGACAAAGTGTGAGTCGTTTGGCGGTGGTGGTGGTGGTGGTGGTGGAAGAGGGGGTGGTGGTGGTGGTGGTGGAAGAGGGGGTGGTGGTGGTGGTGGGGGAGGGGGAGGGGAGGGGGTTGACGTGGTGTTGGAGGAGGAGGAGGAGGAGGAGGAGGAGGAGGAGGAGGGGAGGTGAGGTGTGGAAGGAAGCTTCACTCAAGTTTTTAATCCAGTGTCGACAGCAGTCACCCCCCTTCCCCCCCCCCCCCCCTTGTGTTTGTCCCCGAGGGAACAAGACACAGCAAGGTCTCTCTTCCTCCTCTCTCTCTCTCTCTCTCTCTCTCCTCTCTCCTCTCTCTCTCTCTCTCTCTCTCTCTCTCTCTCTCTCTCTCTCTCTCTCTCTCTCTCTCTCTCTCTCTCTCTCTCTCCCTCTCTGTCTCTCTCTTTATGACGGACAGGCGGCCGGAGAGCAGAGACAGCTCCTGGGGCAGATGTGTGTCAGCCTGGGGCCTCAGAGCCCCAGACGACGAGATGTTCCTGTTTGTCGGTCTTCTTTCTTCCATTGTGTTGTTCAGCGGGAGCGTGTTGGAACACCTGCAGAAAGAAGACATATTAACATAAACAAGTGACATGTAGTGTCTGGCTTTGGCAACTTTTCTTAGCTGTCAGGTGTATTTGTTTTTCGACATATTAAGCATACAATTGTATAGAGAGATATGCGTGTATATATTTTAAATATCCAAATAAAAAAAGGTTATAGTCCCATGTGAGACACATTTGTCTCTGTCCTGAAAGTCTCGAGACTCAACTCAAATGTGATCTGATGTGTGGCAAATATGTTTAATGCGATATTTGCTGATATTATCAGCATATTATCATGATTATGATCATGAAGTTCACAGCTCTACGACTCTATATCGAATATGATTCTCAATAAAATACGTTTCATCTCCATCCTTCATACCTCTCCCCCCCCCAACCCCCCATCTGGGCTCCATAATAAAGCGTTCACCGTGTCTTATGTCTCTCCCTCCTCCCCCCCTGTCTCTCCCCCCCCCTGTCTCCCCAGTTCCTGCGGGTGGACCAGGACAAGGAGTGCAACATGGAGTGCACCGGCGGACCCCGCAAGCCCCTCTGCGCCTCCGATGGCCGGACCTTCATGTCGCGCTGCGAGTTCCTCCGCGCCAAGTGCCGCGACCCGCAGCTGGAGGTCATCCGGGGGCCATGCAAAGGTCAGCCACCCTCGTCACGCTCCGCCGCCGCCGCCTCTGGGTTTGGGGGGGGGGGGGGGGGGGGGGAGGGTTCACAGAGGGAGAGGTCTGGTGGGGGAGGTGTTTCGATGCATTTTGGAATAATTGATCATCTTATTGCAAACGCGGAGCCAGAGTCGAGAGTGAGGAGTGAAAGGTTCACAGACACATACATGGATTAAGGAGGTTCTTGTGCCTTGTTGCGTTGCTTTGGAGAGGATTATAGTTCTAAGTTCTCTGATGGAATTGAGTCCGCCCCTGCCTTCCAACACACACGCAGACACACACAGACACACACACATATACACATGTTTGCACGCACACACGCACACAGGCACACACAGACAGACACACACACACCACACACACACATACAAACGCACGTGCACACACATATACACACACACACACACCACATACAACGCACGTGCACACACATATACACACACACACACACACACACACATATGCACACACACAACACACACATATGCACACACACACCCGCAACATGCGCATGCACACACACACACACACACACCACACAAACGCACACCGCTTTGCCCCGCTCACTAACTCAATACCACTGGTTCATTGCTCTACAGACTGAGGACAATGGTGCATTCTTACACAATACAATATTAGGCTGGTTTAGAGACTGACTGAGGGAGAGAGAGAGAGAGAGAGAGAGAGTAGAGAGAAGAGAGAGGAGAGAGGGAGAGAGAGAGAGAGAGCGGAGGAGAGGAGAGAGAGAGAGAGAGGAGAGGAGGGAGAGAGAGGGAGAGAGAGAGGAGAGAGGAGAGAGAGAGAGAGGAGAGAGAGAGAGGAGGAGAGAGAGAGAGAGAGAGAGGGGAGAGGAGAGAGAGAGCGAGAGGAGAGGGAGAGAGAGAGAGAGGAGGTAGAGAGAGAGAGAGAGACATTCATTTGATGGCAAAACATTCCTCAATTTCATGCCCGTACTGGGGTCTCTATGGTAACATCTTGAAGCGAGGACATCTGGATGTGGCCGAGGGAGAGACACAGAAAAGAGAGAGGGAGAGACAGAAAGAGAGACCGAAAAGAGAGAATAGAATAGAGGATTCCAGCTAGGGAGCTGAAAGAGCTGAAAGAGCTGAAAGAGCTGAAAGAGCCCATGAAAAAGTCATATTGTATACGTCCATAATGCCTTGCAATGGCTTTGGGAGTCCCCTCATCCACCACCACCACCACCACCACCACCATCACCATCCCCCACCACCACCACTACAACCCCCTCCCCTCCCCCTCCCCTCCCCCCTCCCCCTCCCCCTCCCCCTCCCCTCCCCTCCCCCCTCCCCCCTCCCCTCTCCCCTCTCCTCTCCCTGGCGGGCCGGTAGCCCTGCGGTGGTCAGACGCCCCTGAGACAAACCAGAGACCAAGAGAGAGAGAGAGAGAGAGAGACCAAACTTTGAGAAAACAAACAGAGAGAGGGGTCTGTGTCTCGGGATGGGATGGTGTGTGACGGGGGCACCGCGGGTTGTTTTTTTTCTCGTCGTTTATTTCTTGGCCGGGAGCCGGGATGATTCAAGTGTCCCTGTCAGTTTTTCCAGGCAGCCCGGCTGGTCGGAGAGTCCCTCCAGGGAGAGGAACGGCGGCAGCCTCTCCCTTTCCACTGTGGGGCTCACATGCAGAAGATCTTCTTCTTCTTCTAGTGGAGCTCAGAGTCCTGCTCCCGTCCTCCTCACACACCACTTACACACGTACACACTTACACACTTGCACACTTGCACACGCTCACACACACACACATACACACACACACACACACACACACACACACACACACACACACACACACACACACACACACACACACACACATACACACACCTATGATGTGTGGGCTCAACACACACACACACACACACACACACACACACACACACACACACACACACACACACACCACACACACACACACACACACACACACACAACACACACACACACACACACACACACACACACACACACACACACACACACACACACACACCACACACACACACATACACATTCACAACACACACACACTCACACACACAAACACACACCACACACCCACACACCACACACACACAAACACACACACTGCGCTGCACACTCGAACAGAGAGAAGCCAGCTTCTTCTCCCTGACTGACTCTAATGTAATGACAATATACCGCCGGGCCGTGCCAACCCAGAGCCGCAAATGTTTTTAAAGTTAGAGTGAGTCATTGTTTTAATTTGATTTGGGTCTGCCAGCCCGCCCGTCTGCATGCCTGCCTGCCTGCCTGCCTGCCTGCCTGCCTGCCTGCCTGCCTGCCAGTGCGCCAGCCAGCCCGCCAGCTAGCCAGCCATTTGGAGCGCCGTGCGGCGGGCTAATGTGTCACAACCCGCTTAGCATCAGCCGTACGCATCGCATCGCCGGCCCACCGTCTCCCCCCAAAGGGGGTTCGCACACCTGGTGCTGCTGCTGACCTCAACAGAGAATGGCTGGCTGGGGCCACGGTGGCACAGCTCAGCTGGTGCCCCTTGCTGCTGCTGCTGCTGCTGGGGATGGCGGTGATGGCGGTGGGGGATGTTGTTGGTGCTGGGTGATTGATGGTACAGGGGGATGGTGGTGCTGGGATGGAGATGGTGGTGGAATGTGATGGTGGTGCTGGGAGGAGGGGTGGGGTGGGGGTGGGGGGGGGGTGGGGTGGTGCAGCTTGGGAGGATGATTTGATAGCCAAACAACCAAACACAAAACTCAAGACGCAGAAGGAGGCATGCTGATGGAGAGAGAGAGAGAGAGAGAGAGAGAGAGAGAGAGAGAGAGAGAGAGAGAGAGAGAGAGAGAGAGAGAGAGAGAGAGAGAGAGAGAGAGAGAGAGAGAGAGAGAGAGAGGAGAGAGAGAGAGAGAGACTGACTGAAGGTGAGCTGAAAGGTGTTCAGAAGCTAAAAATTGAAATGAGAGCACGAGGACTGGAGTGAACTAAAAGGAGTGAGAAAACAGACGGAGGCCGAGAGGAAGGAAGAAGGAGACAGAAAGAAAAGGAGGAGAAGGGAGACAGAAGGGAGAGAGGAAGAGAAGTTTATTCAGGATGTTGTCAGGGGATTTTTTTATTTATTTTTTCCCTGTGCATCAGCCCTTTTTTCCCCCGGGTGACTGGAATGTGGTCCAGGAGGCTGCGAGCCGTCCGAGCGTTCTCTAATGGCTTTACCACTTGGCCCCATGGAGCCGGCCCTGACTCCCGCAGACCCCTCTCGCTTCCCCTCCTAACAAGACCTGGGTGTGGGTTCTATTCCCAGCCACGCAAGCATCCTCCACTTCCGATGAAAGAGCCTTGCGTTATTTTGTCTCCCCTTACTGTAATGTTTCCTTTGTTTCCGGCTACTTAACCTCTCGGTTTTCACACGCTGGGGAGTAATCGATATCTCCGGGGCAATTACTTTAATAACGCAACCATCCAGCTTTTTTTGCCGTCTTTAGCCAGCGGAGTGGGAGTTTGCGTGTGTGTGTGTGTGTGTGTGTGTGTAATTGTAAAATAATAAAGACAGAATTAAAGATGCTTGTTTTTTTAGTTTTGTTTTTAAACGTGTGCTAAAACGCTCTCCTCCGTCCTGCCCCTCTTCGGTCCGTGTTGCTGAGCGTGAGAGCGCGAGGACACGCTTGCGAGTTACGAGTCTGAACGATGACTTCCATTGATTTGTGTTCCCCCCCCTCTCCTCCACCCCAACCATCCCCCCCCCTCTCCAGATACATCCAGATGTGTGGCGGAGAAGAAATACACAGAGCAACAGGCCAAGAAGCTCTTCCCCCAGGTCTTCGTGCCCGTGTGCAACCCTGACGGCACCTACAGCGAGGTAATCAACTGGGGGCCCCCGGGGGGCCACATCAGGCCAGCCGAAAGGCTTCTCACCTGGGCCCCGCAGAATATTAATGTATTCCAAAAAAAAAAAAATGCCTTTAGGTTTATTGAGGCAACCCCAAAAAACAATTGAGATGAAAATCTTTGTATTAGGAATAATCTACCGACCCCAAATATGTGCGTTCAACGTCGGTCTAAAAGACGTTATAAAATACATCTGTCAGTGTTTTATTAGCGAGTAACCTTCACCGGCGCTTCTCTCTTTACCCTTTTTCAATCGAGGCACCCTTTAACATCACGCAAAACCAGTCTTAAATATACATTGTACTATTTCACACGGCTACTCCGATGTCTTGACCCCAATCAACAGGTGCAGTGCCACAGCTACACCGGATACTGCTGGTGCGTCACACCCAACGGACGACCCATCAGCGGCTCGGCAGTAGCCAATAAGAAACCTCGCTGCCAGGGTAGGTAGAACAAAGCCCGCCCCCCTCCGACACCCTCCTCGAACAAACCAACCCACTTTTGTTTTGTCTTTGGGTTCTATTTGGTTAACCATATAAGCCATAAAACATGTGTGTGTGTGTGTGTGTGTGTGTGTGTGTGTGTGCCGGGACATTATGGTGTGTTTTTGTGTGTGTGTGTGTGTGTGTTGACGAGGGTCCATGTGTGGGGGGGGGGGGGAAGTCAGATCCATTTTCGCCTGTGGGAAATTTCTCTGTGGGCGCACCGCAGAGTCCACCAAGGCCCACTCAAGGGACTGTCTGTCTGCCTATATATATATATGTGTGTGTGTGTGTGTGTGTGTGTGTGTGTGTGTGTGTGTGTTACGGAAGCCAGACGGTTAGTGCTGTGCAAGTGCAAGTAAACCTCCACTCCAGACACCTTAAGAGACGTTCTAGCGATGAAGCTATAGGGCCTGTGTGGGGGTTTAAGCTT
>CM051018.1:8998189-9000689 GCA_027704905.1 Muraenolepis orangiensis
TCACTTTAATCGGCATGACGATGATCATAACCGACCATTTCATACAATAGACGTAAATATATGTGCTACTATTACATTTAACTAACAAGCATTAATGTGTCTAGTGGGTCTGGGTTTTGTGAAGGCACTGTGTACAAAAAGATCCAGGTTTGCGAAACGAAAGGCACTTTTTTTTAAGACCGTTGTAATGTTTTTTTTATTTTTCTTGGTTTGGTAAACACGTGAATTATCCAGCAGCTAGCAAACAGAGGGGCCCAGTGTTCGTTTCCCAATCGGAGCACTGTTTGTGTAACGCCGTTCCCCCGGCCAACGTTCCTGTGCTCCTGGCTCACAGGTGCTGGGTGTTACAGGGAAGGTTTCGAGCAAGCCCAACCCAAACCCAAACCCCTTTAAGGCAGGCCCTAGTTTCAGCCGACGACAACCTCGGAGATGTGTGTGTGTGTTGAGTTGATTTAAGAGTCGTGTTCCTATCTCCACAGGGGGGAGGGGAATTTGCCGGGAAAACTGACCAAAACCTCAAAATCTGTAAAGCGGAGATATGCGGGGCAGAGGGAGCAGCAGGAGGTGTTGTAAGGAAAGCGAGACAGAACCGCACCGCCGTCAGACTGCCCTTGAAAACACAGCGGTCAGCGTGTCTGAAAAACACAATCGCTCACTCACAACGCACCGCCGATCCAAGGCAAACACACACACACATCTTGCAGCCCTGGACTCTGGAAAATACACAGGTTCCTATTTAAGGGGGGAGAGCGCGGCAGAGAGACCTGCCAAGTGTGTCAAGCTAATCCAGCACTTTGTTTTGTCCCCCGTAAAGCTATTAATTCGGGCTAGTGTGCAAATAAAAACAAAACACGGGCAATTATGTGTTGCGTGCACACATTACCTGCTGCCTCGCTGGCGTTGAAAGGTTTATGGGCCGAGAGGCAAGGAGGGAACAACTTGCACTGAAACGGGTGGAGGAGGGGCAGGAGGCCGACCCCTAGTCACGGCAGTAAGTGTCGACAGGATTTCACTCCACGCGGCTCCGTGGAATAACACTGTGTGTCTGTCTGTGTGTGCGCGTGCATAGAGCACGCACACACACACAGACAGACACACACACAACTACATACATGCATGCTCATGCACACTTGAACACACACACACACACACACACACACATACGGTCTCCTGTGGCTACTGTACAGTGCACCGACAGTAGCCGCATGTGGACATGATGAACGCTGTGGAGAGTGTTTTCGACAGCCATTGAACGCTAAATAGCATCACCACGCTATGAATCAAAACCCTAATCTGTTAATAATGTCCATTGTGGACACGTTAATAGCCACCGTGCGGAGCACACAGTACAACTTGACCTGCTCCCTAACCCTGTAGCCTGTCTGTCAAAAGCCAGACGCTCCATAATTATAACCATTAAGGAACAAGTCAGCCGTCATTTACTGCCCTTTTTTAAACCGGGGGACTGGACGGAAAAAGGCCAGACTCAATTTCCCCCTGAATGACAGCAGGAGTCCGGCAGCCCTCGGCCAACTGGTGTTCAGACAGTTGATCCATCCCACCGACCGCAGAACCAAGAAGAAGAAGAAGAAGAAGAAGAAGAAGAAAAATCACCTTCTGCCAAGTGGAGCTGGATGGATCTGTACATGATGGCTTAATAATGACAATAGCGATCATTATAATAACAAATAATAATTCTACAATTTTATATGTAGCGCTTTTCCAGATGCCGCCTATGCCTTGAGTGTGTTCTGGACACACATTTGGGTTTCCTGCAGGATTATTAAGAGGACATTGGCATGCCGTTAAAGACCGAACATCATGTGCTGTTTTCCCTCACCGATGGCTTTACAGTCTGGGTCGATAAATACCAAAAAAAAGCCCCAAAACACATTGATGGCTAATGTTGAAACGTGTGTGTGTGTGAGTGTCTAGACCAGACCAATAGACCCTAAGAGGAGAACCCCCCCCCCCCCCCCCCCCATGAGGCCTGGCTACAGCCTGAAACAGGTGGGTCGGATACTTTATTGGGTCTGGGCCAGAGACGGCCTATTAAAACTTAAATGCTCCTTAGCCAAAAGCCGGTCTTATAAAAGGGAAAAAAATAAAAACACATCCACTAAGTAACACTTAGGGTGTACAGCGGGTGTGTTGACCCTTGCCTCGGTGCCGGCTCAGACAGCCCCAACCTGTGTGACGTTGTGTGAGTTGTTGGGGAAGGTGGTGGAGGAGAGTCAGGGGCCGGCTGCTACCTGTTTACCTGCAAGCGCTGGTCGCCACCTGTTGGACCGGGGGCCAGCCATGCTATTATATTCATCTGCGGGAGAAACATGGCCCCCCCCCGCGGGCCTGGGTCATAAAAGGAGCAATGAAGCCCGGAGAATTTCTCCTCCACCGCCTTCAGCTCTTCCACGACCGCCTCAAACCCCCCCACCCCCTCCACCCTCCCCTCCACCCTCCCCACCGCCCCCCTGCCCTCTTAAAACTATACGGCCTGACC
>CM051018.1:9008189-9025689 GCA_027704905.1 Muraenolepis orangiensis
AGGGTTGAATCCTCTTTAATTAACCCATCCCAGTATTCCTAGCAGCTATTGTACATACAGCTCCAACGGGAGCAGTGTGTAGGGGGTCTGGTGCCTTGCTCAAGGGCACCTCGGCAGTGCCCAGGGGTTGTTTTCTGGCACTTGAACCGGAGACATTCCAGTTCCTAAGCCAAGTCCCAATAGACACAGACAAACACACACACCACACACACACACACACACACACACACACACACACACACACACACACACACACACACACACACACACACACACACACACACACACACACACACACACACAACACACAGGAAGCATGCACACACAGACAAACACACACACACCACACACACACACACACACACACACACACACACACACACACACACACACACACACACACACACACACACACACACACACACACACACACACACACACACACACACACACACACACACACACACCACACACAGACAACCCACACCCACACACACACATACACACCATACACACCACACACACAGCAGGTATACTCATACACACATAAGAATGCATTTGAGTTACTGCCGTCCTCAACATGCATGCATAGATTCATGCATAGATTCATGCATAGATTCATGCATAGATTCAGGCATGGATTCATGCATAGATTCATGCATAGATTCATGCATAGATTCAGGCATGGATTCAGGCATGGGTTCAGGCATGGGTTCAGGCATGGGTTCACTGAGGACACGCTCTTCACGGTGAAGCTATTGGTGCTTTGAGACCAAACAGTTCTGGTGATTGGGGAGGAACTAGGAACCAAGGACCTGGCGAGGAATCGTTCCTTCAAGGACTTTTTCTGTTCTGCGTTGTATTTCCTTCGCTGTCCGCCCAACTTTTCGTCAGTGTTTCGTTGTGTTTCTTTCATTCCGTCACCGTTAAAGCGCTGTTTTTGTACCTTATTTTTGTAAACACAGCTAAGGGGTATTTAAAAATGGCGGTTGTGGTGGTGGTGTATTGGCTCGTGTTCGACCAATCACCATCTTCCTAAGTTACCAAAGGTTCCTCTTTTGCTGGGAGAGTACCTTGCTCTGAAGTCGGAGCTAAAAAAGACCCTCAAAACAGTGTTCTGGGAACTACGATGGTTCCTATAGGTCCTGTGGTGCCAACACCACAAAAAAGAGGACAGTTCCTCCAATAGTTCTTAGAACCATGAAAAGGTCCCTGCGGTCCGAAAGCACCTTATGTTGTATTTTATTGTTGTTTGTATTGTGTGTAGTATTTTTTTATAGCATTGTGTTTTAGAAATGCATACTGCGGGAGGGAACGGGGAGTAAGCATTCCATTGTACTTGTAATTGTAAAAAAAAAATCTTGAATCTTGAATCTAATTGAATTGAACTTGAATTTATAAATTCGCTGTTGACGGATGGCCACATGTGACTGACTGCAACTCACTGTGACCCAGACACTCCCGTAGCCCTGGAGCATCTGAAGCAGCATCGGCCCTCCTGGGCCATAACAATATTTGCTTTCATGATTGAATATTTGCAGGGATTAAAAGAGCTCCAGGCCTGGGAGCAAAAGGGTATGTTGGAGGTGGCATGGGGTGGTCGGTGTGTGTGTGGTGTGTGTGTGTGTGTGTGTGTGTGTGTGTGTGTGTGTGTGTGTGTGTGGTGTGTGTGTGTGTGTGTATATTGTGGGGTGATGTAGAGTTAAGGTAGGTGGGGTTGCGAAGGAGTGTGTGTGTGTGTGTGTGTGTTGTAGGGTGATGAAGAGTTAAGGTAGGTGGGGTTGAGGAGTGTGTGTGTCTGTGTGAGTGTGTGTGTGTATGAGTGTGTGTGTGTGTGTGTGGCGGGGGGGGGGGGGGGGCGGTAGGTCTTGATCAGAGCTCTTGGTCCTTTCATCTCTTGCATTCACACAGCATAGAGAGAGAGAGAGAGAGAAAAAAAGAAAGAGAGAGAGAGAGAGAGAGAGAGAGAGAGAGAGAGAGAGAGAGAGAGAGAGAGAGAGAGAGAGAGAGAGAGAGAGAGAGAGAGAGAAGAGAGAGAGAGAGAGAGAGAAAAGAGAGAGAGAGCGAAAGAGAGATAAAGAGAGAGAGACAGAGAGAGAGGGAGAAGAGGGAGAGCCTCTTGGGGGTTCTAGGGGAGAGGGTGCGTGGGGTGGAGAATGGTGGTGGTGGTGGGTGCTGGGTGGTGGGTGCTGGGTGGGGTGGGGGTGCAATGCTGTTCGTCCCAGACCTAAACCCGGGGGATTAACGGGGTGACTTCTCCTCCGGAATGTTCCGCTGACAGCCAAGACCCGCCCACCCACAGCTGCCTGCCATAGTCAGACAGGTGCACAGCCCCGGCCGCGGAGGTGGGGCCTGGGGTGGGGGGTGGTGGGGTGGGTTGGATGGGTTGACGGGGTGTATGTGTGTGTGTGGGGTGGGTGGGTGCGGCGGTAGGTAGGTAGGGGAGAGAAAGAGGAAGGAAGACGTTATCGAGAGAACATCTTCTCTCTTAGGAGAACCCAATGAGGTGCCTCAAGGAAACAATTTTGGTCCGAAAGTGCATCTCTTCCGCTCCTCGAGCATATCAAGGCGAGCACTCCACAGTGGACCTGTGGAGAGGTCTCTGCTGAAGGCGGCATTAAGGCAGATGAAACAGAAACAAGATGTGACATATGTGGGATATGAGAGCGATCGTGATCCACTGGGATTCATGCGCAACTGTTTTCACCCACACGTCCACACACGACACGACATCAGACGAACACCGGTTGTTTCAGGTTGAGGTTAAAGAAACATAGTCTGCTGTTGCTCTGCTGAGATGCAAGGTTCCCTGCCTGCAGGCTGCAACTGTGCCTATCGAATGCAAATATATCAAGCCACACATCACGTATCACGATGAAGGGAGGTTTTTGACCGCCTCGACGAAAGATCCGCTAGATCAAGCACACTTCTTTTGGTTTCTCAGTCGAGCGTCAAATGCACCCTTTTGTGTCTGTCATTGTCATTTGAACCAGGTGTGGTGTATGAACAGTAGACATGGCAGTAACAGCATGGCATGTCCTTTAGTAACACACACCGATTTAATTTGTCCTTCCATCATTGATGTTTGGGTATGCACACGAGCCTCTGCCCATCGCTTGTGTGGCGCAGCGTTAAGTATGACTTTGCAGAAATGGGAGACAAAGTCAATTGTTAATTTTTGACGTTTGATGTTACAATCTGCGTCGGTAATCGCGGAGTGGTCTTCTTCATTTTCTTCTTCATCTTCATCTTCTGCTGCTGCTGCTGCTGCTGCTGCTTGTGTGTTTGGTGGCAACAAAGAACAATAAACAGGGCTGCTGTTTGAAAAGAAACCGAAAAAGTCCCATCGGAGGACAAATCCCTCACACAGTCACACGGGTTGGGCCTTTGAAGCAGTGGAGGAGGGTGTGTGTGTGTGTGTGTGTGTGTGTGTGTGTGTGTGTGTGTGTGTGTGTGTGTGTGTGTGTGTGCAACGTCTGAGATGTTTGATTGATAGAGTGCTCTGTGTAATCTGATGCTTTGTTTTGTCCCCCCCATCCCCCCACCCCCCCCCCCCCCCTTCCCCCAAACCTACCTGCTACCCCACCACAACCACACTCTCCCTCCCACACACACACACACACACACACACACACACACACACACACACACCACACACACACACCCACACACACACACACACACACACACACACACACACACACACACACACACACACACACACACACACACACACACACACACACACACACACACCACCCACGCTCTCCCTCCCACACACACACACACACACACACACACACACACACACACACACACACACACCCACGCTCTCCCTCCCACACAACACACACACACACACACACACACACACACACACACACACACCACCCACCCTCTCACTCCCGGGGTGACCTGCCCTGTCATGTCTTATCAAAACATCAGGTGAAAGACGGTAGAGGGGGGGGGGGGTGGACAGCCAGGGGGTCTTTTGTCTCGTGGCTCCCTGGGACCCGGGCTCTCCTGGAGGTTAGAGGTCACGCTGGCAAGGTTACACGGGAATCCAGGTGTTTGGGCCTGAGTGCCAGAGGTGCCAGAGTCTCCAAAAAGTGAGTTGAAGCCGACGTGAGGCGATACACAGCAGGCATAATAAACAAGCGATAGCTGCCTGGGTTTTCACTCTTCCCTTTGTGTTTACCGTCAATGACTTAGTGATCTCGATGCCTTTGCCTTTGTCACCGGTGGTCTCAGGCGGCGATGGTTGGTTTACTAAGCAGTGTGTGTGTGTGTGTGTGTGTGTGTGTGTGTCCGTGCCAAGTGGCTCTTCTTGGCTGTTTTGGGCAGATCATCCAGGTATACGTGCTGTCAGACCACCGTGATGGTGGTCTGGTACCAGGTACTTTCCTGGAAGACTGGCAGATACACGTCCTCCTTTACCTCCAGTTGCTGTGTGTGTGTGTGTGTGGTGTGTGTGTGTGTGTGTGTGTGTGTGTGTGTGTGTGCGCGTGTGTGTGTGTGTGTGTGTGTGTGTGTGTGCGTGTGTGCGTGCGTGCGTACGTGTGTACGTGTGTACGTGTGTACGTGTATGCAATGATATTATCCATGCTACATTATAATCCAGTGAATCTATTCAACTGAAAGTGAGACATCGCAGTGTGAGAAATCGGATCTGCGTACCACGACATATTTTAGCACCTACTTTAAAAAACACAGCTGCCCATTTCCGTGCACACCCCCCCCCCCCCCCCTTCTCTCACTCTCCCCGGCAATCCCTCACACCCGTCCTCGTCTTTACACCCCCACTAACCCCTTAACGCCCCCCCTTATCCCCCCTCCTCCTCCTCCTCCTCCCCACGCCACACCCGCCACCTAGTCAGCATGCATATGATGGCTCTCTGATTCAATTAATTATGATTAGACCTGGTGGAACCCCGTAGTGGGACCTGCCTGCTACCAATCATGAAGCTCTCAGGGCCACATTGTTAGAACCTGGGGAGTGGTGGGCCCACGGTAATCCGCGCTGAAAAGACCCCTGAATGAGGCTGTTGTTGCCGCCCCGTCTGCACCACCACCCCCCACCACCACCCACCCACCACCACCACCACACATCATCTCCACAACCCACCACCTCCACCATCACCACCCACCACCATCACCTCCTCCACCCCTCCGACCCCGGTATGGGGCTGGGGGGGGAAAAAACGTTAGAAGTTGGGTTATGTGAATGTCCACTGTCAGAGAGGGCCGTCCTTAAATGGCATTCGTTTTGAATGTCTGTATCGGAGTCTTGATACAGAGCTGGCAGACTGAGGAGTCCGTTCTACAGTATTGGCACGGGCTCCACAGGCCCAGGTCCCGGGACCTGAGAATGTGGGCCCCGATCCAGGCTAGAGAAAGGCTGTTGTTGGAGGTAGACTCCCTTCCAAGGGGAAAGCCAGCTTACAGATTGCTGATTATACCTGTTCTAGAAGCCCCAGCGCGGCCTACCCTATTCATTTACTCTGGGATTCATTTCTTTCATCTTCAATTCCCCTCAAACAGCCAACTGGATAAGACGTCTTCTTATTTAATCTCCAGATGGTTACCGTTTTTCATATCCAGCGGGACAGCTATGCAAACATAAATATCATCATAATAATAATTTACAGAAATCAAAAACATTGAATCAAACTCATGGTTTGAAGTACGCAGCTGTAGCTGCAGTATTCATACCATAAGTATTCATTTATCATCATGAAGCGATCTGTTTAGAATACTAATCGTGTAACTGACTGAATGATGTAAATTACTTGTTGTTTCTCTCTAAATGGGCCGAAAATGGACCCTATAGTGTATAGTATAATGGACCCCCCGATCACCCGGACACCAGAGTCACGGCCGCAGAGGATGTGGCGAGGTGATGAAACCCTCTGGACCTGATGGCCTGATGTCCACAGATGGGCTAAAACCATTTAAGGACAAATTAGACAAGGCAATTGTGGCAATATCATGGCTTGACGATTACACACAAAGCCCTTCTTTGAGAAGGCAGACACCCCCCGCCCCCACCGCCCCTTGGGTTGGGGATTCAGTCACATCCTTTCAGTGCGGGCACTGGGTAGCGACTGACACGCCGACCCACACATCCACCCACCCGGCCAGCCACCCCATCTCTCTCTGAGCCCCTACCACCACCACCACCGCCGCCACCACCGCCGCCACCACCACCGCCACCGCCACCATCATCACCACCATCACCACCATCCCTATCAAAGGCTTAGCGTGATCTGCAGACAGACTAAGGGGGGGGGGGGTGGAAATGTGTCTTTTTTGCAAAAGACAGAAAGGGACACAGAGAGAAAAGTGGGGAAGATTTGCCAGCAGTGTAGTGAAGTGAAAAAGGGCACAGCGTTGAGCTTATACAGCTAAAACATAAAGGCACTCAATGGAATCATCGCATTAGAATGAAACACAAAAGGAGGTTCTTTTTTTGTTGGGTGCGCCCAGCGATTTAACTCATTTCAATAGGGACTGGTGAACTACAGCGCACAGAACGGAAGGAAAATAAATCCTTTTCAGAGAAAAGCTAGTTAGACAGAGCGAGTCTTTGGGACGGAATCATTTCTTCACATATTTCCTCTTGTTAGGCCTTTATGAAAAATAATAGAGAAAGCACATGGAGGAGGACAGCAGTGTTGAGGGGGAGTCAATGGAGGGAAGATAGAAGAGATCCTTCTGGTTGCTTTATCTTTTTTTTGTTTGTTTTGTTTTCAGAACCGATTCCTTGACGTGGGTGGGAGTGAAGGTGGTGGTGGTGGTGGTGGTGGTGGTGGTCGGTGGGTGAAGGTGTGTGTGTGTGTGTGTGCGTGTGTCTGTAGGGAAAGGCTTGCTGTGTTCGGAGACAGCATCCAGGATGTCAACGCAAAGCAAGCAGAGGACTCACAGGTGTGCAGTCCGCGCTCACCTGTGTGTGTCACAGTCGGGCGCGCTCCGGCACGCTCCCTCCCGCCTACTGCAGCCCGGCCCCTAACTACCACATCCTTTTCACACCCGTCCCCCTAACTACCACATCCTTTTCACACCCGTCCCCCTAACTACCACATCCTTTTCACTGCAGCCCGGCCCCTAACTACCACATCCTTTTCACACCCGGCCCCTAACTACCACATCCTTTTCACTGCAGCCCGGCCCCTAACTACCACATCCTATTCACACCCGGCCCCTAACTACCACATCCTATTCACTGCAATCCGGCCCCTAACTACCACATCATATTCACTGCAGCCCGGCCCCTAACTACCACATCCTTTTCACAGCCGGCCCCTAACTACCACATCCTATTCACACCCGGCCCCTAACTACCACATCCTATTCACTGCAGCCCGGCCCCTAACTACCACATCCTATTCACTGCAGCCCGGCCCCTAACTACCACATCCTTTTCACAGCCGGCCCCTAACTACCACATCCTGTTCACTGCAGCACGGCCCCTAACTACCACATCCTATTCACACCCGGCCCCTAACTACCACATCCTTTTCACAGCCGGCCCCTAACTACCACATCCTATTCACTGCAGCACGGCCCCTAACTACCACATCCTATTCCCTGCAGCCCGGCCCCTAACTACCACATCCTTTTCACAGCCGGCCCCTAACTACCACATCCTGTTCACACCCGGCCCCTAACTACCACATCCTGTTCACTGCAGCACGGCCCCTAACTACCACATCCTATTCACACCCGGCCCCTAACTACCACATCCTGTTCACTGCAGCACGGCCCCTAACTACCACATCCCTATCCAATGCAGCCCGGCTCCTGCATGCAGCCCTAAAGCAACCCCCCCCTCACCCCCACCCTGCACCCTGGCCTTGTGGGCGTGTCCCCTGGGGTTAGGAAACAAAGACACAAACTCACTCACTGCTGGTCAGAATGGGATCTCTGTTGTATAAACAAAAACAGGCCCAAATAGGTAATAAGGTGTCATTGTTTCAATAAACTGTATGTAAAATAAGTGTTGTTGTTCTCTTAAAGGTCTTGGCACTCTCTCTCTCTCTCTCTCTCTCTCTCTCTCTCTCTCTCTCTCTCTCTCTCTCTCTCTCTCTCTCTCTCTCTCTCTCTCTCTCTCTCTCTCTCTCTCTCTCTCTCTCTCTCTCTCTTTCTCTCTCTCTCTCTCTCAATGGTAAAACCCAGACTGTATCCCCCTCTGAATTCCCCTCCTCAAACCAACTCCCCTTGACTCCCACCCCCACCCCCACCACCACCACCACCACCCCCTCCCTCCCTCTGAGGATAAACTGTGGTCGGGTCCTGACATCCCAGGTAATTGACTAAGTCAACACAGAGTGAAGAGGGCCCGTGTGCTGCTCAGAAAGCCCCTAGTGTCCCGGGGCCTCCGTCCCCCGGGGGAAACCCAACACACCACAGCACCGGGCACTGCCACCGCACGGGGGAGAGAGAGAGAGAGAGAGAGAGAGAGAGAGAGAGAGAGAGAGAGAGAGAGGAGAGAGAGAGAGAGAGAGAGAGAGAGAGAGAGAGAGACATGATGATGAGGATGGTGATTATCATGACCCTACCAGTATGGGATAGCCATCACAATTAACTTTTCCTTGAATTTAGCGTTTCTGGGATTTTAACACAGCTAGTCCCAGCAAGAATTCTCTTCCATCTCCGTAATGGACCGTATTTGTCCAATTACACTTTCTTTTTAAATCTACCATTTTGGGGCGGCAGTCTGTTGAGACTTGGCTTGGGAACCGGAAGGTTGCCGGTTGAGGGCCCCGAAACACCTTGAGCACTGCCGAGGTTCCCTTGCGCAAGGCACCAGAGGCAGCTGTATATACAATTGCTGCCCACTGCCACTATCCTAATACTAGGATGGGGTTAAATGCAGAGAAACATATGTCACTGTGTGTGTTTACATGTATGTGAGCAATAGAGAGGATTCAATCCTCCAGATTTCGATTTATTGTGTGAAACTAAACCATGGTCGTCATGGTTTTCTTTTATCATGGTTGTTTTTGTGTCCACACCGGAAACTCTACCAGAAAGTTGAGTTAAATTTCAAAAGTTAACATTTCATAATAAAAGATTGCGTGTCATTCAGAGTTGTACTGTAGTATACTGAAAAAATGACATGTTGTACAAAAGTTAGTTGGCTGGCTGTTGATCTGATGATCACATATGCTGAATGTAGATCGAAACATTCAAAATAGGAGTACACACAAGTCAACTACTACACATAACCAAATACATATTAAGGGTAAACACACCTTCACTATGTACATGTATGATAATATCATTGACCTTCATACACTCACACATACATGCGGTGACCCTGTACATGCAGACGGCAAACGGCAGACACACATTCACACATGCACACACACACACACACACATGCACACACACAAACATACATACATACACAAACACACACACACACACACATGCACACACACACACACACACACACACACACACACACACACACACACACACACACACACACACACACACACACACACACACACACACACACACATGCACACACACAGACATACATACACACACACGCACACACACACACACACACACACACACACACACACACACACACACACACACACACACACACACACACACACACACACACACACACATACACACACACACACACACACACACACATACATACACACACATGCACACACACACGCACACACACACACACACACACACACACACACACACACACACAGGTTCCAGCTGCAAAAATCAGCACATTGCAAAATGCAGCAATCTGTGGCGTGCTCTCTGCGAGCCTCTCGTTGTGTAGGGGGGGGGGGGGGGGGGGCGCGGCGGTAATGACTATGTTTGCTCTCCCATTAGCCCTCTCTTCAGATGTGAGGGCCACCAGGGCCCATTCAGTCCCCCGAGGAGAGCTTTTCGCCCCTCTATCCAGCAGGCATTGCAAAGAATTAACCTCATGCATAAACACCTGCGGCACAGACTCTCACTCAAGGAAATGACACAATGCGGCCGAGACACAAAAGATCTCCCGAGCCGTGCTACTTGTTCAAGGCAACGCTGCAGCGCTGGCTCTGACCACAGGGGGCAGGCAGTACAGAGTGGAAGAAGTCTTTGTACGCCGGAGCTTAGCGGCTGCCTTAAGACAGAGTGCACTTGAGCAACAATTGCTTCAGATGGGCTGCTTAGCATACATTTCAATGTGAACTTTGATTGCACTTGGCGTGGACAGAACAGCATTTCTATAAGTGTTAAGAGCCTTAGTGTTGAGATTTTTTTTCTGTAGCTTTGAAACATGGCCAGAATATGTCTCTAGAGTTTTGGAAATGATTCAACCTAATGAAGAACAGAAGAGATGTTATCTTAATGAATGTATGTAAATATGAATATGGTTGGGTTTACCTGCCACTCGCAGGGACATTCAGACATTCAGACATTCAGAACATATAACACAGCTCCATACAAATACATTCTCGTTCCTTTTTCAAAACAGAACACTTCGACACACATTTGGAAAGGCGTGTCATGATATGTCCGGATAGAACGAAGTACGGTGAGTGAGTGTACTTCGAGATGAAGTGCCGGTGGCTAGGAGGCGATGAAATTTCCGTAAATGATTCCAGTGTCAAATTGCTAATGTTATATATTTTGGCGTCCTCTAGAGCTAGCTTGCAGCAGTATTGGATGGATTGTGTGCTGAAAATGTACAATAACATTCCCCCTTTAAAACCCACCGAAAAAAAAAGAAGATATCTCAGACCTTTAGATATGTCCTGTTCCAGCATGACTTTTCACGAACATTTCATCAGCTATACAATCCAGTGTTCAGTAAGCAGGTGATGTGTCAGAGGACACATGGAGGAGAATCCTGATTCACCCCTGGAGATGCTTCCCCCTTTTCCCTGCATGGGACTACATGGAATTCCTATTCATCACATCTGTGTGTGCATGGATGCAGTGTAAGGGTGGAGGTGGTGGTGGTGGTGGTGGTTGGGTGGTGGTGGTGGTTGGGTGAGTGGTGGTGGCGGTGGATGGTAGTGGTGGTGGTTGGTGGTGGTGGTTGGGTGGTGATGGTGGTGGGTGGTGGTGGTGGTGGTGGTGGTAGGTGGTGATGGTGGGTGGTGGTGGTGGTGGTGGTGGTGGTGGTGGTGGTGGTGGTGGTGGTGGGTGGTGTGGTTGGTGGTGGTGGTGGTGGTGGTGTGGTGTGGTGGTGGGTGGTGGTGGTGGTGGTGGTGGTGGTGGTGGAGGTGGTGGTGGTGGTGGTGGTGGTGGTGATGGTGGTGATGGTGGTGGTGGTGGTGTGATGGTGGTGATGGTGGTGGTGGTGGTGGTGGCGGTGGTGATGGTTGGTGGTGGTGGTTGTGATGGATGGTATTGATGGTGGTGATGGTGGTGATGGTGGTGGTGGCGGTGGTGATGGTTGGTGGTGGTGGTTGTGATGGATGGTATTGATGGTGGTGATGGTGGTGATGGTGGTGATGGTGGAGATGGTGGAGGTGGTGGAGGTGGTGGTGGTGGTGGTGGTGGTTGGTGGTGGTGGTGGTGGTGGTGGCGGTGGTGATGGTTGGTGGTGGTGGTTGTGATGGATGGTAGTGGTGGTGGTGATGGTGGTGATGGTGGTGATGGTGGTGGTGATGGTGGTGATGGTGGAGGTGGTGGTGATAGTGGTGGTGGTGGTTGGTGGTGGTGGTGGTGGTGATGGTGGTGGTGGTGGTGGTGGTTGGTGGGAGTTGAAGGGGGAGTTGAGGTGGGAGTTGAGGAGGGAGTTGAGGGGGTGGGAGACACTGCTTTCAACAACACTCGCCCTGTGAATTAAACTTTTCCCCCCCCGCTTCGGCGTGGACAGAGAGATGGGCTGCCTGGTGCGCGGAGGACGAGCGTTATCCAATGACGAACGATGAGTCAGGCCCCAAACCCCGTCCTGAACCCGGCCGGAATGTTACATTTACAATCAAGCAAACAAGCTTCTCAGAGCCGGAGCACAGACACAGTGGAGAGAGGTGTGTAACTCATGACTGATGAGTGACTTCCTCACCGTAACGAGTGAGAACCGTTTCTCTACCCTCACCTTGAAAACGTGTGTCATACTTTAAGGTTTGAAACCTTAAAGTATGACAGTATCAAAGGTTTCAGACAAAGACGGTCGCTCAAGGGTCAAACCTCTCATATACTTGTGTATACATGTTTTGTATCGTGGATGTACATTTGTTTTCTTAGTGTAGGCCTAATAGGCCTGTAATACATCAGGGCAGGTCAGGGCAGAGATGAAAATAAATAAAATAAATAAATAAATAAAATAAATAAAATAAATAAAATAAATAAATAAATAAAATAAATACATTTATGCAGATAGTAGGAAAAAAATAACATTGTATTGAACACATTTCACAAACTACTACACCTTGCTTCCTAAAGATTGCCTTCAAACATTACAACTCACCACTGACACTGCCCCAACCGTAGACCGACAGAAACATGTTTTGAAACATTTACAAATTCTCTTTAAATAATAATAAAGACTCAAATAAAAATAAAAGCACAATATACAGGTTTCAAACGGCGATGAGCTATAGCTGAGTGAAGCCCTGCTGTTTAGTATTTAGCAGTTTGAGCTGTTTTGGTGGGTCCAGGTGTGATAGGTCATCCGCAGTACCGCGCCGCCGCTCATCAATCACGAGCAGCGCGGTCCGCGGCGGCCGCTGACGAGCCGATGAAAAGCCCGAGCTGACGGCTTGACTTGACTTGGCCACATCGCTGCCCGCCTCGCTGCTCCAAGCGCCGCCTCCGATCCTTGGGGCCGAGAGGAGGGGTGGTGGAGGGGTGGAGGAGGGGGGGAGGGGGGCTTGCATAATCTAATATGCGGCGGTACAAGAAATCAATTCATGGCTTGTTTTTTTGGGGTATTTTTTTTTTGGCTTTTTATATGGGATTTATTCATGCGTGCGTGACTCTCCATTCCATCTCCATGGGGATATGTGTCTTTGCCGCGGGTCGTGATTAGCTCCTTGTTTGAATTTGAACATTTTCTTTCCCTTTTAAAAAATAGCATCCAGTCTTTAAACCCCCACGCGTCCTCTCGAAGCTACGACCGGCTTAAAGAACCCATTCAGTGGCAGACCTCCATTCCATTCCTCAGGCCCCTATGCCACACCGTGCTACCGTCGGTCGGGGGATATGCTGGCCTGCGCTCACATCAACTTGCTGAAAGAAAACAAGTTTATCTCTGTCATTTTTTGCACATCGACGGCTACGGCAGCACCAGCGGCAGCGGGATAGGGAGCGGGATAGGGAGCGGGATAGGGAGCGGGATAGGGTGCGGGATAGGGAGCGGGATAGGGACCGGGATAGGGAGCGGGATAGGGAGCGGGATAGGGAGCGGGATAGGGAGCGGGATAGGGAGCGGGATAGGGACCGGGATAGGGAGCGGGATAGGGAGCGGGATAGGGAGCGGTGTGAGCCCTGCAGTGCCAACCGGACACAGGGTGTGTGGGGGGGCAGGTTTGCGTTGATTCGGATCAGAGATACCTGATACACGGAAGACAAGTGATACACAGCCAACAATGCTTTCCTTATGGGGCTTATGAAAGCAGTGCGTGCGCGCACACACACACACACACACACATACAAACACACACATGCACACACAAGCAGACACACGCACACACACAAACACTAAGACACGCACGCACACACACACATACATACACACACACACACACACATACCCACACACACAGCACACACAAGCACACACACATATGTAGACGCACACACACACACACACACACACACACACACACACACACACACACACACACACACACACACACACACACACACACACACACACACACACAAGCACACACACACACACACATGCACACACAAGCACACACACACACACACACACACACACACACACACACACACACACACACACACACACACACACACACACACACACACACACACACACACACACACACACACACATATATAAGCTCAGATAGTATACCCCATAGGGTGAGAAACCTTTTGGCTATAGAGATAGAGCAGGGACATCCATCGTGTAGGCCAGACAGATATAGTAAGTAATACAAATATAGGCCATTTGGTGAACAACACCTCCAAAGCACCTCCAAAGTTTCTCACATTACCTCGACTATATACACATCATTCGTGTGTTCATGCCCCGATCAACCGTGGTATGACTCTGACGGGACCACATTAGACCATGTTGTAAAGTGAGCTTATCTGTTTTAACGTCCTCACAGACAACATCCACCAGACGTATCCAATACAGTTTCACCACAATACACATTCTGCATTCCCCTCCCACCCCCCCACCCGCTTAAAGACAGCAGCCACTGTCTTCAGGGGGGCATCAGTAACACAAACAATGCCTGCTTATAAACCAGTGTAGAGTGAAGTATGTGGTTGGTGGCTGGTTTAGTGGCAGCGGTGGCGTCCTCTGCTACAACAAGCATTGCTAACAATGACCCCGAGTCAACGCGCAAATGATCACACAGCGTCCGTTTAAATGACATCATCTGGGTTTTTTCCGTTTTGTTTTGCGGCGGAGATGTGTCATATTTTGGGTTTCCTCCCCCCCCACCCCCTCTCCCCCCCTCCCCCCCTCTGCGGGTGCCATCTTCCTCTCACACAGGAATGAATGAGGAGCTGCAGGGGGGGAAGGGTTTCTTACACAAGGACCCACAGCCGCTGAGTTTACATAGCTCAGATAGCCGGAGAGAGATACCCAGAGGACACCATGCTCTGTGCACCGCTCCCCTGTGTCACAAAAGGCATCACAGACTAATCAGCCCGAGGGGGGTGGGGGGTGGGGGGTGGAGGGATGTGTGTGTGTGTGTGTGTGTGTGTGTGTGTGTGTGTGTGTGTGTGTGTGTGTGTGTGTGTGTGTGTGTGTGTGTCTGTGTGTGTGTGTGTATCTGTGTGTGAGGGCGGTGGTGGTGGGGGTGGACCTCACAAGATCTTCTCAGAGGATGCGGCAGATTCTATCGGAAGTGGGCTTGCTTGCTTGTCGGCACAATGCTCTCTTTATGTTGCAGTTTCCCTGTTGTTGAGGCTCACTTGTTGTAAAAAGCCAGTATTCACTTTTTCTCTTCTTTTTCAACGCAGCTTCTTGTTGTTGTTGCATGCATTGTGGTGGAGGCCAGTATTGTTGCTCAAGTTGTGGTGTTGATGTCGATATATCAATCCGTCAAACTGATCTGATCGGGTTTTCATGTTGGCATTGAATCAACAATATGTTGTAGCGTGTAGATTTGTGTAGATTTGTGTAGATTTGTGTAGATTTGTGTAGATTTCCATTCCGTCCATCCGTCGGTGTTGCAATGCTGCATCTCCACACAGTAAAGGTTTGTTTATTGATTAAAGTCTTCACCTATTCACTTCACCGAGCCGACCGCCAAGGTCCTCCGTGCCAACGTACGGTCCGTACCCCTTCCTGACATGTGGGTACCTCAGTAAGGTGATGTCGCTTCACTTAAAAGTTCACGGTTCTGTTCCACGTTTCCGTGGGCACCGACCCTGTGCTTATACCGGGGGCCCCCGGTCGACGGCCGCACTCGCCCGTTGATTTCCCCACACATTGAGCAGCAGAGGTGACAGGGTTCTGTGTTCTGTGGCTCGCCGGACAGAGACCCGCTCTGTCCCCCGACACACGGGCTCCCTGCGTCACTCCCAACCTTCGGAGAGAAGGCTTACATTTATAGGGGTCTTGGCCCCCACCCTCCTCCCCCCCCCCCCCCCCCTGCCGGTCCCCTATAGTTCACAGCTTGTGAAAAAACAAAAAACAGAGATGTGAGGGGGCTAGAGAGAGAGAGAGAGAGAGAGAGAGAGAGAGAGAGAGAGAGAGAGAGAGAGAGAGAGAGAGAGAGAGAGAGAGAGAGAGAGAGAGAGAGAGAGAGAGGGAGACACATACACAAACACACACACAAACACACACACAGAGTGAGAGAGAGAGAGAGAGAGAGAGAGAGAGAGAGAGAGAGAGAGAGAGAGAGAGAGAGAGAGAGAGGAGAGAGAGAGAGAGAGAGAGAGAGAGAGAGAGAGAGAGAGAGAGAGAGAAAGAGAGAGAGAGAGAGCGAGTCAGAGAGAGAGAGAGAGAGTCAGAGAGAGAGAGAGTCAGAGAGAGGGACCACCCTCCCCTTTCCCCATAGACCCACACCTCCTCACTGTAACCCCACCGGCTCACCTCCACACACTCTAACTAACACATTTCGAATCAAGCACCGGGAGAACTGCCCACCACCACCACCAGCTCACATCCCGTAAAAGCTGTTCACTTTAAGAAAACCTGTTACAGTAAAGCCCTGATGAAGTGGCCCCATCGACCCACGTGGCCGATATTCTATTTCCCGTCCGAGCGCGCTGATCCACTGATTCAGATTAGCGAGACGCTTAGACACTTTATTCAAACAGGGCCTGCAGGAACCGCACTGTCCTCCGAAATACCGGCCCCTGATATGTGATCCAGAGAGAAATGAACCTAAGTGCTCTGTGGAGATGCACCGGGGAGTTAAATACGGCCAATAAAGGCTTTAGAGGTCTCTTATCATCCCCTGCGAGTCACATCAACCAGGATCTCGGCTGAGCCCCCGAGGGGAATTCTGTGACCTGTTTCCCTTCCAACACCATAAACATAATGCAACCTGAATCTTAAGAGGGGGATTCGGTGGAATTTGGACCACAACAAATAAAACGATCCCGGAGGCCCACACACACACACACACACACACACACACTGAACACACACACACACACACACACACACACACACACACACACACACACACACACACACACACACACACACACACACACACACACACACACACACACACACACACACACACACACACACACACACACACACACACACACATGCATAGACACAGACACACAGACACAGACACACACACACACACACACACACACACACACGTCAAGCTGCTTCTGGCATTCCATAAAAATACTCCCCATGGGCTCCTCAGAGGTGACCTTTTAGCTTCTTCCATATTAGGTGGCAGAGGAGCACCGCTATTCTTCTTGGCTCTACGTCGCGATCTTCATGGAGAAGTAAGTTATACTCTCCCAGGGGCTATTATGGAATCCTCCCTTCTTTACCTTCTAATTCGGATTGAGATTCATTTGGTTTACGTTCACGTCAGAATCGGAATCAGAATCAAAATGCCTTTATTGTCATTGTACAAGTAGTAAAGTACAAAGTAAATCCTTACGACACTCAATGACAATTGAAAAATGTAACTTTTTTACGAAACTAAGCTTAGCTAAATTGAAGATTTAAGATTCAAGATGTTTTTATTTGCCATATGCAACAAGTACAACGGAATGCTTACTCCCTCCCGCAGTATGAATTTCCTACAATTCAACACTATATTCTATACTATGTACTATACTTACTTACTTACTTTACAACACTATACTATAACAATACTGTACATAA
>CM051018.1:9030689-9070689 GCA_027704905.1 Muraenolepis orangiensis
ACACACACACACACACACACACACACACACACACACACAAACACACAGACACGCACACACCGACACACACAGGCACGCACACACACATACACACAAACACACACAGATGTCCCACATGTCAAAACAGCTTATGTTTACCATCCCACGTATCCTGTTTGTGGCAGCGTCCTCCATTGTTCCCATGTGTGTATCTACCTGAGGAGCTAGCAGACCTCTTATCACACGTCTTCTCTTGCCTTCTCGTGCGCACACACGCACACATGCACGCACGCACGCACGCACGCACGCACGCACGCACGCACACACACACACACACACACACACACACACACACACACACACACACACACACACACACACACACACACACACACACACACACACACACACACACACACACACACACACACACACACACATACCATTGGTATGGACCATTGAAGGGATCCTTGGCCACCTGCTTGTGTTTTGTTTTGCCTTATTTAGCTGGACATTCAGCCGTCATATTCCTAACGATTAAGTGTGGGGGGGGGGGGGGGGGTGGGGGTTGGGGGGCAGAGAGAGACTGAAAACAGATTTTGAAAATGAATTGAAGCCAATCAGATGATCTGATTCGGATACATGGGGCCGAGCGAACAACCGCACAGCATAAAAGAAGAGGTTCCACTCAATAGCACAGGCAGAAGGGTAGTGAAATGTGGATGCTATAGGATTCAGGCCTATACGGTGGCGATGGTGTGTGTGTGTGTGTGTGTGTGTGTGTGTGTGTGTGTGTGTGTGTGTGTGTGTGTGTGTGTGTGTGTGTGTGTGTGTGTGTGTGTGTGTGTGCGTGTGTGTGTGCGTGTGTGTGTGTGTGTGTGTGGGGGGGGTGACACTAGTATGCCCTATACACCTGATGGAGAGAAACAGTGGGGTACCACAGGCAGCCCTGATGTCATCCCTAAGGAAAGGAAACGCTTTGAAGGTGATGTGGGCAGAAGGACCTCCTGGTATCACAATGGGCAGTATGTGTTCAGAGGCAGGCCATGACGCAACACCTCTGTAGAGCTCCACCATGCATGATGGGAGCCCCGAGGAATCTTTGCTCCATATGTACGCTGTAACGTTTGGTATCTTGATGAAGGGGAGGGTGGATCAAAGTGATGGGGATGTGTGTGTGTGTGTGTGTGTGTGTGTGTGTGTGTGTGTGTGTGTGTGTGTGTGTGTGTGTGTGTGTGTGTGTGTGTGTGTGTGTGCATAACACTGATGTATGTTGGATCATTGTTGCCCTCACCGGCAGTTGTAGATTATGTTTTTATGATAAGGGTGCAACAGCACAATGTAACTTTCCTCTGTTCTTGTAGATTTTCTAGACTTTCCTCAAACAAGATCCGAATAATGTAAGATTAATGCGAACACTGGTGTCATACTGCCCCCTGGCGGTAGAAAAACGAAATGTAATTTTTCTTTTTTCTTGTGCGCACAAGATTAAAACAATATTACCTTTTGGGACTTTACGGGCTCCCTAATGTATTTTGTGCGCACAAGATACAAACTTGAAAAATAACGAAAAATAAAAAAAGAATAATACAATTATATATTATTTTTGATCACTGTTTATGTGTCATGTATGATGTAAGACGCTGTATGATAAAATATCTCATTTAAAAACAAACTTATGAATTATAGCATTCAATACTATTCACAATCACATTTCTTGCAACTAATGTTTTCCTTCATTACAACATTACGAATCATATGTCAAATAGTTGGACAAAAACTGATGTTTGCAGTTAAACTGTTTTTCTCAGTTACAGTTTCTAACATTGATTCCACACATTCTTCACACCCTTTTTCTTTGACCACAAGGTGTTTTTGTTATATGTTTTTGTAATGTTTTGTGAGTGTTTTAGATTAGATTAAATTCGATTAGATTCAAATGTATTGTCATTGCACAGCACAAGTAAAGTACATCGAAAGGAATTTGGCAGTGTGAGTGCAAATGTTGCAGTAAAGTGCATGGTAATATATAATTATATAATCAATAATGTTGAATAATATGTAAAAATAGTCTACTACAATAACTACTACTAAAAACAGGTATAAAATAAAATAACTTATAGAGTAGGTATGAGATATGTGCAGACTTATATATATACAAGGTAAGTATAAAAGTATAAACAGTTAGTGAGCAGGGGTATGCAGTTGTATCAAAAGATAAATATATATAAATGTATATACAGCAGGTAGTGAGCAGGGTTGTGTAGTAATATCAGTAGTTGACGATTAAGATTAGATTACATTAGATTAGATTCAAGTGTATTGTCATTGCACAGCACAAGTACAGTACAGCGAAGATAATTTTGCATCTAACCAGAGTGCAAATGTTGCAGTAAAGTGCATGGTAATATATAATGTACAGTTTACAGTTGCTAAAAGACAGTCTACTAGGTATAAAAACAGTTATACGATTACTTATAGAGTATGTGGGAAATATGAGCATAATAATAGGTATAGATATATACAGGTAAGTAAGTATAAGTATTTAACAGGTAGTGATCAGGGGTATGCAATTATGAAAAAAGCAGCGCTAGTAGCGTAAGCAGCGCTAGTAGCGTAAGCAGCGCTAGTAGCGTAAGCAGCGCTAGTAGCGTAAGCAGCGCTAGTAGCGTAAGCAGCGCTAGTAGCGTAAGCAGCGCTAGTAGCGTAAGCAGCGCTAGTAGCGTAAGCTGCGCTAGTAGCGTGAATGTGTATGTGGCACAACTGTCCTTCCACCACCCGGTAACTGGTCGTGTCACTTCCAGCGTAAACCCAATCCTTGTTTCACCTCAGGTCGCTTGGTAAAAAAGCGTTTGTCACGGTTACGGTGGTTGGCAGGGGGCGTGGCCTAGCCACGTGCGCTGGTGGCGCACACACCCCTGTCAACAATCACGTTGGTTGGCAGGGGGCGTGGCCTAGCCACGTGCGCTGGCCACACACACACACACACACCTGGACTCAATAATTCCCTTGTCTAATTGCTAATCACCTCACCTGGGGTATATATACTTTGTCTATCCTTTACCCCAGCGTGAGGTCGTTACGTATACTGCACGTTTACCCGTTCTGATCGCCCGGCTGCGGACTATCGGAGAGATAGTTCGCACCCCGGTCGCCTGCCTATTCCATTGTTACGTAGTCCTCCCTGTGTACCCTGGTACTTTGTGTGTGCCTGTGCGCAAATAAAGCCGTTCGTATCACGCTCCACTCTGTCGTTGTCTGCGTTCGGGGTCCAACCCACACTCCCTCATCGTGACAGAACGACCTCACCACCATGGACCCCGGCAACTGCGACTTGTGGAGGATCACCCTGATCGCCCAGGAAAAGGCGAACACTGCGCATATTCGGGCGTGGTTGGCCGCTCCGAAAGTTCCAAGGACTTTCGGTTTTCCTCCACCGACCGCGCTGCCCCGGCGTGAGGACGCCGCCCGCTCCGGCGGACGACGTCGCTCCGCACCCGGCTGACGACGCCGCTCCGCACCCGGCTGACGACGTCGCTCCGCACCCGGCTGACGACGCCGCTCCGCACCCGGCTGACGACGCCGCTCCGCACCCGGCTGACGGCGTCGCTCCGCACCCGGCTGACGACGCCGCTCCGCACCCGGCTGACGACGCCGCTCCGCACCCGGCTGACGACGCCGCTCCGCAACCGGCTGACGGCGCCGCTCCGCACCCGGCTGACGGCGCCGCTCCGCACCCGGCTGACTGACGTCGCTCCGCACCCGGCTGACGACGTCGCTCCGCACCCGGCTGACGGCGCCGCTCCGCACCCGCTGACGGCGCCGCTCCGCACCCGGCTGACTACGCCGCTCCGCACCCGGCTGACTACGTCGTTCCGCACCCGGCTGACGACGCCGCTCCGCACCCGGCTGACGACGCCGCTCCGCACCGGCTGACGGCGCCGCTCCGCACCCGGCTGACGACGCCGCTCCGCACCCGCTGACGGCGTCGCCGCACCCGCTGACGACGTCGCTCCGCACCCGGCTGACGACGTCGCTCCGCATCGCTGAGGACGTCGCTCCGCACCCGTCGGAGGACGACGCTCCGCACCGTCTGCTGCGCCGACCCGTCTGCTGACGTCACGCAGCCGCAGCCCCCGTGGCTCTCTTCCCGGGCCCCACCCGCCCACCAAATCTCCTCCACCCCCCCGGATCATCGACTGGGACGCAGACGGTCCAGAGGGGCGGGGTTGGCCCCCGCGCTGCTACAGTCGGGATCTGCTATTTTCCCTCAACTGCCACCGGGAACACCCCTTCAAGCCGGGTTGGACGCCAGGAGGCGCCCGTTGAGGGGGGGGTACTGTCACGGTTACGGTGGTTGGCAGGGGGCGTGGCCTAGCCACGTGCGCTGGTGGCGCACACACCCCTGTCAACAATCACGTTGGTTGGCAGGGGGCGTGGCCTAGCCACGTGCGCTGGCCACACACATACACACACACACACCTGGACTCAATATTCCCTTGTCTAATTGCTAATCACCTCACCTGGGGTATATATACTTTGTCTATCCTTTACCCCAGCGTGAGGTCGTTACGTATACTGCACGTTTACCCGTTCTGATCGCCCGGCTGCGGACTATCGGAGAGATAGTTCGCACCCCGGTCGCCTGCCTATTCCATTGTTACGTAGTCCTCCCTGTGTACCCTGGTACTTTGTGTGTGCCTGTGCGCAAATAAAGCCGTTCGTATCACGCTCCACTCTGTCGTTGTCTGCGTTCGGGGTCCAACCCACACTACCCATCGTGACAGCGTTGTTATTAATGTAGACACTTAGGTTTAAAGTTTATAAAATGGGGGGTGGGGTTGTTTATACGCTAGTAGCGTAAGCTACGCTAGTAGCGTAAGCTACGCTAGTAGCGTAAGCTACGCTAGTAGCGTAAGCTACGCTAGTAGCGTAAGCTACGCTAGTAGCGTAAGCTACGCTAGTAGCGTAAGCTACGCTAGTAGCGTAAGCTACGCTAGTAGCGTAAGCTACGCTAGTAGCGTAAGCTACGCTAGTAGCGTAAGCTACGCTAGTAGCGTAAGCTACGCTAGTAGCGTAAGCTACGCTAGTAGCGTAAGCTACGCTAGTAGCGTAAGCTACGCTAGTAGCGTAAGCTACTGGGGGGTGGGGTTGTTTATACGCTAGTAGCGTAAGCTACGCTAGTAGCGTAAGCTACGCTAGTAGCGTAAGCTACGCTAGTAGCGTAAGCTACGCTAGTAGCGTAAGCTACGCTAGTAGCGTAAGCTGCGCTAGTAGCGTAAGCTGCGCTAGTAGCGTGAATGTGTATGTGGCACAACTGTCCTTCCACCACCCGGTAACTGGTCGTGTCACTTCCAGCGTAAACCCAATCCTTGTTTCACCTCAGGTCGCTTGGTAAAAAAGCGTTGTTATTAATGTAGAAATATAAATATAAAATGGGGGGTGGGGTTGTTTATACGCTAGTAGCGTAAGCTACGCTAGTAGCGTACGCTAGTAGCGTACGCTACGCTAGTAGCGTAAGCTACGCTAGTAGCGTAGCTTACGCTACTAGCGTACTTAGGTTAGCGTACTTAGGTTTAAAGTTTATAAAATGGGGGGTGGGGTTGTTTATACAACCCCACCCCCGTACTTAGGTTAGCGTACTTAGGTTTAAAGTTTATAAAATGGGGGGTGGGGTTGTTTATACGCTAGTAGCGTAAGCTACGCTAGTAGCGTAAGCTGGTCTCTGACATGGGGGTTTAGATTGTCGGTGGAAAAAACTGAAACTTTATTTTTTACGAGGAAAAGGATAGGTGAGGAGGTTAGGTTAAAACTTTATGGACAAGAACTAAAGAGAGTGAAGACATTTAAATTTCTGGGAATATGGTTGGACGAGAGAGTCACATGGAGTATTCACATTGATAAAGTAGTAGATAAATGTAAAAAGGTTTTAAATGTTATGAGGTGCTTGGCAGGCACTAAGTGGGGGGCTGATAAAGCTGCTTTGAGGAACGTATACACAGCCTTAATTAGATCAGTCATAGAATACGGACTAATAGTGTATGGTTCAGCTGCATACTCTTCTCTTCAAAAATTAGATAGAGTCCAGGCACAAGCACTAAGGATATGTTGTGGGGCAGTCAGATCTACTCCAGTGTTGGCACTTCAGGTAGAGGTTGGAGAAATACCCTTTTTTTTGAGGAGGAAACAGTTAATTGTTAATTACTGGGCAAATCTACAGGGCCATAATGATACTCACCCTACTAAACAATCTGTAAAAACAAGTTGGGAAAGTAACAAAATTAAAAAAGAAAGTTTTTGTGTTTGTGTTACGGAATTATGTAAGGAATTCAAAGTTAAAGAATGGAATATTAGTCCGACAGTGTTGTTATCAGCTGTTCCACCATGGTTGCTACCTCAACCTATAGTAGATTTATCCCTATTAAAACGGTTACATTCAATGAAAGATCAAATCAATGTGCAGGCGTATGTGAACACTGTTCTACATGAACAATATGGGCAGTTTATACAAATATTTACCGATGGTTCCAAAAATCCCGAAAATGGTCAAACTAGTTGTGCATTTTATGTTCCTGAGTTAAAGGTCAAAGTAGGAAAGCGAACGAGTGATCACATCGCAGTATACACAGTAGAGATGATGGCTATCTCACTAGCACTTCAGTGGATAGAGGAAGTACAGCCAATGAGAGTGGTCATTTGCTCTGACTCCAGCGCAGCTCTGGAGAGTATAAACAACTTTTCGTCAGAATGTCGTCAGGATATTTTACATGACATTTTACACATCATGTTTAGGTTAGTCCATTTGGGAATTGTTGTTCAATTTGTGTGGGTTCCAGCGCATGTGGGTATTAGAGGGAATGAGGTAGTGGATCAACTGGCAAAATGTGGTTTGAAAGCAAATCAGATCGATATTATGGTACCCATCAGTAGAGCAGAAATCAAATCCGTTACAAAAGTTGTCATCAAGCAACAATGGCAAAAGTTATGGGACAGTAGCACCAAAGGACGACATTTATACCAGATACAAAGGGAAGTAGGAACGGAAAGCACTTGGGGGAGTAGTAGAAGAGAACAGAGCATTATCAGCAGGATAAAAATGGGTCACTCTGGACTAAACTCATCACTGCATCTGATTGGAAAACATCCAAATGGCAATTGTGACGGTTGCCAACAATCAGAGACAATACATCATGTGTTTTTTAGCTGCCCGGAATATTCAAGGCAAAGGCTCATTCTGAAAACTGCACTGGAACAACATAACATCAAGGACATGGATTTCAAGGCAATATTCGCAAGTAACTCAAGAAATGAAATAAACAAGCTGATCCTCAAGTTTCTCAAAAACACTGGTCTGAGGATTTAACATGAACATTAAATAAAACAACAGTAGGTGGCGATATATGCTCCAAGTGGAAGCGATTCGCCATTAAACCAAAGAAGAAGAAGAAGTACACTAGTGATGGGAATTCCGGCTCTTTTGAGTGAGCCGGCTCATTTGGCTCGGCTCACCAAGAAGAGCCGGCTCTTTCGGCTCCCAAACGGCTCTTCTATTTTACCACATATACCTTTTATTTACATGAAAGTGGTAAGGCAAACTGCAGTAGCTTCCTTAACCCTGGCCTGCAGTGAAGCACGTTCTCTATCATACAGTCTCGGAACGATTTTTTGAGAGTGTTTTCCTGCTTGGAGGAACATTGGATTGAGAGCCTGTGTGAAGCTTCGGAAACCCTTGTCCTCCACAATGGAAAATGGTTGGAAATCACTTGCAATCATTTTGGCCAATTCTTCATCCACTATGTTCTGTCTAGCTGGGGTCATTCATTGCCTTTGCCATTGCCATTCATTGCATATAAATTGGCTTATTGAGGTCTGTGTAGCTGTTGGTTTTTGGGTACCTGATGCATGGGTGGTAGATCCTGTAGCTGCAGCAACAACAGGTGGAGTAGACACACAGAAGCAGAAGCAGGCAGTCTGACCTGTTTCTGCTCTATGACCTGCTCATATGAGAGCTTCATGTTGCAAATTCTGCATTCTGCCTTTGTGTTTGCACAATTGTTAAAATGCAGCTTATTTACCTACTTTCACTCATCTTATTTGCGCGACGCAAACTGACCCTTCACCGTGTGAAGTGTCACCTCTCCCTCTGTTCAGCCTTCAGCACTGAGCACACGCCGCCCCTCCTCCTTATCTATCCTCACGTGATGCACAGCATGACATGCAGTCATGACAGTGACATTCAGTCACTGCATGTACGCGGAGCACCCGTAAAAAAAAAAATAACGGCTCGTTCGCGGGTGCGAGCCGGCTCCCGTCGTTCACTAAAAAGAGCCGGCTCTTTGAGCCGGCTCGTTCGCGACCGACACATCACTAACGTACACGTACACGTGTTGTAGCTTGGTGGAGGATGTGAATGTGTATGTGGCACAACTGTCCTTCCACCACCCGGTAACTGGTCGTGTCACTTCCAGCGTAAACCCAATCCTTGTTTCACCTCAGGTCGCTTGGTAAGACATACTGTTCTGATGTATGGTCCAAAAGCGTTGTTATTAATGTAGACACTTAGGTTTAAAGTTTATAAAATGGGGGGTGGGGTTGTTTATAGCATGCCGTTGCTAATTCAAGCTACCGGTTACCGGTACCGTCTACCGGTTAGCTTCTAGCCACCTGGGCAGCTTATATATACTGTATATTATGTACGTGGTATTTGTATAATTACATTATTATCTAGGCACATATCCTCGACTTCATGAATGTCTGACAATATACAATCTTATGTGTGCTTTGGGTTTAGTGAGTGGTCACAACAGTGGGTGAACCTTTGGTGATTGAACTTGACTGAACTTCCATAACGGTGGGTCTTGTTTATGATTCGTCAGCGTTATTATACATATATATGTACATTTATCTCATCGTGTTTTGCTACCCACCCGTATGACCATGTCAGCCAAAGACATCATTATTATATCACATTATTTAGAACAGTTGGAGTAACTTTAAACGTGCTTGGGGAGGGAATGGGGAGTAAGCATTCCTATGTACTTGTTACACATGGGCAATAAAAAAACGGTATCTTGTGTGTGTGTATTGTATTGTCACTTAGTGTGAAGGTCTACGTGTGTGTATTGTATTGTCACTTAGTGTGAAGGTCTACGTGCCATGTTTCCGAGGCTGGCCTTGTGTTCCCGTCTGCAGTCCAGGACCTGGCAGTCGGCTGTCAGAGGGTTTTCACAAAACAAGTGTAAGCATGAAGGGAATCATCCACCACCACACAAGAGAGACAGACACAAGAGTATCATATTTAGTTGTCCCTCTGTAGCTGCCCTCACTTATTCTCAATAATAAGGGACCCTCTCCATCACTTATATTCCCGACTAGGGATGGAGTATGACCCAATCTCTGCATTTTTATGTTTATTATTTTTTTAATTTTGTGTTTTCATTATTGAATACAGTCCCTCTCATCCGGTCCCATGGGAAGGCCTTGGTCCACCGGAGTGAGTTCAAGCAGGCCAGGAGAATCGTGGTGAAGCTGGGCAGTGCAGTGGTAACACGGGGCGACGAGGGGGGTCTGGCATTAGGAAGACTGGCCTCTATCGTGGAACAGGTAATGAAAACATTGCTTACACAAACGCATACGCTGAATGAGATTTATATTGGGGATTGAGGAGGATCTGTTTTTTTGGAGGAACGCCTTTAAAAGAGGGAGTCGATGGGACTCTCAACCTTAACCTTGTCACGACCCTTTTGGTGAATTGGTAGTGTAGGGAAGAGAAGGGCCTCACGTTGCCCAGAGCGGGAGGAGTCGGGTGTGCATGCTGACACAAACTTAAACTAATAACACATTTATTATATAAAAAATTGCCACAGGGGAAAAAACTGTGTGAACTCATAACGGTGCCAAAGAAAAGCAAGAATTGAAATAACCAAACTGACTAATGAAACACCAATACTGTACACGTTTGTCCCCCAATCAGGTGGCCGTGTTGCAGAACCAGGGCAGGGAGATGATGATCGTCACCAGTGGAGCCGTCGCTTTTGGCAAGCAGCGTCTGAGGCACGAGATCCTCCTGTCCCAGAGTGTCAGACAAGCCCTGCATTCTGGTCAGAACCAGCTGAAAGAAATGGCGAGTACACACGACACTGACCAGCAGGGCGATATATATGTCCAAAAAATGATATCCAAATATAAGTAATTATATTTCTAACTTACCTTTTCTGGTCATTCAGTATATACATTGTCTATATTAAATGACCACATGGTAAAGCCTATTTCTGTATACTTCAAAATAGGCTGTACCGTGTGTGAATTAAATACTTAATACACATGACTGAGTAACTTATTGTGGAAATAATCGAACAGCCTAACAGAAATTCAAAACCAGGAAAAGACGACACTTATGCCATGCTACGATATTACTATATCCAAAATCGAACAGCATAACAAGTCTCATATCACAATATCGATATTTTCCCCAGCCCTAGGTTCAGTACGCTACCATTCTTCTGTATTTTGGTTTTGACTTTATCATTTGTATATCTAGATATATCTATATATATATATAGATATATATATATATCTCTCTCGATAGCGATATCGATATCTATCTATCTAGAGATAGATATCTATATAGATATCTATCTATCTAGAGATAGATATCTATATAGATATATATCTATATAGAGATAGATGTATCTCTATCTATAGAGATATATCTATAGAGAGAGAGAGAGTTATATTTCACTCTAGACTTAAAACACAGAGTCAAGACCCATAATTGATATTGGTATCAGTCTTTGCTTCAGTTATTTTTGTGTGTATATGACCATTTCTTGTGAATAATGAATAATAAATCCATACGTTTCTGTTTCTGCGTGTCAGGCCATCCCAGTGTTGGAGGCTCGGGCGTGTGCAGCTGCTGGACAGAGCGGCCTAATGGCTCTCTATGAAGCCATGTTCACCCAGTACAGTACCTGCACCGCACAAGTAAGAAACAAAACCAATACAAATTGTGTGTGTGTGCGCGCGTGTGTGTATTTATTTTTCTCTCTCGCTCTCTCTCGCTCTCTCTCCCTCCCTTTTAATATAGATCCTGGTGACCAACCTTGACTTCCACGACGAGCAGAAGCGTGGCTACCTCAACAGCACGCTCCACGAGCTGCTGCGGATGAACATCGTCCCCATCATCAACACCAACGATGCCGTCGTTCCGCCACCTGTGCCCAACAGTGATCTGCAGGGGGTAAATGTGGGTACCGCATGACATGCATGCATGCATGCTGGGAATGAAGTGTGTGGTGTGGTGGTCAGGTGTTGCGTTGACATTACTGGCACTTATTGAACCTTGAAGATGGCTTCAATCGTCCGAGTGTCTCGGCAACTGCAGTCCATTGAGTCTGCGGTTAACTCATTCAAGATGTTTTTATTTTGCCATATGCAACAAGTACAATGGAATGCTTACTCTTATTCCAACCCGCAGTATGATTTTCCTACAATTTAACACTATATACTATACTATGTACTATACTTATACTATAGTATAACAATACGAAACAAATACCCTTGAGCAAGGCACCCCCTACACTGCTCCCTGGGCGCTGTACTAATGGCTGCCCACTGCTCCACTAGGATGGGTCAAATGCAGAAAATTTCCCTCGGGAAGTAGTTAAAATTAAATTAAATTACTGTACACAATAGGAATAACAATAAAGAGACTGGTGGATGATATATACATATGTTGAATTATTACTTTAATTAATTCATCATGAATAAAGTGCAGAACAGTTCAGTAACTGTAATGTCATGGGGTTTTTTCGGGATTTTGCTGCACGCTTTGTTGTCACGTTCCGTGACATATGCATGCTCTGATCAGTTGCGTGGCTATGTCACGTTCCGTGACATATGCATGCTCTGATCAGTTGCGTGGCTAAAAATCCTTGACGTGTAATGTGTCAAGGCATTGTTTCTGTCTGAATGAATCTTTCCGTTTTCATTTCAGGTCATAAGTATCAAGGACAACGATAGCTTGGCTGCGCGGCTAGCTGTGGAGATGAAAGCAGACCTCTTGATTGCCCTGTCAGATGTTGAAGGTACATGAATGTGTCACTACTTTAGTGATTGATGTACTACACTACTCTTCCCCCCCCATCCCATGGGTTCCTTTGACACACATTTGATTCAAGAGATTCAAGATTTAGTACAAAGTACAATGGAATGCCTTTTTTGCCACAAACAATCAGTCGGGTGGATTCGCCATCGCAACTGACCTGATGCTGATACTGAATTGTGTGTATTAAAATCCTCTCTCTTTCGCTACAGGGTTATACGATAGCCCCCCAGGAACGGATAACGCCAAGCTCATCGACATCTTCTACCCGGGAGACCAGCAGTCCATCACGTACGGCTCCAAGTCCAGAGTCGGCATGGGTGGAATGGAGGCCAAGGTTAGCCGCCGCCGCAATTTGTCAACGCGATGTTTCACTGCAAATCATCTCGTACATTTGTTTAACGTGGTGTTGTCCCCGCCAGGTAAAAGCAGCACTGTGGGCCTTACAAGGCGGCACGTCTGTCGTCATCGCCAACGGCACCCATCCCAAAGTCACGGGCCACGTCATCACCGACATCGTGGAGGGGAAGAAAGTGGGCACCTTCTTCGCTGAAGTGAAACCCGCAGGCAAGTGACCGTGTGAAGCCGTCCTTGACAATTATAATCAAAATGGAGATTATTTTTCATGCTCTCTCGCAAATGAATGAATGAATGTGTCATTCTGAGGAGATCGTTTTGTGTACGTCAGTCACACATGTGCTTTGCTCTCTTTCTGTCACACGTCCTTTAGACGGGACAATCTTATTCATGTGATTTTTGTTGCCCCGGTTGCCCCGTGGACGACCGCAGGCCCCACTGTGGAGCAGCAGACTGAGATGGCTCGCACCTCAGGGAGGGCTTTGGCTTCTCTGCTTCCTGAGGAGGTGAGTTACCCTGGGGTCAGGCCGCCCGAAGTTAACTAGACCAAAGGACGTGGGAGTGTCGTAGTTTTACGTCAAATTTTTACGATATATATCGCAATCTAGTGTCTCGACAATAGCCAGAGGCTGTCACCGTTCATCATAAAACTGTCTTAAAAAGTACTAACTGTCTTGTAACTGTACTGTAAAAGTAGTAACTATTGATGGTTACAACAGGCAGACTTTTCAGTGTTTGTATTGACTATACATAACCTGATCTGTGACCTGTGATTGACTGTTAGTTGGTTATTCATTTACTTCCAGAGGGGAGAAATCATCTGTCGTCTGGCTGAGCTGCTCACGGAGAAAAAGGAGGACATTCTCAACGCCAACAAGAGAGACCTGGAGCTGGCGAAGGCCTCAGGTACTGCTGCTCAGAGGAAAGCAGTAGCAGACATGCTTATTCAAACTTACTCCCGGTTGACGCCAAGGTGGATTTCTAGGCATTTGGTAGTGAATGGGAAAGCGGGACATGGCGATACATCAACCTCTAAATCAAAGTATACTATGGAACATATAATATAATCGGAACAACCAAGTTTCCAAAAGCAATAAAGTAAAGCAGAGTAGCTATTGACATTTTTGAAAAAGTTACTACATATTTTTCAAACTTCCAAAGCTCATCTGGGTGGCTCTACATCAAAACAATGAAGACCTAGAGTGTATACCAAGTAAGGTCCTACAACCTTCCTTGAATTGCCGGTCTTGCTGTCTTCTCTCCCACAGGTCGTCTCTCTCTGCCGCTGCTGAACCGCCTGAGTCTGTCCACATCCAAGCTGAACAGCCTGGCCATCGGCCTGCGGCAAATCGCCGTGTCGTCCGAGGACAGCGTGGGCCGGGTGCTGCGGAGGACGCGCGTGGCCAACAACCTGGAGCTGGAGCAGATCACCGTCCCCATCGGGGTCCTCCTGGTCATCTTCGAGTCTCGCCCTGACTGTCTCCCACAGGTCGGGTAGCACTTCTGTTCGTGTTGGATCAGACCCTTATCGTATACTTGTGTATTATTATTGGATACAAGGTGCAAGCGTGATATGATAGACTGATATGTAGTTTGGGACTACAGGTGTCTGCTCTGGCTATTGCCAGTGGAAACGCCTTGTTGCTGAAGGGGGGTAAAGAGGCGGCCCACACCAATAAGATCCTCCATCAGCTCACCCAGGAAGCACTGTCCGTACATGGCATTCAGGAAGCCATTCAACTGGTAAGACTTGGATAACAAGGCGCTTGGTGTTGGCAAAGAGTACCTGATTGATCATATTGGTTCTTGTGTTACTGTCTTTGTCTTTACGGCTAAATTCTCGAGCTACTGAATGTTAATGATGGCACACATGTGAATGATGTCTCTCTGTTGACGCTGTGCTTTCATGTTTGTGGTGCCTTGTAGGTGAGCACACGTGAAGAAGTAGAGGATCTCTGCCGGCTGGACAAGCTGATTGACCTGATCATCCCCAGAGGCTCGTCCGAGCTCGTCAAGGAAATCCAGAAGGCAGCCAAGGGTATTCCAGTGCTGGGCCACAGTGAGGGCATCTGCCACGTCTACATCGACTCTGAGGCCAGCATAGACAAGGCTATCGACATCGGTAAGTGGGCTCTGTGGACTCCAGATGTCTAGTGAGTTCAGATGAGTTTAGCAGGGGTTGGTGATGAAAAACGTTGCTGTGTTACGGAATTGGAGCCGAGATCAGAATATGGTTTTGTACGTGGGAGACATCTCAAATTCAAACATTTATTTAGAGGTGCACATTTTTCATTTGTAATAGTAACTCATTGAATTGATTGTTTTGTTGTTTTATTACAGTGAAAGATTCCAAATGTGACTACCCATCTGCTTGCAACGCCATGGAGACACTTCTGATCCACAGGGACTTGTTGAGGACGCCATTGTTTGACCAGATGGTTGACATGTTGAGAAATGAAGAGGTAACATTGAATCTGCACCAAACGACGATGATCGTTTATTGTTTAACCTGTATTGTAAGGTTGCATGTAAGACGATGGTGCAGTAGTTTTTGGCAGTAGGATTAGGTTTGTGCAGTTATATACAAACTATAGCTGTGTACTGTTTAGCAAGGTTTTTGAAACATGATGCAGGGTAGAATAAACATGCAAGGAAAAATGTGTGATCTGTGCACAAACTAATAACACTTTGATATCTGGCTAGTTGCTGAAAATCGATTTATGAGGGGTATATAGAACGGTTCGGATGAGACGGTTCAGATAAAGTCTATGTTCTTGCGATAAGACTGGTTCTCCCTTCTCAGTGTGAAGGTCTATATAATCCATTGTGTCCCCTGTGTGTTCCTTCAGGTCAAGATCCATGCAGGGCCCAAGTTTGCCTCTTACCTGACCTTCAGTCCCTCCGAGGTGAAGTCCCTGCGGACCGAGTACGGGGATCTGGAGTGCTGCATCGAGGTGGTAGACAGCATGCAGGATGCAGTGGACCACATTCACAAATACGGCAGCTCTCACACTGATGTCATTGTCACAGAGAACGGTACTGACTGCGTTTGTCCTTTTTCTTTACAGTCCTGTCCTTCCCGTGTTTGTTGTTTTGGGAGTAACACGTTTTCTGCATCTTATTGTTTGATCAGAGGAGACGGCTGAGCACTTTCTCCAACAGCTGGACAGCGCTTGCGTGTTCTGGAACGCCAGCACTCGCTTCGCTGACGGCTATCGCTTTGGCCTAGGTAGGCACAACATATGACTTCCTTGTTTCCCCCCCTACGTTTCCATAGCAATCTATGATCGCTGATAGACTGATCTATGATGAATAGGTCTGTCAGCCTACCACTGGACTGTACAGACTGATCTATCCATCATAGATCTGGTTGAACATTCCCACATTGCGATTTCACCCAGTAAAAGACTATTTTAGTCAACAATTTGGCTAATCACCTACCTGGTAGTATAATAGGGCTTCTTTATAAAGATTCACTGTTTGACGTATTTGTTTACCAGGGTTTGTTTCCAATTCATTCCTAATGGGTGGCAACATGACGTTTCGATTATTTTGACCACGCTATAATGTGTTTACATCGCAGGAGCCGAGGTTGGCATCAGCACAGCGCGGATCCACGCCAGGGGCCCGGTGGGGTTGGAGGGGCTCCTGACCACCAAGTGGGTGCTGCGGGGCGACGGCCAGACGGCGGCCGACTTCTCGGAGCAAGGCAGCATGAAGTACCTCCACGAGAACATCCCCGTCTCTCAGAGGAACTTAAACTTGACCCCCTCGACCCCAAAGCCCACTTGATTTTAATGCTACCTCAATGTGTCCATCCTCAAGATGTCAAGATGTTAGTTTGGTTGAGCCTTCGGTTTGTATTATTAGTTCTCATTCAGCTGTGCACATGAAGAGTTGCTCCCGTGCTCCACCCTGGTCAATCTGTGAAGCCGCATTTTTAATGCACTACTTTTGGTATCTTCAGCTACATTTTGTACAGTAAAAGATTGCTTTTTATATGTGTGAATTACCTGGAATATATCATTGGAAAAAAGTGGATAAAATGTTATCTATGGGTGACAATCACCTACTTAAACATGAAATGTTGCCAAGATACCAACAAAGTACGTATTACTCTGGTAATGCAAGGTACCAAAAGTTTCTGATGAGTTTTTATTTTTACTGATGGCAGGAACCAAAATGTCTCCCGGTTACGATTTATATAAGTTATATTATTTTTGCTGAATTATTTTGTAATGTATGTAATTATTGTCCTCCTTTCTATTCTTCCTTGCTTCCGTTACCCTGCGCATTTAGTTTGAATAAATACTGTACAGTTGGTTTATTCACTTAGTGTTCTGTTTATTGTTCAGAGTCATGACATGGAAACTGCTGCTAATATCCCTAGTTTTCAAATTAAGTCTTATAATGCACTTCATTTAAGATAACTTTTTAGTTGGCGGCCCTCGAAGTTCCGGCCCTCGTAGAAGAGGATCTGGGGACAGCCAGCAGCGAGAGAGTCAAGACAGTATTGAGGCTGAAATCACCCCATTGTCCTCTAACACAACCCAAGCATCTGGACATTATAATGGATGATATAAAGGAGGGCATGATAGTATAGTGGCTTGAGATAGGGTGGTTAGTGGCTGGACTCTCAAGCCCAAAGGCACTGGGTTCTGTCCCCGATGTGCTCAGCCTCGAGCACCCCTACCTGCTCCTTAGTGACCTGCATGTCCCTTTGGATACAACCTACATAACTACACGGTAAATCGTTTTGGAATGTTTATTGGAGGATTGTGGGTTTCCACAGGGCATGCATACCTTTCCCATCATGGCACCAGTGGTTGGTCAAGAGTCAACAGTGCCCACACTCCACAGCCTTTTATGTGCGTGAATAAAAGGCCCGGAGCTTTGTCGTTGAAATAAAGCAAGTTATCGTGTCAGCACAAATCTGCCCCATGGCTTTGAGCACATGTCAACCTCATGCTGCCTTGAGTTAGGTCCACAACAAGTCCACTGTGTTTTACTTCTGAGCAAAATGAAACAAACGTACCCTAGTGAAGATGTTATACACATATATATATATATGATATGTTAATGTATGTGAACTGAGGAATTGTGAAAAAGTGTGGTGTTACCACAGGTTTGTGGACAGTGTGATACATGTGTTTGTGTGTTTACACATTGTGACACGTGTCTCCAGGTCAATTATAGCTGACAGGACAAACCTTATCTTGTTGTGCAGCTAGTGTTGTTGACCTTTATACGTCCACCATACTTCTCATATATTAACCCACTTAATGGATCCTGCGGTTCATTGAGTGTACTGACTTAAACACCTACTCGAGTAGTAGTTCAGTGACAACGGTAATACAAACAGTTGCAAAGGTTTTGTATTACAGTTTTGATGCTTTCTGCCCAGCTATTTATATTGATAGGCTACTAATATTAATACAAAATAAAATAATGTATTTATTTTCCTATTTATTTATTTATACATATATATGTATAAATAAATAGGAAAATAAATACATTAATTTAGTAGTCTATCAATATAAATAGCTGGGCAGAAAGCATAAAGACTGTAATACAAAACATTGCAACTGGTTGTATTATCGTTGTCACCGTTATATATTTATATATCTAAAAAATATATTAAAAAAATAAAATATATATATATACCATCTATTTTTGTTGTATATAAATAAAAAAACAATAACAACAAGCGGAAGTTGACAGTCTGCGCCCCGCCCCCCCCCCCCCATCCCACCCCACCCACGGCGCTCTCCTCTCCCAGACAGACACCGGCTAGCCTAGCCTAGCCTAACAGTCAGTTAGTCAGTCAGTCCTTAGCTGTCACACATCCACGCCTGTCTCCCAAGATGGCAGGGACTAATTCGTTCACCATAGTGGAGTATTTCGGCGGAGACGATGGTTACCGCTGTGGTTATTGTAAAAATGAAAAGGGCAATTTCTCCCATGGTGAGCAGGACCACAACACATTAGTTTCAGTTTGAACTGTGTACTATATACGGAGCCGGCTAAATGCTAACGCTACGAGCTATTGGGAAGCTAGTTAATAATAATAAGTACAGCTGATGTGTATTTGTGTTATAGGTACATTATATTGTTTTAACACCCCAGTCGGTTCATTATATCGTATATATACACCAGTATATTATACAATAAGCTGAAATAGTAGGCCTACTCTTGATAACAGTGTTGTGCTGTTTCCTAATAGTTATATCCGTATGTACTATACCGTAAGTGAAAGTGGATTTGTTTGATGACACCAATGCAAAACTATAGTTGTAGGTGTACAGATTTGATAGGTCTGTGTATCAAAGTGTTACAGTATGCGTACATTCTAGATTTAAAATGTACTTACTCCTCGGTGCACGTTGACAACACATTAACACACACACACACACACACACACAATTGAACATCATCATCATCATCATTCGATTTCCCCTATTGCCTTAATCAATAATATGGACATGTGGGTGTGCTGTAGTCAGGGGAAGTATCTATGCGGCAGCTGTCGTCCAATCTGATGCATGTCTTGGGTTACCTATGTTTTTCCAGAACTTACTGCTGAGTTGCACAGAGGGGTGGTGGTGGTGGTATTAAATTATCTATTCAATGCTGACTGTATTATGATCAGACTATGGTCTATACATTTTGGTTTATTGACTACTTCGATGGTTGAGAGATTTTATAGAATACCTCTGTGTACTTTGTTTTACATCCCTGACAGTAGCCTGGATTTCATTATAATTGTCCACATATATTGGATAGAGTATATGCCTACTCAGCGACATGTGATCCCTTAAATTCAAGAAATCTATGTGCAGATTGATTGCTGACTCACAAACCACCTGACATCCTTACTGATTTCATGGGCTTGGTAAACATAATCAATCCAACACAGATGCAATGGAACAATTCTGACAGCAGCTGTGGGGCAATATGTTGCTAAACACAGACCTGTGCAAACCAAGGATTCCACCTGTACACTTATTTTTAGTTAATGATTAGCCTAGTAACATCATGTTGATTATTATGTGATCATTGAAACATGCTTTTTCCAGATATATATATATATATATATATATATATATATATATATATATAGTAGTTGATTAAGTGTTGTATATTTATATTATTTTATTAAGGTCACTAACTACACTATTAACATGTAGTAGACATATAAATATAAACATTGCTTAACTTAATTAACTTAAGTATTGAAACGCATTATTATAAATTAAATCAGTTTTGTCTCCAAGTGTTCTATGAAAAGCAGAGCTGCGCTTCTCTGTAATTGAGTCCTGCCTGGCAGAGCCATTTTACTGAGCTATTTTCAGCAGTGTAGACAGAAAGGCATTGATGTTTGGTGTGTGGATGTGCTGTAATACACACTGGAATACAGATGGACAAGATCAGGCCTCAAGGCTCCTGGTGCAGTGGGTAGTAGGTCTAGGATCTAAGATAAGGGAGCTTATCTAACTATGTGACTAAAGGAAGAGGTTATTTGGAAAGGCCTAATACTGTTTAAATTGACCCTTAGTGTAATTTGGCAATTCGTTTTGGATGAGAGTGGATTTCAGATCTGGAATATTTTCGAAAATAAAAATCAGTGAGATAGATTCACTGTATTAGCTGTTGTCATGTTACCTCAGCTGAAGCAAAACAATGTTGTATTATGTTTCGAACAGAAAATGCTTTTCTTTTATTATGTATTTATGGCAACAAATACTTTGCATTTTCTTGCTTTTACCTCTTGTATTTTTCTAGGGTGCCCTCCAGTGTATCCAAGTGGATCCTGTAGAGAGGATTTAATGTTAATAATAGACAGGTGCTTGTGTCGTACTGATAATAATCATAAAACAATGGTAGCAGCTGTGTAGGTCACATGGCTTGACTTGAGCATTGTAATATAGTTCAGATTTTATGGTGACTTTCCTATTCCAAATTGTACTATGAAGAGTTTTGGGGAAGCTTGGGGGCGAGGTCCTCGGGAGGCTTGGGGATACAGGGATATTTTATGGCTTTGTGCTTATGAATATCATTTGTTTAGGCTTTAATCTTTAGGCTTTAAGAGTTGTCAGTGTTATGACACAGTGTCATTCACAATGGCGGATATTATGATAACTCACAGCATCCAGTCAGTGCTAACAAACCTCATCTACTCCTGGACAGGTTAGGGTTTTGTGGGTTCATCAGTGTCAGTTCAAGTTCAGGTTTAAACAACATGTTGACACAAGGACAATACTACCCAGTGCTACCATAGAAGGAGAGCCAAATGCCCTCATTGTGGGGCAGGGCTGATAATGTAAATGATGTAAAACGCCTCTTCCATGTCAAGACAAACCCCCACACCTTTGTAGATGGGTTTGCATAGGACAACTCCCTCTCTTAAGTTAACACATGCTATCCATAACCCGGTATTGGCTTACTATGTGAGACACCTGTCCTCCGCTTATAATAAGGGTTAGGTTTTTTTTGTTTGTTTTTGTTTTACAGATGAGGGTATGTGGCTATGGCTCTCCTTTTTAATACACTTCTAAATGTGAGGTCTAAATCTCAGGTCTAAATGTGGTAACCAACCTAACCTGATGCCACACGGCTAGCATACACAAAGAGATCAAATCCAGAGGACACAGCCTTTTATCATGTGCTATGTTTTAGCCCAAGATGCATACTAATTAATGGTGAAAGGTGTTTGTGATGGCCGTCTTCGTTTTAGCCGGAGGAAATGTTGTGCTCTGTGCAGTAGAGATGGACTACTTCCTTCTGGTTATTTTTTACACCACTGCAGGAAGTGGGTTTTGTTCAGATGGGACTGATATTTTCGGGGTCATGTGCTGTTTTGAGTACATGAACCCCCGGGGTCTGTGTTTTCCACCACGTCTTACTGCATGGAAACTGTAAATCTCTTGTTTTTTTTTTGTTTTTTTCTAGTTTTGGGGATGTAAGTCTGGTGATGAGTTTAGTTAAATTGTGTGCTTATTCGAGTCTGGCTACTGTATGTAATATGAGCTGTTTGCATCGTCATAGTTCTGCACCAAATTGTGACCCATATTATATTACACTATCATACCTTTGCTGGACATTCTGGAAACATTACAGTTACTGCACGGTTCTGCACTGTACCGCACTGTATTGATTATGCTGCTGCACTACTGGCACTTTAAAATGCTTTCTGCACAATTCTCCATATGTATATCATCCATCAGTCACTTTATTGTTCTTTTTATTGTGTACAGTATTGTAATAGTAAAGTGTTGTATAGTATAAGTATGTATTGTTGTAGAAACTGTGGGAGAGAATCGGGAGTAAGCATTCCATTGTACCAATCTTGAACTTTCAGTTTCTCATTTGTTCAATTGCATCCCGAATGGACGGATTCCCGAATCAAAACATAATGTTCTGCTTCTGCATTGTACAGGAATGTGGTCGCACACCATGACCGTACAAGATTACCAGGACCTCATAGACCGAGGATGGAGAAGGCAAGAACACTCTACACACTCTCTCACTGACTGACTGACTCTGCAGTATAGCCACACAATGTCAGTTATTTCATAATCAAACCTGTCTAGCCTTATAAACCTGTTTTTGTCCTTTTTAACAGAAGTGGGAAGTATGTCTACAAACCCACAATGAAGAAGACATGCTGTCCACAATACAGCATCAGGTAAACACTGATTATGTATTCTGTTTGTTCACTGGCAGTATCCAATTATAAAATTGCATCATTGCATAGTAATAACGATCAAGTTTGTGATCTGCAGGCATGCACTCATAATGATACTGGGCTTATTCGGAGCTCAAAAATGTGTTGTTAAAAGGTGATATGGTTGTACTCTCCTCTGTGTCACTGCCATAGATGCCATGCCTTGAACTTCCAGCCTGCCAAATCCCACAAGAAGGTCCTGAAGAAGATGAGTAAGTTCCTCTCGAAAGGGGAGCTTCCGACCGGGGGAGGTGATGGTAAGTCAGTGTTAGTCTTTTATCCAGCATTTTGTTGTATTTTCTTCGTTAATGTATTGTGCTGACTGTTAATTTGTAGATGTGTGTGTGTGCACACACACACACACACACACACACACACACCACACACACACACACACACACACAACACACACACACACCACACACACACACACACACACACACACACATACACACACACACATCCGAAGGATTGAATCATTTTTATTGGTCACATACAAGTACACACACAGTGAAATTAGTTTCTCTGCATTTAACCCATCTTAGTGTTGGGAGCAGTGGGGCCCGGGGAGTGAAGCAGTGAAGGGGTCTGGTGCGTTGCTCAAGTGTTTCGGGAACTTGAACCGGCGACCTTCCGGTTCCCAAGCCAAGTCCCAACAGACTGATATCTATTTCTTTACTGTATATATATATTGTTATTGTTATTGCCCTCCTCCCCTCCGGGAGGCGCTATAGAAACCTTTGTTCCAAGTCAAGCAGGCTTAGGAACAGCTTCTTCCCCTCAGCTGTCATCTCTCTGAACTCTGCACCACAAAGACAGCTAGCCCCCCCCCCCCTGCTGCCCCATCCCCGCTGCCCCGCCCTGCTGCCGCCCCCCACCTCTGCTCAATATATCCTATAATAATAATACATCACCATCAATGTCTTCGACTTGCACTGTAATCACAACTACCTACCTCTACCTATAGTTTACATATTTATTGATAAGATACCTGTAAATGGGTACATTTTTTCTGTACCTTCCGTATATATTTGAATCTTTAACTGTTGATAGAACTGCATATCCCTGCTCACTACCTGCTGTGTATACATTTATATATATTTATCATGCTTTTCATAATTGCATACCCCTGATCACTACCTGTTAAATACTTGTATACTTACCTGTGTGTATATATATATATATATATATATATATATATATATATATATATATATATAAACCTATTATTAGGTTTATTATCTCACACACACTCTATAAGTAACCTTATAACAGTTTTATACCTAGTAGACTTGTCTTTTAGCAACTGCAAACTTTAAATGATATATTACCATGCACTGTACTGTACTGTACTTGTGCTGTGCAATGACAATACATTTGAATCTAATCTAATCTCATAGTGTGTTTCAACAAAGGTAGGTCGAGAACAACTCGTCACCAGAAGTCGAAAGTGCATTTCATTCCTAATATGTCATGTATATATATATATGTCATGTATATATATGCATATGATATATATATATAGATATATATCTATAGATATAGATATATATCTATACACACATAGTATGTATGTATTTATTTTCACAATTGACATACGGTATGTTGGTTTTACATAATACTACACAACAATAAAGTACCAGGAGTTTGAAGGGCTGCTGTTTGACCTGTGCTGTGCTAGGGGAGCCCATGGACTCCCTCTGTGAGGACGCCGGCCTCAGGAGGTCCGCAGAAGCCTGTCACGCCCAAGTGGAGGTGACCGCTGTCCCGGAGACGCAGGACGAGGCGGTGGCTGTCCCGGAGACGCAGGGCGAGGCGGTGGCTGTCCCGGAGACGCAGGGCGAGGCGGTGGCGTCGCCGTGCGCACCGGCCGACTCGGACACCGGGACATCGGGACAGGACCACGCGCCCACGGTCCAAGACGCCACACCGACGGCTGCAACTCCCAAGCCAGGTAAGGTCTGCCAGCATGGTGTCTATCTACCTGTGGATTTGATCAGAATAATACACTGTAGCCCACGCCTAACTCTAGTGTCAATACTTTTTTGTTAGGTTTGTTTCAATATAAACTGTAACGCTAATATCTCCCTGAATTGTACAATAGAGGAGCAGAGAAGCTAGGATTGGTTCAGTCTTCAAATGTGTTATTTTCTGTGAATTTTTTTTTTTTCAACCGTTTGCGACATTTTTCTGTCTGATCGGAAATGGGTTATTTTTTTCACTTTTCACATAGAAAGTGCTCTTCAACCATGTAAATAGTTGTGTGTGTCAAGTCAATTCAAGCTTATTCTCACTTCACAGTTTATACAAGTATAAGCAATGAGTGAACATCTTATGTGCAATACCCGACGACAGACGGCAGTTATAAAAAACTGAATTTTTTAGAATAAAAAAATAAGTAAAAAGTACAAACTGTATAAAGTTAAATATATAAAAATCCAAATAGTTATTGGTTCTTCTGACCCATCCATCATCTTGCTGTGTCAGTGCCTATCCAGGCGAATGTATTGTAATATACTGTATAACTGTATTGACATTTCACCGCAATCAATGGGTCCATATTGGGCTGAAGTCCCTCTGCCAACCTGAAGGTGGCAGTGTTCATTCACCCTGTAATAGTTTCCCATAGCAAGAGCTGTATGGATGAGGCCGGAGTTTCCTCGCTCTACGGTTCCACTAATCCGTCCAGTTAGCTAACTATCTATCTAACACACTATCTGTCAAGACTTCCTCCCCTACTCTGCAGGGCAGGATACACTCTGACAGTTCCCAGTAACAAAGGGGGTAATGAATGAGTAACACTCCCAGCTAACTGATAATAAACTCTTATTAGATGCAGGAAGCTGTGCATCTCCCCACTGCTCATATTTCATTATTCTACCAATCTCCTTTCTTCATCTCTCTCTCTCTCTCTCTCTCTCTCTCTCTCTCTCTCTCTCTCTCTCTCTCTCTCTCTCTCTCTCTCTCTCTCTCTCTCTCTCTCTCTCTCTCTCTCTCTCTCTCTCTCTCTCTCTCTCTCTCTCTCTCTCTTATCAATTGACGCCTCTCCTCTTGCCCATTCATCATAATGACAAGGCTGTAGATGTGAGCGTGGAAGGCCTGGCAGGCTGGTATTGGCGAGGGAGACACAGACATAAACACAGACCCGTGGGGAAGAATTTCTGATGTGCAGATTCCCCTCATTCTGGACACCTCCGTTAATGGTGTTATTGTAGCCTAAGTGCCACAATCAGGGCAGCTCTCTCTCTCTCTCTCTCTCTCTCTCGCTCTCCTCGTCTCTCTCTCTCTCTCTCTCCTCCTCTCTCTCTCTCTCTCTCTCTCTCTCTCTCCTCTCTCTCTCTCTCTCTCTCTCTCTCTCTCCCTCTCTCTCTCTCCGTATGTCTCTTACTCATGTTCTCTCTATCTTGGAATCCCTAGAAAAACAGCCCTCCTAGTCAAGGAGCTGGGGAGAGAGCAAGGAGGAAGCACAGACACTGACTTTCAGCAGCCAGTAGACCCCCCCCCCCCTCTCTCTCTCACCTCTCACCAACACAAAACACCTGGATGATGCGCTTCCCCTGCCGTTTTTATGACTGCAACGTATGACAGCAATTTATGGTCGTTGGCAGGCTCCAGTGCTGACTTGGGCAAACAAACTTCCCTGCTGCCTTGCTTTTTACAGATGGATGGAAACCCACAGAGGAAACGCGTGTCCTAACTTTCCCCGTTCTCCGGGGCGCTGTCGGGAAGATAACATGTAATTAATGTTTTTAGGAAAAAAATCTATGCACAGATGTATATTGTATATTATCCCAGGTTCCTGACTGTGAATGAATTATGAACCAGCAACAGCGGGATAAGATATTTGGAAAATGAGGCAGGCCGTTTTACCGCCTGACCATAAATGTTATTCGTACACTATGCTGATTACATGCTTTCATTATATTTAGTATATTCCCTTTCATGCTCGAGGTTGTGGTTCTGGTGACTGCGGTAAACGCTATTATTATTATTATACTAGAAAATGGTGTTATTGCCATTATTTGACTGCAAAATGAATTGTAAACGTGTCACTGTGCTGCTGATGCTAAACCCAACTAGGCAGGTCTATGGTGCAGGGCAGAGTAGACCACTTGGTGAGCACACATCCTGGTACATCCTAACCCCTGGTCTTTTCTTGGCACTTAAATCTGCAATTAGACCACATCTGTCCTGCAGGATTTGATTGTCTTCAGTTGTGCGCGTGTTTATTTTGAATGGGAGGAGCGGAGGAGACCGAACTGGTCACCTGCCAGCCAGGTTATGGCAGGGTTGCATTTGACGTGCCATTAGAGAGCGCTCTCTCCAGATGGGAACGCCGGGGTGGCGTTGCGCGGAGATGACAGTGCAGCATCTTCTGTCCTCTCCTCTCCTACCGGTTAGTTAGCGTTTAGTCTTTTAAGTCATGGCTCTGTATGTGTGTGTCTGGGGAGAGAAAGGAGAACGAGGTAAGGGTGGAGCTGGAGGTGGTGGGTGGGGAAGGGGGTGATGGGTGGGGAAGGGGGTGGGTGCAGTGTTTTTTTTTTTTTTATGAAGTGTTAACTGCTGGAAAGGGAGCTTCTTGTCTTCCACCGGAACCCATCTGTCAGGCAGTATCTATAATAAAGCTGCACTCTCCCTTCCAGTACTTGCGCGTGTGTGTGTGTGTGTGTGTGAGTGAGACGAGAGGCTAATTGGGGTGTGTGTGTGTGTGTGTCTGTGGACCAGTCAAACGGTGTCATGAACAGAATCCAGATATTGGTTCTGGTTCCTGGCCCATATCTCTGTGGGCTTGGGCTGCGTTTATTTGAACACATGGAGATCATTTGAGTGCGCCGTCACTCTGCACTCTTCTGTTTACATCTGCCCACTTCTGCTGACCGGTCGCTCACCAGTCCAAGCTAAAACAGGAAGCTCTCGTTGGTAGTGAGATTATGCAGATAATTGTTTTTATTGGTAGAAAGTGCATAACTGCAAGGTTACTTTAAGCCTCATGTAGGCTAACGGTATGTTTAATATTACCTGCAACAATTCGCTCATCTGATCTAATTTCCTATTGCCTTCTGTTTAAATTAGCTCAACTAATCCACTATCAGCAGCTGGTTATTTTGCGCAAATGTGAGAAGCTGTGTCCTAATTAGGTCCATGCAGAACAGAGGTTGCTACACTTGAGACGGATGATGTTAAATGGCGGCATTGAACCCTAGAACAGACTCTCTGTGAGCGGTGCGTGTCCCCGCCCCACAGCTTTGACACCGTCTGTGATACGGGGAGCTCATTGAGAAAGAGGGTTTGAGAGGAACAGGAAACGGTTGTCGTTTCCTTATTGCGCTAAACAGGATGCGGGAGTGTAAACTGTTGACTTGGGATGCCCAGTGCGCTCCAGGGCTTGGCAGTGGTCCAGCAGTAGTATGGGGAGGAGGATATGAAGCAGGAGGATAGGGTTACCAGGACTGTGAAGAGACTCGGCCCTACAAGTTTTTCTCTGCACACCGGGCTTTTACCAAATGTTGACTGTGCTAACCTAGTTCTTCAGTGGAGGAGTATACTTTTAGTCCAGCAATTCAGCATTCTAGTATTGGCATACATGGATAATGTTGTTTGTGATGTGTTTTGGATGTGCAGAATCTGTGTATGTGAACAAATTCCCGTGTGGTGAGCCGAAGTTGTGTTCAAGATTCAAGATGTTTTTATTTGCCATATGCAACAATGGAATGCTTTCTCTCCATTCCCTCCAGCAGTATGTATTTGTACCATTTAACACTATAAACTATACTATGTACTATACTAACACTATATTATAACAATACTGTACACAATAAAAAATAACAATATAGTGTTGATGGATGAAATATACATGAGTTGAATTGTGCAAAAAGCATTTAAAAAGCGTTTTATAGTGCCAGTAGTGCAGCAGCATCATGGACACAGTGCAGAACAGTGCAGTAGCTGTAGTGAGTCCAGAAAGTCCAGCAAAAGTATGATAGTGTAATGTAATATGGATGACAATGTTATGTTGCGATCCGCCCCTACACTACATATCACTGTCCTCCGGGTGTAGTTCTTACCCTCTATTTATACTATGGGGATGCAGCCCCCAGAGGTTTTCTCTCGCTTGTCTCTCTATACACATGTGTCCTGGCATGCTCTCCCAACCACCACAACAGCAACATGTTTTAACAGCCTCCTATGCACTGATGTCATGTCAAGAGTATTTTCTGGGAGGGAGGGAGGGAGGGAGGGAGGGCAGGCAGGCAGGCAGGCAGGCAGGGAGGGAGGCAGGCAGGGAGGGAGGCAGGCAGGCAAGGTGTGTGTGTGTGTGTGTGTGTGTGTGTGTGTGTGTGTGTGTGTGTGTGTGTGTGTGTGTGTGTGTGTGTGTGTGTGTGTGTGTGTGTGTGTGTGTGTGTGTGTGTGTGTGTGTGTGTGTGTGTGTGTGTGTGTGTGTGTGTGTGTGCAGCTACATTAAAGCAAACTTAGCTGTAGTTTCCCTCCGGGTCAAGGCAAGCCCTTTGGAAGCCCCACTCTCACACCTGCGAACCCCTTCCCGAATGTGGGACTCATCAGTGACTGCCTCTCTGCTGCTGGCTGTGGGTGAGCCTCGTTATTAACACCGGGACACCGCAGAAGGGGAAAAGTCTTCTTCCTTTAGGCAATAACCTGGCAATTACATGAAATTACAGATCATATATGTTTCATCCCTAGGCTAGGTCTGTGATCTTTTCTTTTTCTTCTTTCTTTTCTTTCAAATCCCCCCCCCCTTTTCTCTTTTGTTCACTTTGACTTTGCGTCGGAGGCAGGTCGGAGCAGGCCGCGGCTCTGTGCCAAAATGTATTCGAAAAATGTTGTTTTTTAATGTGAAGCCCTGCATCCCTCTTTCTTCTTCTGTAGAAACCATCCTTAACCTCCCCTCCCCCCCCCCCCCCCTCTCTCTTTTATCCTCTCCTTCCCCAGGGACGGGCGCGGATCTGTCGCGGCCGCCGTGCCGGAAGGCCAAGGACCTGCGGAAGGAGCGGCGTCTCCAGAAGGAGCAGGTGAAGCGGGACGCCGGGCCGGACGACTCCGGCTCTGCGCCCCCCGCGCCCACGCCGGCCCCGCCCGGCCACGGCCACCAGCCCAAACCCTTGGAGGCGTTCATTCAGGAGTCGCTGCCTGACAGCGCTCTCCATCGCCTTGAGGTGAGAGGAAGTGCAAACGAGTCTGTAACTCGTCCGGACACATCGTGTTTTTCTTCCATAAGTGTGTCTGGAAGGGTTTTAAAAAAAAAAAAAAAGAAAAGACTTGAGTTGGCTTTTTAGTTAGTTCTTGGTTTTTTGGTTGTTGTATGGAACATTCCAGCATGAAATATTGTTTTTGCATTTAATAGAGGCCTTCTTCCCCAGTCCAAGGGGCTTCACCATGTGTTTATGTTTTTGGGGGAGAATCGCAGCCGAACAGGAACTCGGCCCAAAGACGCACCACAATCATGGGCTCACGTTACCCCCGCTGATCACATTATAACCACACTGCCCGCCGTAGCCTAGTTCTGAGGATGTGGAAAGGAACGCTTGGATGCCGGGGGAACAGGGGGATGGTGGTTACTTCAAGATTGATCCAACCGCTGAAAGGTTCTTGAAAGCCGCTGATGTGGGCAGAGTGACGTCGTCATCCTGGTCGACGACCAGTGTTGGGCAAGTTACTGAAAATGTGTAATTAGTTACAGTTGCTAGTTACTTCTCTCTAAAGTAACTTAATTACTGCAGTAACTGCATATTAAAAGTAACTAGTTACTAGGGAAAGGGAACTGTTGCGTTACTTTTAAGTATATGCTTTAATTATCTTATTAATGCACACAGCTATATTATTTTACACACGCACACAGATCACACACTGATCGGCGGCCAATTGATCGAGCATCCCTACATAATATTTTACATACATATCTCCTTGGTCAGCGGAGCTAGCACTGGGGTCTTTTGCGATTAGCTTTATAGCAGCGTGTTGTTTTGCTAGGTGCTCAATAAGAGGTGGATAAAGTTCTCATACCTGCACATAGACTACACCTTGCCTCGATATTTTTGTCCTTGAGCTCCAGGATGAAAATAATTAGATTTTGATTAGATTCTAATGTATTGTCATTGCACACAGCACAAGTACAGTACAGCGAAAACAATTTAGCATCTAACCAGAGTGCAAATGTTGCAGGAAACTGCATGGTAATATAGTAATTATATAGTATAATATAATATATTTCCAGGACAGCGCGCCAACAGTGTCTGCGCTGGCGGCGGCCATGGGTCTAATGCTGAATGATTGATTCACGCCATTCATTGCGCCGCCGTAAAAGGTTGAATAGGTCGGGTGATGAGGTCTGATCATAAACCGGAAAAAGTAACGAGTAGCGATCCCATTTATAATTCAGTGATTGTAACGGCGTTATTCAATTTCAAAAAGTAAGTAGTAAGTAGTAACTCTTGTCGTTACTGCCAAAAGTAACGCGTTAACTTCCGACACTGTCAGCACAGTCTGAAGATTGTCTGATGAGACAACAGACCCGTCTGGTGTCTCAGGGGAGCCCAGACAGGCCAACCCCCTTCCCCCCCCGTCACCTCGTCTCAATTGGATTAGTTGGTTTTGGCCCCGCCAGGCTCCGTTAGTGTTCAATCTCCTTGAGTGAGCATCGGCTCACAAGGTCATCCCATCCCAAATGAAGGTTAACCACGCATATCGCAAGGCAGATGATTGGAGGAGGGCATTGCTTTACAAGATTTAAGATGTTTTTATTTGCCATGTGCAATGGAATGCTTACTCCCATTCACTGCGGATTTCAAAAACAATACTATACAATACTATACTATAAACAACACTATATACTACCGACTTTATACTATAAACAACAGTATATTCTACCTACTGTATACTATTCTATAGGACAACACTGTACTATGACAATACTATACGCAATATAAATAACAATAAAGTGAGGGATGATACAGTAAATATATACGGCGAATGCTGCAAAAAGCATCTTAAAGTGACAGTAGTGCAGCAGCATCATGAATACAGTGCAGGCTAAGTTTGCATGTATGGCTATGGACTACATGCTCCACAACTCAAACAGGCGTGGTTTTCAGCTAGTGATGGTGAACAGATCGTTAAACGCTTCCCTTGGTTCTAACGAGGGAGCAGACACAGGAGATAGCCAAGCGGTCCTGACAAGCACTCGTTTGAATGAAGAGGGCTGTTTACACCCGAGCAATTAAAATCCCCCCGGCTCTTATTTTGTCATAAACACAGCTGTTAGACACGCCAGGGCACGGTCAGAGAGCGGTGACTCACCGAGAGAACGTAAGAGAGAGTATAGATAAAATGGTCATCGTTGGTCAACACAAACACTAGCGGGGACTCATCCCGTGGTCGCCATTGCTTACACGTGAACTGCAGTTCTGGCTTTGCTCTGGTACATTTGCTGCGTAGTTATTATATTTGTTGAGCCCTTATACCATATTAAAGGATGTTCATTCGCAAATTAAAATTTGGTTCATTAAGTGGAAAAAGTTAATGCGAAGACCACTTAACTGTATTGGCCTCCCTTCAACATGATATATGTAGTCTCGCTCGCCACCGCCAGGGGGCAGTGTTGTCATGTGTTTCGAAGGGGCGTCAGAACACTGTCCACTAGGCTAGTTTCTTCATATCATGGTCCCACATTAGGTCTGCTGGTGTTCACATGCTATGGCGTGGCTGTCAGACCAGCACTGTATTTATTTATTTATCCATTCACTTTAGACTTCAAGTCTGGTCTTTAGTTCTGTGGGCTTTTATAGAGGGAGTTCTGGGGATTGTTTTGATTATGAGCCGTGGGCTTCTACAATTAGGCCTTTTTAGAAGGCCAACATCTTTAATTTTTGAATTAAATCTCAACAAAAGCTACTTGTATTGCGTGGCGTTATTTCAACATTCCTCAAGTAGGCCGACTTTAGGCTATTGGTGTTAGATCACACAAGTGTTTTTTTGCGGGGTGCGTTTTTAGCCCAACTGGCTCCACTTGGCGGGTGCTGGCTGGACAAAATAATTTCACTGGATATCTGGAGATTTAGGCCCAAAAAAAATAAAGTGTCCTTAACTTGAGGAGTTATCCTCTCACGTAGCTTTCTCTGATGTCTTTGTTTGAGCAAGAGACGGGGGGGGGGGGGGTGCCAGACCGTGTTATGAGAGCTCAGCGCTGGGGGCCAACTCAAACAAACCCCAGGTTCCATTCCCTTCTCTCCCCCATCCCTCGGCGGAATCTCAGAGAGTCCGAGGATTCACATGGTACCGGCCATCGGTGGGCCAACACAAGCGTCCACAAACCAGAGAGCCGTTCATTAAAATTGGAGCCCAGAGGGATTGCAACCCTCTGCTACCAAAACCACCCAGTTCCGGCTGTGATCCTCCCCATTTAAACCCGATTCATACAATATTGCATTCGAGAGAAAATCACATTTGTATTATTATTGTTATTATTATTATTATTATTAATGTGTGAAAGATGCTAAATGCTTGCTTGACTGATGAATTTTGATTGAAAACAGACCATTTGAAATCCATGCATTACTCCCTTATAGAGATGTATGACGGTAAACACAGTCCACTGTACACAGTGGACAGTCTGACACGGTGTTAATCAAGCTTTGATGTAACATGACATGGTGAAGCCCTGGACACAGGTCAACGTATAACCTTTGGATGACATCTGTTCTTTTCTTTTTTTTTCTTTTCTTTTTTTAAACATCAGAGGGTTTTTCCTCCATGAAAACGGGACACAAACACACCCTTTTTCCTGTGCATCATTAGTCTTTCCCCCATCAAGTCACAGCTGGGGTGGTGGGAGGCGGCCCTCCTCTGCCCAAAAGAGGATTAGATGTAGTAGGGGTATAGCACTATCTCACAGTTGCTGTTTTAATGGCTTAAGAAAGCACCAAACTGAGACTCAAAGCATTTGTTTTACTGGTAGCCGTCTATAAACGTCTGGACGCGCACGTTTTTGCAGTCAAAGTGACTTGTGAGTTTTCTTTGGCAGAATTTGAAAAGGGGTGTGTTTTTGTCCGTTTCCAGCACCATTAGCACTGTCTCTTTGTGATAGTGTGGCCTCTCTTTGTCCTCCTCACTTTCACTCTCTCTCTCTCTCTCTCTCTCTCTCTCGCTCTCTCTCTCTCTCCTCTCTCTCTCTCTCTCTCTCTCTCTCTCTCTCTCTCTCTCTCTCTCTCTCTCTCTCTCTCTCTCTCTCCCTCTCTCCCTCTCTGCTCCTTTTCCAGTTCTTTCCATGTTAACCCTTTGTCTGCCGGGGGCCTTCCGGCCCTCTTTTTTTTGAAGGTGAAGCTAGTGCGCTCCAGTCCTCCTTGCCCACAGTTCAAAGCCTCTTTCGACGCCTCCTACCAGGTGTACAAACTCTACCAGATGGCCATTCACAAGGACCCTCCTGAAAAGCCGTCCGAGAGCCAGGTCAGAGAGGGGGGCGGTGGTGTGGAGGGATGGGGGGGGGTGTAGAGGTCAACCTGCTCTGGAGGGGAGAGACCCGGGGGAGCTCTGAGGCAGGGGGTCCAGAGGGGGGATGTGGGTGCCCTATAGTTTTGCGGTGGTCTTACTTACACAGCTATAGGACAATTGTACACAAGGTTTTTTGTGTTGTGTTTTCATGTCATGGAAAAGGGTTACAATTCCAAAACATTTTTAGCTCTGAAAGTTAACCCGCGAAAAGCAGAACATGCAAAGGAGAGAACCTCCGTGTTCATGACTTTTTTGAATTGTGGTGGAAAATCCTCGAAACGTAGGCCATCAATTTAATCAAATTCAAGAGTGAGTGACAAAAAGTGAATTAAAAAGGCATTACTAAAGAAAGTGGGTGAGAGATTATAGGGGGTGGAAGAAGAACAATATAATTGAATGCTGTGCAAGTTAGAGAGAGAGGTGTAACCGGTGAAGGTAATGAATGGAGTAGAATGTTTCCATAAGCCATTTTGGGGGAGAGCAGTGTTTCTACAGGTGTCCGTGACGGCCTCAGTAGCCTGGCTCACTCGTTTAGTTTTGTACTGGGATTTTGTTTTGCTTGGGGGGGGTGGGGGGGGTGGGTTGTGGTGCAGCAAATTCATCCTCGCCTCGCCCTGAATTTACCCCAGCCCAACTGAACTGGCATCTCGCACTGACTCAACCATTATCCGTAGTACTCTTTAGGACAGTCTGTTTTGCCAGATTGAAAAGCCAGTTTTTCTTGTGGGCAGGTGTTGTGTTTATGTACTGTACGTCGTTCTCCGTTCCTGGTAAGCTCATATGCACCATCGCCACCCTGGTGTGAATGGTAATGGCTTTTATCCAAAGCGCTTTACGAGTCATGCCTCACATTCAACCACCGACGGCAGAGTCAGCCATGCAAGGAGACAGCCAGCAAGTCGGGAGCGGTTAGGGTGACTTGCTCAAGGACACCTCGACAGTTTTTTTGCCAGGAGGAGCCGGGGGATCGAACCAGCAACCTTCCGGTTGTGAGGCGACCTCCTGAGCTACACTGCCGCTGAATCAAGGCTTCTTCGTTAAACGTTGGAGGGGGGTCGCTACTCGCTGGGCAGCGCACTAGCCTCATCTTCAAATTGGCGGAAGAAGACATTAAACGCCCAGAATTCACAAATTCTGGGCGACGTCTGCCTGCGCCCGCATGCCTCGCACATCTCCGGTGTGTCGTCGAAACGTCTTCAGAGCGGCCTCACGACAGGCTGAGATGTGACGATGGTGTCAAAACCCTCATCTATGACCCATTCCTGTCAAACTCTCCTCCCATTCCCCACTTAAATCCTTATTTTTCTTTCATTCCATTCCATTCCATTCTTTGTTTCATCCGTCTCTCTTTCATCCTGTCCCCTTTTTTCCCACCTGCTTCCACTCCATCTGTGTCCCTCTTCAATCACAATCCCTCTTCCCCTCGACACCCCCCCCCCCCCCCCCCCCCCCCCTCTAACCACTCATCCACCACTATGGAGTCAGATCAGTCTCAATACTCAAGTGTACGAACACAGAAGTCTCCACAAAAATATGTTTAAATGCACATACAAATATGTAACTTTTGTGTTTATGAATGTAAACAAAAATCCACATATTAATAAAAATGAAGGTTCACAAATGTATTTCTGATGCACACACACTTGTGTGCACTTGTGTGTTTTGAATAAATACCACAAATTGATGTATTTAAAAGTATTTGTATACTATGCTTGTCGTGTGAACTTCACTGTATTTGGGGGTTTTCTGTAGCCAATCGGATGGCTTCTCCCTTTCTCAGCCAATCACGGTTTAATGTGATCAGCCAATCATGGTTTAATGTGATCACAATTATGAAATATAATATATAATATACAAATATTTGTATTATGCTCAACATGGCAGTAGTGGCCAGTGTAAGTGAGCACAGCTCAGCGTGTTACCCCCGTGTGGTAAGTCATGTGATGTTCTCCACGGTGTGACCTTGACCTTGGCTCTGGTTAGTTGAAACCTGCCGAGTAGCTTTAATTGTGAGCGAGTCAATGTCTAATGTTTCCGCATGGTCATGAGCTTAAACTTTCTGCCTAGTCAAGTAACCTCTTGAAATGAAGTAAACTTAGTAGTGAAAATGAAACGACTGATGGGCTATGGTCTATCTTCCCAAGCCGAGGTAGCAGCACGATCGTAACAATTGCACGTGGTTGCACAGAGCAATTATTAACCAGGGAGCTGTTTGTGCAATTATTAGCCATTAACCATTCATAGTTCAAGAACATTTATTTATATTTAACTTGCGACAAGCTGTAAAGATGTTACGTTTCATGGACACCACGCCACTACCAGCCACAGTGCAGTGAACACAAATGCAGTGAAATTCACTCACAAAAAAATACTTTTAAATACATATATTTGAGGATTTGTACTACATACGTACATACAACAACAATATTTCAACTTTTTGTGTGCATTTGTAACGTTGATATTTTTGTGGAGCGTCGTGTATAACCCCCAAATACATTTAGGGAATCCTTCTATGTGCATTGATCAATATGGAGACTGACCTGACTGCCAAACCACCCCCCTCCCCCTCCCCCGTACTACCTGAAGGTGAGGCTAGTGGTGGTCAGCTTTGAGGACCCCCAGTTCGTGGCATCCTTTGAGCAGTCGGCGGCGCTGTACGCCCGCTACCAGACGGCTGTTCATGGAGACGCTGCCACCGAGTGTGATGAGAGCGAGGTACTGTTATGCTTATGATCCCATACCTGAACATACCCCCCCACCCCCACTCCCACTCCCTCACTCCACTCCCCCACTGACTGCACCAACTGCACGGGGGGACTCGACTGCAGTTTGCATGCCTGATCCATTCTAGGCGATTGGCACGGCACCGCACCGCACCGTACCGCACCGCTATCACGGATGTAGAGTACACAGAGCCCCTCCCAAGGTGTCCACGTCCACTGTTTAGCTATACTCCTAAATGGCCACCATGGAATAGCTTCCATCAATTGCTTTGTAAGCACATGTATGCTTTAAGGCCATAGTGTATCGTCGCGCTGGGTGTTGTACAAATCGGCCTTGTTCTCATGCAGATGAAGCTGCCATAGGTTAAACGGCCCAGGCTTATTCAGTGACGCTAGAAGTTGTTGACTGACGACGATGGAATGTTTTCAGAGACACGTTGACCCACTACGCTGGTGAAGCACCGGTAGTTCCAGTTCCAGGAAATGGCTGGCCTGATTGCAGGATATGCATCTCCATCAACGGCTGTTAATCCCCGCTGCCAAACACAGCAGAGCAGTACTCATCGGTAGATGAATTTGAAAGTGCAGTATTTAACCTGGAGTATATCTATTGTATTACAGCAAGGCTTTGCTGGGCTGCGCTTTATGCATGCAGAACGCATAAAGAATGCATAAAGAAACGTTTCTATTCATAATATATATGACAATCATTTCAAAAGTGAGCCTTTGTATGTCACATACTGGCTAACCTTGAACCCTCAGAAATGGTATACATTTTTTTAATGGAAAGAAAGAAACTTAATTTCCTTCATTCTAGTGTATTGAAGGGTTGAATAAGGAGACAAAAATAATTAGTTATTACAAAAGATATTTATCCCAGAATTGTTTTTACATACTGCTCTTCTGATAGCCTACATACAATCAGCAATTTAGTACATGAGGCTAATATAGTAGAATTGTTCTTTTTGTTTTTAAAAGGAATTTACTGATCGGTTACATTTATTACAATACCTTGTCCATATTTGTATAAACGGTGCCAATAATTCTGGAGGGCACTGTACATCACTGTAAATGAAATATCCTCTGCTTCTTAACTGTTTTAACTCCTTGCTCCATTCTATCTGAATTGCTTTGCATTACGATTGGATCAGTGCATTTATCACACTATAATCCCCTGTCTAATCAAGCTGCATTATGACTGGTTCGTAACCCAACTACAGAGTTACAGACAATCCACGTTAACCAGCCATGTAGATACAAGCAGCAGATAAAAAATAATAACAAATACCCATATTCTCCTATTAATAATTCTGGACATTATGCCAGAGAATGTTGTCTCTGGGTGACTACCGGGAGAGGACACTGAAAACCGGGAGTCTCTCCCGGGAAAATCAGGAGGGGTTAGCAAGCCTGTTATGTCAATGTCAATTAGACGAACGGTGGTAGCAAACAAAAAGATATGCAGCCACTGTATGCAATTCATGTTTTAAGAGTGACTGGTGTCTGACGTTGAAGGCGTGTTGTGTGAAAAAACGAGTACATTGTCATGATTTAGCCTAGCGTCGTAGTGGTGAGTGAGCATGCAACAAGGAAAGCTAGTTTCCACACCTAACCGTTTTGGAAATTTGACGAAGAACCTTGGCCCTGCCTAAGGCAAAATAGGGTGGTTCCATCTTTTCCCTGGTTTTAGAAGTAAGGCTGCAGTAAAGGTATGTTGTGTGCTTCGGGAAAAAGAAAGAAAGAAAAGGTTGCATTATGTATTTTACACTTTTATATAAAGGCCGGGGTGCTGTAGAAGCAGGAGAAATGCGAAGAGTTCTTTGGGAGCGAGTTGAGTGAAAGGGGAGAGGAAGCGGTGGTCTAGTCAGGATGCAGAACCACTGAACTGGTGGTTCTCTGGTCCCCGAGAGAGGGCCTTTTGTCCCTAAAGGGCTGGGAAAACAACCTCCACCAATAACTCTCTCTCTCTCTCTCTCTCTCTCTCTCTCTCTCTCTCTCTCTCTCTCTCTCTCTCTCTCTCTCTCTCTCTCTCTCTCTCTCTCTCTCTCTCTCTCTCCTCTCTCTCTCTCTCTCTCTCTCTCTCTCTCTCTCTCTCTCTCTCTCTCTCTCTCTCTCTCCTCCCCCCCCCTCTGGCAACACACCTCAGCAAATTATTCAATACTGCTTGTAAATCCTCGAGGCAAATTAATATATAACCAAAACATTTAAAATTGACTGTCTGTGGGAAATACTTTCCTGGTATCGTAACACTAGCTGTATTTATTTATCTATTTATTTTGTGTGTGTGTGCATACTATTCACGTGACGAATGAATGGCCTCCGGCACAAGATTTTCCAATCGAATGGATAAACCAAAACTAATCGAATGGATAAACCAAAACTAATCCAATGTAAAACCAATCTATCTATTTACATATATCTGCTCTCACAGATATGTGCCCACCACCCCCCCCTGGTGAGAAAGGGACCCTTTTTGTTGGTAATAACTTCCAGAAAGGCAAACCGTCATGCTGTACACTCCAGTGGCTCCCGGTGGGAATGGTCGTAGACTCGTGTCTCCAGTCCCCGTGATGGTTCACTCTCTTTCCCCGCCGGAAGCACTGCATCAAAACGTCCGGGACTGGATATGGCAGTGGTGTGTTCCCTGTGTCCATGCCATCATGGTTTGTGGAAAGCAGTTGAGGTTTTTTTGGTTTTTTTTTTTAAGGGTCTTTGTGCTGTGTGAGAGAGCTCGGGTCCATGGATAAAAGTCACAGTTGTTGCAGTGCGGCAGCACAGCGAAAGCAGAAGTGTGTGTGTGTGTGCGTGTGCGTGTACACACTTAGTGTGTACTGTGTGTGTGCACGTACACGTGTGTCAGGGTTAAGTATCCAGGAGGGTAACTCAAGCTTCCCTGGGGGCGAGAGTCTTAAAGCCTCCTCTGACAGACACACACACGAGCCATGAGCCACGAGGCCTCCAACCCCCTCTTCGGTAGCCACCTCTATAAACACCCCCTCTTCTCGTTTCAAAACGCATCGCACTAGCCTAGCGCCACCCCCTTGAGACGCTCCGCTGCTACCCGGAGTGGTCCCTCTCCTCATTCATTCAGTCAGCCAGTCAGTCATTCATTCCTTCATTCCGCAGTGCAATTAGGCCTCCTCTGTTACCTTCTCGTCCACAAATACTTTATTGTATTCTCTCTAGTTTCTCTCTAGTTTGTCCCCTCCCTCCAAACACACACACACACACACACACACACACACACACACACACACACACACACACACACACACTCACTTTGGCTAAGCGCTACAGCGCTTCTGGCAAATCGCATAGCGTACCATTTATTTATTTATTGATTTGCCCGTGTTCTTCCCAGAAGCTCCGAGCCCCACCACCCCACCACTCTGGGCCCTGTTTGTTGAATCAAAAACACATTGTTCTGCTCCTGGTGCCATGCCTGCTGTGGCTACCTAGGGAGTTGGGTCATCCAGTGTTTGCAAAGGTATTTATTAATCCATTAAGGTTATTACCTTGGGACACAATCTGGCACACTGCTGTCTGCTGGCTCCCAGCCAGCCAGGTAGAGGTGTGTGTGTGTGTGTGTGTGTGTGTGTGTGTGTGTGTGTG
>CM051018.1:9075689-9078189 GCA_027704905.1 Muraenolepis orangiensis
GAATTTAAACTAAAAAAAAACTGTTATTAAGGCATCCCCTGAAGTCACGCCCACATCCATTGGGCTAAGTCATGGTCATGGTCGGTCACATGGACTGAGTGACAGGGGCCGACACACACACACACATTGTCACACCCACGTGTGCCCCCCCCCCTCCCCCAATGGGGGCCCCCTCCGGCATCCACTAATGAACGTTGTTAGTGTTTATAGGAAACAAGCTTTTATCACCTCGTCAAGGCTGACCGCCAGACAAACTGAATTACACTTTCTGGTCCACGTGTGGCAGGGCTGTGACACCAAGTCCTTCCTACCACCCCTGAGCATCCGCCCCCCTTTTTTTTTGGACGTCTGTGTCCACCTGTCTCCATGGCGATCCCCTGTTTGCGTGCCTTCCTCCCGGTCACTCCGTATCAACCCAGTGGCACTGAGCTGCACAGGAATGTACTCACACACAGCTCTCTGCACCACCTCCTCCCCGAGACCGCTCTGCCACCTGTGTCCAATCATAGGGCTATTAAAACACACACACACACACACACACTGACACTGACACTGACACACACACACACACTGACTGACACTGACACACACACTGACACACACACACACACACACACGCACACACATACCACATGAGTACACACACACGCCGTGTGGGTTTATCTGCCCAAGTGAGTCGTACAGACTCGGAAAGCAGCATTCGCAGAAAGACGGATAAAGGAGCAACGTAAAATGGATCAAGATGGCAGCGTTTGGTGTGTGTGTGTGTGTGTTCATGTGTGTGTTCATGTGTGTGTGTGTGTGTGTACCTCCATCCGTGCGCGTCCAACTGTGGCCAATTAGCGCTCGGGTCAACTGGCTTGTTTGTTTGCAGCCATGTTCCATTTAGCGTGATTTAAAGGGGCGGCACGCAGTAATTAGTGTCAGCTGTCACCGTCTTCTCTGTCCGTGCCGGTGTTTGTATATAGATAGATATATAAGACGGGTGCTTTGTTAGTTAGTTAATTACACCTGGGCTTAATGAACTTTCTCAATCGTGAAAGTGACTCTACGTTTATAATTAAGACACCGCTTCGATGGGGGAGATGTTTAAATCTTGACGATGATGTTGGTAACTTATCACCAGCCCTCTCGGACGCACAACCTGGTCCACACATGTAGTTTTGTTGTGCACCTTTGAACTCTATTTATTTTTATTTTTTTACTGTCGATGAGCCGAGTCTCAAAACCGAGCAACTATGTGTGTTTTTCTAACAATTGCGTGCACACCGCATGCGGGCATACCCCAACGTAGGTTAGCCATGCCTACGGGAAGCTCAGCCGTGCCGTAGTGTTGATTCAAAGTGCAGATTAAATAAAAGGAGAGAGGAGCTCTGGTGCAGTCATCTGTGATGCGTCTCAGGATCTCCTTGGGAGCCAAACGTCTGCTCAGACTCGAGTCTTGAATCAATTTGCTGCACGAGCACTTGATGAGCGCCCACGTCTCTGAACGCGGCGTGTTGTACGTGGCGCACGCCATCAATCGGTTTGTCTGGCCTTGTGCGGATCAACCATGAGAAACCTGCCGCCTTAAGGTGTCTTAAGGTCATTTTAGCAGTGCTGCTTAAGTGACCATTTTCATCTTTGTGACGAATTGAAAGTGATAACTGGACGTGTGTGTGTGTGTGTGTGTGTGTGTGTGTGTGTGTGTGTGTGTGTGTGTGTGTGTGTGTGTGTGTGTGTGTGTGTGTGTGTGTGTGTGTGTGTGTGTGTGTGTGTGTGTGTGTGGTGTGTGTGTGTGTGTGTGTGTGTGTGTGTGTGTGTGTGTGTGTGTGTGCTGCCGAGAACGTGCTTTGTCTTGTATCTGGCCTCTAGGAGACTGATGGAGGCAGTAATCAGATGTCCTCGTTTCCTATTCAGATGAAATGAGCTGTTACTGAACGCTTCGACCTGCATGCCCGCAGGCCTGTGTGTGTGTGTGTGTCTGCGTGTGTAGGCGTGAGTCAGTGTAAAAGTGGAGCTTGTGTTTGTGTGATGGTGGAAGAAAGAGATTCGATTAATTATTTAAGTGGGTTCGGTACATCTGCTCTCGGTTACTTTTCCGAGTTGCATCACGCTGAAAAATGAAAACAGCCCTGTCGCTCGGCTAGGACTGTAAAGTACCTCGCTCACTGCTGAGCATTTGAACATTGTCTCCTAAGTAGTAGTTAACTAAAGCAACTTTACAAACTGCTGAACCAGAAGACCATCAACTAAATTAACAAAACTTGATAAAACTCAATAGTTTATAATCTAATAATGGACAGACAGAAAGATCAATTAATTAATTAATTAAGATGAATAGTACAATTGATGATTTATATATAAAGAAAAAAAAAAGAACATTTAAGTATTCTTAATGTTTTTTTTACAATCCTTAAATGTAATGATACTAAATAATACTTTCAACAATAGTTGAGTTGGTTTGGAAACCTAAAGATGCATATAGTGAAATAAGTGCAGCGCCTCTAAAGAAATGTTG
>CM051018.1:9083189-9095689 GCA_027704905.1 Muraenolepis orangiensis
GGTGCCAAGGAGCATACATAGGCTTGTACTGTATATGTATGTATGTATGTATGTATGTATGTGTGTGTGTGTGTGTATGAGCCAAAACGCCTGGCCCATACAAACACACACACACACACACACATACACACACTCACGTCCTTCTAGGCACACGTGTGATTCATCTTCCTGAAAGTGTCATGTCTGATTCAGTGTTTGATCAGGTGTTCTTCTCTCGCAAGCCTTCCAGGTTAGTAGTTGTGTGTGATTGTTCACTAAAAAGCAGATAGCTCTGCTGTCTGGGTCTGTGTGCAACACTAATGGGACTACAACACTCGGGGTGTTCTATTGCCGGCATATTACCATATACCAGCGTATTACCATATACCAGCATATTACCATATACCAGCATATTACCATATACCAGCATATTACCATACACCAGCAACGTGCACATTCATCACTGCCTCAACAATTGATTTATCTGATATTACTTTAGAGTTTTGGAGGGCTTCTCTCGTGTGCTGTAGTTTTTAAAATATACCTTTTGTGATTTCACGCTTATACGTGTGTGTGTGTGTGTGTGCACGCGTGTGTCTGTGTCTCTGTGTGTGTGTGTGCGTGTGCGTGTGCATGCACGTATTTTTGTGTGTGTGTGTGTGTATATTAGTATGAGGAGCGGTACACCCAGACCGAGGGTCTGATAATTGGCTTGTGTTGGAGTGTCAGATGGCTGAAGAGGGGATAATGGTGGACTCAAGCTGTGTCCATCGGTGGGGGTGGGGGTCGGGGGGGCGTGTGCGTGTGTGTGTGTGTGTGTGTGTGTGTGTGTGTGTGTGTGTGTGTGTGTGTGAAAGGCAAGGATGTTTTTTTTTTTTTTTTTGTGAATGGGCTCCCGCGCCTCTTCTGTGAGTCTCTCTCTCTCTCTCTCTCTCTCTCTCTCTCTCTCTCTCTCTCTCTCTCTCTCTCTCTCTCTCTCTCTCTCTCTCTCTCTCTCTCTCTCTCTCTCTCTCTCTCTCTCTCTCTCTCTCTCTCCTCTCTCTCTCTCTCTCTCTCTCTCTCTCTCTCTCTCTCTCTCTCTCTCTCTCTCTCTCTCTCTCTCTCTCTCTCTCTCTCTCTCTCTCTTCCCCCCTCCCCTCCTCGCCCCATTGAGGCCCTCCTCGGCCCTTTGTGGAGAGGGATGGGAACCCAGGAACCTGGCAGCGCGCGGCTGACCTTCTAGCACCTCGCTTCTGCCTCCCTCCCCCCCCCCCCCCTCATCTCTTCTCCCCCTCCCCCTCTCAGCCCCTTTTCCTCTTCCTTCACTTGCTTTTCTTTTATTCCAATCTCTCTAAACCCCCTCCTCCTCCTCCTCCTCCTCCTCCTCCTCCTCCTCCTCCTCCTCTCTTCAACGAGGTCCGCTTTGTCTCAGGTCTTATTTTTCACTGCTTTTTATTTTTTATTTTTTTTATTCCCTCACCCCTTTCCCCCCAACTTTCTCTCTCTCTCATTCATTCACTCTCTGGCTCTCTCATTATGTCTCTCTCTCACTCCATCCCCCCCTCTCCCTCTCTCTCTCTATCTCTCTCCCTCCCCCTCTCTCTCGCTCTCTCCCTCTCTCTCTCTCTCTCTCTCTCTCTCTCCCTCCCCCTCTCTCTCGCTCTCTCTCTCTCTATCTCGCTCTCTCTCGCTCACTCGCTCTCATTTCCTCCCCCTCTCTCTCCCCCTATCTCTCTCACTCTCTCTCACTCCTTCCCCCTCTCTCTCTCCCCCTCACTCTCTCTCTCCCCCTCTCTCTCTCTCTCTCTCCCTCCCTCCCCCTCTCTCACTATCTCCCTGTAAATACGTTTTTTAACAGAAGCCCCTCCCCTTTTTACATAAGCTTGAGGGGTGTTGAAGGACAATCAGGAAAACAGAGTGAATGTGTTCGTGAAGGAGTGAAGGAAATGGCCCAGGAGTAACAAACAAGGGGGGTGGGTGGGGGGGGGGGAGGAGAGAGAGAGAGAGAGAGGCTATGAGCTTAAAATAGGAGGATGCAATTAAGGCACCGCCCGGGTGTGAATAAAGGCCGCGGTGACATTAACTGTATTTGAGGATGCTTTATAAATCTCCCCCCCCCCCCCCCCCGCACTCCCTCATCGCCCCCACCCCCCCCGCCGACCCCTCCAAGAGTTCTAAATCTTCATTTTACACACTTCCCTACACCTTTCTTCTCCGTCTTCTGTCCCCACCGCTCGGGGGACCCCCGTGTCTATAGAGAGGGAGGTTGTTGTTGTCTTTTGGGGAAAAGCGGTTGTGCTAATCAAAAGAAAGAACGGGGACAGGGGGGGGGGGGGGAAAAGGTTGGTTGCCGGCCTGTTGTTCAGTTTCAGGGGCTTGAATGAACCGGAGATGTGAATCAACACACCTCGGCGGCCTGCGCTGCTCTGTTGCTTTGTAGAGTTTAAGAAAGACTGTATTTATTATTTATTCAGTCGGTTAACCGTTGTTACGGTCACAGGTTGGGTTGATGGGATGGAGCGTTCAATGCCTATTTTGTTATCTAAACACAGTTGTCTAAATCTAAATGTTAATCTGGAGGATTGGATCCTCTTTATTGGTCACATACATTCACACACACAGTGAAACTTGTTTTTCTCCATTTAACACATCCTAGTATAAGGAGCGGTGGGCAGCTATTGTATGTACAGTGCCCGGGGAGCAGTGTAGGGGTCCGGTGCCTTGCTCAAGGGCACCTCGGCAGTGCCCAGGAGCCGAACTGGCAGTACCAGTTCTCACTCCGTACTTGGTCAGTTTTGGGGACTTGAACCGGCAACCCTCCGGTTCCCAAGCCAAGTCCAGACAGACTGAGCTACTGCCGCCGCTAGTTATTAAAATGCAGTTATTAATACAAACAGACATGAGAAATGTTTATCTAATATGTATGTGTGTGTGTGTGTGTGTGTGTGTGTGTGTGTGTGTGTGTGTGCCTGTTCACAGGGAGATCGCCTTCACCAGGCAGCTGCAAAAACAATCCCCCAAGCTGGCCTTCTACTACCTGGGATTCTACATCCACTCCTGCCCCAAGATGCGCTATAAAGTATGTGACCACCCAACGTGTCTTATTAGCATCCATTCCCTATCTATCCCCATTTACAAGTGTAGTGAAGTATCACTGGACGCATGCTACGCTGTAGTTGCTCCGGAGGTGGTGCCCCCTTCGTCCGGCTACTAAAGGGGGTTCCTTGTTCGATTCCCTGAGCTCCTGCTGGTCAAGATGTCCGGGGTTAAGTTCTAACTTCAGATTTTGTGCCGAACACTTCTGTACCTGGCTATCCTTTTCAAGTCTCCGTCTGCGTGCCAACGTCATTCACCGGGACATTCCATAATCGTGAACTTCCAATTCCCACTTTTGTTTACAATTTCCCACGGTGCGATGGACGTCTTTCCAGCTCGCTCTAAACTATCAAAAAAATGAAATATGGAGTGAGTGGTCTTTGATGTGCAAGTCCGCATTGTGTGAGGGCTTGAATGTGTCCCATGTGTTTGTTATTTTAATCTCTCGGGCAGAGCCTCACTTTCCAGAAAGCCTGTGCTCTGTATACAGAGGACAGCACGGATGGCCAGGCCATCTGTGTGTTTCCTGCACTGAATGGTTCAGTGGTGTGTCGACAGACGGTCAAAAAACACACACCAGGACCGACAGACACACAGACAGACACGCAGATGGACAGACAGGCAGATGGACAGACACGCAGATGGACAGACAGGCAGATGGACAGACAGGCAGATGGACAGACAGCAGATGGACAGACAGGCAGATGGACAGACAGGCAGATGGACAAGCAAGCTGTTGACTCGGCGGGCAATCGGAAAGGAATGTTCAACTCTTTTATCTGGTAAATGTCCATTTGAGGCAGGATTGCAGACACCTATGGAAAGTGTTGTCTTGCACGCACACACACACACACACACACACACACACACACAAATACTTGGACTTCTCCTCACTGCCTCTGTAACTCTTTACGTCATCTAGCTCTCTATCTCACATTTCTGTGTTCCCTGCCCAGACCTTCAGGCCTCAGTTTGCTACCGCTACTTGTGTTATCAAAATGGGCAGATGTGCAGGGCAAAGATGGTGGTTGTGTGTGCCCCAAAATGGGCCTTTGATCACTACAGTGTGCCACAGTCAATAATCTCAATGCCCTTTTGTGTCTCTGACTACTTCTAAATGGACATTTAGCTTTCCATAGGATGCCATTTCTGTATGATTATGTTTACACCCTGCAGCATTTTGGCAGCGTTGTTTTGCTTTTTGCTGTCTTGTTCGTCGTTGGATGATCGATCTCCATTTCTGCAATATCCTCACAATGACTCACGGTGCGGTGGGGAGATCTGCCGGCTTTCCTCCGTTTTTTGTCCTCTGAGCTTTGTTTGCCGGAAGGCACTACCTGCCTGCCTCCTCTAGACCAGAGATTTCCCTCCCTTCCCTCCCCCCCCCCCCACTCGCGCCTGCCTGTTGTTTTAGCTGCAAGGGCCTCAACGAGGTAGAAAACTGCTGGCTCCTTCGTTCTCCCCTCTTCCTGTCATTTTTCCCCCTTTTACCGTCACTTTCTCTTCCTCCATCTTACATTGTCCTCCTTTAGTTTTCCCCTCCTCTTTCAGCTGCACAAAGTCCTGCTTGGTGCCTACTTAAAGATCCAGTGGCTGGAGAGGAGTTTACTTTATTTAGCGTGATAGTCTTTACTCCAGTGTTTTCGTTTTCCAAGGAAAACTGGGAACACCGTTTAGGACCCGAGTAACAGTCTGAATTACAGTCACAGAACCACAATAATCATGGAGCGCTGGAGTACAGCCATCGTCCATTACAGCCATATAACAAGAGCACAGTCGTAGTCAGAGTTATGGCAGAGAAAATTTGAGAGACCAGGGTGAAAACGTCAAGGCAAGCAGGCAGAGCATGGGATGGGAGAGGGCTGCTGGAGACATTAGCGGTTGAGTGAGAGGTCAACCCCGGAGACAGCGACTGGAACTCACTGTCGACATTAGGAGGGAGTGTGCAGTGCATGCATGCACCAATCCGCAGACCAAGACACTGATATTTAAGTGCAGTATTTCACTCGCAAGACGTGCACGCACGCACGCACACACACACACACACACAGGGTATCACGTCAACCATCTCGCCAAGGCAGACGACACATTCACGCCGAAACTCCTCCTGGAGTATATATGTATATTCTCTTTGCGGCGTGGTGTAAGTCAGCGAGACCTTCCAAGTCCATTAGTCGATTGGCTACGAAATCACCCGTACAGCTCCCATTTAATTCCTCCCTTCCCACATGGATGCTCTCATTGCTCCTCTGTTGTTTCATTCAGCTGGTCACAAAGCTTTTGTCTGTGCGGAGACTGATGTCTTGCTGGGCTCATGGCAAAGTGCCATGGCTTTGGTTTTTGTTTTTTCTTCCTTTTTTTTTTTTTTTGCATTTTAAGGAGGTTTATGTAGTACAACTACCCGCTCCTCTTGTTTTGTCGGAGGGTGGAATGCGGTCTTAACCGAGCGTGATCCGCGCGTTATTGACCGATCGCTTGTGGTGTTTTTTTGCCTTTGTGTGTCCGTGTGTGCGCAGAATTCCAGATCCTGCCTTGGTATGAGAACTCGATGAGCACCACTCTCAGCCTCCTCTGTTGGAATGGTGTTAACTCCGGCCCCCTTCTTCTTCTTCTCCCCCCCACCCACCCCCCCACCCTGGTATCTTCTCCTCGCCGTCAAAGGGCCTCGCGCACAATGCCTTTGTTGGACCTACCTCGTCCTTCTCCCAGGGGGGGGTAAGGGGGGGGGGGGGGGGGGTACACTGCACTGGGGGTGAGAAGGTTGCCTGGTTCCCACCTCCCTGCTCACACATGCTCCCATAGGCCGCACACTCTCTCACAGCACTTGCCCTGTGTCTCATTTCATAGTGCGTCATTTGCATATAAGCCCAAGTGGCTCAATTAATGCACGAGCATACTGTGGAATTGTTGCGGGTCCCTGAAGATGGGGCCGTGTGGAACCTCTCATCCCTCCGGGCTCTGGATAGTCCCTTTGGGTTTCTGCATCTTCGGGGCCCTGCTGCTTTCTCCCTGAAAAGAGCACAGCACTGGCACTTGAACACTGCTGGAAACCCCTCTTGGAATATTTGAAACTCCCCTCAGTGCTTTTTTCTTTTTTCTTTCTTCTATGTTAGTGTGTGTGTTCTGAGAAGCACAGAACATTAGCTTTATATTGAATCTGATTGCAATCCTAGAATACATGTGCTGCTTCAACCAATAAAACAAGCATTGTTATAGATTACTTTTATAATTGATGTAATCTTTGCTGTTTAGTGGAGATCTCAAAGGTCTAATTATAAAAACCTCTTTGTGTTCTACCTCTTGTCTGTTGTTCAGCTTCTCCCCTGGAGGAGTGTGTAGAGTTATAGTCATGCAGGACTGTGGTCTCTCGGTTAGTTAGGTTTCCTTCCTGGTCTTCCATAAGGTATTCCGCACACGGTAGAATCAACATGAGACCTTATGTCCAGCAAGTCGCAGGTCTCGCGGAATCTGATCAATGTGTTGTCAGTTGTTTCCGTCCCACCAGGGGCACAAGCACACAGGCACTGCCATGGAGAGTGTGCAGAAGACCTGGAGTCCAGCCAGCTGGGGGACGAGGCGGGCTGGCTGGCTCGTGTCAGGCCCTCTCCTTTGTTCCTTGACCTTGGACACCGTCTCCCACAGAGGCTGGCTGGCTGGTGGAGTTGGCCGCTGTGTGCAGGGTCAGACGTGACATCCTGCCCCTGGCTCTGGTTCCCCATGCCCTCCCTGGTCCTCTGAAGTCAGGCTGGAGGGAGCAGAAGGTGACGCCATCGGAGGCTAAATGAGACCAAAGGTCTTGGCCCCCGATGCTTCTCTCTCTCAGTCAGACGTCCCGCTCATAAAGCCAGCAGTCCAAACACATTGACTGCTGACGTTAAGGTCAAGTCAAATAATGGATGCCCTCCTATAAAAGCTGATGATTATTTAGGTCCTAGGGAACAGACTTTGGACTGGTGTCTACAAAGGAGTGCATCTAGTGATGCATATTTGAGCTGCAGCCTGTAGAGTACATGCCATTGGCTGAATTCAACCTCCACTTCCTGCTTTGGGGAGAGGTGGGGGTCTCATAAAAGGTGGGGGGGGGGGGTGCAGGCCTGAGTCATCTATGTGTTCTGAAATTCTGGCAATGTACAAGGATTTACAAGGGATCTGAATGCCAAGTAAAGGTTCATGAATGTGTGTCGCTGAGGTTTGAGTTATTTCATATGTGTTCTGGGCTGATATATTTAATAGAAGTGTAGCTACTAAATAGAAGCTACTAAAACCTATTCTCAGAAGCAGTTCTTTCTCCGATTCCTCCTTTGTCCATCGGTGACTCCTTCCCGAGTTGAGAGCCAGTAACCTCGCATGTGTTCAGCATTTCGTTTGCTTTTGTTTTCATGATTTTCCACTTCTTTATGGTGTCGGACTGACTGGGGGTTGGAAGCTTTATGCCACGAATGTTGCAATTTTTTTCCATTGCTGCCTAGTTATTATGGGTTGTCTAATGTGCTTTGTGCTTTTTTGCATTGGCTGTTTTCGAGGACTGCAGCGGCAGACACCGATGTGGATGAAAGAATAGTTTTCCAGCTTTGGGCTTAGAAATTGGGTTGCCATACCTGCCCCTCGAACAAATCAACCACTTGTTTTCAAGGGCCACACGCACACAATCTCACCCACACACCCCCCCGGACGCACACGCCGACACACACACTCACAGAGAACCTGTTGGGTGGAGCCGGGGGGGGGGGGGGGGGGGGGGGAGGAGGAGGAGGAGGAGGAGGAGGAGGAGGAGGAGGAGGAGGAGGAGGAGGAGGAGGAGGGAGGAGGGGGGAGAGAGAGAGAGAGAGAGAGAGAGAGAGAGACTTAAAGTGGCTCTTACCGTTGTTATTATTGTGCGCTGTGAAAGAATGTCTCGAGCAGAGCCCAGGAAAACCACTACATGTTCCAGCGGGGGAAAAAAAGGAAGAAAGCGAGAATGTGTAAGAGGGGGAGAAAGGCGACATATGGGGGAGCAAGAAATTTAAAAAAACAAGTGACAAAATGTGCGCCAATTTAGGGGGGGGGAAAGGACGCAAGATGAAAAGGGATTTATATTTTTTTGTCTCGGGCGGTACTTCACTGATTTTTTTGAGCGCTTTTGGCAGCAGCTGCGCCTTCTTTCGCTCTCCATTCTCTCCCTGCCCCTTGTAAGCCCTCAAACAACAACCACAGTCACCCATGGGTGACAAAGGCCCAAGGTCTGAAACAGGGACCCTGAAGCGTCCTCAATTCCACAGGAATTCGCCGTCTGCAGGACGGCGAGTGTGAGGGGAAGCGTTTGGCGATTTGAGTTTTTCCCTCAGTCGACGCCAAAGCGTGAGCTCTGACACCTGCGCCAGACTTGTTAAGATGACAAGTGACACACACACACACACACGGTCAATGTTTACTACAGCCACACCCAGTGCAAAAAATCACCCATTGACCCTCATCCTCAGGTCGCTGTGGACTTGTTCAGAGGAGGCCCTGTCTTCCTCTCTCTCTCTCTCTCTCTCTCTCCTCTCTCTCTCTCTCTCTCTCTCTCTCTCTCTCTCTCTCTCTCTCTCTCTCTCTCTCTCTCTCTCTCTCTCTCTCTCTCTCTCTCTCTCTCTCTCTCTCTCTCTCTCTCTCTCTCTCTCTCTCTCTCTCTCTCTCTCTCTCTCTCTCTCTCTCTCTCTCTCTCTCTCTCTCTCTCTCTCTCTCTCTCTTGTTTTTCAGTCTAGTTTTTGCTAATTATTGTCAGTTATGCTCAGTTGGAAACGGGGACGGAACAATACCCATGCTGTTCTTGTGCCAACGAGGCTATTTAATGGGCATAGCTCATCATCCTCCTTTCCACTCTGTCTTGCCGCGTTGATGTAGACCTCCAGGTATGTCGCTCGGCGCAGGTTTGGACACACTCGGAGCCTGGGGACGGGATCCTAGTCATTTTCCATGTGGAGGCGATAGGTTGAGGCTGGTGTTTGTACACGATGAGGTGTGTGTGTGTGTGTGTGTTTGTGGGAGCTAATGTACTGCTCGTCACTCCAACATGAATGGATGAACACAGATTGAGATTGATAGAAAGTGAGTTTCTGTTTAAGGCATCCGTGGGGTCAACCCCAGAGGCCTCCTTCTGAATCACGCCACACCAGAGGCTTCAAGGGAACTCTTCATCCTGGTACACGGGTTTGGTTCGAACGTGTATGTGTCTCATGGTTTCTACAATTCTCTGTTTTAGACACATGGGTGTTTGTCTTCTTCAAAATGGACTTGCTCTGTAAACTCTGCTGTAAGCATACAAAGGTGGAACTCTCTCAGCAGTGTATGTGTGTGTGTTTGTCTGTGTGTGTATCTGTGTGTGTGTGTGTGTGTGTGTGTCGTGTAGTTCTCTTTGAGTTTTTACACGTTTACATTGCGTCGTACAGGTCCGGGCGCGACGGGAGTGTTCTCCCTCTGTCTTTTGCTTGTTACATCTCTTCTCTCAACAACCATAGAAGGAGACGGGCCACCGTGCTGGGGAAGATGACAGATGGAAGGAGTGGAAGGGAGGGAAGATCTCCTCGGGAATGAAGAACCCGTAGCCCCGTGCGTACTCGGCCCGATGTTGTTGTTTGACGAGGTCGAGCAGAGGAGTGATATGCCTAAGTCTCGGCATGAAGGGTCTTATTGCATTAATTGCCATATCCGACGCCTAGATTCACTGAGTCATGACGGCCCTGAATGGCGGCGTTTAGAGTTACCGCGTTGACAGCAGATTGTTTTGCTCTTGTCGAGACTGGCCTCGCCTCGTACCAAACACATCCAGCCTTTTGATTTGTGATTTTCTTTTTTTTCTTCTTGTAATAAAAGCAGTATTAAGTTAGATTTTCATGTTGATGTAGTCATGATGCCTGCCTTTCTAGTGTGCAAGCTTTTCCCACAGTACAGTACAGTACAACGCCCATCAAAGCGAGATCAAACCAGATCGCGTTTAAAAACCTCGGGACAAAACAAAAAGAAATCCCTCTCGTGCCCCTGCCCCCTTGCTCTCTCTTGCTCTCTGTCTCCCTCCCTCCATCCATCCCTCCCTCCCTCCCTCCCCCCTGCCTCCCCCCTGCCTCCCCCTTCTGGGCAAATTGGAGTCTTTTTTTTGACAGAAAGATCGGTGTGTGATTGAGCTCAACAGGAGACCACCAACAGTGTAACAACTCGGCAGAAACATTTGCTTAGATTTTTTTCCCTCTCCTCTCTTCTGGACGTCTTTTTTATTATTTCTCGCCATTTCTTCTTATGTCCCCCCCCCGTCCACCCCTCCCAGCCCTTTTGTTTTTCTTCCTGCTCCACGTTTGGTGGTGTTTTTTTATCATTAAGAAAATCCCGAACAGGCCTCACCACGGCAACCCGCTCTGCCTGGTACCCCCCCTAGTAGGAGCGCTGACAGGGTGAGGGACACAGGGGGTCAGAGTTCACAAGGGTCGGGTCACACGATTGAGTCTTACTTACTGGGTACTGGGATGGGGAGTGGAGGGGGGAGGTTAAGGCAGAGGGGTAGGCAGGTCAGGGGGGTGAAAGTGAGAGAGAGAGAGAGAGAGAGAGTTTGTATGCTGGTGTCAGTGCAGTGTGAGGCGATCCAGGGCCCTCTATATCAGCCTGCCCCGAGGTGTTTGCCTTGCCATTACCGTCACGGTTATTTATTTTCAAACCTGCCTCGCCTGAAAGAACCAGTGTCTGAAGGAAAAGAGAAATGGCAGTGGGTGGCTTGAGTGGGTGGGGGGGGGGGGGGGAGAGGGGGGGAGGAGGAGGGGTGGTAGCTTTCAAAGAGGCCCAACAGGCAGAAACGGTTAGGCTCATGAATGCTGTTAGGCGTACACTCAAGAGTTGGGTCTGGACTGGACTGGACTGGACCGGACTGGACAGGGGGGGGGGGACAGGGGCGGGGGGTGGAGCCGCACGTTGTTCATCTTGCGAGCTTTCTTTCTTTCTTTCTTTCTTTCTTTCTTTCTTTCTTTCTTCTTTAGGACTGGGATTAGGGGGTGTGTGGGTCTGTGGCCGGGAGAACCTGAATCTGGACTGGTGTGTGTGGATGTGTGTGTGTGTGTGTGTGCATGTGCGAGAGCTGTGGTCTGTGTCAGAGGAGCTCGTAAAGGCCGGAGGAGATGAAGAGATAAAACAAAAAACCAGCGTCTGCGACAGGGCTGCGAGCTGATGCCCATTAGCCCAAAAATCAAAGCTGCCCTTGGACTTTTTTTTTTTTTCCCCCCCTCTTCTTCCTCGGGTCTTCGGCGAAACGCGATCCTGTAAAAATATTTTCTCCTCATTAACCTGTCATCCTCTCGGAGCCATGACGCATAGCCACAGGTTGGGGGGAGAGGGAGGGGGGAGAGGGAGAGGGAGAGGGGGAGGGGAGGGAGGGCGGTGGCCAAGGCATTACTAGGGGGAGGATTCCGTCTAGGGATCCGGTGGTTGATTTGTAAGGGACTTTGTGCAGCCTGGGAGGGATGAAGGGGGAGGCGGGGAGAGGGTCCAGAGTGAGACTTACTTATTGCCGGCCTGGATTTATTTGGAGGTCGTCTTGGTCGTGGTAATGTGTTGGGGGGTGGGGGGGGTGAGAGGGAAAGGGGAGGAGGAGGATGCGGAGGGGGGAATCCCCCAGCAGTCCCCAGGTGTCTAAACAGCGGCCTCTAATGTGAATGTGCCATGCCACGCAGACCCCAGTCGGAGTACACATGCAAATGCACGCATACACAAATTGTCGTCGTGTGCCCCCCCCCGACAGACAAGGAGTGTGTGTGTGTGTGTGTGTGGTGTGTGTGTGTGTGTGTGTGTGCTGTGTGGTGTGTGTGTGTGTGTGCGTGTGCGCGCGCGCGTACGTGTCCACGTCCACAACACACGTCAACATCAGTTTGTGTTTAGACGTGTCTTTCACCGACGGTGTACCCCTGCCTCGAGCCGCCGCTGTCCTCGTGGAGGACGCTGTTTGTCTAGGTGCATGTGTGTGTTTGTGTGCGGTCGCTCTGTTTATACGCGTGTCTGTCATCAACAGACTCCCCCCCCCCCCCCCCCACCCCTGTCTCCACTCAAACCAGGCTGTGTGCTTTAAAATGTCAGAGAGAGAGAGAGAGAGAGGAGAGAGCGAGAGAGAGATTGTGTGTGTGTGAGAGAACTGGGACATGGCGCTCAGGGCCTCCCAATGTTTATTGGTCTTCGGCCGGCCGGCCGGAACCTGCACCCACACGACCCAGGGTCAGAGTGAGGGCCTGGGTGGGTTCATGTCAGGACCTTTGTGTGACACTAGGCCCTAGCCGTGCCTAGCCTTGTTTTGAGTCGACACCAACAAACGGTCCGACACTCCACACACACCACAAAGTTACCATTGGGACACCACATGGCAACCCAGCCCTCGAGCCTGCTTCGGTCAAACGTGTCCTTGACCTGTGTGAAGGACCTTGACCGGCGAGTAATACTGCCGCTATATCCACCGCTCG
>CM051018.1:9098189-9113189 GCA_027704905.1 Muraenolepis orangiensis
GACGTCCTTTGGGAGGTCTGCGGGTTTGCGGCCTTGCTTTGACCTGCCTCATGTCTCTCATTGTGGTTGAATAGGTTTCACGCTCTCGGCTCTCTCTCTCTCTCTCTCGTGTCACGGGCCAAAGGAAAATAGTTGATCTGTCACCCTCCCAAAGTGACACAGACTTCCAAGAATCCTCTTTTTATTGCCCCGCAAAAAGCCCTGCCGTTCGGCACGGCGAAAACCGCTAGAAAGATTTAACACGCTCATATACCCCGGCTTACCGCTCATGAGGGAATGGTTCCCGTTATAGTAGAAGAACACATAGCAACACACGCTAGTTCCAACGTGTTCTCCCTCTTCAAAGTCCCCTCCCTTTCACCCAGGGTTAGGGGCTGATGGAACCTGCAGCCATTGGGGGTTGAGGACCGGGCGATATGGTTCTCTATCCCCGATGTAGGTCACCTAATATCTCTACAATTAGGTTTTCTGGTAATTCAATAAATAAGGAGTAAATTGTAAAAAAAAAAACACATTGGTAGAGGCTTAACATTAAGGGGCTAGTGGGTCAGAAATGAACTTGCCCCATGTCATCTATTGTTTTTTTTATTATGATAGGTTATCAAGTAACAACAAAGGCTCAAGCTAATGTTTTATCTTAGTAAATAACAATGTCTTGTATATCAAAAATGGTAAACGGTTTTAGTTTTTTTATTGATATTCTTTACTACTTCCCCGATCTGGCGTTTTTGGGCAATCGGGTAATGGTTATTTGTGAGCCCTGCTCCTGTGTGACCTTGACAAATGAGAATCTTTCATTTGAATAAAAAATGTAGTGCAAAACAAACTACCGGTAAGTAAGTCAATAGTTCAAGTGAAACTATTGAGCTCCTAGGCGGTACCCAAATCTGTGGATTGCGGCAAAAGGACTCCGGTGTCGGCACGGCTTTTATGGCCCGTGGAATCCCCCCCGATGGGGAGTGTGTCGAGAGCGGTGTGCAGAGGATCAGGATCTGTCTGTTGCCACTACGGAGCCACCCGCATTCTTTCCACGCACCCATCTTTTGACGGCAGCACTTAAAAAGTTTCCCCGGCATGTGTTTGTAATGCAACCCCCCCCTTCCCCCCCCACCACCACCCCATCCCAACCCCACCCCATCCCAACCCCATCCCATCCCATCCCTAGGTTGGATAAGCCTGTGTCTGCAGCCCGCTGACCCCTACGCAGCCAGGCTTTTTTATCCTGTGCCATGTGGTCATGTGTGGAGGATTAGGTAGGGGGGGGGCGGGGGGGGGTTGGGGTTGCTAGGTGGGAGGCTGCTGGTCCTCTGTCGTTGACCCCCGACTTTTCGCTCGCTCAACCCCTTCTGGTTCCACTGTTTGTGTGCGTGTTTCAGCGCCAGGCTCTGCTGCTGCCCCCTGGCAGTGGTGTGCGATTTGTGAAAAACAGCCCCGCATACTTTCCATCCGCCCTAACAGATCCTCTCTCTCTCTCTCTCTCTCTCTCTCTCTCTCTCTCTCTCTCTCTCTCTCTCTCTCTCTCTCTCTCTCTCTCTCTCTCTCTCTCTCTCTCTCTCCTCTCTCTCTCTCTCTCTCTCTCTCTCTCTCTCTCTCTCTCTCTCTCTCTCTCTCCTCTCTCTCTCTCTCTCTCTCTCTCTCTCTCTCTCTCTCTCTCTCTCTCTCTCTCTCTCTCTCCTCTCTCTCTCTCTCTCTCTCTCTCTCTCTCTCTCTCTCTCTCTCTCTCTCTCTCTCTCTCTGCGGCCGGGCCTCATCCTTCTCTTCCTCTGGGATGTTGGTCTGCGTTTTTTTTTTAATATATATAATGCATGTTCCATTTTATATTTCGGAGGCATTTCAAGGTTGGGGGGGGGGGGGGGGGTGGGGTGTTATATGACATCCCCCTTTTTTTCTTCTGTAATAACAATTTAATAACATAATGTTCCCTTACTTGACATGTGTGATTTAAATGACCGACAATGCCTGATAATTATTACCCTGCCGGGTTCTAACCTCAGTCGAGCAGAGCAGGATATTTTCTAAAGGATGCTGCGGGATCGTCCCGTGGTTTAGTGCCGTGATGAGCTGTGTGTGTGTGTGTGTGTGTGTGTGTGTGTGTGTGTGTGTGTGTGTGTGTGTGTGTGTGTGTGTGTGTGTGTGTGTGTGTGTGTGTGTGTGTGTGTGTGTGTGTGTGTGTGTGTGTGTGTGTGTGTGTGTGTGTGTGTGTGTGTGTGTGTGTGTGTGTGTCAGCGCGTGTGTGTGTGTCAGCGCGTGTGTGTGTTGAGATAGTGCAGCAGGCCTGGTTGAGGCGCCTGCTTGTATACAGTGTTATCGTGCACCTACTTTTTTTTTCCCCTGGAGCGTGTGATGGAACGCAGTGCTCTGATCCTTGTTCTTCCTTTCGCCTGTTCTCTTTTACATTTGATATTCCTCCAGCTGAAATGTGAGTTAAATCTAAATATGGAGGATTGAATCCTCTTTATTAGTCGCATACATGTACACACACAGTGAAATGTGTTTCTCTGCATTTAAGCCATCCTAGTGTTAGGAGCATATACAGTGCAAGGTTGAGCAGTGTAGAAGTCTGGTGCCTTGCTCAAGGTGCACCTCGGCAGTGCCCAGGTGTTTTTTCGGGGACTTGAACCGATGACCTCCCGGTTCCCAAGCCAAGTCCCAACAGACTGAGCTATCCTTGCAAACATCCACCGACTATATTTCACTGTGCTTGGCGCAATTTGGAAATATTCATTTGTTGGAGGGACATGATTATGTCATAACGTCGAAATGACATCACGAACGTAGGAGCCAAAGTTGAGAACACTCACAAACGCACGCTCGTCTCAAACGTCCCCTCTAATTTCCCAGCTCTCGTCTCCAAAAGTGCGATCCGTTAATATGTTTTAAGGGGGAACCGTCGGCCTCGGCTACTTAATATAACATATGAGAGTACCGCTTCGTATGCGTGCTATGAAGAAAGAAAAACACAAGACGACTGACAAGTCGGACAATTGACGTCATTTTCTTCTCTTCCCGATCAGACCAACGGAGCACACACACACACACACAAGCCCAGAAACCGAAGTGAAAGTCACAGTCCGCACGCCTATTGTATTCTCCATGGGCTTATGGAGCAGTGCTCTCTCTCTCTGTGTGAGACAACAGTGAGCGGAGCAGCTTCTCCTGCTTTGAGTAACGTTCAGTAACAACCTGCCTCTCGCTCTCGCGCTCTCTCCTGCTCTCTCTCTCTCTCTCTCTCTCTCTCTCTCTCTCTCTCTCTCTCTCTCTCTCTCTCTCTCTCTCTCTCTCTCTCTCTCTCTCTCTCTCTGACTCTCTGACTCTCTGACTCTCTGACTCTCTGACTCTCTCTCTCTCTCTCTCTCTCTGTCTTGCTCTCTGTCTCTGTCTCTGTCTCTGTCTCTGTCTCTGTCTCTGTCTCTCTCTCTCTCTCTCTCTCTCTCTCTCTCTCTCTCTCTCTCTCTCTCTCTCTCTCTCTCTCTCTCTCTCCCCCCTCCAGGGCCAGTACACACCTTCAGACCTGCTGTGTCCAGAGACCTTTGCCTGGGTGCCCATAGAGCGCTGCATCGCACGCCTTGAGGACACCCACTACGCCCGCTTCAACCAGGACCCCGACGCAGGTACACGGTACCATGTGTGACGCACAGTAGCTCATCCTCATCATGTGCAAAGCATGCCCCCCACCCACCACCCCCCCATCTGCAGCATGGTGTCCTTCTGTCTCCAGTCTGTTCCCATACATTTACTTTTCAACCATTTTTATTTTTTTTCTCCCCCCACACATTCCCGTTTCTCTTTGACTGTTGGCTGACAATGTGCAGTTACATGTTCTGAACGAGCCCAGGGCTGTTCTGGGTCGACTGGTGCTGTGTGTGTGTGTGTGTGTGTGTGTGTGTGTGGTGTGTGTGGTGTGTGTGTGTGTGTGTGTGTGGTGTGTGTGTGTGTGTGTGTGGTGTGTGTGTGTGTGTGTGTGTGTGTGGTGTGTGTGTGTGTGTGTGTGTGTGTGTGTGTGTGTGTGTGTTTAAATGTCTGGGCTGGCGTCCAACACAGTAGGATTTAGTCGTTGATCTCAGACCAGGCGTATCTGATCTCCACAATGATGATGACGATGATGATGATGATGATGTGGTCTTTTTCTTTCCCTGCAGTTCAGTCAGAGCAGAAGTTAATGCCGCTCCTTATAGAAGGACCACATAGTCAGAAGACGACTGAGGATTGCATGATCTGCATGGCAATGTGCACGGGTTATACCTCTCTCTCTCTCTCTCTCTCTCTCTCTCTCTCTCTCTCTCTCTCTCTCTCTCTCTCTCTCTCTCTCTCTCTCTCTCTCTCTCTCTCTCTCTCTCTCTCTCTCTCTCTCTCTCTCTCTCTCTCCTCTCTCTCTCTCTCTCTCTCTCTCTCTCTCTCTCTCTCTCTCTCTCTCTCTCTCTGTGTGTGTGTGGGGTTGTAGTTAACCATTAGTTAACTACAGACCATACATAATAGGACTCTCCAATGTACTATAGTTTTGGTAGAATAGTCAGGAAACCGACGTATACAGGATGTGTGTGTGTCCATCTTTGTCAGCTCACACACACACACAAACACACACACATTGGTGTCTGTGCTGGAACCTGAGTAGTCGGGTTGATGGAGAGGATCATGGGGGCAGGTGGCCATCTCCTTGTTTACACTTTCTCATCAGTCTGCATCAATAGACACACACAATGGACAGGAGGTAGGTTTGTGTGTGTGTGTGTGTGTCATGCCGTAGGGTGGAGGAAGACTGTGTGTCAATGCAATGCGCTTAAGTAAAAAATAGTGCAAATGAAAACGGATTCTCGGATAGACTGTAAGACGGGGTGGCAGGCCGTGAAGAGACGGAAATTCCCCGATTTCTGAGTAGATTAGCGAGGTTCTAAGTGTTGGGGGAGGGTAGGGGCGAGGGTTAGGGTGTGGGTGGCTGGGGAGGGGGGTGGAGTTCACAAAAGATAGAGGTGTGGTGTGAGAGGAGAAACGAGGCCCAGTGTTGTGACATAAATAGTTCTATAGGAGGGGAAGGAGTAAAAATGGAAGTGCTGAGAGAGAGAGAGAGAGAGAGAGAGAGAGAGAGAGAGAGAGAGAGAGAGGAGAGAGAGAGAGAGAGAGAGAGAGAGAGAGAGAGAGAGAGAGAGAGAGAGAGAGAGAGAGAGAGAGAGAGAGAGAGAGAGAGAGAGAGAGAGAGAGAGAGAGAGAGAGAGAGAGAGAGAGAGAGAGAGAGAGAGAGAGAGAGATTCAGTGGACGATGGACTATACATGTGTCAGAACATGTGAGTGAGGTCATAGTTAGAACTGGTGCAATGCACGTCAGAACAAATATCCAGCAAACACACACACACACACTGACTCTTCTCTCACCCTAGGAAACAGTGAGCGCAAACTTTCACCCTTAGAACCCATTTAATAATGCCTGTTTTTGGCCTTTTTTCGACAATTCCCTGACATAATTTTGATGACTCACCAGTTGAACTGCAAGTGAATGCGTGCACACACAAAGAATATTCAAGGACAATTAGTAGAAGGCTGCTTATTTAAAACACTGCCGTGATTGGCTTGGATATATACGTGGAGGTCTAACCCTTCCCTGTCAGTTACAACACTATTACCTAAGTAGGCACCAAACTGTGATCTCAGATTGAGGGCTCTGTCTGTGTGTGTGTGTCTGTGTGTGTGTGTCTGTGTATATGTAGTATGTCTGCAGCCCATGCAGTGTCTCCAGCCTGTTGACTTTGGACGAGCGGGGCCGTGTCTGAGGCCCAGCTTAGTGCTAATGCTGCCCCATGCCAGCACATTGCAGTGAGCTAACCTAACATGATCATTGGCTCCCAAGACCCAAGCCAAGTTTTTGTTTTTGAACAGGGGTGGGGGGGGGGGGGGGGGGGGTGTTGTGGGCCCACAGCCCAAAATAAGCTACGCTGCAGTCCATTGGTCAGTCAGTCACCGGGTCGACTTACGACCTCTGTCACCAAGTAGACGAGTGGCAAGTCCCGCTACCGAGGGCCGGCGTGTCTGCCCCCCCCCCCTGGTCCAAATGTGACGACAGTCATGCTAGCTGACGCTGTGTTGCCGCCACTTCTTCACACGTTAAGCATCGGGTTCTGACTGACACGGCGGGGGGGAGCACGGCCCTGCGTGGGCCCACCTGCGACGGCTCGCTTACGTCGGGACGCGCCGCCGTAATCCGCGATGAACGCGTTATAACACGCCGATAGCAGCTTTGCGATTTAGCACAGCGTTGCGCCGTGCCGGAGGCCAGCTTAGCTGACTGAGCGTTCTCCCTCTTTGCCGCGGGGGCCCGCCTTGTCGAGGCAGTCAAACAGACATATGGGGGGGGGTCTACACAGACCCCCGTTTGATGGACAGTTTACCAGCCGCCCCCTCAATAGTGTAAAAAATAATAATGTGGAGAAAAAATAATCGACAGGGAAAATGAAGGAAGCGTAGGAAGGGGACAGCAAAGGTCTTCAATCTTTTACAGCCCAGGGGGGACCCCTTTGGTGGATTGAAAGACAGCTCTGGAGCCCCTATATCTTTTTTTAATAAAATGCTTAAAAAATAATAATAAAGAAGCATTTTGTCCCAGGCCTATAGTCCTAATAACATGTATAATTCCTTATTAACTTCTTAATATATTCAGCTTTGATGCTTAGTTATAAGCCATGTAGACATTATTTAAATCAATGCATCAGGCTCTGACTTTGGGGGGGAAAGGTGGCGGCAAGAATTGGTTTCTGCAATAATCATCTTTGCAGACCCACTGCAGTATCTCCGTGGACCCCCGGTTGAAGACCACTGGCTTAGGAACCTCCCCTCTGGGACGTGAAGTCGTAGGGCTGTCGTAGGGCTGTCGTAGGGCTGTCGTAGGGCTGTCGTAGGGCTGTCTTAGGGCTGTCGTAGGGCTGTCGTAGGGCTGTCTTAGGGCTGTCGTAGGGCTGTCTTAGGGCTGTCGTAGGGCTGTCTTAGGGCTGTCGTAGGGCTGCGGTCCCCTGGGGCCTGAGAGGAAGTGTGGGGGGTTGTCCTGGGTGTCTTCGGCCTGCTGGTGAACTGGGTCACCAAGCTGAGCTAATGAGGTGCGGGAGGAGTGCTAATGTAAAGTTTACACGACCGCTAGCTCGGCGCTCACACGTCTTTGGCCACCCGCCATGACCTCGGAAATACACGCACGCACGCACACACACAACACACACACACACACACACACACACACACACACAACACACACACACACACACACACACACACACACACACACAACACACACACACACACAATCTAACTCTCTCACACATACACACTCACTCACTCACTCACACTCACTCACTCACTCATACACACTCACTCACTCACTCACTCACACATACACACTCACTCACACATACTCACTCACACATACACACTCACTCACACATACACACTCACTCACTCACTCACACATACACACTCACTCACTCACACATACACACTCACTCACTCACTCACACATACACACATACACACTCACTCACTCACTCACACATACACACATACACACTCACTCACTCACACATACACACTCACTCACTCACACATACACACTCACTCACTCACACACTCACTCACTCACACATACACACTCACTCACTCACTCACACATACACACATACACACTCACTCATTCACTCACACATACACACTCACACACTCGCACACTCACTCATACACATACACACTCACTCATACACATACACACTCTCTCATACACATACACACTCTCTCATACACATACACACTCACTCACACACATACACACTCTCTCATACACATACACATACACACTCACTCACACACATACACACTCTCTCTCTCTCTCCTCTCTCTCTCTCTCTCTCTCTCTCCTCTCTCTCTCTCTCTCTCTCTCTCTCTCTCTCTCTCTCTCTCTCTCTCTCTCTCTGGTGTGTCACACACACACACTCGTAGTGTACAGCACATAGGAACTGTCTCTCCCACACACTTTAGCACTTAGTTGTAATCTGTGTTAGCCTGACAGCGAGCTGGGGCATTGCCCTCTCAGCAGGATAAACACTTGTAAAAAAAAGTGTGTGACACAAGTCACCCCCTGAACCTTAAGTGCCTCAAGCAGGCGCCAACACAGACTTAAGCATTCCCAGTGCGCACATGCGTACACACACACACACACACACACACACACAAGCACGTGCACGCAGACACACACAAATTGTGCTTACAGTACTTTTTAACAATGTCTTTTTAATCTCTCACAGATACGCAAATAGTGTCTGTGGCACCAATCTCTGCTTCAGTCTGTGTGTGCGTTTGCGTGTGTGTGTGTGTGTGTGTGCGTGTGCGTGCGTGCATACGCCTGCCTGCCTGTGTTCCAAAGCCAGTCTAAGTGGTGCCAAGCGTTTGGGTAGAGAGAGTGCGGAGGCGACGTTGGGAGAGGGTAAGGGGCCCCTCTATCTTTACAAGGCCCCAGTAGTCTGACAGCACTCAGCCCCCTGCCTGTCGCTCCATATGCCCACCACCCTCCACCGCTCTGGCTCACTTTCCCTCCCCTGTTCATCATTCGTCTGGCTGTCTGTCCGTCCATATGTCCAGCTCACCCCTGCTGACAGGGAGGGCACCGGGGGGGCCCTTAGAACCTCCAGTTGGATGGACCTGCAAAGTCCTTTTTTTATCAATGCAGACCTGTTTGGTTTGGATTGTGTCACCAGGCCAGTAAATGAAGAACAATTTTACATTTTTTTAACATTTAGAGGATAAAGCAGGAAGTAAACATATTAAGGCGACCCATTTAAAGACGTCAGAAAGTTTCTTCTCGTTATTGTAAAATCTAAACGTACCACACTCACCGGGTTTCCTCCCGAGCTTGTCTCTTGGCTTTGGTTCTCTTACAATTCCACACTTAAGAAGAGGAGTCGGAAGTTCGGAGGGGTCAGTGTCCTAACCAGACCCCGTTTTTTAACTTTGCCCTGACCCCACCCACAACTCCTTCCCTTCTCTCTCTCTCGACCTCTGAACCCTGAACTCCCAGAGATCCTCGACCTTGGAGCGAGATGTCACAGGACATCCGCTGGGTCTTTTCATGGGACTGAGGTCTGTCGCCCCCAGAGCCCAGTGGGAGGAGTGGAGGAGCAACTAGATGGATAGATGATGGAATGATGGATGGATGAATGGAAGTGAAGAGTTGCTCTTCTTATGCGAGGTGCGGACGGATTTGGATTAGATGGAGAGAGAGTTAGAAGGACAGAGACGACAGAAAGAGAAAACAGAGAGAGACAGAGAATGCAGAACTGTCTCCTGTTAGAGTATGAATGGGTGAAAGAATGAGGCATGACTTGTAAAGGGCTTTGATTAGAAACATGCTATATAAATGCAGTCCATTTATTTTTATAGATATAGGCTAAATTCTGATTTGCAATGACTTTCGCAGTGATTTGTATGACTGATAGCTCCCTGTTGCATTTGTCACAGCTCATTAAGGCACATGGATCCACAAAAGTTCAGCATAGTGCCGAGTGAGTTTCGCAATTTTCGAATGTGTTCCGAGGTGAGAGACCCTGACTCGGCGTTTTTGAGGCACGGAAAAGTATTCATTAGTAAAGGCCGTCAGCGAGAGGTGAACTCAATACGCTATTCGAAACACATGAAGCCGGTAAATCACCCTTAAAAGAATGTGAAATATCGGACCCAACTAATATTGTAACATATACAGTATATATATATACAATTGATATATATTACAATGAATACTGTCCCGAGTGTGCATCAGCTCACTGTTTCCCCTTCGGTGTTCCTCCTTGTTTATTCAGTCTATAAATCTAAATCTGGAGGATTGAATCCTCTTTATTGATCACATGCATGTGTGTGTTTCTCTGCATTTAACCCATCCTAGTATTAGGAGCAGTGTGCAGCTATTGTGTCCACACAGCGCCCGGGGAGCAGGGTAGTAGAGGTCTGGTGCCTTGCTCAAGGGCACCTCGGCAGTGCCCATGTGTTTTCGGGGGATTTAAACCTGGCGACCTTCCGGTTCCCAAGTCCACAAGTCATCAGCTGTTGTGAGCTACCGATACCCAATCGCATTTTAACATTGCCCTTGCATTATAACATGGGGCCTGGGCTGAGCCAATGTATGTTAACCTGCACCGGGCCTCTGCAGACCAACATGAATCTAATCTAATCTAATATAATATAATAAAATCCATGTCAGACCTTAACAAAAAAAAAGGATGGCTGTGCCCCACACACAACGGTAGCAAAAATATGTGTCCGGTGAACTCGACGAGTGTTCTTCTTCTTGTGTCCAGTTTGAGCTCTTCCATGTGTGGCCTCAGGCGCCTGGTTCTGTGGCCCCAGGCCTCATCTGGTGTGCAGGGAGCAGACCAGTGTGTGTGCGGTGCCTCGGGTGGCCATGGGAAGAACTTTGCAAATGTTTTGAACCAAGAGGCACATGGCACATGCACGCGTGGGGACCTGTATTATGCACACACGCACACACGCACACGCACGCATACATGCAGAACTCTCTCGCTCGCTCTCTCTCTCTCTCTCTCTCTCTCTCGCTCTCTCTCTCGCTCTCTCTCTCTCTCCCTCTCCCCCTCTCTCCCTCTCTGACCACCTGGGAGCTCAGCTGGGCGCCACATGGGTGTGGAAGCGGTGGAGATGAGCTTGGAGGCCCTTGGATCAGTTAGTAGGACATGAGTCAACATCCCTTCTGTTGGACCCAGGCGTCACCAGGGGGAGGGCGGCGGTGGCCTCGGCCCAGCACTCCCAACACCAGCTGCTCAGGAGCTCTGCTGGTTCTGACTCTGCCTTCACTCGGTGCTTCAGAGGCTTCAGAACGCTCACTGTTAAATGGAGCAGTGTGTGTGTGTGTGTGTGGTGAATGTTCTGTGTGTGTGTGTTCTGTCTGTGTGTGTGTGTGTGTGTGTGTGTGTGTGTGTGGTGTGTGTGTGTGTGTGTGTGTGTGTGTGTGTGTGGTGTGTGTGTGTGTGTGTGTGTGTGTGTGTGTGTGTGTGTGTGTGTGTGGTGTGTGTGTGTGTGTGTGTGTTTTTTACGTGGGTTTGTGTACATGCGCTTCTATGTGTGTTTACGTAGGTCTGTGTACATGAGCTTGTGTGTGTAGATGTGGGTTTGGTTATGTGTGTGTGCCTGGGTTTGGGAACATGTAGGTATGTGTGTGTGTGTGTGTTGACGTGGGTTTTGGGTATGATGCATGTTTACGTGGGTCTGTGTGTGTTTATGTATATGTGTGTGTTTTTTTTTGTGTGTGTGGGTGGGTGTTTTTGGGTGTGTGTGTGTGTGTGTGTGTGTGTGGGATTTACAGTGGCGTCGTGAGGCGTGGCGGCGTGTGTGTGCTAACCGTGGTAAGCTCAGTTAAGTTAAGCGAGAAGTTGAAGTCTTCTCTGGTGCCCACTGTGGGGCCATTCAGGGTCAGTCCCACACCCCCCCCCCACACTGATGGCTCTCAACCTCACAGTTGCGTGTGCTTTCCAACCCCCCCCCCCCCACCCTCAAGCACCACAACATTTTCCAGTGAAACCTCCAGAGGGACTGTTCTCCTCTCAGATGGATGGCTGAGGCGTTCCGTTATAGAGTGGCAGTGTTTTCCAATGGACCCCGGTGGAGTTTATTGCAACAGGCCCCAATAAAGATGCTGTGTTGTTGGGCCTCCGGGGGCATAGAAGAGGGCTGTAAACAAACAAGACCGGCTAAACAGCAGAGTGGTGCACTTCTGTGTGTCCCAAGCTTCAGGTACAGCTCTCAGTTGAGGCATAATGTTGCTGGAATAATGGCATCATTATTATTATTATTATTATTATTATCTACTATATAATTCTCTAACGGACTGTGTGTGTGTGTGTGTGTGTGTGTGTGTGTGTGTGTGTGTGTGTGTGTGTGGTGTGTGTGTGTGTGTGTGGTGTGTGTGTGTGTGTGTGTGTGTGTGTGTGTGTGTGTGTGTGTGTGTGTGTGTGTGTGTGTGTGTGTGTGTGTGTGTGTGTGTGTGTGTGTGTGTGTGTGTGTGTGTGTCACAAGAAATACGCCCCCTTTCAGGTTGAGGGGGATCTTCATACTGGGCGGGATGCTTGGGGGTGGTCTGAACGTGACCAAGTTCCATTTGTTAAGCGTTCGGTCGAGTAGTTTTCGTTTTGCAGGCGATTTAGTGGAAAATTCAGGGGTTTCAATGCTCAGCTGAGGCACGTAACAATGGAAGTCAGGTGATCATCTTACACAATACTCATGTAGGGGCCCTAGCCTAATGCACAGGCAGGGGCCTCTAGAGCCTGTGGAATCCCACGGGCAATGCGCTAGTTATTATTATTATATTACATGGATATTGTGGAGTGTGTGAGGTTGGTGGCTGGTTTAAGCAGCCTCACCTGGCCTGAGTTACAGTGATTACTCTATGGCTGGTGAGGCTGCACACCTGTGGGTCCTTGTTAATCAAGGCCCACAGGTTAAAATAGCCACCACACACACACACACACACTCCACAGAATTATGGTATGAATAGTATTATAGAAGTTGTCATTATGGTTTGAGAACATATATTTTCCTAGAAATGGAAAATATTGGACAACCAAAACATTGTAAATTCGCTTTAAGGGTTAATTACACTTTATGCAGAACGGTAAAAACCTTTTTCTCCCCCTCCCTCTCTACCCCCCCCCCCCCTGTCTCCCTCCCTTCCCCTCTCCCTCCCTCTCTACCCCCCCCCCGTCTCCCTCCCTTCCCCTCTCCATCTTTCTCTCCCCCACTCGCTCATTCCCTCCCTCCCCCTCTCTCCATCCCTCTTTCTCCCTCCCTCCACTCTCCCTCCCTCTCCCCCTCTCTCCCTCATTCTCTCTCCCTCATTCTCTCTCCCCCTCTTTCCTTCATTCTCTCTCTCTCCCTACCCTCTCCCTCCCCCTCTCCCCTCCAGGAGACGGGCGGGCCCTGCAGGACGTGTCCCGGGTGATGGTGCTGTACAAGCGGACCGTCATGCCCTACGGGGCCTACTCCCGCAAGCGTAAGGGCCCCAGGGACCCGGAGCAGGAGCAGGTGGAGCAGTACGCCGCCCTGCTGGGCCAGCACTCGGCCGAGAGCATCCTGCTGTACCGGGCCTAGAGTACCACCACCCTCAACCCCCCCTCACCCCCACCCTCAACCCCCCTCTCCCCCACCCTCAACCCCCCTCACCCCCACCCTTCCATGGGACTCTCCTGCATGTTTATTTACACATTAACACTAACAGGAGAAGTCCACCTCCGAGCAATATGTACTGTGTGTGTGAGCTAACTCTGCCTTTCGGTCTGTCTTTATGTGCATCCGTTGGATGTCGTTACGATCTGACTCTGTTGGTCTGTCTGTCTGTCTGTTTGCCTGTCTGCCTGTCTGTCTGCCTGTCTGCCTGTCTGCCTGCCTGTCTGCCTGTCTGTCTGTCTGTCTGTCTGTCTGCCTGTCTGCCTGTCTGCCTGTCTGCCTGTCTGTCTGTCTGCCTGTCTGCCTGTCTGTCTGCCGGTCTGTCTTGTCTGTCGGCTCTCCTGCTCTCCTCCTCTGTGATGCTTTTCACTGCTTCATAACTCCAGCCCTGAACTGACACAGCAGCTGCCCACTCTGGGGGTGTGTGTGTGTGTGTGTGTGCGCATAGGTTGTATGTATGTTTATGTGTCCACGTACCTGCCCGCCTGCCTGATCAATATATCAGCATCTTAATCGCCACTATACCTATTCAGTTATACTTATACTGTCACAAAACCATTGCCGGTCACGTTTTATTACTGTGTTGTTGTTGTTGTGTATGAGGGTCACTCTATCACTGTTTATGTTCTTTATGTGGGAACCAGACAATACCTCCATTTCCCTGTTCATTGAACGCGTTGGAACTGCAGGGAGTAAGTAGCATACTGGTCCCTGCGCTCAGAGAAGGCCTCTGAATCTTCCTTTGAAGCCACAGCGACCTGAAGGACGACCTGGTCTGACGTCCCAGAGTGAACCCCGTCTCGCCACTTCCTGGGTTTATGTGGGACGATGATGACGATGATGACGATGATGACGATGATGACCATGCTTTCATTTCGTCTACTCCCAATATATATGTATTTTTTTGGTTTTTGTTATTTTGTTCAATTGAATAAAGGGATTATATAATCACTCTGCAATCTTTAAAGAGTTTTATTATGGATATTTATATAATTTTAACAATCTGCGTGTTAAGCCCCAAAGCACACGGAATGCAAATTTGAGAAATGTTATATTATTTGCAGAAAAAATGGAATCCTATTGGATTTAACGGACTGTAAATGAAGCGTACAAGGCCGTAGGTTGTTTTCACTGGCATCGTGAAAATAAAATGTGTGTGTGCGCGTGTGTACACACACACACACACACACACACACACACAGAGAGAGTTCAGCTACCGGCCATGTAACATACTGCAACAAATGGAGTGTAAATTTGCACAGATACAGCAAGCTTATGTCTCAATACACACACACACACACGTCACACACACACACACACACACACACACTAAGTGATGTGGTGAGGTTTGTTTGAGTTGGACCGGGTGACGGCGCTTCAGATATATGAGCTGGCACCACATGAATGCAAATTTGCTACTGGCGCTTTAATAGAATGTCAACAGAAGGTTTGGAAGAAGAAGAGCAGGGTGCCAGGGCCGGGGTGGGGCACCGTGACGGTCTCCGTGGCCCCGGGGGCCCCGGGGGCCAGGGGGAGGACGGCTGGACGGGGGCCTGTGTGGAGGGCAGATGAGCTGAACCACTCCTGGGCTACACACGGATATCGGTCTGTGCTGTGAATCAAGCTGGGTGGGCGTCCTCCTTTTAATCCTTAAGTGCTTCTCTCCCATTGTCTCTCTCTCTCTCTTTCTCCTCTCTCCTCTCTTTCCATCTATCTCTCTTTCTATCTGTCTGTCTCTGTCTCTCTCTATTACTCTCTCTCTCTCTCGCTCTCTTTCTCTCTCCCACTGTCTCTATCTCGTCCTCTCTTTCT
>CM051018.1:9120689-9125689 GCA_027704905.1 Muraenolepis orangiensis
TCCTTGTACGGATGCTGCGCAACCGGCGACCAGACGGTTATCCCATTTGGTGTTTGTGTGTGTGTGTGTGTGTGTGTGTGTGTGTGTGTGTGTGTGTGGGGGGGGGGGGGGGTCTTTAACCTTGAAATTGAAAGACCTCATTATGAGGGAGGTGTTTTCACGGTGGCGTTTATAGCCTTAAAGTCTGACTTTAGGTTTAGACTCTTTTTTTTCCGCTCGAATGCAAACCAAGCCTCTTCACAGCCAGGCCATTAGTGCAGTTGTGTCTACACACACGATGACCTCATCGAGGACGATTTAGAAGTTACTTATTTACAATAAAAAAACCGACAACCGACTCATGCGTGACACTGACACCACATGTTTACCGAGCTAGTGGTACATGTCATCGCCTGAATATTAAGATATTATATGTTATATTAAATGCGATGCGATTGACATATAAAATAAATACATTTGAAGACTCTGAGGGGCTTCCTACTGGACACAGCAGAGTGGACAGTGGACACCTTAATGTCGACCCCTCTCTCTCTCTCTGTCTTTCTCTCTCTGTCTTTCTCTCTCTCTCTCTCTCTCTCTCTCTCTCTCTCTCTCTCTCTCTCTCTCTCTCTCTCTCTCTCTCTCTCTCTCTCTCTCTCTCTCTCTCTCTCTCTCTCTCTCTCTCTCTCTTTCTGTCTTAGGCATAATGCAGGCAAGTTGTTGTGTTATTGGTTGCACAAATGGGGTTCTAGTAAACGTTTCCTGAGGATTCCAGAAGGAGAACCACAGAGGGAGGTCTGGATAAATGCCATTCATAGAGAGAACTGGGAGCCTCCGGGTCACACTCAAGACTCAAGATGTTTTTATTTGCCGTATGCAACAAGTACAAAGGAATGCTTTCTCCCCATTCTCCCCCACTAATACGCTGCCTAGGCCTACTATCAGAGATTAGGAAATGGCGTGAAGCAGTCCAGCACGCTTTCTATCTATTGATTAGATACAAAAACACACAACCTTTTTGCCAACCGTAAAACTGCGCATTCGTGCAAATAAAGTCATTGTTGTTGTAGACACGAAACATCGCTATTAAAGGGAATAAAGAATAAAGAAAGAAAAAAATCTCATTTGATTTTAGAATATCGATAAAACAAATGCCGGCAGTACCAGCAGCTAATTAGAAGCGGTCTCACACTGCTACACGGCAGTTTTTTGATTGGGCTTTGAAAGACACACAAATTTGAGGTATGATCTAGTATAGAAACGTAAAGATCATTATATTGCCGTCCTTCTGAGTACATTCTCCCTCCAAAGTATGGACATTACATTATATATATATTATATATTATATATTATAAAACTAACTTTTTCACTAACTTCATATAACAATGTACCATATATACTGTATATTTTAAGTTTTAACACTGGTGCTGGCTAAGTTACAGCTGGGCAAGATCGCCTCCCCCCCTTCCTCCTCCTCTCTCCCCCTCTTCCTCTCTCCCCCCCTGGTCTCCCTCTTGGGGGGGGGGGTGGGGGTGGGGGGGGGGGGGGGGTGTGCTGGACCCTCTGCTGACGTATTCCTCCGTTCCCGATTAGCCACACATCCCAGAAATGTCAGAAATGTTTCACGCATCGTGTCTCGGCTCAACCGCCCCCGTCTGGAGGAGAGATAAAAGTCCTCTGTGCTGCTCAGGAACCCGAGGGGCCAGCAGTGAGTGAGTGTGTGTGTGCCTTTGTGTGTGTGTGTCCGTTTGTGTGTGTGTATATGTGTGTGTGTGTGTGTGTGTGTGTGTGTGTGTGTGTGTGTGTGTGTGTGTGTGTGTGTGTGTGTGTGTGTGTGTGTGTGTGTGTGTGTGTGTGTGTGTGTGTGCGTGCATGTGCTTGCATGTGTGTGTGTGGGGGGAGAGGGGGCGCAGCATGCCAGGGGCACTGTTTCCATGTAATGAATACGACCCCTGGCTCTCCCTTTTGCCACCTTCCACCCATGCTTTGCGTTTAGCCTATCACCACCAGACATACTTATGACATGTGATACCCCCTTCCTTCATTCAATAATGATCAGACAAACCAGCCCTCCCTTCTCCCTCCCCCTTCCTCCTCCTCCTCCTCCCCCTTCCTCCTCCCCCCCTCCCCCTTCCTCCTCCCCCCCTCCCTCTGCATATTCCACCGGGCCCCCTCTCTGCCCTGTCTGTATTCCAGTGTGTCTGCGGTCAAAGACCACCTATGTATACTGTACTATACTCTCTGCATGGGACCCCAGGAGCGGCAGGATAGCTCTGTTGTCCCCCCTACACACTGCTCCCTCTACAAGCGCTGGATATAGAAATAGCTGCCCCCACTGCTCCTAATACTAGGAGGGGTTAAATGTAGAGAAATTCATTACCATGTATGTGAGCAATAAAGAGGATTCAAGCCTCCTGATTTAGATTCAGACAAGACATAGAGACAAGACAAGACATAGAGACAAGACAAGACATAGAGACAAGACAAGACATAGAGACAAGACAAGACATAGAGACAAGACAAGACATAGACACAAGACAAGTCATAGAGACAAGACAAGACATAGAGACAAGACAAGACATAGAGACAAGACAAGACATAGAGACAAGACAAGACATAGAGACAAGACAAGACATAGAGACAAGACAAGACATAGAGACAAGACAAGACATAGAGACAAGACAAGACATAGAGACAAGACAAGACATAGAGACAAGCCTTTTGCCAAGCAGAGCCTGGCTCTGGTGGGCGATGGCAGACGGATGCAGGGTTAAATGATCCAGACACTATTCACACGTGTTCGTGGATCAGCAGGAGAACAAGCAGCTACGGCCACTTGACGCACATTTAAATAGGGTAAACGGCGAAACTGGATTTATAAAGCGCTTTTATCCGAAGCGCTTTTAACAAGTCATGCCTCACATTCACCCATTCATACACACGTTCATTCAACCACCGACGGCGGAGTCAGCCACGCGAGGAGACAGCCAGCCAGCACGTCAGGAGCGGTTAGCGGTTAGGGTGTCTTGCTCAGGGAACACCTCGACAGTTTCTTGCTAGGAGGAGGAGGAGGAGGAGACGGGGAATGGAACCAGCAACCTTCCGTTTGTCAGACGACCTGCTGTACCTCCTGAGCCCCCACTGCCCATGCTCCCCTATGATACGTTCTCCTGTTCGCAGTGGCGATGCTCGTGGCTGGCGACAGGTCACGTGGCATTAGGGTACATTGGAAGGGGTTTCCGAACCTCACACCGACTGCATCATTTAGCTTCCTCCGCGCAGCGCCCTGAAGTAGCTCTCACCGCACGAGGCCAGATGGGAGTGGAACCGCTTCGCTCCATAAAATAAATGTTTTGTGGCAACCGTACCCATGTTATAACTCGAGGGGAAACGGGTGTGACTCCCCCCACGTCAAAAAGAACTGAGAGAACGCATGCCCTGCGCACGGGTAAACACCGCAAACCTTCCAGAATAGGATATGTCCAGCGGGGCGGCGGTGTGTGGCTTTTGGCCGCCGTAAGCCGAGGTGGTGGGCGTGTGGCGTCTGAGCGCCGAGTTTTGCGGCGGCTGCATGGCGCCCGTAAAAATATATCGGAGCAAACGGATGGATCGCCGGGCCAGGATTCGTCCTCCCTCCGCCCGCCGTGCCTTCAAGCCGTGTGGAGATACTGGGGGAAAGATTCTCTGACCACACACACACACACACACGCACGCACGCACGCACGCACGCACACACACACGCGCACTCACACACACACACACACACTCCACAAACATATTTATTATCCCATGGCACACTGCCTGATGTCTCTCTCTCTCTCTCTCTTGCTCTCTCTCTGTGGCTCTCGCTTCGGAAGAACGGAGAGTTCTAGAATCCTTGTGGCTTGTTGTCTCTCCATCCCATCTCACCGACCTTCCTCTTCCTCTGGGTTTGGGGTTTGGGGTTTGGGGTTTGGGGGTTTTCAGGGATTCAGTGGGTTGTGGGGTTTTGGGGGTTTGTTCACAGCCGTAGGCCGGGGTACAGATTAGTTTTAGGGGAAGATGGTCATTTAGTATTTAGTAAGTTCTGTGAATGTGTTACGTCTGCTACATCTGTTATTAGGTTTTTGTTGCCTCTGACGTCCAAACGGAGGTTCAAGTGCCGATCCGCTACCGTTAAAAGAAATCGACATTGATAAGCCAAGGACAGACATATACGAGGTGATAAGAGATATCTTTATTCCTAATAAAAGTATTATTTTTTTTAGTTTTCCCTGTCGGAAGATGAAAGAGCAGCCGTGAAAGAGACAGTGTGGTGATGGCATACCCTGCGTACCTACCACCTTCCAATTTGAAAACAGGAGGCTAAAGCATCGACAACGTAAAAAAAAACTAAGAAAGGGCCTTTTAGTGTCGATCAGACAGATGCTCGTTCAGGTCGATAATTCACCAGGCCACGGCCAAGAGACGTGTTGGTCAAGAGGAACATTCCAGAGAAATCCTCCTTCCAATGGTTAGCGAGCCACAAACCCCCAGCTTGGCCGCGGAAAGCCGCTGAACGCGCAAAACAAACGCCGCAAGAAAAGGTGGAGAAGAAGAAGAAGAAGAAGAAGAAGAAGAAGAAGATAACAGTGGGATGCCATGGAAATTGAATGCACGTTTTTGCATGTATGCTTGAAACATGTCAAATAAAAGAAAAGGGGAAGATGAAATATGGAGGGGGAATAAACATGGCAGGGGCCCCTTTGTTTCGTTTGGCGGCCGCGCAACGGACCGCCATCACAGCTACAGTCATTACCCTGGAATCCAGAGAGAACAGGAAACCAGTGGCTCAGCTCCCCCTCCCTCCCTCTCTCTCTCTCTCCCTCTCTCTCTCTCTCCCCTTCTCTCTCTCTCTTGCTCTCTCTCTCTCCCCTTCTCTCTCTCTCTTGCTCTCTCTCTTTCTCCCTCTTTCCCTCTCTCCCTCTCTCTCATCTCTCTCTCTCTCTCTCTCTCTCTCTCTCTCTCTCTCTCTCTCTCTCTCTCTCTCTCTCTCTCTCTCT
>CM051018.1:9145689-9148189 GCA_027704905.1 Muraenolepis orangiensis
GTGATAACAGTTCACTGTACATTGTACACTGTACCTTATACCTTACATTGTATATTGTATAGCATATGTTGTTTATAGAATAGTATAGTATGGTATAGATTAGTATAGTATTGTTGTAGGAAATGCATACTACGAGAGGGAATGGGGAGTTAGCGTTCCATTGTACTGGCAATAAAAATAATCTTGAATCTTGAATCTTGAATGTGACAAATTCACCAAATCTGAATCTGAGGTTTGTTGTCATTTATTTTTTGGTTTTTATTCATAGAATCATGCTTGCTGTTTCCCCTGAAATGTATTTGTTGTTTCACTACATATATTTACTTTTTTTTTTACATATAAATGTGATGCTATGCTATTTCTGTCTGGAGTGAGTGCAGGAGCGGCTTCATGGGGGGCTGAAGGTCAAAGCCCAGCTGAAAAAGGTCACATCTCAGGAGACAGGTCCGCTGAAATTAGACCTCAAATTTGCGTTCACGGTCAAAATAGTTAACCCCTTGCTCACCTCGCCGCTCCTTGTGAAAACATGTGCTTTTGCCCCACGTCTGTGGTGAAACTGGTGGGAGAATACTTCGGGTACATACCACCATATGTATATCTGCATGTGAATTTCTGTATAATAATATATCTACGTTCCAATAGCCGTCCCTGTGAATAAGTGAAATTGGCCCAAACCCAGTATGATGCATTTCATCAAAAGGTGTATTTTATATTTAAGGCCTTCAGTACATTTGAGGATTATTTTAATTATTTTTTTGCGTCCCTTTTAAAAGGTTTTAGTTAGAAATATGTTTTTTTTTAAGTTTTTGTTAACATTTTTTAAAAGTTTTAAAAACGGAAAATATAGAATATTTGTTATAATAATAATATATTGTATTGTATTATTTTGTTATATTATATTAAATAAAGAATAGAACATAAGTAAGGTTCTACCTATATTATATTATAAATATTATTGTAGTTTTGTATTATATTCTATCGTATTTTTACAGCACATAAATAACATGGAGATGGAGAGAAATAATACATAGAGAGGTAGAGATGGAGTGTGTGTTATGTTGTGTATAGTGTGTGCGTGTGTGTGTGTGTAGTGTGTGTGTGTGTGTGTAGTGTGTGTGTAGTGTGTGTGTGTGTGTGTGTGTGTGTGTGTGTGTGTGTGTGTGTGTGTGTGTGTGTGTGTGTGTGTGTGTAGTGTGTGTGTGCATGTGTGTGTGTGTATAGAACACAAACAGGCCAAAGTCAAGTCTGTAGCTGCCATCCTGCAGAGTGATTTAGGTGCTGTGGGGGGGGGCGGGGCCAGGGGGGTATTCCACTAGAAGGGAGGGGGAGGGGTGGTCAATAAAAATAGGGGGAGGGGGGGGGGGGGGTTGGGGGGTGTTTGGACGAGGTGTTGAGAGTCCTGGTGTTAATGACTTGCTGATGACATCATGACACAGAGCAGAGTCTCTCTGTGGCTCCGGGGGTCAAGGGTCAGATGGTCCATTCAGGGGACCTTGTGATTTATTCCCTTGGCCCTCCCTGGCTCTATAAACACAATGCCCGCAGTGTGTGTGTGTGTGTGTGTGTGTGTGTGTGTGTGTGTGTGTGTGTGTGTGTGTGTGTGTGTGTGTGGTGTGTGTGTGTGTGTGTGTGTGTGTGTGTGTGTGTGTGTGTGTGTGTGTGTGTGTGGCTACCATTCGGCCCGTCCTTTACTGATTTTACTGCCGGCTGCGAACGCAAACAGTTTCTCGAGGCCCAGCCACACACACACACACACACACACACACATACACACACACACACACACACACACACATACAACAAGAGTCACGCTCATCCCCAACTCCCTCTCCATCTCCCTCTCGTGTGGTCCCAGTACGGTTAGTAGTCCTACCGACCAGGGACCCTACGAGGGAGACTGCTGGGTTAATATCAACAGAGAGACAAGGAGAGAGGACAAAGACACCACATCGTACAATCAGGGGATGATAATAGTGTAAGAGAGAGCGATGGAGAGGGAGAGAGAGAGGGTGACACAGAGATGGAGACACAGAGAGACAGAGAGAGACAGAGAGAGAGAGAGAGAGAGATGGAGAGGGAGACAGAGAGGGTGACACAGAGAGAGAGAGAGAGAGAGAGAGAGAGAGAGAGAGAGAGAGAGAGAGAGAGAGAGAGAGAGAGAGAGAGAGAGAGAGAGAGAGAGAGAGAGAGAGAGAGAGAGAGAGAGAGATTGAGAGTAGATCCTGTGGGGCTATTGTTGTTAAGCTGCTGCCAGATGGGGGGAGCGGCCGGCGGGTGTGCTCTCAGTGTAATGTTTAATCTGGCCTCCTGCTGCTCCTCCTCCTCCTCCTCCTCCTCCTCCTCCTCACTGAACAGGTTCGGGGTCCACTGCAGTCGGGTGGCTAATATCTCTATTCATATCTAACTCAGCCGCCACAGCGGAGGAGGAGTCTCTGAGGAGTCCTGATGTGATTTGATGATGAGACCCAAGCTGTGAAATGACTCCTATTGACACTCTGAG
>CM051018.1:9153189-9160689 GCA_027704905.1 Muraenolepis orangiensis
AGGTGTTTCGGGGGACTTGAACCGGCGACCCTTTAGGTTGCCAAGCCCCCAAGTCCTAACAGACTGAGCTATCCTGCCGCCCCCCAAAATATACTGAAAATGAATCTCTTTATATCGGAGGAGGAGAAGAAGAAGACACAACGCCCCGTCTTCAATAAATGTTATTATTTGTATTTATTCATATAGAAGAAAAAACAGATCGTCATAAAACAGATCTCTGTTGGATCCACTTCTCAAACCTTGAGAAATAAACACAAATAAATAAAGACATATTAAGAAATAAACCCTGCAATCTATTTGTAGTTGGGGACACCAAACTGTTCTGAAACCCTGGGCTGAGCGATGCTTATCTCTCTCTACTCTCCATGCATGTTATCCATCCAGACGACGTCGCTCCGCATCCTGTAGTAGTAGTAGTGTCCTAGAAAGAACATTGTATTTAGATGCTATACATGTATACCTTCCTTGACCACTAGGCGGCGGTGTTACTGCGGTGCCACAGAGCGCAGGGGGTTTTGCAGTCAAGCACGTTGGAGGAGGGAGGCAGAGCCAAAAAGACAGCGGCCAGGAAACGGCTCGGATTTCAGGGGGAGGGGGGGAGAGAGAGGAGAGAGAGAGAGAGAGAGAGAGAGAGAGAGAGAGAGAGAGAGAGAGGAGAGAGAGAGAGAGAGAGAGAGAGAGAGAGGAGAGAGAGAGAGAGAGAGAGAGAGAGAGAGAGAGAGAGAGAGAGAGAGAAACACCCACTAGAGTGGGGAGGAGGAGGAGGAGGAGAAGGAGGAGAAGGAGGGAGGGCGGTGTGTGTGTGTGTGTGGAAGAGTGTGTGTGTGAGTGTGGAGACGTAAAGAGGAGAGAGAGAGAGAGAGAGAAAGAGAGAGAGAGGAGAGAGAGAGAGAGAGAGAGAGAGAGAGAGAGAGAGAGAGAGAGAGAGAGAGAGAGGAGAGAGAGAGAGAGAGAGAGAGAGAGAGAGAGAAGGAAGGGAAAAAGAATCCAGTAGACCTGACAAAGCGTCTCAGGAACACAACAGTACAAGGAAGGAGACAGACAAGACGCTTACTCTCTCTCTCTCTCTCTCTCTCTCTCTTTTTGGAGGAGGAGGAGGAGGGGTACTACCACGCGTTGATGGATTGTATGTTTTTCGGTCGGTCGGTCGGTCGGTCGGTCGGGGGCATCTGTACCCCCCCCCTATTTTACTTAGTTTGAACTAGTAGTCGTCCCGCTCGGAACACACACACACACATTGTGGGTTCAGTGGAGGTTTCGGGTGCGATGCCGGCGGAGGAGGACCACCACCACCACCACTGACATGTACTGCTGACTGCCTCTTAAGAAGGAGAAGGAGAAGGAGAAGGAGGAGAAGAACTTGGTTGAGGGAGCAGAAGTTGCGTGTGTGTGTGTGTGTGTGTGTGTGTGGAGGGTTTTTCCCCCCCACATCTTTTGCGGAGGATATGCATTTAAATGGGATTTCTTCGTCTTTGTGGAATACTCGCAGCCTGGAGCTGTGATTCCGACTGATTTGACCTGATTGTGTAAATCAAAGAGTAAGTAAAAGTTTAAAGTTTAAAGTTTTAAAGTTTAAAGTAGTGCACTCGATCTCTTTTCGGGTTATTGGTTTCTCGTCTTCTTTTGGTGCAGTGGGGAGAACCGGCCCCCCCTAAGAGACATTCCTGCCTCACACACACACACACACACACACACACACACACACACACACACACACACACACACACACACACACACACACACACACACACACACACACACAACACACACACACACACACACACACACACACACACACACACCCCATGTAAGTATCTAACCACACACTTTATATATTAGATTAGATTAGATTCTAATGTATTGTCATTGCACAGCAGCACAAAGTGCTACAGTACAGCGATAATAATTTGGCTATCTAAAAAACCAGTGTGTGCAAATGTTGCAGTAAAGTGCATGGTAATATATAATAGTACAGTTTACTAGTGGCTAAAAGACAGTCTACTGGGTATAATACATATACATATATTATAATATATATACATATATTATACTGCTGAAAAATATACAAGGAATTGACTATAAACACAATCGCTGGACAGATTTCGACTGTCATGACAAAACTCACTCAGTTCAAGGCGTCCAGATGTCGGTTATTCTAAGGAGTTTAAAATTATACTTTTTGTTTTGCACAATAGGAAAGACTTACAGGAGAAAATAAGCACTCATTTAACGGTATTAGGTTGTATTAAAATAGTTAAAATAGTCTTTTGTGTTAAAAATAAATAAATAAATATATATATGTATATATATACACGTTTATCTGGACCTGATACATACATTACCATGCATATACTTATATAGGCTACATATTACTACTTGCTTTTTCTTTTAAGTTATTGTAACAAGTGCTTGAAACAACAACAACACAAAAAAAAAACCACAGAAAACTAAACCGTGCTTCATTATGAACTAGGATATCGGGTTATTGATTGATTATTACTTTGCTTTACGTCATATTTCTACATTTCATGGATGGTGCTGCCATCTGCATGAACACCCGTTGAGGAGGTGTTAAAGCCACCTCATTTGAATCTCAATGGAAATCTAATTAATCATCGATGAGGAAACCTCATTAAAAAAGGGCGGGGGGGGGGGGGGGGGGGGTTGCATTGCTTTCCAAAACGCACACACTGATGATAATCTGATGATAATCTATGATTATCATATAGTTATTATTATTATTATTATTATTATTATGATAGTACTATGCGCACGGTGGGTGGTGGAAAAGATGGTTAATGTATATATATATATATATATATATATATATGGGAAAAGCCTGTTAAACGTGTGCACCAATTAGGGAGAGAAGGGAGAAAAAAGCTTTAAGCTTCTCCCAAAAAAAATCATAAAAATCATAAATCGTACAACCGTTGACGTCACTGTTTAGAAGAATGGTGCGTTTCCATCAGTACCATCAACACGTTAAAGATGCTGAGGCTGGCTGTCCTCCTCCGAAAGGGGACCACACTACACACACACACACAACGCACACACACACACACACACACACAACGCACACACACACACACACCGTTACCCGGCCAGAGAGATGCGGACGTTTCACATGTTTTGTTATAATAAAATGAGATTAACACAAGCATGCACTCAAATAGCATGCGTATTTTCTGTGTTAAAAAGCGTTAGGTAGATGTAGAAGTAGATGTAGATGTGGATGTAGAAGTGGATGTAGAAGTAGATGTGGAAGTAGATGTAGATGTAGAAGTAGATGTAGAAGTAGATGTGGATGTAGAAGTAGATGTAGAAGTAGATGTGGATGTAGAAGTAGATCAGGATTGACACGCAGATGTCACGTCGAATAGATCACGTCTAGATGGATGGATGGCTGTGTGTGTGTGTGTGTGTGTGTGTGTGTGTGTGTGTGTGTGTGTGTGTGTGTGTGTGTGTGTGTGTGTGTGTGTGTGTGTGTGTGCGTGCGTGTGTGTTGCCCACTAGTGCCTCTCATTTCCTAATGAGATCTCACTTTGTGCTATAATTAAGTCACGTTCGCCCTAATGTGTGTAGTAAATCAACTTTAAAACCGATTAGACGCAACAGGTTGTAATGCGAGTCCGTTGCGCCAAAAAATAACCAATTTGAAGTGACGTCATATGTTGGCTTATTTTAGATGCGTGTCTGAGGGTCCACATCAGATCAGTGTTGCCTTTGTGTGAAGATAAAATAAAATGCCCACTATAACCAACTGAAACACATGTATACAACAGTTATTATTTATATATGACATAGCTATAGTCATAATAATAATAAGGTATATTGTATTGACTTAATGGCAAATGTGTTCTCTATAGTATAGTGGTATAGTAGTATAGTATAGTATAGTATAGTATAGTATAGTACATTCTGTTCCTATACCTTTTAACCACAAAAAACACAAAAAAGAGAGTAAAAATATATTAAAATAGCAGCGCGCTAAGTCAAGCGCGTCAAACCCGATATTAAATCATAGCTTTTAGACGTGTTGCATCTGCTCATAGATTCACACATTCAACAATTAGTTCAGACAGTAATGATATACGAGTGGCTGGCGGTTTACTGTCAAAGCATCACTGCTTCGGTATGTCTGTGGTGCAGTGCCTTGTTCGGCAGCATTTTAGTGTTTATATCCCTCATGGGGTTTAAATTAAAAATGAAATAAACCAAGGCATGAACGTCCCGGGCGATCGTGGTCCTTATAAGCGTACTATGTCACGGTTCTGAGATGCACCGGAACAAACACACACTGCCGTTAACTAATCGGATCGTTCTATTTTTTTATTTTTTTTTGTTTGTTTCCCCTTTTTTGCTTCCATCCATCACCTCCGTCTATACATCTCCTCATTTCTCACATCCTCACGTCTCTCTCTCTCTCTCTCTCTCTCTCTCACGCTTGCACTCTCTATATCTTCCTATCACTACCTATCTCTACCTATATCTCTGTCCCTCTATCTCTGTCTCTCCATATCTCCGTCTTTATACATATCTCTGTCTCTCCATATCTCCGTCTTTATACATATCTCTGTTTCTCTATATCTCTATCTCTCCGTCTCTCTCTCTCTCTCTCTCTCTCCTCTCTCTCTCTCTCTCTCTCTCTCTCGTCTCTCTCTCTCTCTCTCTCTCTCTCTCTCTCTCTCTCTCTCTCTCTCTCTCTCTCTCTCTCTCTCTCTCTCTCTCTCTCTCTCTCTCTCTCTCTATCTCTCCGTCTCTCTCTCTCTCTATCTCTCCGTCTCTCTCTCTCTCTATCTCTCCGTCTCTCTCTCTCCATCTCTCTGTCCATCTCCATCTCCATCTCTCTCTCTCTCTCTCTCTCTCTCTCTCTCTCTCTCTCTCTCTCTCTCTCTCTCTCTCTCTCTCTCTCTCTCTCTCTCTCTCTCTCTCTCTCTCTCTCTCTCTCTCTCTCTCTCTCTCTCTCTCTCCCTGTCTCTCTCTTTCTCTCTGCCCCCCCCCCCATCTCTCCCCTTCATCTGTCGCTCCCGCTGTTCTCCATCCCAGCCCAGGTGATTGGGTGACTTCCAGTGAGTGACAGTGGCCAAAGCAGGTAGCAGTTGATGGTTTGGCGGAGCCCCTCAGATGGGGTCAGTATCCAGGGGGAGGAGGCAGAGCAGCAGCATCAGCATCAGCACCAGCAGCACCAGCAGCAGCAGCAGCAGCAGTAGCAGCAGCAGCACCAGCAGTAGCAGTACCAGCAGCATCAACAGGAGGAGGTCATGGGGAGCGTTGTCCCCCGCTAAGGGGATGTCCTCGTGGGCCTGGCTGCTGGCCGCCGTGCTGCTGTCCCTGGTGGTGGTGGCCGCGGCGCGACCGCCTCTCGCTACCGGCACAGGGGAGGAGGAGGAGGCCACACTGGAGCCCGACGGTAAGAAGACCTGAAAAAACTATTTTTATTTTTTTCTGTCAGTCACACACACACACACACACACACACACACACACACACACACACACACACACACACACACACACACACACACACACACACACACACACACACACACACACACACACACACACACACACACACACACACACACACATATCCACACACATCCAGACACACACACACACACACACACACACACACACACACACCACACACACACACACACACACACACACACACACACACACACACACACACACACACACACACACACACACACACACACACACACACACACACCGTGGAGCTTGTGGAAAACAACACGAAAGTAAAGCAGAAGGAAAAAAACGATTTTGTCCGCATTGTTTTACCTTTTTTAGCTAGAGTAAAAAGAGGCCGGTTTTTATTAACATATTTGAATTATTTGCTGTTCTTCGTCCCCCTTAATGTTGAAACCCATCATGTCAGAGTGGTTACGTGTGACTCCATGTAAGCCGTTGGTTTACTGTAATGGGAGGAGCGGGTTGAAACAACTTCACACTGGCTCACAACCTGCTCCTGGCACCCCTGGGAGGCTGTGGAAATCCACCATTGTTTAGCATGCTTTTAATATGCTTTTTTTTCTTCTTCTGAGGGCTGCACGTGTGTGTGCGTGTGCGTGTGTGTGTGCTTGCGTGTGTGTGTGTGTGCTTGCACATGTGTGTGCTTGCGTGTGTGACCCCGTATAGGAGGACAGGGGATGGGTGTGAGAGGGAGGGGGTGTTTATCCTGGCATTTCTCTCATGCCCCACTTCATGGAAAAAGGCTGGAAAGAACATGACGGAGAGAGAGAGAGAGAGAGAGAGAGAGAGAGAGAGAGGAGAGAGAGAGAGAGAGAGAGAGAGAGAGAGAGAGAGAGAGAGAGAGAGAGAGCGAGAGAGCGAGAGAGCGAGAGAACGAAGTGTCAGGGTCAGCTGCTTTCGCTGATGTGTTTGCTTTCCCTGGCGTCTAAACTAATCTAAACTCATTCAACTCTTATAATCCTCTTTATTGGTGTTCCTAGTATCCTAGTATTAGGAGCAGTGGGCAGCTATTGTATATACAGCTGCCCGGGGAGCAGTGTGTAGTAGAGGTCTGGTGCCTTGCTTAAAGGGCACCTCGGCAGTGCCCAGGTGTTTCGGGGGAGACTTGAACCGGTGACCTTCCGACCTCCCAAGCCATAAGTCTGACTGAGCTATCCTGCTGCCCATTTATTGATTTTTTCGTAGATTTCTTCGGCTGCATTGTAAGACCTAGGGCAGCCCTGTGTGTGTGTGTGTGTGTGTGTGTGTGTGTGTGTGTGTGTGTGTGTGTGTGTGTGTGTGTGTGTGTGTGTGTGTGTGTGTGTGTGTGTGTGTGTGTGTGTGTGTGTGTGTGTGTGTGTGCGTGCGTGCGTGCGTGCGTGCGTGCGTGCGTGCGTGCGTGCGTGCGTGCGTGCGTGCGTGCGTGCGTGCGTGCGTGCGTGCGTGCGTGCGTGTGTGTGTGTCCTGTCTGTGTCAGCCAGTGCGGTGACAGGCTACTAGCTAGTTAAAGATGTTGTGATGGATGGACGAGGGCGCATACCGAAAGCCTTTTGTTCCCAGGCTTTAATCAGCATGCTAATTGTGAGTTGGGCTAACAGCAGAGCATTAGCTTTTTGAAGCTCTACTCTACTCTCTACCCCTCTCTACTCTCCCCCCCCCCCCCCCCCCCCCACACACACACACACACACACACACATATCCCAACACACACACACACGCACGCACGCACGCACGCACGCACACACCACACACACCACACACACACACACACACACACACACACACACACACACACACACACACACACACACACACACACACACACACACACACACACACACACACACACACACACACACACACACACACACACACACACACACACACACACACCTCCATGCCCTTCTCCTGCCCTCGGCCCCTGAGGTCAGGTGTGGGCCATCCTGTTGATGTGGTTGTTGTTGTTGTGTTGTTGTTGTTGTTGTACTTTCCTTAAGACCTTTCAGTTCTTTGCGTGTGGGGT
>CM051018.1:9168189-9175689 GCA_027704905.1 Muraenolepis orangiensis
TGGTGGCAGCCACTGCATGCATCTGTGAGCTGTGGAATCACACCTTCAACTCTGGGATTGGTGCTAAACTTTTGGTGCTATGGTTCTAAAACTTAAAAACTGTTATAATGATCAAACTTATACATGCTGTAAATCCTCCTCCTGCGAAAGTCTTATCAATTGCATATGCTGCTAGGTTTTTTATGTGGTGTTTTGGGCGCTTCTTCCCTTTGATTTGTTGCAAATTCTTACACGTTGGCTTGTGTCTCCTCTCCCACTTTTCCCCCCTTTTGCTCTCCCTCTCTTTCCTTTCTGTGCACCCTTCTCTGGTCTTTCCCCAACCACCCCTTCCAACCCCAACCCCCCTCACCACCACCTCCACCTCCACCTCCACCTCCACCTCCACCTCCACCTCGGCCCCCCCTTTCCGTGGGCTCTGCAGAGGCGGCGACCAAATACCAAATCTCTAAGCCCACGCTGTGCTCCCTGCACCCGGGCGAGGTGCTGCGGCTGAGCTGCCCGCTGCCGGAGGCGGGGGCCGTCACCTGGACCAAAGACGGCAGCTCGCTGGGCGCCAACAACCGCACGCTGATAGAGCAGGAGGTGCTGCAGATCCGCGACACCACGGCCAAGGACTCGGGCCTGTACGCGTGCACCAGTGTGGGCAGGGACACGGTGTGCTTCATAGTGAATGTCACAGGTGAGTCAGGGGAGAAGGCAGAGAGGAGGAGGTACAGATGCCCCCCCCCCCTGGGGGATGGAGGGTAGGGACAAGAGAGCCGGTCCCCGCGGTGCATGCCCGGTTACCGCGCCGTTTAGAGTAGGAGGAGTCAAAAGACGTGGTCATGGAGTGGAATCTGGACAGGGCGGTGGTTTGCCGTTGAAAAGGCGGTACCCTTTGCGTGCGTGTGTGTGTGTGTGTCCGTGTGTGTGTGTGTGTGTGTGTGCGTACGCGGGCGGTCAGAACCGGGCGACAGCTATACGAGACGCCGTCATCGTTTACCGAAACATCTCAGCGTGGCGGTCAGCATGTGTGTGAATGTGGCGCACGTGTGTGAATGTGTGTGTGTGTGTGTGTGCATGGAGCCGGCAGTAACTGTGGTCACTCATCTGTGCAGATGCCATCTCGTCGGGCGACGACGAGGACGACACGGAAGACGGCGGTGCGGACGGAGAGCAGATAAGTAAGTAACAGGGTGGACGTAGACCGCCTGACGACTCCTGGCCTCAGAGGCCTTTAGAGGCCTTTAGAGGCCTTTAGAGGCATTCGATGGCCTGAGGGTGGAACGACGTGTGAAACAGAAACTCGCGAACAACAAAATAGCTGCGGTGGTCCGCCTCTGCCAAGATCCAGATTGATAATTGCGAGGGCGAAGAAATTAGAACATCTATTTTTATGTTGTTTTTATTTTGCGATGTGAGCTCTCGACCACATGTGAGACCGTCGGGGTGCAGAATGCCTTGCCAGTTCACAACAGCAAACAACACTTTTCAAGGGTTTCCACCTTGCGTAAAGTGTAATGCAGTGCAGAAAGCTGGTTATATGACAATACTATCTCCTACATCTACGACTATACGTACACATGGCTCAAGTATTTCATGCCATGCGTCTTTCCCCAACACTAGAACCTTTCGCATTCCTGTCCAGACTTCTACCACATTGCTGACAGCATTGGTGTGTATGTGTGTGGGAGTGTTTCAGTGTGTGTATGCTAGAGCTCAACAATTCATCCAAATATAAGTGGAATCAGCAATATAGCCAAGTGCAATATCCAAATTGCAGGAGCTGCAATTCTGTTCATAAGGGTACAATTGTGTTAATCTAAATGTATAAACCCAGTTGTGTGGTGCTACAGCGATGCCCTGGCCTACACATTCATGTCTCTCCAGATGTTGATTTGGCGCACTATCTGTCAAAATAATCGCAATGTGTTGTTTTTTGCACCATATCATTCAGGCCTAGTGTGTGTGTGTGTGTGTGTGTGTGTGTGTGTGTGTGTAGTTGTGGGTGTGTGTATGTGTGTAGTTGTGTGTGTGTATGTGTGTGTGTGTATGTATGTGTGTAGTCGTGTGTGTGTGTGTGTGTATGTGTGTAGTTGTGTGTGTGTGTGTATGTGTGTAGTTGTGTGTGTGTGTATGTGTGTGTGTATGTATGTGTGTGTGTGTGTAGTTGTGGGTGTGTGTGTGTGTGTGTGTATGTATGTGTGTAGTTGTGTGTGTGTGTGTGTGTGTGTGTATGTTTGTGTGTGTGTATGTGTGTGTGTGTGTGTGTGTATGTGTATGTGTGTATGTATGTGTGTAGTTGTGTGTGTGTGTGTGTGTGTGTGTGTGTGTGTGTATGTACGTGTGTAGTTGTGGGTGTATGTGTGTGTGTGTGTATGTGTGTATGTATGTGTGTAGTTGTGGGTATGTGTGGGTGTGTGTGTGTGTGGGTGTGTGTGTAGCAAGGCACTCCAGGGAACACAGATTCCTGACATTCCTGAGCTACTCCCAGGTAGTCAGCCTGCATGGAGTCGGCCGGTCAGCTGAGCTTATCTCTGAGCACTTACCGACTACAACGACAATAACCCACCATCTTAGTCGGGTGAACAAATAAACAGATACATCTTCAGGGATTGTGACTGATTAGGAGAACCCTAACATAACACACAGAGGTGAGGCAGAGACAGAGGGAGAAAGAGAGAGAGAGAGAGAGAGAGAGAGAGAGAGAGAGAGAGAGAGAGAGGAGAGAGAGAGAGAGAGAGAGAGAGAGAGAGAGAGAGAGAGAGAGATTTGTATGTCGATTTGTGAAATATCTAGAGATGTTCATCAACTCTCTCCCCTGCAGAGACACCTGTTGGCCACACATACAAGCACGGACACACACACACCACACACACACACCACACACACACACACACACACACACACACACACACACACACCACACACACACACACACACCACACACACACACACACACACACACACACACACACACCACACACCACACACACACACACACACACACACACACACAGAGTCCGTTAGAGAATTATATAGTAGATGCGCTTGTTCGCCTACCTGCACTATAATAGCATGGGCGGCTTTCACTTCCTGTTAAAATTCTCCTCACACGCACCCCTATCTCACTGTGAGTCACCCGCCCACCCGTCGGATGCTCTGTAATTGCCTTGAATCCATTCGATAGGGTGGTGGGAAGGGGAACGCCGGGGGAAATGGACCCCGTCCAGCCTCTCTGAAGGCAATACAATGTTGGAAAACCAAACTCCATCTGACACCCTTTGCTCTCTCTCTCTCTCGCTCTCTTGCTCTCTCTCTCTCGCGATCGCTCGCTCTCTGGCTCCCTCCCTGTGGCTCGTTCTACCATTCAGACTAGTGGTAGAGAGAGGTGGAGGAGACCCCAAAAGAGTCCCCAACAAAAATACATCAGCCTCATCATCTCCCCCGGGTCGTGGGTTCATTAAACCTCCTGTGATCCTCATTCACAGAGCTCACTGGAGTTCATTTGGGCCAGGTCACTCACTTTTCATCTTCTCTGGGGAAAAAATCGGAAGAAGGACAGGCGTGAACACGGGGTTCCGGACACAGAGAGGGAAAGCGGGAGTTGGGGTTCTGTTAGGTCACGAGGGGTCAGCCGCTGGCTGTTTGGCCTCCTCGTTACAGTGGTTGGCGGGTGGTCTCCATTTGAAGTGCCAACCCCACCGGATGGCAGCGGAGATAGTAGTAGAGAAGGGGGCCATGGGAACCGAAGGGGGGGGCCACTCACCTTTCATGTCCTGGGCTCATCCTGCCTCCCCCGGAGGGTCAGAGGGCACCTCTGATGGAGACAGCCCTGCGCCGGACCGCTCTCTCCACCTAATCGGTCTTCTCCCGGATCTCTGCAGGCAGACAGACAGACTTGAAGTGGGTTTCCTAAGTTGTCTGAGATGAGGAGGAAGATTGGGAGTGTGATGATGAAGGTGGGAGGGGGGAGGGGGGGGTGTCTTTACTAAATATAGTTCAGTCTTGTGCTCGGCGCACGCGTCCGGTCCCAGAGGAGGGGGGTCGGGTTGTGGTGTCTCTAATCGACCTCGCTGTCAAATGTAGGTCTGCCTCCGCATACCAGAGCCAACGATAGGAAGTGTGAATAGATGATTGCATGCAGATTAGACCAGCTGGAGGGGGAGGGGAGAGGGGGAAACATGCCGGGGAGAAAGCAAGCTCCTCAAGGGGAATGCATGTTTCCTGTGTTTTTAACGGTGTCACCGGTCCCAGGTTCTACACGGAGGATTCAGGGGGATGAGGTGATGGGTGACGGAAGACGGCTTGGGTTATTGTCGGACTTGGTGGACCTCTGTTCCTCTCCGAGTCCCATCTGCTTAGACACTCACTCCCCCGGGTGCAAAGAGAGGACGAGAGCAAGCACAAGGAGAGGGAGAGGGAGAGGGAGAGAGAGAGAGAGAGAGAGAGGGGGAGGGGGAGGGAGCCGATTTGGGCCTGGGGATACAAACATCTGTGAAACTGAAACACGTTCGATTTTTGCGATGAAAGGCAGTTTTAAGAACCGGGGGGGGGGGGGGGGGGGGGGGGGGGGGGGAGGGGGGGGGTGAGGGTGTGGGAGAGCTGTGACTTTGGAGAACCGCCCCCCCCCCCCCCCCCCCCCCCCCCCCCCCCCTAACGGTACTAACGGTACATAGCGTTGTGCCGAGGGCCATAAGTACCCCTTGGCCAATGTCCATCTGCATCCAGCCAAGTGACAGTGGCACATAAACACAGGGGAGCTATGTTAATCAGAGGGAGTGGAGGCAGAGGTCACTCCATGGCTTGACTTTTCGGACGTGACGCTCTCGTTAACCTCTCCTGGCAACGTCCGGAGCCCACTCTTATCCTCTCGAAACACTGTGGTGTTGTTATTCGTGCACTTATGTGTATGTGTGATGCTGTGAAAGTGAACTAAGGAGGACCCCGAGCTCTGGCTTTTTGCAGAGAAGGAAGGCAGAATCTGGGAGCATTCAGACTCCATGCTCTCTTGGCTGTGTCTTGTCTTACACATTTCCCCCCATTCAGCCCAAGCCACAATGTGTGGCACACACACGCGCGTGTGTGTGTGTGTGTGTGTGTGTGTTTGGGCCTCTCTGCATCTTCCCCAACCCATTAAGCGTTGTGGTTGAGCGTAGTTTGTCTTTCGCCTCTCCAGGTCCCCCGTATTGGACGTCGTCGGCCAAGATGGAGAAGAAGCTGCACGCGGTTCCCGCCGCCAACACGGTCAAGTTCCGCTGCGCCGCCGGGGGCAACCCCCGGCCCAAGATGCGCTGGCTGAAGAACAGCCGGCCCTTCCGCCAAGAGGACCGCATGGGAGGCTACAAGGTTGGTGTCTCTTTGGTCCTCCTTCTGGTGTCTCTCGTTCCCCTTGAGCATCGGTTCCACGCAAACTACGCTCCAGATGACCACGCGGTCCTGACAATGCCCGTGGCAATCTTTAAGGACTAGTTGTTCGTTTTTTGTTTAGTTTTTACTTCACTTTCACTTGTTTCCTGTATTCCCCCTTTCCCTGTTTTCCTCTCCTTTCTCATCTCCCATTTCCACCCTTCAACGGAGACGAGGCGGAGGTGGAGGAGGAGGAGGAGGAGGAGGAGAAGAGGAGGAGGAAGAGGAGGGATGGATGGAATAGACAGAAGAGAGGAGGGCAGGGTTGCTAGTGTGAAATTGAAATTGCTCAGCCGTTGCTGTTAGACGGAGTGGGGGGTGGGGGGGTCGACTTTGCAGGAGTCTCCCACTGTAACTCTGCAATGGTTCTGCACTCGGGCACAATGGCCGTGCCCCGCTGGTGGTGGCAGGGGGAGGGGGTGGGTTAAAGGCACCCGGAAGTTTAAGTAGTTTGACAACAACTCTATCAGGGAGAACAGGTCTCACAGGCTCTGGCTTTCACCTAATTGTGTTGTTATTAAAGGAGCGTGAGTGATTGACACACAGGGTACGGCCCAGAGCTGGTTAAAGTTTAAACCGATCCACAGAGCTGAACCCTTTTTTATTTGTTTTGCTTGGATGAATCCATTGTTTGTACTTGTAGTTGCCATACACAAGAACGTAACCATGGAATGTGTATTTAAACATGTAATTACTAATCAAAGAAGCGTCACAAGCTGTTCTTAATGTAATGTATGTATACTGTACAAATGTTTTATTGTAAAATAACAAATGTTGTATGCAGGCAATACAAAAAAAGGGCTTCTAGGAAATACCTGCTCATGTATGTCATGGGAAAGGCACAGCATTTCATTTCCTTCTGCTCCTAAAACCTTTTAAACAGAGCTACGACGACTCTGAAATTCAGGAATTCTCCCCCCAGTGACGACGTTTGTTTGGAACCGGCTGTCCGGTTGATTCCTATTTCTCCTCCCATTCCCTCTCCTTTTCCTCACTCTCTCTCTCTTGTCTTTGCGTGTTACGAGTGCCACATATATCCTCGAGCCGTGGTCTTCAACCAGGGACCGCAGGGGGGGTCCGCAAACACGCACAAACCAATTGCCCTTACCTTTCCAACCTCTACGTTTCACCCAAATTCCACCTTCACGTCAGTGTTAGCTCCGCAGGGAGCGTCCAGGTCATCGACATAGATAGATAGACACGGGTCACAGGACACTTCAAAATCATGTTTATCCTGCCACACACACACACACACACGCCTGGTGCATTGATTTGACTTATGTCAACGTGACTTATAACTAAGCATCAAAGCTGGATATATTAAGAAGTAAATAAGGCATTATCAAATATATTATTATTATTATTAGGCCGGGGATAAAATGCAAACAGCATTTGATTGAAAAATATATAGGGGGTCCCTGCGCTGTTTCTCTATCCACCAAGGGGTGGATTGAATAATATAGTATTAGAGTATAAACCCATATATATATATACATATATATATATACCCTATAGCCTCACACTAAGCATACGCTAAACGGACAGGAATAGGGCCCCATATTGGCCCTGTTTGCACTTGTTACGCCATGCCGGAGCGCTCAGTGCGATGCTCGGTTAATAGGTGACGCTTTACACGGAAACGGTCAGGCGTCTTCGGGGAAGTTTAGCAGCACAATTACACCGGGGCCGATGCTAATAGTCTACTCGGTGTCCGCTTAGCGCAGCCGGGGCAGAACAAGCCCCTGACCTCTGTGTGCGTGTGTGTGTGTGTGTGTGTGTGTGTGTGTGTGTGTGTGTGTGTGTGTGTGCGTGTGCGCGTGCGTGTGCGTGTGTGTGTGTGCGTGACCGTGGGACTGTGTCTAACCGGCGTCCTGTGGTGTACCCATGTTTCCGTTCCCCTCCCGTTCAGCCCGGTAAACACTGCGGAGGGAGTGGTTTAATGGGTGTACGCGGGCCGAGCCCTGTGGGGTAATCTCTCTCTATTGTGTGAAAAACACGACGGGTTCGAAGATCTGTCTTCACCGTGTGATCGCACCCCGCCGCGGCTGCAGTTGTTCGCTCACACCTGTGCATTCCAGACGTGTGTGAAACCAGGTGAATGTGTGGGTGTGT
>CM051018.1:9185689-9200689 GCA_027704905.1 Muraenolepis orangiensis
CAGAAAGTAGATAAAGAGTTCCAGAAGGCATCTAACACGGCCCACCCCAAACCAGGAGGACAGGGGCCACACGGACACAAACGCAAGCCACGCACCCACACACATAGCCCATATACTCCCCACAGCGGGAATAGGACCAGAGAACAAACAGACAAGGCCCAGGAAGCCATGAAAAGAATGAAAGAGAGATTCTAAGAGCCTTGGGGGGGAAAAAAGAGAATCCTTTTTGTAAATCCATAATCAAATATTGGGGAATATTTAATAACATTTTTAATATAAAGTTTATTGTTCAATTTTATTTAAGTATAGAATAAAAAACTTCCTTAGTAAAAAAATAAAAACAGTCCATTTTTTTTAGCTTAAGGCACAAATCCGTGCAAACTAGATCCTCAAAACCCGTAATTAGGATCCCCCCCCCCCCCCTTTTATCTGTGTGTGGCCCACGCTTTTCCCCTCAAGGGAAAAATGCCCAAAAAAAACCACAACTAACAAATCCAAAAGGTTGCAAAAAAGGTGTGGAATTACATTCCAAAACCAGAGGACGAACCCCCTGGGTGGAGAAGGTGAGTTCCTGCTCAGGAAGGACGCGTTGGCGTTCATTCATCCGTTCATGAATCTCATCGGATAACCTTTTAGGATCTCATCACAAATACTATGTAGTAAAGAAAGAATGTTGTTTCGAAGCTTTGTCAGCTTCCACACGTTGTACACTGGTGTCCACCTACAAACACACACACACACACGCACGCATGCACACACTCACACACACACGCACACACGCACACGCTGGTTCCTCTGGCCGATGTTCGATGCTGCTGTGGGACCCAGACTCCGGTGATCAGCCTTGTCTTTCTCCCGGTCTCTCTTCCTCCCTGCAGGTGTCCGCTGACTCCAGCTCCTCCATGAACTCCAGCTCGCCGCTGGTCCGCATCACCACGCGCCGCAGCTCCGCCCACGACGACCCCATCCCCGAGTACGACCTGCCCGAGGACCCCCGCTGGGAGTTCAACCGGGACAGGTGAGCCCAGAGGGAAGGGTCGTGGAGGGGGGAGGGGCGGGGGTATCTGTCCGTCATCTGTCTATTTGGTAGCGGGATCACTCCTTTAGCGGTGGCTAAAGAAGAAGGAGATACTTAAATGTATGCATGAAGCCTAATGACGGTGGCAAAAGACCAGGCTTGAGGAATGGTAATAATAAGAATATAGACCCAAGATCATGATCAAGACCCATTCTCAAGATTCAAGATTCAAGATGTTTTTATTTGCAATTATGTGCAACCAGTACAATGGAACGCTCACTCCCCATTCCCTATCGCAATCAATACTACCCTACTTCCCTATTCTACCACAATACTACCTACAATACTACTTTGCAATACTAAACTATGCAATACTATACAATACAATACTATATACTATACACAACACTATATACTACCTACAATATACTATAAACAACACTATACTATAAAAATACTACACACAATAAAAGAACAATAAAGTGACGGATGGAGCAGTATGTACGTATGGCGAATGGTGCAAAAAGCACCATTTTCTCATTTCACACTTAGAAAGGATATCAAATCTTTGTGAATGCTGAACACGTCACTGCCTCTGTGATCATCATCATCACCACCATCGTCATCGTCCTTCTGGTTAGCGACGGCGAGTTAATGCTAATGCGAGGCGCCCTGTTACGGTAACGCAGTGCGCCTTTCCCGCACTCTCTCTCTCTCTCTCTCGCTCTCGCGCTCTCTCTCTCGCTCTCTCTCTCTCCTCTCTCTCTCTCTCTCTCTCTCTCTCTCTCTCTCTCTCCGCGCTCTCTCTCTCTCTCTCTCTCTCTCTCTCTCTCTCTCTCTCTCTCTCGCTCTCGCTCTCTTACGGTAGCCGATGACACAGAGATTAGGACAATACAAACCATGTGGACGACTGGCGGAGCCACGCAGTGATCAGATCTCCAGCGCCGCGGCTTAAGTGTGTCATTAACGCTCCAAGGGCCGCAGGGCAGCGATGACTTAACTTGTGAGAGATGGGCTTGTGTGCACAAACAATTGCAGGCTGCTGGTTCATCAACACACACACACACACACACACGCGCACGCACACACACACACACACACACACAGATACACCAAGCGCGCGTAAAAACAAACACAAGCTTGTGAATAACCAAGCGAGGTGATAATTAGTGTTTAGCAGCAACGCTTCGCCCTCACACATATTTTTATTGATCGCATGACTGGAAGAGGAAGGACTTGGCACAGGCCCGAGGTTTCGATTAGTCACAGTTGCGCAGCGGTCGGCAGTTCACTGCAGGCTGGTGTCAGGCCCAACTAGCAACTATGGCTTTCCCGTTCCACCCGCCTCTCCTCTCCTCCGGGCCCCCCAGGTATTCACTGAAGAAAGAGAAGAAACGCAAAAAAAGGCCCCAAAAGTTAAAGTGTGACCCCCGTCCAAAAGAAAACCCCTCGGGGAGGAGGAGACAGGGGGAGAGGAGAAGAGAGGTAGAGGTAGGGGGAGGAGGGAGGAGAGAGGTAGGAAGAGAAGGAGAGAGGTAGGGAGAGGAAAGGAGAGGTAGGGAGAGGAAGGGAGGAAAGAAGGAGAGAGGATGGGAGAGGTAGTGAGAGGAGAGGAGGGGAGGAGAGGTAGGGAGAGGAGGAGACGATGAGAGAAGGGGAGAAGGAGTAGTAGAAGCCTTAAAATCGATATGCTCCATCGTCCGATTGTAGTTTCTCTCCCGAGTCTCTGCTTTGTCTCTCGTTCTGGGTTGTTCTATGCCTCTGGGGTGGTGGGGGTTGAGATGGGGTTGTGGTTGTGGGGTGGGGTGGGGTAGGGGGGGGTCTGCAGAATGGAATGCAAATGTTTGTGATTGCGTGGAGGAACGCTGAAAAAACACTTGTGTTTGGTGTGACAGGCAGAATAGATGGCATTGAGCGCGGCAGTAGTGTGAATGTGTGTGTGTGTGGTGTGTGTGTGTGTGTGTGAGACTGTGTGTGTGTGTGTGTGTGTGTGTGTATGTGCATGTGTATGCAAACAGATAGGGGATTGTGTTTCCGTGACAGCGATCTGGCTGCAGGCCCTGCACCTCATGCACAGTGGTGTCAGTGTATACATAGCCGCGGACACTGCCCCGCCTCCCAAGGAGCGGGAGGAGGGAGGAGGAAGGAGGGAGGAAGGAGGGAGGGCCCACAGGCTTCGTCTGTGTCAATCAACCCACCAATCAGAGTCGCTGGACTCCACCGCCGATCGGTGGACGAGGGCCAAACACTTGTGTTTGAGAGGATGAGCAGGGGGGGAAAAGAGGGTTACATGTATGTGTACATGCATGCACCTATCCTGTACGGCCAAAGCGTATGTCCATCTCACCTCTATGCCGTCTGGGAGAGGCTGTCTAGGAGAGGCTCCCCACACTCCCAGACAGCATTCCCCATTGGCCTGGTGGCCTGGTGTGTTCGGAGCTCAGCTCTAGTGTCTAATGTGCTTGTAACGCACGCCTGCCAAAGGCTCAGTGTAAACAGTTTAGTGGAGAGTCATGTCAGTCTGTCAGTCAGTCAGTCAGTCTGTCAGTCAGTCTGTCAGTCGTCTGTCTGTCTGTCTGTCTGTCTGTCTGTCTCTCTCTCTCTCTGCTCTCTCTCTCTCTCTCTCTCTCTCTCTCTCTCTCTCTCTCTCTCTCTCTCTCTCTCTCTCTCTCTCTCTCTCTCTCTCTCTCTCTCTCTCTCTCTCTCTCTCTCGTCACCTTATCAGGTGATTATCTGAGCCTCTGCCACATCGTGAAGCTAGCCTACCTAAAGAGCTGGCAGCCGCCCCACACCAATCGCACTCTCTCACACACACACACACACACACACACACACACACACACACACACACACACACACACACACACACACACACACACACACACACACACACACACACACACACACACACACACACACACACACACACACACACACACACATACATACACACACACACACACAATCTGATGAAACAGAGAGAGAGAGAGAGAGAGAGACAGAGATTGACACAAATTGGCCTCTTGCCTTGACAGTATTCAGTATTTGATATTTCATGACACCGTATTGACTTCTAGAGATATACTGTAGACGTCAACTCTTTCTTAACCCTGTGTGTGTGTGTGTGTGTGTGTGTGTGTGTGTGTGTGTGTGTGTGTGTGTGTGTGTTTTGTGATAGGCTGACCCTGGGCAAGCCCCTAGGCGAGGGCTGCTTCGGCCAGGTGGTGATGGCCGAGGCGCTGGGCATCGACAAAGACAAACCCAAGGAGGCCGTTACCGTGGCGATCAAGATGCTCAAAGGTACGTGGGGCTCCGCTTCTTGCGGGCAATCACAGTTCAGTATTTGCAAGTAACTGCCAATCAACCTGAGAGGGAGGGAGAGGGTGAGGGAGAGGGAGAGGGAGAGAGAGAGAGAGAGAGAGAGAGAGAGAGAGAGAGAGAGAGAGAGAGAGAGAGAGAGAGAGAGAGAGAGAGAGAGAGAGAGAGAGAGAGAGAGAGAGAGAGAGAGAGAGAGAGGAGAGAGAGAGAGATGGAAGTAATTATCCCGGTGGATGTTGGATGGGGTATTGGTCTTTTTTCTTTTTTACTTGAGATGTTAATTAAGTTTCTGTAAGGGATGATGGGGGTTGCCGTTACATACTTACTTACTGTGTCCGTTTGACACACACACACACACACACACACACACACACACACACACACACACACACACACACACACACACACACACACACACAACACACACACATGCAGGTATAGACGTTTACAGGCAGGAATGCAGGGACACACACTCTCACACACACATACACACGCACACACACACACACACATGGTCGTGTGTGTGTGTGTGTGTGTGTGTAAGTGTGTGTAAGCGGCTTTTACAATAACTCAGCCATAGGATCCCTCCCTTAGCCCCGGCCAGGGTTCAGTTAGGACGGGCGGGGGGGGGGGGGGAGTGGATGGGCCTCGAGGCACTCATTAGTATTCATTATTGGCGGCTGGTGAGTGACGGCTCTCGGGGCGGGAGGAGTAGGAGTAGGAGGAGGAGGAGGAGGAGGAGGAGTGGTTACATGTGGGTGGAGGGGCTGCCGGTCACATACCTAACCCCAGGAGCAGCAGCTGGCCATCCCACTGTAGGCACCTGCAACAAAGAGTCAAGTCACACACGCACACACACACACACAGGCATTAATAAAGGTAGGGGGCGGGGCTTAGGGGTTTAAAGACGGTGAAGGTGGGGGTGGTGGTGGTGGTGGGGTTAGGGGTTAAGGCGACACGTCATTGAAGGAGTGACCTTCGTACAGAACATCCACCAAGCGCCGGAGGGAGGGGTTAGGGGGTGGTGGTGGTGGTGGTGTGGTGTGGAGTCAGAGAGGTAGAGAGAGGGTGGTGGTGGTGGTGATGGAGGTGGTGGAGGGTGGGGTTTACCGAGGAACGCGGGTGCGGTTTCATTGGGCCGCTCCTCCTGGCTCAAGTGGACACCGTGAAACAGGCCAAGCCTGAACGGCCAGTAATGAGTCTTCAATTTCTTTCCCCCCCGATCAAAGGAGGGCTCTGTTTGGTGTGTGGTCGCCGCGGCAACGTCTGCTACCATAACGCACGTCTGAGTATGTCGAAAAAAATTCACGACCACCTGCACGCCTATTACCAGCTTATCCATTCAGGTGTCTTTTCCTGAGGGAGAGAGATGTTAAGAAGGTGCACTTGTTTTGCTAACCCTGCTACTCCCCCCATTCCTTCTCCTATTCCTCTGCCTCCTCCCCCTCCTATGTCTCTACCTCCTATTCCTCTGCCTCCTCCTCCTCTTCCTCCTCCTCCTCTTCTTCCTCCTCCCCCCTCCTCCTATTTCTCTTCCTCCTCCACCTATTCCTCCTCCTATTCCTCCCCTCAAGATGATGCCACAGAGAAGGACCTGTCGGACCTGGTGTCAGAGATGGAGATGATGAAGATGATCGGCAAACACAAGAACATCATCAATCTGCTGGGTGCCTGCACACAAGAGGGTGAGTATTGTTTGTCCATCTATCGTGTTACATTTCCAGTGAGGTGGTGTCACTGTTATTTGCATTTGTTGCCCATAAACACAGCAAGTTAGTTACCAATAGACTCAAGAAGAATTCCAGATTCTTTATTTTTGCCATGTGGAACCTGCATTCTCCCGCATTCTGAATTTCAGCAACAATACTATACTTTACTACACTATACTATACTATGCGATACTATACTATCTACTTTATACTATCTACTGCTCTACTCTACTCTATAAACAACACTCTACTATAACAAGTAAACAAAGTAAACCGCGGGGGCTTGTAGAGACACACCTGCTCTCCTCCAGCGTTGATCACGCCGTTTCTTGCCGATAAACGCATATAGCTGACGTCATGGTGTGTGTGTGTGTGTGTGTGTGTGTGTGTGTGTGTGTGTGTGTGTGTGTGTGTATGCGCGTGTGTGTGGGCGGGCAGGTCCCCTGTACGTGATCGTGGAGTATGCCTCTAAGGGTAACCTGAGGGAGTACCTGCGTGCACGCCGGCCCCCGGGCATGGAGCACTCGTACGACATCGCCCGCGTCTCCGACGAGCAGCTCACCTTCAAGGACCTGGTCTCCTGCACCTACCAGGTGGCCCGGGGCATGGAGTACCTGGCCTCGCAGAAGGTAGGGGCTCCCCCCCAAGGCACATGCTTACATACTGTACATACATACACGCATACACGCATACATGCATGCACACATACATACATACATACATACATGCATACATACATACATACATACATACATACATACATACATACATGCATACATACATACATACATACATGCATGCATACATACATACATACATACATACATACATACATACATACATACATACATACATACATACATACATACATACATACATACATACATACATACATACATACATACATACATACATACATACATACATACATACATACATACATACATACATGCACGCATACATACATGCACGCATACAATAGTGTGGTTCAACAAAGGGAAGGTAAGAGAACTACTCGTCACCAGAAGTCAAAAGTGCATTTAGAAGTCTGCAACTGAACCAGTGCTCAGGTAGAAGTACAATAAGTTCAGGCACACGTACACACACACGTGTACAAGAACAAACACACACACACACACACACACACACACACACACACACACACACACACACACACACACACACACATCAGAATCTGAATGCCTTTATTGTTATTGTCTAAGTACACATATAAGTGTATAGGAATGAAATTGTTCCTGCAAACCTCATGACACAAGTTAGAAAAATCGCCATAAATAAAATAAAAAATATGTATATGTAAATTGTATATATACTCAAACACACACACACACACACGCACACACACACATACTCATACTCATATAGGCACTCCTGCATACAAAGTAAGGCATATTATGCAGACACGTACACATTCACCAAAACCAATCCCATTGATAGAGGACCGCACCGTAGGGATTTTCACAGGCCTTATAATCTCACACACACACACACACTGAAACAGACTAAAACAGCCATTTCTCTCATCCATGGTTGCTGGCAGACCGGACTGCATTCCTCTCCAGGGGGGGCGGGGGGGGGATTTTGATTTGCCTTTCATCCAGAGAATCGTTTCGTGTAGATTGCTGCATGTCACTGTGGGAAAGTAAAAAAAAAACAACAACACTCTAAGTCTAGTCCCGGGTCCTGGGTCCCTCACATTGTGTCCTCTCCCACAAAAGGCCCTCTGTTGTTGTACAGACACAGACACAGAGCCGTCAGGTAGCTACAATGGGGGGGGATCTAGAGGGGCCAAGTTGCCTCATGCTCCCGCTCACTGTTGGAATGTGACAAAAATCCACTGTGGCTCACATGCTCACACACACACACACACTCTCTCACGACCCACGGTCCACAATGCACACAAGCATCTCCCGCCAATTGTACACACACACACACACACACACACACACACACACACACACACACCACACACACACACACACACACACACACACACACACACACACACACACACACATACACACACACACACACACACACAACATACCGCACCGGTCGAGCGAGTGTATTTCCGACAGTGTTTCCGTTCAACTGTATCTGGATGTGTGTTTTGCTGATGTTTGACTGTGACGTTCCTGTGGTTCCAGTGCATACACAGAGACCTGGCGGCCAGGAACGTTCTGGTCACGGAGAGCAACGTCATGAAGATCGCCGACTTCGGCCTGGCCAGGGATGTCCACAACATCGACTACTACAAAAAGACGACCAACGTGAGTCCTCTCAGCCTCCCCCCCCCCCCCCTGGCCTCACACCCCCGCAAACAGTAACCTCCCCACCCCCATCCTACCACACACACACACACACACACACACACACACACACGCGCTTCTCCAGTACACTACACGTCAAGAGCGCTCTGCTTGAAATGTCTCGGAAGAGAAGTCTCGGAGAATGAAAAGAGAACCATCAGTCTAGCTGTTCTTCCAATTATCTTCCTTCACGTCCCTCTCTCTCTCTCTCTTTCTCTCGCTCTTTCCCTCTGGTTGTTTCTTTCTTTGTCTCCCTCTGTAGCTCTCTCTCGCTCTCTCTCGTTCTCTCCCGTTCTCCCTGTCAACCCTCCTCAGCTTGTGTCTTGGCAGTTGCCGCGGGTTCCCAGGCTGTGAGTGAATGCAGCCGCTTCTGTGCCGCTCTGCCCTCGGTTTATCCCTTGCTTCCTCGTTGCCCCATAGACCCCCCCCCCCCCCCCCCCCCAAAGAGACACGCAGAGTGAGCTGGAGACACACGAGGGAAAGCAAGGGAGAGAGAGAGAGAGAGAGAGAGAGAGAGAGAGAGAGAGAGAGAGAGAGAGAGAGAGAGAGAGAGAGAGAGAGAGAGAGAGAGAGAGAGAGAGAGAGAGAGTAGAGGAGCGAGAGAGAGGAAGAAAGAGAGAGAGGGAGGGAGAGATGGAGAGAGAGAGAGAGAGAGAGGGGGGGCTTAAGATATAATTGACATCTCCATAGTGGGCCCAGTGGCATCCATCACTTAGTTTTTATATGCAAGGCTGCCTTGTTCACCATCCCCACGGTCATCAAGCACAAAACACCAGCCAACAACAACTGTGCAATGATGCCGGTGCCGATACTGATTATGAGCATAATAAAAAGAAGGCCGGGCCAAAATGATTGGCTGGGATGGTATCACCAACAGACCACGTCGCTGTGCACCGTGAGAGAGGTTTTTGAATGTGTTTAGTGTTGGAATCACAGTTGGACGCGCGGCGCACAACAACAATTGCAAAGCTCCCGCGGGGCCTTCTCTCTCATGTTCTGGCATTTTCTCAAACAATTCCACGAAAATAAAATTCAAAACACTATATTGTGAGCTGCCGAGCTGCTTATCCAAGGGAGATGCTGTTGTCTGTGTAACCGCTTTGTTTAACACTCTCATACACACCATCACTGTTGATGTGTAACTTCAACCCCTTCCTCCTCTTCCTCCTCCTCCTCCTCGGCCATTAAACATTAAACAGCTATTGATCCAGAGCTCCTATTGGCTACACCCAGCAGCTAGCAATCGTATCCTTCCTCTGTGACCGTGTTTACCAGTCGGTAGTGTACTAGGAACCCCCCCCCCCATGGACTGAGCGACATGCATTAGAGCACTCTGCCGAGGCGGGGACATTCAAGAAACCATTGGCCTAATTGTGTGTGTACACGGTGGCTCCTCGACCTCTGACCCCCCCGCGTTTGTGTTTGTGTTTGACCCCAGGGTCGTCTCCCGGTGAAATGGATGGCTCCCGAAGCTCTCTTCGACCGGGTCTACACACACCAGAGTGACGTGTAAGTACAGCCCAAACTGTTCTGTTTATTACCTTCCGCCGTCGGAGATTCGGGAGGAGGCTACGTTTTGAGACCCTGTCTTGTTTTTGTCCATTTGTTTTGTCTGTTAGCAAGATCACTCAAAAAAAGTTGTGTACGGAATTGGACTGAACTTTGTGGTTGGGTTACTTATGGGCCAAGGAACAGTTGATAAGGTTGATTCAGGTATCATTTAACATTTAGCACGTTTAGATGTTCAGTTGTGGCTGTTTGTCTCCTGGATCCAAATCGGCATCGAGGAGACTTTTTTCGTGGTGGCGGAGGTGTGCGCTCTACCGAGTGCCCCTCTGGTTCACTCTCCATCTTGTTCCCATCGCTCACCTCACTTCCCCATTGCGGTTGTCAAATGTTTTGTTTTGCGTTTAGCATGTTCTGTATTCATCGGGTGTTCCGTCGTAGTGGGTTGTTCCAAGGGTTGTTCTAGAAGCAGGTATACAGTGAGCAGCGTGTTGTGATGCAGGGAGAGGCCGTATGCAGGCTTTAGGGGCCATCGGCCAGCTTGTAGCCAAAGTGAGGATTTCACGCTAGACTTGTAGCCAATGCCGTGTTACTAATCTGGTGGGCTTCAAAGGCCCAGGAAGGGGGCCCCCAGGAGGGGTGGGGGGTTGGGGGGGTGCAGTCCGACCCCATGCACCCAACCTCCACCCCCCCCCCCCCCACACACACACACACACCATCCCTCACCCCCCTCCACGCCCCTCACTCCTCTGGGGGCCTGCACTAAAGTCACCCGTCCCACCTCTGCGACGGTCTGGTAGCACCGACTAAAACAACATGCAGACGTGAGATGCACTGTGCAACGATTCTCCTGCCTCAGCCTCGTCATCCTCCTCCAACATGTGGCTCTATCCTTTATTTGGCGGCATTTCCATTCTTTAAATACCCCCCCCCCTCCTCACCCAACCACCACCACCACCACCAACCACCAACCACTACCCCCTTCATCTGGTTTGTGAATGGCTGACCTCTCTCCGAGCGCTCCACTTCCTCCGCTCTGGGCTGTGGGCTGTGGGCTGTGGTTGTTTTCCCCCTCGGCTCCGGCTCCATAATCATTGAAAAACACACCGGGGAGAACAAAGCGGCGACGCCCCCTCCCTTGTGATCCTCTCTCGGTGGGGTGTTTGAGCCTCATGCACCCTGACACTGCTGTTTCAACTTCCTGCTACACACAATGGCACACCGGGGCAGGGCACCATGTGTGTGTGTGTGTGTGTGGGGGTGTGCGGGTGTGTGTGTGTCTGTGTGTGTGTGTGTGTGTGTGTGTGTGTGTGTGTGTGTGTGTGTGTGTGTGTGTGTGTGTGTGTGTGTGTGTGTGTGTCTGTGTGTGTCTGTGTGTACGTGCCAGTCTGTGTGTGTGTGTGTGTGTGTGTGTGTGTGTGGGTGTGTGTGGGTGTGTGTGTGTGTGTGTGTGTGTGTGTGTGTGTGTGTGTGTGTGTGTGTGTGTGTGTGTGTGTGTGTGTGTGTGTGTGTGTGTGAAAGGCAGTGGCAGTAGTGGTGGACACGCCACTTTCTCATCCAGTGGATGACTCTGTGACGTGTGTGCTGTGTGTGTGTGTGTGTGTGTGTGTGTGTGTGTGCGTGTGCGTGTGCGTGTGCGCATAAATAAAGACGCGACACTTTTGCGTGTTCCGTAGCTCAGCGTCGATCAATACGATTTGTGCCGCGCTCGCCACTAATCACCGTACGCCACTCACTATCCCTAATTGGCTTTTACACTGTATGAGGAGGGGGGGGGGAGGGAGGGAGAGGGACGGAGAGGGGGAGGGGGAGGGGGAGGTGTGGGTCACAGCCAAACCTTGGCTCGGAACCACCGCCGCGGATCCATACATGACATCAGATTAAATGAATACATGAATTTGCGATGAGGCCCACCAGGCCCCTAGCCCCCCCCCCCCCTGTGTGTGTGTTTGTTGAACTAACGGAGCACTCTGGGGCCCGCTGAGTGTCCCTGGAAGGGGGAGGGGGGGGGAGAAGAGGGAGAGGGGGCGAGGGAGGGGGGGTAGGGGGGTGGGGGGGGTGGTGGGAGAGAAAGGTGAGGCATAGAGCTGTCATTCCACGGGTCCCGGTTGGAAGTTTGATGTGTACTGTAACGCAGCAGCATAAAGCGGCTACCGACTACTCAGGTCGCTGAGTGGAACAGACAGAGGGGGGGGGAGAGAGAGAGAGAGAGGGAAGCAGGGGAGATTGTGAGAGAGAGAGAGAGAGAGAGAGAGAGAGAGAGAGAGAGAGAGAGAGAGAGAGAGAGAGAGAGAGAGAGAGAGTATGTGAAAAGAAAATAGGCAACTTGAGATTTTTCTTTTTTAAATTGGTGTATCATGAATTTCTACGGCCAGACAGAGTTTACGATGGGGGGGGGGCACACACACACACACACACACACACACACACATAGCAGGACACTAGAGGTGACCCTGAACATGTTTGCTAGTCTGGTGTGTATCAGATCACAGGAGTGACAGGAGCTGATTGAGGGATACAAAGTGAGACTGAAAGGATCAGATGAGCGCACCAGAACACACACACACACACACACACACACACACACACACACACACACACACACACACACACACACAGCGCTAGAGTGATGGGGCGAGCACGTGGTTTAGCTGTGTAAACAAGATAGAGGCATAGATAGGCTTCTCATCCTCAAACCTCCACTACCATGGCCGCACCCTGGCCTCTCCCTCTGTGTGTGACTGTGTGTGTTAACTGAAGGGCATGTGTGTGGGGCATTTTCTCTTTGTTGCCGACACACACACACACACACACACACACACACACACACACAGAACACTGGGGTGGGGGTGATGCGGTTGGGCAGGTATGTGCGAGTAACTGTTCTGTAAATAAGGCCAGGCGATGGGTGATGGATGGGCAGCATGGATGCCCAGTGAGAGGAAACGGCACTGTACTGTAAGGGCGGGTCAAGCGCGTACCCTGTCATCTTCCAGTGGGCGGGGGGTCTGGTGTGTTGTGTGTTGGCCAGGGGTCCCTCTATGTTTTTCCTTTCGATTTCTTTATTCTGTTGGGGTGGTTTAGTTCAGTTCTCGTTTCGGTGCGACTGAACAGTGCCGGGCTGTGTTGAGTGTCAGGCAACAAAAGCCGTCTTTGAGGGGTGAGGCAGAAAGAAGACTTTGACACGTGTACACACAAGTACACAAGCACACCAGTACACCAGTACACCAGTAACACCAGTAAAAGTCCTGATGTCGTGGCTGTCACCCTCCCCCTGATGGCCACATAGCCCTGTGTTCATTGTGTATGTCTATTTTCCTCGTTAGTGTCTTTGCAAAATCACTGCAGACCGCTCTGTCGCATACACTATACGTATAAAATGTGAGCCCTAACCCGATGTGCTTTTTTTGTATTTTTTCCTCTGGCAGCTGGTCGTTCGGGGTGCTGATGTGGGAGATCTTCACCCTGGGGGGCTCTCCGTACCCCGGGATCCCCGTGGAGGAGCTCTTCAAGCTGCTCAAGGAGGGCCACCGCATGGACAAGCCGGCCAACTGCACCAACGAACTGTACGTGGTCTCTCTCTCTCTCTCCCTCCTCCTCTCGTGGCCCTAGATATATGTTCCTAGGATTGTTTGTTTGTTGCTGCCACGGTGTCGCTAAGCAAGGCGTCTAACGCCCATCGGACCGGCGACCATTGTGAATTCCCACACCAACGTGCCGATTTGGCATGGAAGCACACACACGTTGTTCTGGACGGTCTCTCCATCAGATCCATGCATCCCAAGGTCCCTCTGGGGGGGGGGGGGGGGCGGGGCACACACAGCTGCTCCACACTCAGATCGATGTCCTGTTCCACAATAGGGCCTCTCTAGACAACAAACAATGGTGAAACCCTGCTGTGGTCTCCGACTGAACTGACCAGCGAAACACAAGGGGACACTACATCCAGTGTGTGTGTGTGTGTGTGTGTGTGTGTGTGTGTGTGTGTGTGTGTGTGTGTGTGTGTGTGTGTGTGTGTGTGTGTGTGTGTGTGTGTGTGTGTGTGTGTGTGTGTGTGTGTGTGTGTGTGTGTGTGTGTGTGTGTGTGTGTGTCTGTGTGCATGCGTGTTTGCATGGGTGTTTGCGTGTGCAAGTTTGCATGAACACAAAGCATGCAAAAAAAGTACTGAATATTTAGAATTAGGAGAAGCTTTGGTTCCTCGGGTTCTACCTCGGGTTCTACCTCGGGTTCTACCTCGGGTTCTACCTCGGGTCTCTTAGGGGATTTGATGCTGAACCTATTTCCTATCAGGACACACCTGGACCCAGATGCCTTTGATCATTCCAGACACCCCTGACCCCTGGCGGGCAATTTATGGCGGGCAAAGAGACAGCAAATAAACACATGAGTAGTGGTGCATTAAAGCAGACAGAAGAAGTGTGTGTTCTGATGCTAACCCCTCAACTTCCCTTCTATATCTCTCTCTCTCTCTCTCTCTCTCTCTCTCTCTCTCTCTCTCTCTCTCTCGCTCTCTCTCTCGCTCTCGCTCTCGCTCTCGCTCTCTCTCTCTCTCTCTCAGGTACATGATGATGAAAGACTGCTGGCACGCCATCTCTTCCCACAGGCCCTACTTCAAGCAGCTGGTGGAGGATCTAGATCGCATCCTCACCCTCAACACCAATGAGGTAAGAGCAGACAATCCCCCGTCAGTCACAGACTGTTCTCTGTGCGCACAAAACTCCTCTCCAAATGGTTCCAAAGGAAAAATCCAGGGCCTTCTTTTACAGCAAAGGTCAACGCTGGATTTCAAACTGTTAACCGGGTTGCAGTTAGAACCCAAAAAAAATGGTCATAGTTTAACACATTATCCACTCTCTAGACCCCCCCCCCCCCACTTACCATACCATAATATGTGAGATGCAGCGCTCCCATTGGCCAGAGCTCTTAGCCCTTATGCCCTACAACAAGGCCCTGAACAACCAACCCACGTATTGGGGACCCACCTAACCAGCTTCCACCGGCCCCCCAAATTAAACCAAAGCCATTCTCTTTCGGAGCCTGGCCCTGGTCAGCTCTGGAGGGGTCACGTCCCTTTTCCCTTTTCCCTTTTTCCCTCCCCTTCACCCAGAACCCCCTCCC
>CM051018.1:9203189-9205689 GCA_027704905.1 Muraenolepis orangiensis
CCCCCCCCCTGCCCCTCCACCCCCTCGCCCCCCCCCTGGGGAAATGCATGCTGGACCGTAGGGAAGTCGAACCGTGGACTGAACTGACCTGAGGCCAAGTGAAGGACGATAAATAGGAAGCTATTAGTTTGGCGCAGGAGAGTAGACTTAACAGATACGGCGGCGCAGACGGAGGACAGCTAGCTGACAGGCGGAGACACTGCCACCTGGGTATTTTTGTAATATTGTCGCATTTCTTTTTACTCCCCTCGGTAAGCCCGCGCAGATGATGGCGGGCGACAATACACACAGTATAATTGTATAGTGCTGGGTATATTTGTAAATATATTCAAAAATGTATAAATATATATATTATATATTTACAGCGAATTATTTTTTTGTATGGACTCCACAATAACTCTCCTCTCACGGTTCCCCTCTCCTTTCTCCTCACACATATACACACACACACACACACACACACACACACACACACACACACACACACACACACACACACACACACACACGTACATGGACACATGGGCACACACATATACACACACACACACATGGGCACACACACACATATATACACACACGTACATGGACACACGGTTCACACATGTACACACACACACACACATGGGCACACACACACACACCCACACATATATACACATACACACACACACACATATATATACATATACACACACACACATGGGCACACACACACACACATATATACACACACACACACCTGTCACCATGGCAACCATATCAGAATTATCACCAACTCTTGTTTCTCTATCACTCAGTAACACAGTGATAGGCGTTCAGGGACCAAGGTCGCATGTTAATTTATTTACTTACATTTCTATTTTTTGGGGGAGAATAAGAATCAACAACTGAAAAAAACAATTATGGAACAAATGATTTTTATTAATGATGCTGGTAATACATGAATAATCCATTAAAATGTACGGTAAATTAAGATGATCTTTTGGCAGTAATAGAACAAAAAAAATAAGCAAATTTTAGTGCGTTTGAAAGATGCAGGTTTTTGTAAGTTTTTATATATGAATGTGAATATTAAGTTAAATTTTAAATAATGTACATTTTATAGTCGGCTAATCCTTTGTATGTAGATGTTTCATTTCTGTTCATTCATCATTTGACTCTTTTCTTAGGTTTTACAATAGGAAATGAGAGGACTTCTGGATATTCATAAGTGATTCAAAGAGAGAGAGCGAGAAACAGAGAAAGAAAGAGAGAGAGAGAGAGAGAGAGAGAGAGAGAGGGAAATAGCAATCTGCGCCATTATTTAGAACAAAATATAGATTCTAAATTTATTTTACAGAATGGAAAGTTGAAAAACAAAGTATTAAATTGTTCAAATGTTTTTCACTTTTTTTTTTTTTTTTTTTCTACTGGACCAACTTTAAGCTGTTCTGTTTGCAAGTGTTTGTGCCACATTTGCGGAATAAAAAATGCAAACAATGATTGTTTTATTTTAATATTTGTACTATTATTCATCTCTTTCTGACACGGACACGGCATACAAGTACAGCAGAGGACTTACAGCTGCTGCAAGAATCTCTCTCTCTTGGAATACTAATGATTTGCGGTGGGAGAGCAGTTTAGTTTGTGTTTTTTGGAGTACGGGATTTACATAGTAGTCATCACGTAGCCCGGGCTGAGAACAAACTAACAGAACGCACGCAATCAATAGTGGAGCCACTGCAAATAGTAGCTGCTGCCCCGCCATGTTTCTCTCTTAATAACAGCCAGATTTGGTGGGAATCGAGAGAAACAAGGGTTTTGGTTTAGCGTAAAGTTAAAATGTTGTCACCAATTTTCATGGAGAGAGAGAGAGAGAGAGAGAGACCTGTGCTCCTTTTCATGGTGAAAGTACCTCAGGTCATGAATCAGCATTCACAGCTAAGCCTGCTAGCTGCAGGCTGATCGGCCCCTCAGATAGGATTGATTGATTACTTTACTATTTTTTTCAAAATTTAATTTCGCCAATTGAAGTACTTGATTTATCCAATTCTAACTGGTACGCCAATCGTACCAGTGATTTATCAGTCCGGGTACAATTACTAATGGCAGCTTGGACATCTGGTCATATTTAGCAAATTAGATTGTGATGCTTATCGGACAAAGCACATAACATTGTTACAGAACTCCTCCGCGTGGCTCTATGACGGCACCACATCTCAAAGCATGTGAACGTACACTGTGACTCCTCCATTCGCAACGTCACCCTCAACCACGCACAGCTTTTCGCACAATGAACGCTTCAACGGCTAAATGTAATTGGCCACAATTTACCTTACTTCAAAAGGACTGCGCTCGTGTTTTTAGATATATGTTCTCAAAAGAACCCTTTGTCTGCCTCGATGAAAATATGGATCACCAGGCCTTGACTTGCTCTGATGTCTGATGACACACACACACGCACACAGACACACACACACAGACACACACACACAGACACACACACACACACACACAC
>CM051018.1:9210689-9228189 GCA_027704905.1 Muraenolepis orangiensis
AGTAGTTGCAGTAATAGTAATATTAGTAGTAGTAGTAGTAGTAGTAGTAGTAGTAGTAGTAGTAGTAGTAGTAGTGGAAGAACAATTAATAATAGTGGTGGTAGCATTGTTAGTAATAGTATTAGTAGTAGTAGTATATAGTAGTATTAGTATAAAGTAGTATTAGTAGAAATAGTAGTAGTAGTAGAAGTAGTAGAAGAAGTAGTAATAGTAGTGGTAGCAGTTGTAGTAGTAGTAGTAATACTCATTTTGATATGGAGTGATAAAGCTGACGATAAGACAGCATATTGTATATAAAAAAAAAAACATTTTATGGTACAACGCCTCATATAAAAAGAGAACTATTTAGGAAGTGAGTTGAGTACAGTTTGAGAAGAGCTCCGCCCCCATGGACTGGCTCCTCCCCCCGGTTGGGTCACGGTGTGGAGGCCTTGTGTCCGTGGACACGGACAGTGACAGAGCGCTCTGTTGGGCCGTCTGCCTGTTTACAGTAAAACGTCCCGGGCCCCACGGTCCAGCCTTCTGTGTCATGAGACTGGATGGGAAGATATACGGCTGTGTGTGTGTGTGTGTGTGTGTGTGTGTGTGTGTGTGTGTGTGTGTGTGTGTGTGTGTGTGTGTGTGTACACACACACATACACACACACAGGACAGTTAAACACTCCAACGCTGTTACTGTCATGAGCAAACACAGAACCAGGTCAATAAAACCCGCTGTAAAAAAAAATAAAAAAACCAGCCCATAAATTTGGTTTAATTGAAACTGTGCCGAAGTGCAGTTCATCAAGGCTATGGCTCCCTAGAGGGGCTGCACAGGCACACACACACACACACACACACACACACACACACACACACACACACATTAAGACACACACACACACACACACACACACGCACACACACACACACACACACACACACACACACACACACACACACACACACACACACGCACACGCACAGGCTGTTCCAATAGGGTGGAGGAGGAACAGGAAGAGGAAGTGAAATAAGGGAGGATATTATAAATGCAGGCGGGTCCTGTGTGTGCTTAAGCTAACGTAAACTAAAAACACACAGAAAAACAAAACCAAGTAGCAGAATATAAAAATTGGGTGCTATTTTAAATGTTGCCTCACAGTGTCAGATTTGACTAGTCTGTCTTCTTGAAGAGCGTACCTGTATGGACATGTAAGATTGAGGTGTGTGTGTGTGTGTGTGTGTGTGTGTGTGTGGTGTGTGTGTGTGTGTGTGTGTGTGTGTGTGTGTGTGTGTGTGTGACCACGTTCACCACTGGCTCTCTGATTGGCTGGATTTCCGTCCAGAACTGTCTGCAATTCTGTTCAGCCCTTGCCTGCATGCCAACGTAAAACAACAACCTATTGGTTAAAAAACAGCTTTGTTGAAAAAAAAATGATACGTCTTCACAATTAATATCACACCGATTGAAAAGAAGATTACATCCTGACACACCTCTCTTCAATCAGCCAATGAGAACTACCTCCTACCCCCAAAGGACCAATCACCGCTTTGTCGACTGCATGCCTTTTCAAATGCATCATCACCATCCCCACCCCTGTCCACCACCCAGCCTCTTCACCCACCCCCGTCCACCACCCAGCCTCTTCACCCACCCCCCGTCCACCACCCAGCCTCTTCACCCACCCCCCGTCCACCACCCAGCCTCTTCACCCACCCCCTGTCCACCACCCAGCCTCTACACCCACCCCCTGTCCACCACCCAGCCTCTTCACCCACCCCCGTCCACCACCCATCCTCTTCACCCACCCCCGTCCACCACCCAGCCTCTTCACCCACCCCCGTCCACCACCCAGCCTCTCCACCCAGCCTCTTCAAATAGATGCCCAGCAGCAGTTACAGTTGTCCATCACCACCAGCCTGGATTGTCACGGTTTACTGTGTCTATTAACACAGTATACACAGTTAGCATCATCGCCATTAGCTGCTTTCAGACTGGGAGGAACTAGGAACTATGGGGACCTTTGGGAGGACTAGTTCCTTCAAGGACTTTTTTATGTTTTTGCATTCGCACCGCCAATAGGAACGTCCCGTCAACGTCATTGACGGGGGAATGCTAGTGAATATTTTTACATTTCGGCTGGACGTTTCAAACCCGCGTTGAATTACCTTCGCGGTCGGCCCAACTTCTGTCTGTGTTTTGTTATGTTTCTTCCGCTCCTTTACCGTTAAAGTGCTGTTTTTGTTCCGTATTTTTGACAGTTTACGGTAAACACAGCTAAAGGGTATTTAAAAATGGCGGTTGTGATGGTGTATTGGCTCGTGTTCGACCAATCACCATCTTCCTAAGTTACCAAAGGTTCCTCTTTTGCTGGGAGAGTACCTTGCTCTGAAGTCGGAGCTAAAAAAGACCCTCAAAACAGCGTTCTGGGAACTACGATGGTTCCTATAGGTCCTGTGGTGCCAACACCACAAAAAAAGAGGACAGTTCCTCCAATAGTTCTTAGAACCATGAAAAGGTCCCTGCGGTCCGAAATCACCTCATGTTGACACTAATGGGCGCGTTGTTGGGCCTACGTTTGTGTCGACAACGCCAACGTTCCCCTTCAACTGTTCTCTTTGGTGAATCCCTACTTCCCCTATCTGATACAGACTGTGTCCCCCCCCCCCCCCCCCCCCCGCCCTCCCGCCCCCTCTCCCTCTCTCTCTCCCCCACTAGTGTAGTACTGAAGTTCCCTATAGGCCTAGCTAGTGATGAGTGTGTGTTGCGCGGGAGTGTTCAGATGAAGGAGAGTTCTAGAATTCTTTCTAGTCTTTAATCTTCTCCTCTCTCTCTCTCTCTCTCTCTCTCTCTCTCTCTCTCTCTCTCTCTCTCTCTCTCTCTCTCTCTCTCTCTCCCCCTGTGTGTGTCTCTCTCCTCTCTCTCTCTCTCTCTCTCTCTCTCTCCCCTGTGTGTGTGTGTGTGTGTGTGTCTCTCTCTCTCTCCCCTTGTGTGTGTGTGTGTCTCTCTCTCTCTCTCTCTCTCTCTCTCTCTCTCTCTCTCCCCTGTGTGTGTGTGTGTGTGTGTGTCTCTCTCTCTCTCTCTCTCTCCCCCTGTGTGTGTGTGTGTGTGTGTGTGTGTGTGTGTGTCTCTCTCTCTCTCTCTCTCCCCCTGTGTGTGTGTGTGTGTGTGTGTGTGTGTGTGTGTGTGTGTGTGTGTGTGTGTGTGTGTGTGTGTGTCTCTCTCGTTACAGTAAGGGGGGGGGGGGGTAGAGGGGGATCATTAAAGAGTTGTGTCAGTGTCAGGCGTGTGCTGTGTCCTGCCTGGGCAAGACAGAATAATTACAGCTCCTGACTTAATCACTTACCTCAAAGCTCCTCGCTGCCAAAGTCATTATTTCTCTCTCTCTCTCTCTCTCTCTCTCTCTCTCTCTCTCTCTCTCTCTCTCTCTCTCTCTCTCTCTCTCTCTCTCTCTCTCTCTCTCTCTCTCTCTCTCTCTCTCTCTCACTTTTCCCTGCCAATAGCCAAGCTGCTGTGTTTCTTTTTCAGCGGGAGACAATGGAGGGTGCGGAGCAGCAGAGAGAGCAGCAGAGAGAGGCAGAGAGAGCAGCAGAGAGAGCAGCAGAGAGAGCTGAGATAGCTGTGGCACGCAGCGCGGAGCACACGGTCGCAGGCTAGCTGCAGGCTAATGCTCGCAGAGGCGTTGCTTTGAGTTCACGTTGAGGTTAGCGCCGTCTCCCCCCCCCTGCCCCCCCCCCCCCACAGAGAGACAGTGGTGGTGTCTTCTATCACGGCTTGCACAAACACAAGCTCTTTGTTTATTTATTTATTTTTTAGGTGGAAGGGGGGGAGGGGGGGGGGGGGGCTGCATGTAGGAAAGGTTAGTGGTAGTGGTGGTTTTTTTGGGGGTTTGGCGCGCGAGTGATGTAAGCTGTTTTGGGCGGCAACTGGAACTGGAGATGCAATGTTTTTCAGTGTTGCTGTGGGCATTTTTTTGCAGTTGTGTCACGGTAGTTAGTAAAACAACAACAAAATAATGAGCAGCTATTAACCGCTCCACCGAGTAACAGCCTAATGTGACCTTACGCTACCATGCCGCTTTATATCTTTTATTTTTTGTTGTTACTTTACAACACACAGACTAGCTTTGATTAGCTTTGACTAGATTTGTGTCTTTAGAAAGCATTTGCATCGACAAGGCAAACATATATATCCCCCCCCCCATTTTGACCTACCCTGCAGGGTGTGTCCCAATCAAGGAGCAAATCAAAGCCACGCCCTTGTAGATAATGTAGTGTACATTTGCAGCTTACTTCTACTATTCGACTATTTCTATTTCGCTTTTCCTTGGGGTGTAGTCAGCACTGGGGGCCTCAGCTCAATGTCGAACATTGAGCCATTTCGTAAACTGTACCTGTGATAAACATACTGTAGAATACAAAAGGAAATTTCCCTAATGGAATTCAAGCTGCAGCAGTAGGACTATATTATGGCTTGCTTAGAAAATAGATTCCAATTGCAGCTTATCAACAAAATGACCGAAACACACCACGCTTTGGCATCGTCTAAGTTCATGACCATACCTCGTTATAAAGAAGATTGCTCATGTGACTTGAAAGTGTTCTGAAGATATGTTCAAATCCCCACTTAACTTTAATAAGAGTTAATCTTTCCTTGTAACAGGCTCGGCTACTGCACAGCTGTAAAGTCTCATGGCTTTACAACTCTACATGATTTCCCCGTAGATCAGACTGGTGTCAATGTATTACTCATTTGAATTTGTGAACCCAGAAAAAAAAACCCCTGTATCCCAAAATGTAGCCGTGTATTCTCAATTTAATTCCGCAAACGTAATTTTTCTATGTGATGATAAGGTCGGAATATTGTTTTAGCCAGAAGTTGCCTGTCACAGTATTTTTCATTTTAGCCGTGTGTTTTTCCGCTGCCGTGGACACATTGAACTTGTTTGCAGTGTCTGTGTACTCCAATTCACTTTTCATGCATTCACTGAAGCGTCTGCAGTTTTTCTACTCGGAGATGGAGGAAAATATAAAGTGGAGGGGTTTGAACCACAGCTCCGTTTCTGCGGTGAGTACTTTCCCTCCCAGGTTGCATGAGGGGGCCTGGCCCTCAACACAGACCTGGAGGAAAAGGGAGAGGGGAGTTGCGGAGCCCTGAAAAGGATCTTTGTGCTGGGTTAGAGCAGCCCCCCAGCCTGAGGCCTGTCGGAGGTTGTGGTTCTAGGCCCAGGGCCAGGCCCTCCAGAAACCTCTGGCTGGTGTGGCATACTGCCCGAGGGCCATCTGGGCCGCCGGGGTGAACACCCCTCATCTCGGAGGGCCTCGGTCCGCCCGTTCTGAGCCTGAGATTGGGCTCCTCGTGGCTTAGGACAAGCGAGCCAGGGTTGAGACACTCCGGAGGGCTGAGAAAATAAATGTACGCAAGCTTCTCTGGAGCTGGATACTGTGGGAGCGGTCCCAGAACGCCCTCCTGCCGAGTGCCTAGAACACAGTCAGGCTTGTGGGCGATGGAGTAAGCAGCTCTCACAGAACGCTTAATCCTCCGTGATGAGTCTAACCTGTCCCGACGACGACGGCGGGCCTAGCATCTCATGTTACCACCTTTTCATTTGATGTGTAGTAAAGTACTAAAAGTGCATTTAGAAACTCGTTCTAACCCCTAAAGTTGCATTAAGCAGCACACGGGCCACGATGTGAGAGCTACATCAAAAGGAACCACCACAGAAAGTAGTAAAGAGATAGTGATTCATGGATAAAGTGATTCCTGATGTTGGTGTAATACACTTGGCCGCCAACCGCCGAGGACAGAGGGAATTGTTCACACACTCTTGCACAAGTGATCGGGGTAAAGCAGACACAGTGCTGTCTTTGTGATTCTTTCATTTGGATTAGTTTTATTTGCCAATTGGACCGAGACCCATTAACACAAAGCTACAGTAGCTGCCATAAAGAAGAAGGGATGGACAGGACAGGATTTTGTACCGCGTCCACCTGGGTTCACATGCAAGGCGAGGTTCGATTGGTTCCACACAGGGCCTCAAACAGCCCTGCCAACGTACAAGAGAGGAAATCAAAAGTTTCGCTCTCCTTCCCCCTCCACCCGGCCACCCGTCCAACTGGAAAGCGCGATAATCCACGGTACTTATAGACGGAGGAAAACGTGAACCATATTGTGTAGGGTTACTGTACGTCTATAGCCGCCCCCCCCCCCCCCCCCCTCCCTCCCTTCATTCTTCTCTCCTCAAGAGAGGAAAATGCTTCAGCTTTTTGGAGCTGAGCCAAGCCAAGCAAATATGAAGTCCAAATCTTTTTTTGCTTTTCTTTTATTTAAACGTATGATCCTCAGTCACACAGAGGGAAGGGAGGGGGGGGGGGGTGGGGAGGAGGAGAGAGCATCCAACAAGCCCCATATTTGTTGTCTTTGCTCTCTCTCCTCTGCTGGACATACAGTGATTTATCCCATCCCCGTCTGGGGCAAGGCGCTTACCCCCAATTCACTGTGGTAGATCGAGACGGAACGAGAGGTAAAGAGGTGCGATCAGAGCCAGAGAAGAAACGGCAAATCCAGGAGAGAGGAGAGAGGATTCCATCTAGGGCCAAAAAACCAAGAAGAAGAAGAAAACAAATGGAATGCATTCCTTTCATACCCTCAGTCCCAATGGGGGATGAGAGATGGTACATGTGCCTGTCTCTTATGAAGTGAATATCATTTGTCGTGTTCAGATCATCAGACGTTACGGTCTTCCCTGTTGGGATCCACTTGTCCGGGCTGTCCGTGTCTTTTGGTTTTTTTCCATGCATTTCAAATGTCAAGGAACAGCATCCTACTTTCTATATGGCTCTGATGATGATTGTTAGCCAAGGATGATCAACACTCGCCTGTGCTCCTCCTGCTGCTTGCCTGCAGCCTATGTGTGTGCGTGTGTGTGTGGGTACATGTGTGTGGGTGCATGCATGCGTGCGCGTGTGTACATGTGTGTGCATGTGTGTGCATGTGGCCCCACCACCAGCACCACCTCCCAAGGTCAGCTTGGTAGGAACCACTCGATTTGCCCCTGTTGTTTACAGTAGTGCTAAGTGTGTACCCCTCCATGATCAGTCACCGCCATAATCCTCCCTCAGCTCCCCACGGAGGCCTGGAGTGTGTGTGTGTGTGTGTGTGTGTGTGTGTGTGTGTGTGTGTGTGTGTGTGTGTGTGTATGTGTGTGTGTGTGTGTGTGTGTGTGTGTGTGTGTGTGTGTGTGTGGGTGGGTGGGTGGGTGGGTGTGTGTGTGTGTGTGTGTGTGTGTGTGTGTGTGTGTGTGTGTGTGTGTGTGTGTGTGTGGGTGTGTGTGGGTGTAATGTGTGTAAGTGGACATGGGTGACGGCAGACAGGGAGCGGCCCGCCAGCCCACCCATTTCAGCCATTTGGGGAATTTGAGAGAGAGAGAAAGAGAAAGAGAGAGAGAGAGAGAGAGAGAGAGAGAGAGAGAGAGAGAGAGAGAGAGAGAGAGAGAGAGAGAGAGAGAGAGAGAGAGAGAGAGAGAGAGAGAGAGAGAGAGAGAGAGAGAGAGAGCAGGAGAGGGCGGGAGAGAGCGAAACAAATCAGAAGACCAAGCAAATCACTTTGACCTTTTTCTGCTTTTTCCATACTTTCTACCCCCGGCTACGCCTCCCCTCTCATTTTCTTCTTGAGGTTATTTTATTTCATGACACCTTGTAAAAAGAGGTCTTTACAGTCTTCCCAAGGTCATTGACTGGGATTGCGGTGAGGTGGCTGCTGGGAGTTATGTAGCCGTTTATATATCTAAAAGGGGGCTCAGGGCAATGTGGCAGGAGAGCATCTCCAGAGGACCACACCGTAAGCACCGTAAAAACCAGGAAGCACTCGTTAACCTGACTTGCCTCTCTCCTGGATTTCAAACCTTTTGTAGCTTTTTTTCCCGGGGATGAAAAATACATTTTTGATTGGGTGACAGAAGAACTGTTCTCCCACTCTTTTTCCCGACCTTGGCTTGTCGTCAGCCTGGCTTCACAATCGCCTCGTCAAGAGACACATTCGCCTCATGTCGAGTGAGCACACGATACACAACAAAATAAGACATTGACGGCGACCAATGTGGAAGACGTGGGGAGATGTGTAGACCATCGTGTCAACAACACTGACTCTTACTTGGAAGGCTACAACAGAGGACGTTGCCACGAGACAAACAAACCCTAGAGTTTATTACACAAACAACGGGATTATCTCTAGTCAAATTGTGTTTAAATGTCAATAAAAGGTTACGGAAAGCTTACTTTAAGTCGTCTGAACTGTCTTTTAAAGAGCGATTTGATCAGTGGTTCTCCACCCTAATTCGCACCGCGGACCAATTGTTAACATGCCAGCAGAGTCACCACCCTATATAGCAAAGCAGAGGTTGTCAACCTTTTTCTCAGGCGACCCATGTTTTTTCATATTTTTTTAAAGCGACCCAAATAACAATACCAATAAATCTTAATTTAAATGCAATCAAATCTAGTCAAGTCTCAAAAATACAAAAATAAACATGAATAACTTAATGAGAAGGTTGTGTGAAAGTGAAAGCAAAGTGTTTTTAAAGGACAATGCATGCATAGTCGATTTATAGATCAACAAATACAGCAACGTGTGTGTTTTGTAATTATAACGTATTGTAATTCCTCGGTCGTCCAGCGGGAGGCAGTGATCCACCTTTTTCTTCAATTTTTCTTGACAGAAGAAGAACGTCTGCGTTATTTCGTCTGTGGCCAAACTAAACTTTGTAAACCTGGTAAGTCGTGACAACAACAATATAACGAGCTATGAATAAAATCATTATATTGTCTGCAACCGATATTATGTCTCCTCTATGAATCCATAGAGATGTTTGTGTCACAGGACGTTGTATTTAGCAGTAGTTTCAACATTAACACGGCAGTGTTAGCGTGCTAGTTAGCCACCAGCTAACAAGGAGCTCCTTTTAACTTTAAAGTTATTAACCCTCTCTAACTTCACGCCCCAATGTCCCAATGGCCATGTTAGTGTTCACTATGTTCCCCGACCCTTTCCATCGAGTTAATATTGAATAAGTTACTTATATTATCCGCCTAAACTGTACAGGTCAACGCTGTGTGATGATGAATGTGTGGTTGTGTTTGTTGTGTCTGAGATAACGTTGACAAGAAATATTAATGTAACATGTCGCTGTGTATTAAGATTTAATCTTAATTTACATTGAATCTACTTTCTGTTAATTGTAGTGTTTTTGTTCATTAGAATTATTAATTATCTATTTTTAATTATATTACTGTCCTGTAGTTTATGATGTGGCACATTTCCCGTCTGGGAATATAAAGTACATATTTTCTTGGCTCATAAGTCAAGGTGATAAACCTCATCTCCCATTATGCTCTGCTCCTCCCAGAGCCTTACATTGTGTGTTTTGTCTCTAGTGGTTGACCTGTGACCTGTAGCATGGCGGCTGCCAAGCTGCTGCTGGACTCCAGTATCAGGGCATGGGTGGTGCAGCGCATGGCCTTCATCACCATCACCATCATGTGTGTGCTGTGTGACTCGGTCAGCCAGCTGCTCCTCCACACCGACCAGAAGATGGACCTGGAGCAGGTCTCTGACAGGTGACTGTTACTCTATCATCTCAACGTTGATATGAATGTGTAGTCTAGTGGTTATGGAGTTCCACTCTCAACCAAAAACTAAACTTTGCTCAACCAAAAACTAAACTTTGGGATATGATCCTATTCTGTGTTTACAAAATTATCAAATGGACCGGATTAAACTGATACTCCATGGCTACTGATGTTTACTATAGTTTTTCAAAATAGTCCTTACATTGTGTTGATAAATATGTTTAAATTGAATGCAATAAGCAGCTCTTATTTAGAGATTACTGAAGTCTGACCTGGTATCCTAAACCTAAAGAGAAGTAATGAGCAAAATAATAGTTCAATCTAAGACCATTATGTCAGACAAAATAAAGTTCAGCGAGAGAAGTCATTGATCTTAAAAGAAGTCTATTTCTTGGAAGATGAATTTAAGAAAATGGTCAAGCTCATACTGATTGTACATACTGTAGATTGAGCTCAGTTTTTTTCTGGGAGAAATAGGCTAGACGAAGATAAGATCTTATTTTGAAATGTCCTTTTCTCTGGGAGTAAGCACTGATTTGACTTGCTAGAATTTTAATTGGTGTCTTTTTGATATATAGTTGGCAATTTGTGCTGTGAAAGCTGTTCTTTTTACATGTTCATGAGGTGGTCTGACCACAAATCTACATACTGCCTAGCCTGGGCAGCTAGTGATAATTCAGTTCTTCACATGACAATATAGGTTTATTATAAAGATAAATGATGCATGAATGACTCAATGACGCAGTACCTCATCGGGTCTCACTATCAATTTTGACACTGTTTTAGTGGGTCATTTTAGGAGACAAGCCAAACTGAATTGAAATGGATTGTGATCTGAGGGGTGAGAAGTGTTGTTTTGATGAAAAACAGCTATTAAGCGATTACTCCATTGATGATGAAAATCGAATAGAAGTTGAATGCACAGTGGCTAGTACTACCAAACAGAATTTAAATTTAGTAAGATTTGAGGGAGATTGTTTTTTTGTTTAAAGTATATTTACCTGTATTTAATTAAAATAAGACATACTATCATATAGTAAAACCATTTATGTGTGTAAATTATCTTAAGTAAAGAGACAATTAAGTAAATCTTGTCACTTTCAGCCATGCTCTCTGTTTGATTGGCGTCATGCATCTGGAACGCTTTAAGGTGTTTTTTGAGTTTCAAGTCTGAAATATATAAAATATAGTTGTCTGGAACGAGGAATTAATGAATGACAAGATGGATCCTTGCATGATTGGGTATTCACCAGCGCAGCGATCTCTGCTGATTGGTTCACAGAGCGTCTGGCTAGACCCGCCCTAAGGGAGGATCAGCCTCCCTTACCGCCGTACACGCTCATGTTAAAATACAGGACTCACCGGCCGCTCAGGTCCGACAGTTTTATAATCGACTTCAATGGGGTACTTGGGGAGGACATTTTCAATTGCAGTAGGGGGTGCGGTTTGTATTTTTATATATATAAAACTAGCAAAATACGCACTTCAAATATTTCATATAATGTGTTAATTACCGGTAGTAATTGGGTTACTAGTATGAAGATATTCTTAATAATTGATTATTTATAATTTATTCATATTGTATTATGTATATTGCATGAAAGTATGAAACTATACTAGTATTAATATAATAATAATATATTTAGATCTTTATAAATATATATGTGTATAAGCAATGTAATGAGTATTGACATTAAGTTGTTACTATATTAATATAAAGTTACTGTATAATGGTATAATTCTATCAATTTGCTTCCTGTGTGTAGCTGCTGACCAATCACGGGTATTGCAGGACCAGATCACCGGCACTGCCATGGCGATGCCCCCTGTGTGTGCCTGGCAGACCTCTCGAACTGGATGACGATGCACCACCTAAAGCTCAACTTGGACAAGGGCTAGTGTTCTTCCCGGCAAAGGGCTGTCCGCAACGAGACTCATCTTGATGATGCTGTGGTGACACCTACTCAGACTGCAAGGAATCTGGGTGTGACTGGACGACCAACTGTCGTTCTCAGCAAACATTGCATCGGTGACACGCTCCTGCAGATTCCTCTTCTACAACATCAGGAGGTTTCGGTCTTTTCTGATTGAAAAGGCTGCACAGGTTCTCATCCAGGCTGTTGAATTTTCCTCGCTTACTGACTGACTGCAGCGATTTGATTGGTTGAGTAGTGTCACGTGGGTTTGAGTTGTGGCCCCGTGTCGTAAAGGCTAGAAAAGATGCGCCGGTTAAAATTGTTCAAAGAGTTATTGGTGCAATTTCAGACAGACCGTGGAAAACCACCTACCTGGCTACGTGCCTGGTGAAATATGCAGACATATTTCACGTGTAGACACACAGGGAGGTGTATACATACATACATACATGCCTTTAAACATATATTATTATTATTATTTTATTTTTTTGGCAACCCTTTTTTAATGTCCCGTGACCTACCTGAGGGTCGCGGACCCAGGTGAACCAGTGACAGGGACTTTCAGTCAGGGGCTTTTTGTTTTCATGAACTTCTGTGTGAATATAAACCCGCCAGAGACTTCTGACCCCTGTTTGATTCATCACAGACACTAATGTGTCTCTTTACAATCATCGGCTAAATTAAACACACCTATAAATACTCTGAAGTGAGTGAGTGCCTCGAGGTTTACTGTTGTCTGTCTGTAGGTAAAGTGTTAGAGATTCCGTGCCAAAAGAGAGACTCTTCTAAACAGTTTGTGTGTTTATTATTTAGACTGGAGCTTTGAATGTGTCCGTCTGCGGACTGAATATCATTGAAAAAAAATGGTACTCTGTGGCTACTCTGGGACAGAGACGGGCAAAACCCTCGCAATTCACCGTGGTGTGGAATATACCGTTAAAGACAAATTAGCATGAGGCGCTAAATGGGAAAGCCACGTGTGTGTGTGAGAGAGAGAGAGAGAGAGAGAGAGAGAGAGAGAGAGAGAGAGAGAGAGAGAGAGAGAGAGAGAGAGAGAGAGAGAGAGAGAGAGAGAGAGAGAGAGAGAGAGGGGAAAATAAGGGTGACTATGTTGTATGGTATTGTAATCAAGTAGGTGCTGCTCATTAACCTCTCCTTACCCTTTCCCCACCTCTCTCTCTCTCTCTCTCTCTCTCTCTCTCTCTCTCTCTCTCTCTCTCTCTCTCTCTCTCGCTCTCTCGCTCTCTCTCTCTCGCTCTCTCTCTCTCCTCTCGCTCTCTCTCTCTCTCTCTCTCTCTCTCTCTCTCTCTCTCATAGTCCCCCAAGATGCAGGGCTGCCTGTATAATGTCCACTGTAAGCCAATGAGGAGGGCCCCTTCCAGAGGTGTCTGACAGCCATGGTTTAAATCACATTCTGAATACGATTTACACACTCTGGCTCCACACAGGGCTGTGGGGGGAGGGACTAGCACGAGGAATGCCACAATGAAAACAACATCCCCTTCCAGTTTTTCCACTTCCCATCATATATTTTATTGAATGACACAGTGGAATATGTGATACTATGTCATTCAACAGGACCAAAATATATGAGATGATCTATTCAGGAGGGTTGTGATGCGACCCACTGGAACATATGATACGATACATCACCGGGGCTCGAGGAAGTGTAGTTCGGGAAATTGTACATTGTATAGGTCCAGAGAAAATCGTCTGGGAACGCGCCCCGCCCAAGACCGATGACACATATGCAAACTCATCACATTACATTACATTACAGTCATTTAGCTGATGCTTTTGTCCAAAGCGACTTACAATAGTGCATTCAGCAAGAGTAGGTAAGAGAACAACTCGTCACCAGAAGTCAGAAGGGGATTTCATTCCTAACAAGTTTCCAAGAACTGAACCAGTGCTCATTTTAAAGTGCAATACGTTGGCAAAGAATATCTAACTAACTAACAAGCAAACAATCTACTAAGTAAGACGCTAGTCAAGCTGGTAAGAAGTGATGGAGGATGGATCTGGGTAGAGTTTTTCCCGAAAGAGGTGAGTTTTCAGCCTGCGGTGAGAGATGGGCAGTGACTCTGCGGTCCTGACATCCGTGAGGAGTTCATTCCACCAATTTGGGGCCACAGGACAGAGAAGAGCCTTGACCATGGAGATCGGCTGCAAGGGCCCCTAAGAGAGGGGGCAAGCAGACGCCCAGAAGTAGCAGAGCGAAGTGGACGGGCAGGGATGTAGGGCTTGAACATTGCCTGCAGGGAGGAAGGAGCGCAAAAAGGAAATCACATTTAAAACTCAATTGTTTTAAAAAAAAAATTTGTGCCTATACCTCAATTAAACATTTAAATAATAGTAACCTGAGGCTGAAGAGGTTGTGCAAATAGGTGGTCTAAAATGGTGTTCTAATCACTGGTTGATATGTGCAGTATGTGTAGTGTGCAATATGTGGAATGAAATATGTGTAAATTGTGTTGATTTGCTCCGGTATGTGCAACAATAACTGCTTGACAAGCATCAACTCAATACACTCCATTTTCATCATTTTCTTCTGACATCGCCTCCTCTTTAACCGTTTTCCGTGGATTTTGGATTTTCCCCGACCAATCACGACTCCCCGACTCTCATCCTATACTTAACTCTGATTTTCAAATGTTCATCTTTTTGATCTCTCTTTTTTTCCCTCATTCCCTCACTCATTCTCTCCATCACCAATACAATGATATATCAACATTTTTGAAATACAATTTTATATATTTTATAATATTATAATAAAAATCAAATACCCTTATAAGTAACCAATTTGGTAATTTTCTCAGTAATACAATCATCTTACACTGATATATCGCACAATATATCTAAACTGATGTTCAATCTCTTTGGATTTATATACTGTATGTTGGATGTTGGATAGAGAGAGAGAGAGAGAGAGATAAGTAATCACCAGAAAGTGATTTCTGGTGATTATTTTTGAATATAGTTGCATATTTTGGATGTCTAGCAGCAAACAATTGTGGTTTTATTGGTTTGCATGTAAACCCTCATCGCTACTCTTCCAGAATTCCTCTCTCTCTCTCTCTCTCTCTCTCTCTCTCTCTCTCTCTCTCTCTCTCTCTCTCTCTCTCTCTCTCTAAGTCTGTACTTTTCCTTATTGGATTACTCTCAGGCGTCTGCCTGACTAGCTCTCTCTCCTTCCCACGACAAATAAATAAACTGAAATGAACAAATCTAAGGAGTGGGAAGTGATTCGCTGACAAGCGGCTTTTCCAACATGGCTTCTCTCAAAATCTCTTTTGGTAACGGGATTTTAATTATGTAAACGCACCATGCCATGTACATATACATATACACACACACACACACACACACACACACACACACACACACACACACACACACACGCACAACAACATAAACACACGTTGGCCCGTGCTCCTCACCCACAGCCTAGTGTGAAACAAACATAGCATGGAACAACAAGAAGGAAAAATGGCTACCGCAAGTTCCCCAGAGAGTCCAGCCACTGACCACTGGCTCTTGTCCGGGTACCAGACAAGAGCCAATCCTTCTCTCTCTTTCTGGGGTTGACCCGCAGAAAGAGAACGAAGGGAAGAGAAGAAGTACAGAGGGCCTCCCACTGTTTAAGACTTTTCCAGTCATAAACGGACCAAAGAATAGTACAACACACTCCACAACCAGGAATGTGGTTAGCATCCAGCATGAGCGTACTGTATGTCAACACACACACACACACACACACACACACACACACACACACACACACACACACACACACACACACACACACACACACACACACACACACACACACACACACACACACACACACACACACACACACACACACACACACACACACACACACACAATAGCACTCTCCTTGAAAGCCCAACAACTTTTTGGAAACAGCAAAAGCCCAGCAACGCTATTCACACTCTGCGAAGAAGACCCGCCCTACTCTACCTCTGATTGGCTCTGACTCTGATATTCTTACCCTATCCCTAACCGTCTCACTCCTCATATCTTAACCTAACCAATCCAACCAATTAAAGCAACGAGTAATAGCCAATCAGGCAGAGATGCGCGAGTGGGTTGAAAATACGAAACAAATCTACGGTAGCCCTGAAGTGCAAATCACAACCACAATAGTTACCTGATTTGGCGTGTGTGTTTTCAGATTTGGAGTTGTTTTCTTAATGTGGTTGTAATTTGCACTTCAGGGCCACCGTAGTATGCAGCAATAACACAGTGCGTTTAAAATGGGTACAGCAGTCCAAATTCACGATATTGGAGCGAGTTGTCTCAGCCCGGGGCCCCTCCGCCCCAGACTCAAGTGTGTGAAGTGTGATGCCAGGTTTGAGGACACCGAACGAACACGAGCGCGAGACCAGCCGAACGCAACATTATATAGAGACTGGCGCAAGAGTAAGGCTCAGAGATCTATCTGTTTTAGCACACTTGGAGCTTTGTTTTTTTTCAAAAGAAGACATGGGTTTTTAGGTTGGGTAGCATCCATTCCAATCTCAGATGATGCCGTTTGTTTGCTTGCTTTCGACGGCTGCTGCGCGCTGTGTTTGTGGGCCAATTAGTTTCATATCTGGCAGAATAGAATAGTAAACACACAGAACAAAACCAAAACAGACGTTGCCGCAACATACTGGCTGTAGCGTTGTTGTTGTGGTTTTCAGAGAGAAGCCAGTGTTTCGACTTGGCTGGATGTTTGCTTAATCTATCCTATCACAGTCATTTTGATGTAGTACAGTACTCTTAATTTTTTTACACATAGCACCTTTAATGTCTTATTGCATGAATTACTTATAAGTCATCCCTTGTGTAATAATAAATCATAAATAATGACTAACTTTGCACTTGTAAGGTTGCTCTTGTAGCATGTACGACACAATAAAAACAACAGACACATGCAGGGACTCATTGAATCCACATTGCAACCCATTAATCACAGTTAGGTTTAAAATGAATTTGTGTGGTGTCTGCGTGATGGCAGAGATGATCAATTGCGTCAACAACATTGGATGGCAGCCTAGCGATGAGCAACCGGCTAAACGCATCAGGCTAAATTGGATGTTCAATGAACTCTGTGTGAGGGACGTGAGCCAGTGAAAAGCGCACTCAAAGTGCTTTGATCAACACAACGTCAACTCGGGACAAGTTGTAGCATGCAATGCATTTTTCATGTTTACAGAAGGGGAAACTATCTTACCTACATTTTGATGGGTACGTCATCCCATTACATTTTCTGGTCTAATCAGGGTTGCAGGATGCAGGATCTGCATGTGGACTGTTAGACTGTTTTTGCATCTTATTTAATTGATATATATTACCATGCACTTCACTGTAACATTTGCACTCTTGTTAGATGCCAAATCATTTTCGCTGTACTCTACTTGTGCTGTGCAATGACAATAAATGTTAATCTAATCTTATCTAATCTAATGAGGTATAGTGGGTATATTTTATAATTGTTGTGTGTGTGTGTGTGTGTGTGTGTGTGTAAAGGTGTGTGTGTGTGTATGTAAAGGTGTGTGTGTGTGTGTGTGTGTGTGTGGACGCTGTACAATGTACGTTCCTGTGTGGCATGCTCTCCATGTTGTGCTATGGGAGAACATTTACGATTGAGGATGTTAGGTCTTCCTCCAGCTCCAGGGCCGGAAAAGTGGAGAAATATGTGTTTGCAATAAAAAAAAGGAGAAAAAAAACAACCTGTGGGTTTTTTACAACATGTCTGAATAGTATTCGATACAAACACACACACACGTTCACACACACACACACACACATACACACACACACACACACACACACACACACACACACACGCACACACACACACACGCACACACACACGCACACACACACACACACACAAAGCCTATGCACACACAAGCCTAGGTGGGCCTCACTAGTGTACATACATGCAGAGTTACAGACAGGAATGT
>CM051018.1:9233189-9235689 GCA_027704905.1 Muraenolepis orangiensis
TATACGTCTGAAAGAAAATGAAAACAATGATATATATATAAAAAAATGTATATAGATATATATGTGTGTGTGTGTGTGTGTGTGTGTGTGTGTGTGTGTGTGTGTGTGTGTGTGTGTGTGTGTGTGTGTGTGTGCAGACATACTGTATGACCATATGATAGCCCCTGGTAGGATTTTGAGAGCTTTATTTTCAAGGGCAATTGGCGTATAGAGAATACAGGAACCTGGCAACATCTGTTGACAGCCCTCCCCCCCCCCACACACACACACACACACACAACACATGTGAAATATTCCTTTTGTGTGAAAGCTACGCAAGTGCATCTCAGGAAACAGAGCTGAGACTACCTGGTTGATAGCAATAACAGACCGTTCACAGAGGAGGACGGGGAGGAGGAGGAGAGAGAGAGAGAGAGAGAGAGAGAGAGAGAGAGAGAGAGAGAGAGAGAGAGAGAGAGAGAGAGAGAGAGAGAGAGAGAGAGAGAGAGAGAGAGAGAGAGAGAGAGAGAGAGAGAGAGAGAGAGAGAGAGAGAGAGAGAGAGAGAGAGAGAGAGAGAGCTGGAGGAGGAAGAAGACAAAAAGTTGTGTTTTTTTTCACCGGGCTGAACACTAGATCACTCTTGCCCCCCGGGGGTGCAGTGAGCGAGGGCTGTGTCTGCTTTATGGACTCCTTGGCGGAGCTATGCTGGGAGAAGGAAGGGAGAGGATGGGGGGGAGAGAGAGAGAGAGAGAGAGAGAGAGAGAGAGAGAGAGAGAGAGAGAGAGAGAGAGAGAGAGAGAGAGAGAGAGAGAGAGAGAGAGAGAGAGAGAGAGAGAGGCGGGCGCTGGCCCAAGACAAGCTGCAGGGCCTCCCCCCCGCGCCCCCCCCCCCCCCCCCCCCCCCCCACCTGGAACATCCCCCAGCGTGAGTTACGGTCCAGACAGCTCCACACCAGTGTGCGTCTCAACAAGCAGGTGGATTCCAACTATTAAAAAAAAGTCATACAATAAAGTCAATCATCAATCACTCCACAGTGACCTTTATGGTTTGGCTTGTTTGGCTTTTATTTGATTTTCCTCTTTACCATTTTATTTATTTTCAATTAACAGGCCCTCGAGTGGCACTCGTTTTTCGAAACAGCCGTTACAGCAAAAGTGAATATTTGATGTTTGCGTTTAATGTGTATTCCTTTAACCTTTTTTTGCTTCTTTTATTCCATTTTAATATTGTATTTACTTTTAATTAACAGGCCTCTATTGTGTGAGTGGCAGTCGTTTCGATACAGCAGGTTACAACAAAAGGTCCTATTTGATGTTTGCGTTTAATGTGTATTCCTTTTCCATTTTCCATTTGAATGTTGTATTTACTTTTGACTAATTAACAGACTTCTATTGTGGGAGTGGCACTATAGTTTTGAAGGCTGTTTCATCAAAAGTGAACATTCAGCAAATTCACTTGAACGGATCAGGTTCCAGACACCAACAACATAAACAAAAAAGGCATTTTACTCCAAAAAGTCAGACCAAAAAGTCCAAGACCAACTAAGACACCAACTAAGACACTGGGTCAAAGCTACAGGACAATCAGACAAAGGGAGAACCATAAACAGAGGGCTTAAATACACAGGTTAGGACACTATCAAGAGTAATGAGGTAAAAAGATAAATAATATATAACTGCGGACATTGGGGAAATAACTAAAACTACCCAAAAACAAACGGAACAATTCATAGTGTGAGAAACCCAGCAGAATGATGTCAGAGTTTCAACAACAGGTGTATTCCTTTTAAGTTGCCATCTCAGGAAACGTACAAGTGCAAATTATATTTTATTATATTCTGCTCTTACCTCACGGCTATCATTCCTAGACCAACACTTTAGTGCTGAACTTTATCATCATTATATGAAAAACGGTTGCAAAGCAAACAAAATACGTTGCAGTTAATGATTCTCTTTAACTTAACTAATGTTGCAAAACCAATTCAAATAAAAACATCTGCTACTGGTCTCGTTTGTGGGAATATGGTCATAAATCCTTTTTGCAACCCGTCAACTGAAGTGAAACGAAGGCGTTTCCAAACAACAGTGGGATTCATTCCATACAATAAAAACCTCCTCTCAGCCCCTGTGGGTGAAAGAGGATTAAAGAGGGAGTGAGTTAGTGTGAAGGATTCAGCTCCATTCCTACTCACCGTCTCACCTTAACACCTACCCTCACCTACTCAATCCCTCGGAACAGCCTCTGATACCTGCCGAGAAACACACACACTCACACAAACACACACCTACACGTAGACACACACACACCTGCACGTAGACACACACACCTACACGTAGACACACACAGCGCCTCTGATACCGGCTGAGAAATGCACACTCACACACACACAAACTCACACCTACACGTAGACACACACACACTTACACGTAGACACACACAGAGCCTCTGATACTGGCCGAGAAATGCGAAATGCACACTCACGCACACAGACCCACCCTTCTACACACACACACATACAGA
>CM051018.1:9243189-9245689 GCA_027704905.1 Muraenolepis orangiensis
ACACACTGTACACTCAACCTAGCCCAGCCCAACGGCGAAGGCTGGGACAGAGACAATCCAAGAATATTATTTTTCACGGATTCAAACTGTCAAAATGTCCCAAAACATTTAGTCTGTGTCTGATCACATTACCTTGTTTTGGTGAGTGATAGGTTATCTGAGGAGTCTAGTTGTTGGCAGAGTATTGGTTTGTATAATTGTTGGTTTTGAATGTGTCGTTGTGGAGTGAGTGTGTGTGTGTGGTTGGTGGCTGGTTTAAGCAGCCTCACCTGGCCTGAGTGAAACTGATTGACTGGTGAGGCTGCACACCTGTGGGACCCACAGGTTGAAACAGCGACCACCACACACACACACACACACTCGAGGAAGAGCTCTTGCATGTACCTTCTGCTTTGCTGCTCACAATTAATCAAAACTCTTACAATAAACCGGATTCCTCATCACCCTGTGTCCTTGTCATCGGGAGGAGCCCTCAAGTAGCCATTTGATTGGCAGCGTCGACCGCTACACTGGTACCTAAACAAGGACCTCGCCGACCAAGACAAGGACCCAGAGTGAGGAATCCAGTTCATTGCAAGAGTTTGAATCATTGTAAACAGAGCAGATGGTACATGCTAGAGCTCTCCCTCCAGTGTGTGTGTGATTGTGTGGCGGCTGTTTTAACCTGTGGGCCTTGATTAACAAGGACCCACAGGTTTCAGCCTCACCAGCCAATTAGTCTAACTCAGGCTAAGTGAGACTGCTTAAACCAGCCATCAACCACACACACACTCCACACTCCAAACTCTTCTATCTTGTCGTCTATCTGTAAGCATCACTGAGCAAGGTGCCAAACCAACACATGCTCATTAGTGACATGGCCAGACGGGTTAAGACTGAGAGGGTATGGACCTCTGCATGAACCCAGATTAGACATTTATTAAATCCCAACTCTCAACACCCTCTTGCTGTCAACCGTGACAATATATGTGTTTCACACATACTGTATATGGTCCAAAGGTCCTTATTTCAGCTATGTTTTGGTCATTACACTTAACTACCCCCCCCCCCCCCCCCCCGCCCCCCCCCTCTGCTGCCCAACGTACGACCTCTGAACTCTGCTGACTATATTCCCTTTCACCAGCAACGGCCTTGCACTGTAATAATCATTACTCCCTACCTTTTTCCTATAGTTACCATATTTATTGTAATATATAATATAATATATATATATAATATATGTCATATATTTATTTACTTGGTTAATATAACTGCATACCCCTGCACTACCTGTTCATACTTGTATACTTACCTGTGTTTATATATATATATATATATATATATATATACCTATAATTCGGCACATATCACATACCTACTCTATAAGTACCTGTTTTTAGTAGTAGTTTTTTTCCATCTTATTTAACCACTGTACATTATACATATTACCATGCACTTCACTGCAACATTTGCACTCTGGTTAGATGCCAAATTGTTGTAGCTGTACTGTATGCTGTACACTGACAATACATTAGAATATAATCTAATCTAATCTAAATGAAAATCTGTCTAGGGTGCATTTCTGCATGAGACAGATACGGCCAGAGTTGGGCGACAAAAAGTAGATTAAAATAGGCCGGCTTAGAGTGAGCTGTAGGGTCTAATCTCTGGGTCTAATTGTCCTCAAAAAACCCTGAAAAAACACCTTGAACCTTGAACCTTGAAGCAGACAAACCCAAGATGTTCTGAAGGCACACATCCTCCACACACAGTGACCATTGTAGGAGCTGTGTCTAAAGTGCCTGTCACACACACACACACACACACACACACACACACACACACACACACACACCACACACACACACACACACACAATAGCTGTCAGTCTCTCCCCCCCCCCCCCCCCTCAGAGCGCTTCTGCATTCCTCTGTACTTATTAGTCACGTATTAGTTTTTCCAGTTTTTTCGTCGCTCACCCCTGTCGGCCGGCGTGTCATATGAAGTGAACCACGTAAAGGTAACCCACTGACCCCTTAGCCCGCACAAAGGTAGCTCTGTCTAAATATATATATATATATATATATATGACTGCTTCACTGAGGCAGTCATATATATACTGTGACAGCAAGTATTTAGTCTGAGAGGGAGAGAGAAGGAGGGAGGGTCTGAGAGAGAGAGAGAGAGAGGAGAGAGAGAGAGAGAGAGAGAGAGAGAGAGAGAGAGAGAGAGAGAGAGAGAGAGAGAGAGAGAGGTTCAGAGAGAACAGGGGGGAGAGAAAGAGAGGGAAAGAGAGAGAGAGAGAGAGAGAGAGAGAGAGAGAGAGAGAGAGAGAGAGAGAGAGAGAGAGAGAGAGAGAGAGAGAGAGAGAGAGAGAGCAAAGGAGAGAGAGAGAGAGGAGAGGAGAGAGAGAGCAAAGGAGAGAGAGAGAGAGAGCAAAGGAAGAGAGAGAGAGAGAGAGAGAGAGAGAGAGAGAGAGAGAGAGAGAGAGAGAGAGAGAGAGAGAGAAAATAAATACTAA
>CM051018.1:9255689-9275689 GCA_027704905.1 Muraenolepis orangiensis
CCTGAAAGAATCTCTCACCACCCTCAGCATATATACATACACCCAGGAATGTGGATATACAAGTCTCCAAGGTCGTGTGCGTGAAGCGGACAGAATCAAGTCTTTAAAATGAGAACAGCACGCCATCTTAATGACCGATCTGTCGACGGTTTTCATTAAGAGCCCTGTAGGGTGGAGGGTGGAAGGGTGGAGGATAGGGGGTGGAGGGTGGAAGGGTGGAAGGGTGGAGGGTGGAGGATAGGGGGTGGAAGGTTGGAGGGAGGAGGGTGGAAAGAGGATGGAGAGAGGAGGGTGGAATGGTGGAAGAGTGGAAAGAGGATGGAGGGTGGAATGTGGAGGATGGAGTGTGGCGGGTGGAGGGTGGAAGGTGGAGGGTGGAGGGTGGAGGGTTAAGGGTGGAAGAGTGGAGGGTGGAAGGGTGGAGACTGTCCACGTCTGCTGAAGGGGGGGGGGGGGCACACTGGGTAGGCCCATAGGAACTCTGAGACGTCGACTTGTTGTTGATCTCAGAGCGAGGGTAAACACCGGCGGGCAGAGGAAGTCGGGGTCCCCCGCTTGTTTTTCACGCCTGAGCACAGCGCCGAGGGTCAGGGCCGAGGCTCCGGTCCGGTAAAACCATCACTCCTCGGAAGAAAGAACAACATGGTTTGGCTCGACATAACCTTCCCCCCTCTCCCCCTCTCTCTCTCCACACACACACACACACACACACACACACACACACACACACACACACACACACACACACACACACACACACACACACACACACACACACACACACACACACACACACACACACACACACACACACACACACACACACACACACACAAAGTAATGTACAAGATGTGCTAGTTCGTATGTTAGTTTGCCATTTTGGAGACTTGGAGTCTCATAAATCAGACTTTAGATTGACATCTAAAGTCTGATGGCAGATGAGCACAAATCTGGGGGACCAGAAGGATGTAGTGGGGGGGGGGGGGTCTGTAGACGCAACTTACATAGCTCGCATCCATCCTGGAAACCACCTGACCTGGCGGGAACCACAACAGACGCGATATGGCTGAACATCAATCTCTCCGATACAGAAGAGGAATGGTAACATCGTCTTCCCGTTGTCGTAAACTAAACTCTTCCTGTAGCCAGCGGGGGGGGGGAAGAGACAAGCTAAATCGTCCTGTCCGGGACACCGACGTCCTGGGCCTGGTTCTCCGCCCCAGACGTTCTAGAGATATAGCATAGAGGAACCCGTGGATCCCAGATTGGGAGAGAACTGGAATGGCATGAAGGTTGAGTCATGCAGGGAGAGAGAGTGGATGTCATCTTTGTGGGGTTTTTATAGGTTTGTTGTTGCTTGTGTTTCATCATTTTTTTCAGTTGGTTCTTTGTACTGTTTTATGGTTACTTCTGTAGCAGTTTGATGGGTTTTTTTTTTTTATAGTTTCTTTCTTTGTACTGTTTTATCGTACTTTTTTTTATGGTAACAACTTTTATTTCATGGAGCACTTTGTGACTCCTGCTCTGTGTAAAGAGCTACACTACATCAACTTTACTTATCTTTAAATAATAATAATAATATTATTAATAATAATAATAATAATAATAATAATAATACTGTGGAGCATGTGTGGTTGGTGGCTGGTTTCGAGCAGCCTCATCTGGCTTGAATCCGACTGATTCAGGCCAGGTGAGGCTGCTTAAACCAGCCACCAACACAAACACACTCCACAAACACTCATTGTAAACAGTCTGAGAACCAACTCTAGGGTGGCCCTAAATGTTCCTCCTCAAAACAACCTCTTCCAGTACAGTTGTATTTATTTATTCCCAGGTTAGGATTGATCTGTTGGACCGCGAGAGAGAGAGAGAGAGAGAGAGAGAGGGGAGGCGTCCACGCTGATGCTCTGCAGTGGGGTGCATGACGGAGGCAGGGGGAACAGGAAGCAGCACCTTTCCGCGTGTCCCCCGGGACAGAACACGCGTTGTTCGCTTTCTGTAACCCATGAAGGCTTGCGGCGTGGTCTTTGGACAGTGTTTAGACAACTGTTTAACTTTTCCGTTTCCCGCCATAACTCACAATTCCCCTTTTTTTTTCCCGCCCTCCTATAAGTCTTACTCTGTGAGGACGCTGTGAGGACGTAGCGGAAGGACGCAGAGAGAGAGACGAGCTCCAGGGACCCGCCGAGCGGCCATAAATCAGCCAAAAAACACACAAATGCACACACACGCAATAATGGCCGAACATAAGCACCACACAATGAAATATGAATGACGGTGAAGCACCCCCCCCACACACACACACACACACGCATGCACGTACTCATGCACACACTCTCTCACACACACACACACACACACACACACACACACACACACACACACACACACACACACACACACACACACACACACACACACACACACACACACACACACACACCACACACACACACACACACACACACACACACACACACACACACATGCAGCAATCACACACACAAAAACACAGACACACACACACACTAACGCACACACACACACACTAACGCACACACTCTCACGCACACACACTCTCACATTAACTCACACACACACACACACTCATGCACACACACACACGCACACACACACATTTAGACATACATTCAGGAAAGCAAATGGTTGCAACCACATCTGTTGCAGCGTGGAGCAGAGAGAGGATTGTTGAGAAATAATGACATAACATTTGATGCAAGGGTATGATTTACATGAATTCAAAATGTTCCTCTAATTTCCTGTGCTCCATGTCAGGGAGAAATCGCTCGAGACGTCAAGGGCATTTGGGAGAGCATGTTGTTTCCCACCGCGGGGCGAGATAACGTGCAGGGAGATTAGGAATCTGATGTGAAAGGCGCTCCGTTTCCTCCTCAATCAAACATTAATGCAGAGGGCAAACATTCAACATGAATGATTGATCTCCGTTGTTTATCGGAGACAAGCTAAATGACTTTGGATAAGTGTCAAGCACACATAGCTAATCCTATATATATATATATATATATATATAGACACATGCCCTTTCTCAGGAGGAACGCACTGTATATAAATAGCATTCTGTCCAATCATCCTCCAAAAAGAGGGGAAAACGGCAAGGAAAAACAGGGCTAGGATCCTTATGCAGCCCCAAGAATAGGATCGCTGCCGCTGCCACAGACTCCGGCCTCGGACCTAGTGAAAGGTCGTCCGAGCTCCATCCCATTCTCTAGCTGTTCTGAACCCCCCTCCCCCCCCCCCCCCCCACCGGTTCAACCCCCCCCCACCCCCCCAAACACACACACAGACACGCTAACAGTGGCGCTCAGCAACAGCGGGGGGCCCCACCAGGGGTGGGTTTACACAGTGGTGCAGCAATCACACGGTGGGCCCCTCTGCAGCAGCAGCCGAGGGGGGGGGTATGTATGTAGCCCTTCATAGGGGAGAGGGGGGGGGGGGCGGAGGGGCGGGGGCGGGGGGGGGTCCTTGTCTCCGGTTGGCTCCTGCCCCCCCCCCCATCTATTCACTAGACCGGTGCTCCGCTATGCCGTGTGTGTACTCTGTACCAGTGCAAACAACCCCCTTCTCCCCGCCATCTCTCCTCTCTCTCTCTGCCCCTTCCATCACCCCCCCCCCCCCCCCCCTTGGGTTAGAGCAAGTGTCTGTGGTGTGGAGAGGTGGGTGGGTGTGTGGGTGGGTGGAGTGGTGGGTGGGTGGGTGGGTGGGTGTGTCGGGGTGGGTGGGGGCAGGATGGGGAGAGAATGCGTCATCACGTTCAACTCACACACTCGGCAGTGAGCGGTAAATGTCTGGGAGGCTGTAAAGGTTAGAGAGTGGAAGGTTGCTTGGGTGGGTGAGTCACACTCCCGCTCCACACTGCCAAGGGGGGGGGGAAACATTCATTCTCGCCCCCTCGATGGCGCTCCACTGGCAGGCCAGGTACGCAGGAGACTGGGGGCTTCCAGTCTTTTTTCACTAGACATCGCAGGGAATAAGCCTCAATTTATACAAGCATGTCAGCACACACACACACACACACACACACACACACACACACACACACACACACACACACACACACACACACACACACACACACACACACACACACACACACACACACACACACACACACACACACACACACACACACACACCAGAAGTGAAACACACAAGAAAAACAAAGTCCCTCGAGAGAAAATGCATTCCTGTAGTGTAGACTGTAGACTGTAGAAAGTGCAGATCAATCATTGATACTGACTGGTGTAGAAGAAAGTGATTCTAAATCAAATCCACCGTTGTGTTTGGAGTGATGGCCGCTATAGGGGCTGTGGTGCACTTACAACATGGAGGAGGAACCAAACCCTTGAGCAAAAAACAACAACAGCATAAAAACAACAACAAGAAAATTTAAAACCTGCAATCTAATAAGGGAGAGAGAGGGCTTCCTCCCTCTCGTCTCTCAGCCAACGCTCTCCCCATTCTTCTCTCTCTCCGTCTCTGCCTCTCTCTCTCCTTTCATCTTCATTCATTTTATATTTAAGCCTCTGGTTCCATTCCACCCAAAATGGAGATGGAGCCCAAGTGAGAGTGAGAAACACACAGAGAGAGAGAGAGAGAGAGAGAGAGAGAGAGAGAGAGAGAGAGAGAGAGAGAGAGAGAGAGAGAGAGAGAGAGAGAGAGAGAGAGAGAGAGAGAGAGATGGAGTCCTCTTCTCTGTCCTCAAAACCCTGGAGGAATGTTAAGTGTACGACTGAGCAGATTAGAGGTCTCCCCTCCTTGCTGTGGAGCCCAGCGTTCCTTGGACGTGCTAAAGGCCGTGTGCAGATCAAAGCAAGCCCCTGACTCGCTCGTCATTACCCTCACAGCTTAGACCCCCGAAATGCCTTCACCCTCAGAGACTGAGATCAAGTGAGTCTCTCTCTCTCTCTCTCTCTCTCTCTCTCTGAAAATCAAGCTTTGCTCAATCAGACAAATGTTAATGTGTGTGACACACACACACACACACACACACACACACACACACACACACACACACACCACACACACACACCACACACACACACACACACACACACACACACACACACACACACACACACACACACACACACACACACACACACACCACACACACACACACACACACACACACACACACACTCGTATCTCTACTCTAGTCAGTCACAATAAGCACACAGGGAAGTCACTGCAATAAGTAGTCCAGCTCAGCCTTGTGTGACAGAGTGGATTACACTGGGAGAGAGTGATAGATAGACCATCTCTGTTACCCCAGAAGTACTTTCTACTATCGTCTCACGTCCCCCCTCACACTGAATATATGATATGACATTAGGGTGTAATGTTCTATACAGATGTCTGTGTATATATCAATTGGATCCATATGCACAACTGAACAACTTGCATGCGGACACAGAGGCTTGTGCATATATAATAACTACTGTCTCATTAGATTTTATGAGGAACCATGTTTTTCTATGGAGAAAAGGCAAATTCATAAATCAGTTAGAACGACCATAATGCGAACGGAGAGGCTGTGTTTCATATGAAGGATGATGTGTTCCTCAGCGCACACACACAAAAAAAAACCTTAATAGGTGAACGAAAAGCCAAAACTTGTAAAAGCTCGTAAGCTTGTGTTGTTTGTCTACAACCGGCTGCTGCTGTTGGTCTTGGAGCTTGCGCTTTTTCTATTTATGATGCTAAATGTCAATGAGTGAGCATTCCTCCATGGGTCCTTTGCCTTCTGGAAGCCATTAATGGCAGAGGCTGGTTGCCAGGCAGGTTATAGGCATATTTATACACTTATGGTTCTCAATCATAACAAGGGTGGATCACATGAGCCAAACGCTTACAACACAGTGTTTGTGAAATGAAAATAATCGTTTTTATTTTTTTTTATTAGGAGGAGGAGGAGGAGGAGGAGGAGGAGGAGGAGGAGAGAGCCCACAAGAAAAGGCCCACTATATGCTGGCTTTTTTTTGTGATCCATCATAACAAACCTAACCTAATAGACTCCACCTCCTGCTCCTCCACCTCCTTCCACCATACATTGTGTTAAGTCAACACAGCTCCGCTGGCTGTGGAGGTTATGGGGGTCTGCGTTCTGCTGTGAAGAAACGCATTCCTCAAATAATCAGAGAGTGAGACAGACAGACAGACAGACAGACAGACAGACAGACAGACAGACAGACAGACAGACAGACAGACAGACACGGGTGGCTACCTCGAGAAAATAGGAACGAATAGAAAGAAAGCCACATCAAGTTGACTATGAAGTGTACAGCAACCGAAGCCTGTTTGCTCAGGGCGGGCACCGGGGGCTGTCGTGGCACTGCCCCTGGTTTCGGTTGTGAGGGTCAGGCCACCTGGACAGAGGAGGAAGGAGAGGGAGAGAGAGCGAGAGAGCGAGAGCGCACGAGAGAGCGAGGGATACAGCTTGCACACCTGTTCTCTGGTCAACAGTGCAATCGCAGCTGAGGTCACACCGCCGCTGCACAATGCTATCGCCATGCCAATCTGGAGGGCAATCTGGCGCTTATCTATTATTGGCTCCGACTCCATCCACTCGGGCCAATTACTCGCCTGCCCGCCTGTGGCCTGGACAGCGGTGGCTCCGTTGGACGGCTGCCGTGGCTCCAGGATGGGCTGTGGGCCAGCCAGGATGTTGGAGGACGTGCAGCGGTAAGCAAACATCACAAGACACCTGCGGTTCTCCCCCCACATATGGATCAAGCAGCATCTGGCCACCTTGCATATAGGTGATCTGATCTGTGGTTTGGGCTGTGTTCTATGGTGGCTCATTCGTTTTAGGTGGGTGTTGTGTAAAAGTTGGCTGTGTGCACACCTGCCGCAGGTGAAGGCACGGCAGGTGTTGCTGATTGCTACCACAACTATCTTTATGGCTTCATGGTGGTACAATGCGATCAATCAAACAATCAATCTGTCTGTCTGTCTGTCTGTCTGTCTGTCTGTCTGTCTGTCTGTCTGTCTGTATGTATCCTTACTGTGGAAGCTATAGGCTGTACTTGTGGCAACCCAGACGACAGATGAGGGACTCAAAGCCTGTCTTCTCTGAAGTGTGGTTCACCTCTGTGGCCAGGAGGAGCTCCTGCGGAACACTGGCAGTGTGAAGAGGGAAAGTCCTACTTTGTGTGTAAGAAATATATACATAAAAAAAAATGACAATAAAAAAAAAAGAAAAAAAAAACAGGAAGCAAGCAAGGAATGTGTGGCTGGACCCGCCCTTCAGGGACCAGGACAATGAGAGAGGTGGCATCTGGGGCTTTGAAGAGATTCCAAAAGGCTTACTTACCTACTTACACACACACACAAAGACACACACACAAAGACACTCATGCACACACTCTCTCTCTCGCACACACACACACACAGTCTCATGCACACTCTCTCTCTCACACACTCTCTCTCGCACACACACACACACACACACACACACACACACACACACACACACACACACACCACACACACACACACACACACACACACACACACACACACACACACACACACACACACACACACACACACACACACCACACACACACCACACACACACACACACCGCTGTGGAAGGATGTACGATGTACGTCGGGAGGCAGGGCGATTTTGGCGTTGCCGTGGTGACAAGACACAGCCTCCTTCATGAACACCGTCGAGGCCACTGGAAACGCTGACGCAGACCTGGCCACCATGACCCGGGTTAACTAAACACACACACACGCACACACACACACATGCATGCCCCCCCCCCCCCCACCACACACACACTCAGGTACATATACATGCACACACACACACTCTCGAGTGCATGATGACACACACACACACACACACACACACACACACACACACACACACACACACACACACACACACACACACACACACACACACACACACACACACACACACCACACACACACACACACACACACACACACACACACACACACACACACACATTCAATTGCACTTTAAAACTCCCATTACACTAAACGTTTCAGAAAACAGACGGGCTCTTCTCAACGTCTTTCAGCGTCTGACTGCGTGCCCCCGTGCGGCTGGGTCATTTGCATGGCTTCCCCCAATCCGCTCTGTTTCCCATGGCTCTCCACGTTACAGGGGGATACAGACCCACCGGCACTACTATTTTCCGACATTACCAATACTATCACTCACCACACACTACAGTCCACACACACACACACACACACACTACAGTCCACACACACACACACACACACACACACACACACACACACACACACACACACACACACACACACACACACACACACACACACACACACACACACACACACACACACACACACACACACACACATCTGGTAATGGCAAGGATAAAAAGCATCCATCCATCCATCTGTTCCTCTGGAAACCCTCGAGGAACAAACCTTTGCCTGTGGTTGTTGCTGCTCAGGGGAAAGAGACACCAGGGAAGTGACACCAAGGAAGAGACACCAGGGAAGAGACGCCAGGGAGAGAGAGACACCAGGGGAGAGACACCAGGGAAAATACACCAAGGAAGAGATACCAGGGAAGAGACACCTAGGATGAGACACCAGGGAAAAGACACCAGGGAAGAGACACCAGGGAAGAGACACCTAGGATGAGACACCTAGGATGAGACACCAGGGAAGAGACACCAGGGAAGAGACACCAAGGAAGAGACACCAGGGAAGAGACACCAGGAAAGAGACCATGGAAGAGACATTACAGTTATTTAGCAGACACCAGAGACACACAGTCTCATGCACACACTCTCTCTCTCTCTCTCTCTGGCAAGGATAAAAAGCATCCATCCATCCATCTGTTCCTCTGGAAACCCTCGAGGAACAAACCGTTGACTGTGGTTGTTGCTGCTCAGGGGAAAGAGACACCAGGGAAGTGACACCAAGGAAGAGACACCAGGGAAGAGACGCCAGGGAGAGAGAGACACCAGGGGAGAGACACCAGGGAAAATACACCAAGGAAGAGATACCAGGGAAGAGACACCTAGGATGAGACACCAGGGAAGAGACACCAGGGAAGAGACACCAAGGAAGAGACACCAGGAAAGAGACACCAGGCTAGAGACACCAGGGAAGAGACACCAAGGAAGAGAGACACCATGGAAGAGACAAATAAAACACACACAGAAACAAGTTATACAATAACAATGTATTGTTGTAGAGCCGCAGGTCAAAAGTCGTGAGGGTTTGAAGTTCTGCAGACATGGACTGCTTACATGACATGGAGCATGAAGCATCTTCTCAGACGAGCTGTGTGTGCGTGTGCGTGTGCGTGTGTGCGTGCGTGCGTGCGTGCGTGCGTGCGTGCGTGCGTGCGTGCGTGCGTGCGTGCGTGCGTGCGTGCGTGCGTGCGCGTGTAGGGGTCCTGGCCTGTAGCAGGAGGCGAGGACCAGCATTAAATCTCAGTGAGTGGATGAAGAGGAAGCGGATGAAGAAAGATTCATCTCACTTGCCGGATTTGCCTGATTTGTCGGACACCCCCACCCATCCAAACCCACCCACCCATTCGAAGCAGAGGGAGGCTGTGTAGTGTAACACCCCTGTCAGCGCCGACCTCAGGCCAAGAGGCCCATAAGCACTGTGACACTGGAGAGAGAGAGAGATGGAGAGGACACGGGACATGGTTTTGAAAATACTGCAATTCAAGCACTGCTCTGGAGCATAGCACAGTGCTTTTCAAATGGAGGCATGTCATTCCACCTTCATATCATATCTGATATGAACATATGAACAACATATGATATGAAGATATCACATATCTTCATATCACCTCAATAAAATGAAGTGAATCTTACTAACACTAGTACCATACCAAATTTCCCCCTGAATATTTCCAATACAAGCATATCACTTTGGCTTTTGTGTGTGAGAACCATTGCATGGAGATGCTGTTGACATTCCTTGTTTCATTTGAATGTAAATAAAGGTTTCTCTACCACAATCCTTTGCAAAAGCACAAACTTTATCCAGAACAAACACAGCACGCACACTCACACACACACACATACAGGGACATCCAGATAATTAAGTGAAAGCCACAATCAGCAAAACAGAGCCCACTTTCTCAGTGAAAATGGTCACAAAAAAAATCAAAACAGAGGACGTTAATCTTTAGAGTCATAGTTGTGGCCCTTGAAGTTTCAGAAGGCTGCCTAAATTGCCCGGAGAGACGGCCAACGCTTGTCAGAAGCACTCGGGAATCAAAAATTTTGGTGCTTGGTACAGTACATATGAAAGTCTTTATGGGACCAGGCTATAGAGTGCCTTCCTGCCATTCTCTCTCTCTCTCTCTCTCTCTCTCTCTCTCTCTCTCTCTCTCTCTCTCTCTCTCTCTCTCTCTCTCTCTCTCTCTCTCTCTCTCTCTCTCTCTCTCTCTCTCTCTCTCTCTCTCTCCCTCTCCCTCTCCCTCTCCTCTCTCTCTCTCTCCCTCTCCCTCTCCTCTCCTGGGCTGTGTACTCTGTGGGTTTGGCCGCGGGAGTACAGAAACCCTGGAGTTCCTGTTGTGGGGAGTGTGGGTCGTAAGATTCCTCCCTCGCTCTCGCTCGCTCGCTTGAGAATCCGTACAGCAATCATCATGATGATGATGATGATTGCAGTACGGTCACACTATATGCTATACTATGTACTACACATATACTATACAACACTATACTATGAAAGCAAAAAAGTGAGAATAATTGTGTGACATCTGACACACACACACACACACAATTGTGTCACACAATTATTCTCACTTTTTTGCTTTTATAGTATAGTGTTGTATAGTACATAGTATAGCATTAACTTGTAGGGAATTCATACTGCGGGTGGGAATGGGGAGTAAGCAATTCCATTGTACGTTGCATATGGCAAATAAAGATCTCGAATCTTGTGTGTGTGTCGTTCTTTTCCTCTTAGTCATGGGACTATGGACTCACGGTGTGAATTTGTCGAGTGGACACGATGGAGGAAGATTTTACGGACGCATCGATGACCAGTTTATGTTTCTGTTGAGCTTGTATTAAAAATCATGAAAGGAAACAGGTGGATCCCGTTGCACCCAAAAAGAAGGCTGGCTTCACCGGTCAACGGCTGGCCATTATTGAATCACCACACTTCCAACCAATCTTAATGTTTTTAAACGTCTGCATGTATTATGAGCTGCCTCACATACCGCAGCAGCTGGAGCCAACGTTTAGTTGACCCAGGAAAGGAGAAGGCATCTCCATGGCGAAAGTACAACTTTGATAGCAGTTTATATTCAAGTCAAGAAAATGATCCACTCCACTCCACTCCAGTCCAGTCGTCGTCTATCCATTCAAAAATCATTGTTTTCCCCCTTTTCCTGTGATAACTGTCGGATATGACCCCGACCCCTAACCAAAATATGAACCGGCGAGCGTAAGACCCTGTGGTGATCCAATAGGCTTCCAGGGGGTCAAGGGTCACATCTGAGCTCGGGCTTGGAAGGCAATTGGGAGGAGTTGATGTTTTCACAGGGCCAAATTAAAAGCAGCAGCAGCACAACCCAGAGACAGACGGAGGCATGAGCGGTACGGGGTAATGGGTAAAGCCCGGTTATCCCAGCCAAGACAGAGCACCGGACCGCTGGGTCTGAAGTGGAAATTGCCTCCTTCATCCTGTGGGGATCTTGCGGGGAAATGAAAGCAGGGCACGGTTCTGGTCACAGAGAGAGCGAGAGGGGTCAGAGTTCAAAGGTTATCTGAAGGGTAAAACCAGGACAGGAAGTTGAGTTCTTTGAAGCTCTTCGGAGATGTCCATTTTTTTTATCATTTTTCTTTGCAAGGGTTTGCGCTAAGTCAAACAAGATTTGACTTTTACACACACACACACACACACACACACAACACACACACACACACACACACACACACACACACACACACACACACACACACACACACACACACACACAACACACACACACACACACACACACACACACACACACACACACACACACACACACACACACACACACACACACACACACAACACAACATAGACATACACACACACAAAAAAACATATAGACATACACACACACACAAAACCACATAGACATACACACACACACAAAACCACAGACATACACACACACGCACAGACATACACACACGCACAGACATACACACACGCACAGACACACACACGACACACATACATACAGACACACAAAACCACATAGACATACACAACCACACACACACACACAAAACCACATAGACATACACACGCACAGACATACACACACGCACAGACATACACACACACGGACATACATACATACAGACACACAAAACCATATAGACGTACACACACAAAACCATATAGACGTACACACACAAAACCACACGGACACACACACACACACACACACACACACACACACACACACACACACACACACACACACACACACACCACACACACACACACACACACACACACACACACACACACACACACACACACACACACACACACACACACACACACACTTTCCATCTGCAACGCTCCCACATCATCTAAACTCTGGTCTTTCTCATGGTATTCCCAACACGCACACGGGGGCATTTAGCAGAGTGTTCCCGCATGCTGGGAGCAGCCCCCTAGGAGCCCCATGCAAAATCCTGGGTCCACCATTACCATCCATTTCACAGACGGACAGAGGAGAACTTCCTCCGGTCCTCCAGTGACAACCTGCTCTGAGGAGACGTTGTTTATCAGCCTTTAAGCGGCACAGCGGCGCGAGGACCACAAGCACAGGTGCACGGAGGGGGTGGGGGGGGCTGTTCGAGGAGGGCACACTTTATGGGCTTTGACACAAAACACCATTGCTTTAAATAGTTGTTTGTGTGCAGCGACTAGCGATAAGCTGGCTTGCATTTGTTCCACCGGGCTATGAATAAGAACAAGTGGTTGTTCTGCTTGTGGCTTCTTTCATTCAGTGTTTTGTTCAGTGTCAGTTTGTTTGTTTATGTTTAGATTGTGAATGTGTTCTGACTAGGGTCTACATAGCATGGTTTAACACTTAGGGTGTCAAAATATAAGGACTTTCCCGAATATTGACTCACACAACATTTAAAAAACAATAAAAAACGCTTCTCGGCCTGTTAAATCAATAGTTCTTTGCAGAAATAAAACAGATGCGAAAATATTCATTCGTTGTTTTATGATCTCACGCTTTAGTTCTCATCTTACCGTTCTATGTTTTAAAAAACAGGACGACGAGAAAGCTGGTTTCCATTCAGCCATCCGAGGTAACGACATAATGGTCCCTAAATGCCAGCATCATCTTACTGGAAAATCATGTCCCTTTCCCTCACCACACAAACAATCCCCCTGAGACCCGGACACTGTTTACCCAGCGTGAAACACAGCATGTGCGCAAACGCGAGTCAACGTACACGTTTTGGACTAATGTTGGAAGTGGTTTCTGTAGAGAGTGAACTCAGACCGGCGCAGGGCCTCGGCGCAGGGCCTCGGCGCAGGGCCTCGGCTCAGGGCCTCGGCTCAGGGCCTCGGCTCAGGGCCTCCAGAGACGTCTCCAGCGCTCCGTGTCCTGACCTGTAGCTTTGCCTTAATTCTTGGAAAGAGAAATATAAAAATAAAAAAAAGAGTAATTTCACTGCTTGCTTACTTTTCTAAAGTAGACCTGTTGAAAAGTTCAAACTAGCGCTAATACCCTCAGCAGACAGCCTTTGTGTGTGTGTGTGTGTGTGTGGTGTGTGTGGTGTGTGTGTGTGTGTGTGTGTCTGTCTGTGGAAGCGTGTGTGTACCTGCATGGGGCGGTGTGTTTGTTTGCAGCTACAAGGTAGAGAAGCACCCCCTACGCCTCGGGTCGACTTTGGGTCTCCACCCCAAACTCTTGAACCCGGTTCCCCCCCCTGGTTCCACAGCAGAATACCCCCCCCCCTCCCCCATCCTTACCTGCTCCAGGTGTGCCTCCTCCGTCAGCCATGGAGTGAAACAGCAGTTGGGGGGGGGGGGGGGGAGAGAGAGACCCCCTGGGCTAAGGTTTGGACCTGCTTCTGGGGGGGGGGGGGGGGGGGGGGGCTCTCCCCAGACCTGCTCTTCCGCCGAGGCTCCGCCCTCCCCCTTCCCCCCCCCCCCCCCAACCCTCTCTCTCTCAGAAGGGCCTTGTAATGAAGCTCTAATGAGCCTGTCAATCAAGCTGTCAGCCACCTGTGAGATGGAGCCAAGATAGGAGACAGGCTCGGGGATGGGCTGAGAGGCAGAGTTTAAAGAGAGCCAGAAGATAATCGGGGGCCTTCCAGCCTTCCTACTTCCTTAAAGCAGCAGAACTTCTAGGACTTCTATCAAATTCTACCAAAGGAAATATTTGTGCGAGTGGATGAAGCTTTCAAATGGGGATTGTATTACGTGTATTTCTAATTTCTACAGCGGCCGGTCTGCATGGTGTTGATTTGAAACCTTAACGAACAGACACACACCTTTTGACAGTTCACTACTGCTGGCCGAGTTTGCGTTCACCAATTACACGCTTACAGATTCCCGCCTCCAGCAACATGGTCGGTCAAAACAAGCGAAAGAAAAATGAAATGTGCAGTTCACCCAGATTTGAGCTTGTCCACCATATGACTTTAGATACTAATGGAAAGTTTGAGTTCTGCATTTAACCAATCCTAGTATTAGGAGCAGTGGGCAGCTATTGTATATGCAGTTTTGGAGACTTGAACCGGCGACCTTCTGGTTCCCAAGCCAAGTCCTAACAGACTGAGTTTCTGTCGTCCAGAGTTGAGAGACTAGTTAGTTTGTTCCTAGTTTTGTTTAGTTTGTAAAGCAAGCCATCACGTTAGATCAATATATGTGTATTACATAATAATGAATAAAGAAAAAATCCCCTTCTGGTACATTGTGGACATCGGGGATAGAATCCGGTAATGGCAGACAAACACTGAGAGAGACTTTCTCGCTCCCCAAATCTAAAAAAATTGCAGCAGACACACAATGTTTTGGCAGCTGGCTCTCATATACTGTTCTACCACTAGGGGGAGCCAGAGAGCCCTCTGTTTTCCCTGGTGCAGCGGGGGAAAATGTTTTTAATGGAGGAGGGTTTTGGGGGTGGGGGGGGGGGGGGGGGAGTGGGGACACGGGGAAAGGAGGGAGGCAGAGAAGGGAGGGGGGGAGAGGGAGGGAGGGGGGAGAACACAATACAGCCGACCGACTTCAGCCAGAGAATGGCTGATTAAAAGCATGTGTGGACCACCAATCCATGCGCGAGACAGACAGACCGCAGTAGACACACAGACGCAGGCCATTACAAAGAAGTACAGAACTCCACCTTTGTCTCCAAAAAATACGCATTCACACACATTCGCAACTTCACAAGCTCACAGACACAGACACACACACACACACACACAGACAGACAGACCGCACACACACACACACACACACACACGCTGGTAAGGAACACATGGAAAACACATTCATGGCGCTTGCCGTGTCAACACAAAAGATATTATCATATCTGTACGGTTTGTTTGATTTAGAGTCAGAAAGGCGGCGGGGGGAGAGGGGGAGGGAGGAGCTTCACAAAGTCACGACTGTTGACATCAAACAGCCGGTTAACAATGACAGGCCGTAAAAGTAGCATCTTAACCGAGTTAGCGTGTTAACATGTTCCAGGTATGGGATGGTGGATGGGATGGGGGGGGGTTCAGAGTGTGTGTCGTTACTGTAGCAGGTTACTGTAGGGGTTAGTGAGTCGGGGCATCAGTCGGAGCACGGGCCTAGCGGGGGGGGGGGGGGGGGGGTCAGCTCCATGAGGCGTGACGCGGCTCTGCTGCCTCTGCCCCCAGTGTGGATGGTCACCGGCTCACTACAACCAAACAACACACTTTTGGAAAAGTACATATATATGCCAAGGAACCTTGAGTGTGTGTGTGTGTCAAGTGTGTGTGTGTGTCATGTGTGTGAGTGTGAGTGTGGGGGTGTGTGTGTGTGTGTCATGTGTGTGTGTGTGTGTGTGTGTGTGTGTGTGTGTGTGTGTGTGTGTGTGTGTCACTGGCCCGTGACGCGAGGCAGTGAGGCGAGGTCATGGTGGAAAGCAAACAGAGGCAGATGAAGGCAGATCAAGCAGACCCAAAAATAACAGCAAAGTCCAGGCCAGAGAGACGGACCAAACACACACTCACACACACACGAGACTTTGGATGAAATAATAATAAAAATAATAATAACAATAATACTTTCTCAGCAAACAGGGGAACCGTGGCGGCCATGGAGTCAGCCCGCAAGAATGACAACACGCTACGCCTCTTTGGTTCTGCTAACGGCGGGCCGACCGGCGGCCAGGACTTTGAAGTTGAGGACCGACAAAACAGGAGAAAAGAAACCAAAAAGAAACCCCCCCCCCCCCCCCCACACCACCACCCCCCACACACACACACACACACACACACACACACGACACACACACACACACACACATCAACGCAGTCAAATCAATTGTTTCTCTTCAAACTTTGTTTAAACTTTGCGCTGAGCGTTCTAGTTTTTTGGTTCCAAAGCGGGGCCTCTCAGCGTTGATTCTGGTGTGGTCTGGCTCTGGGAATATCAAATATTTATTCATTCCTTGGAACAAATCATTCACCCTCGTCTCAGTGGCGCGGGGGAAAAGACCCCAAAGAGGAAAGACCCCACACACACACACACACACACACACACACACACATAATACACACACACACAACCACACAAAACATACACAACCCCCACACACACACACACACACAAGCACAACCCACACACACAAAACATACACAAAACACACACACAGTCATACACAACACACACACACACACGCACAAAACACAGACACACACAAACACACTAGACACACACAACACAAAAACAAACACACACACAACCCACACACACAACCACACGCTTATACAACACACACACACATACACACAACCAACACACCCACACAACAAACAAAAAACACACACACTCATACAACACACACACACACACACACACACAACCAACAGCCCCCAACACACACACACACAACACAAACACACAACCCACACAGACAAAACAAACACACACAAACAACCCACACACGCACAACCCACACACAACCCCCACATACATACACATACACACACACACGCACAAAATCCACACACAATCCACACACACACATATAATAATAACAACCCCCACACTCAGAAGTTTATCATCTTAGCATGGTGGGTTCTAGCGACTCTCGGTGAGAGGAGGAGGAGGAAGAGGAGGAGAGGGGGAGGAGAGGAGAAGAGGAGAGAGGGAGGAGGAGTAGGAGAGGCGGGAGGAGGAGGAGGAAGAGGAGAGGGGGGACAGGGAAGAGGAGGAGGAGGAGGGGGAGAGGGAAGAGGAGGAGGAGGAGAGGGGGAGGAGGAGGAAGAGGAGGAGGAAGAGGAGGAGGAGGATGAAGGGGTTTGGTATGCACATATTGTATGTGGGAATACATTAGTCTGTCTCTGTATGTCAACGCTTGCCCCCTGACACCATGGGGTTTTACAAACAGCACCGAGGTGTGGAGTGGCAGAGCGAGTGGAGGGGGGGGGGGGGGGGGAGGGCCTGTCTGGTTCTGCTTATCCAGCTCCATGAAGAAGAAGAAGAAGAAGAAGAAGAAGAAGACGGAGAAGCAGAAGCAGAAGAAAGAGAAGACGGAGACAGAGAAGAAGAAGAAGAACAAGGAGAAGAAGAGGAATCTGAAGAAGAAGAAGAATCTGAAAAAGAATCAGAAGAAGAACAAACCGTCCCACCACTGCCAGCAGTCACGCACGCTGTCGCCGTTCCCCTGTCACGTCGAATTAACTCTGAGCTGTGATTAACGGAGGCAGAGCTACGCGCTATGTGCTAGGAGACGCACGCCGGGCTGAGGAGTGAGGAGAGGGGGGGGGTTATAAAATAAATAAATAAAAAAGACAGACTTGTTTTAATGTGAAATTGGTGCTCATGGAGCTTTCCCGCTGAGCTTGTGACTTTTCCACACAGCCTCCACATGGGGGCAGGGATGCGGGCCAAGCTCTCTCTCACCCTCTCTCCCTTCAATCTCTCTCTCTCTCTCTCTCTCTCTCTCTCTCTCTCTCTCTCTCTCTCTCTCTCTCTCTCTCTCTCTCTCTCTCTCTCTCTCTCTCTCTCTCTCTCTCTCTCTCTCTCTCTCTCTCTCTCTCTCTCTCTCTCTCTCTCTCTCTCTCTCTCTCTCTCTCTCTCTCTCTCTCTCTCTGCAGACTACAGCAAACATCTGATCAGTCTGAGGTCCTCACATCAGCACGGCCCGTCCATTTGTGGAGGAATGTGTTTTTGCAGTTTTGCACGATGGTTTACTGAGAGGATTGATATTCTCACACATCTGCCTTGACAGTGGGATAAAAAGTGACAACTATAAAATAAAATAAAACGGTTGCAGTTTTTTCACCGTGGACTCCAATGAATGAATGAATGAATGAATGAATGAATGAATGACTGAATGAATGAATGAATGAATTCAATTAAACCAACCTAAGCCAACTCCTCCTCCCTCGCATACCAGGGCCACAGTGACGTGAACATGACCTGGGAGATGTCTTTTGTGTTCATTTTGTATGGTATTGTTTTATGGAGACTGATACTGCGGGGGGGGGGGGAATAAGCATTCCATTGTACATAGTAAACATCTTGTATCTTGTATGTCGGATGCTGCTGCTGCTGCATGTTGTGTGTGAAGCTTCAGGTGAAGCTTCTCTCAGGTCTTATTCCTTAATTCCTCAGCTTTTGGCCCCGCCCCCCTTTGTGTGTTTAAACTGCAGCGTTCTCTGGCGTATCTCTCGCATGTTGCGCCATCGTAGACGACTCGCTCCCCAGTCCCTGCATGAACCCTGATGGGAGCAGCAGCAGCAGCAGCAGCAGCAGCAGCAGCAGCGGTTGGATAATAGCAGGGAGGAGGACCAGGGGATGTGGCTCTTTATCTGTGGGCTTTGCCATTAATATTGCACCAACACACACACAGCGGTTGTTGTTACCACCACCACCACAGCACTGGGCATGATATAGGAGGCACCGGAGACGGATGTAGACGGTGGTGAAAACACCACAAACAAGGACAAAAAATAACAATTAATCGGATATCCCTGGCCTAAGGCCCTGTCGGCAGCATGGGGGTCACGACACGCCAACACACTTAGCGCATGGTACCGCTGCATGAGAAAACATGTGGACATTCCCCCCCCCCCCCCCTCTTGCTGATGTCAGAGGTGGCCCTCTGATGGCCCAGAGGTGGTCAGCTGCAGCTGGGATAGCCCTGCTTTACATTAAACCTTCATCCTCTCCCAGCCACCCTCTCTCTATCAGTCATGGGATCGCCTGGACTCCATTAGGCTTCACACCTCACCCCCATTCTTTTCCACTTTCACCCCCTCTGTTTCTCTCTCTCTCTCCCCTCGTCCCCTCTCACTCTATTTCCCTCTCTCTCGCTCTCCCTTCTCCCTCTCTCTCGCTCTCCTCCCTCTCTCCCTTCACTCTTTCCTCTCTCCCTTCACTCTCTTTCTTTCTCTCTCTCTCTCCCTCTCTCCCTCTCTCTCTCTCTCCCCCCCTCCCTCCCTCGCTCTCCCTTCACCCTCTCTCTCTTTCTCTTTCCCTTCACTTTCTCTCTGACGAGGGGGGGGGGTGGTTGAGGTGGTTGTATGAAGGGTGATAGATGGTATTTCTCCCCCATGTCTAGCTCTAATGTTTATTTGTGGGAGGAGGGGGAGGAGGGGGTGGGGGGGAGAGAGGTTGTGAGGTCTGTGGGGGGGGCTGCACACACCCCCTTCCGCCCTTGGCACCCCTCAAATGTATACAAGTGAGCTGTCGAGGGGGGAGGAGGGAGGAGAGGGAGGGGGGGGCTATGTGGGGCCCGGC
>CM051018.1:9280689-9358189 GCA_027704905.1 Muraenolepis orangiensis
GGGAGAGAGGGAGAGAGAGAGAGCAGACAACAGAGGAGTTTGATGCAGGATGTTGCATAGAGAGAGAGAGAGAAAGAGAAAGAGAAAGAGAGAGAGAGAGAGAGAGCTCTTGGATTCACACTCCATTAGCATAATAGAATTAGCCAGACGAACAAAGCAGGCATTAGCGCACCCACGGTGGCATTTGGAGACGATCCATCTCTGCCTCCTCTGTGAGGAAGCCAGCCTCCAGTCCCCAGCCCCCAGCCTTCAGCCTCCAGCCTCCAGCCCCTCGCCACTGAAAGGAGACTGAAATCTTTAAGTCTACCTTTTTGTGGGGAAGGAAGGAAGGGCCCATATTGAAATAAGGAGTGCAACAGACACACAGTATATGGCACAGTTGTGTGGAAACACACACAAATATGTTTTTTAGGGGCGGGGTGGGGGGGAAGGGAAGGGGTGGGGTGGGGTGTTCCATCTGTATGCTCCATCTGCACAAACACTCTACAGTGTTAACACCTTAACCCCATCCTCCCAGTGCACCCCCCCCCCCTCCCCCTCCTGAAATGTACTTCTGTCACTCCAACTTGTTAATCAGTTTACCCCTTCACTCATTCAATCGCCCTCTCCCCCTCACACCCCCCACCCCTGGAGGTAAGGGGGGGGGGGGTTCTTCTCCCTCATATGAAAACCTAGGTAAAAAAGTATTTTTATTAGTATTTATTTTCTCTCTCTCTCTGTCTGTCTGTCTCTCTCTTTCTGTGTCTCCTTTGCTCTCTCTTTCTTTCCCTCCCCCCTGTTCTCTCTGAACCTCCCCCTTTTCTCTCTCTCTCTGGTATCTCTCTCCCCCTCTACTCTCTCTCTCTGTTATCTCTCTCTCTGGTATCTCTCTCTCTCTCCCTCTCTGGTATCTCTCTCTCTAACACACACACACACACACACACACACAAACACATGCATTCTCACACACACACAAACACACACACACACACACACACACACACACACACACACACACACACACACACACACACACACACACACACACACACACACACACACACACACACACACACACACACACACACACACACACACACACACACACTATCTCTCTCTCCCCCTAGTCAATGAAGCCTGTCTGCCGTGATGTAAGCCCATGGTTTTGCACCAGCTGCGCTGCATCAAATAGCACTCTGAGGTCGACTTGTTGCTATCCAACTATTTATTATCAGGGCGCCTGCTAAGCACAACCAGGACACACTGCCGCAGTGTGTGTGTGTGTGTGTGTGTGTGTGTGTGTGTGTGTGTGTGTGTGTGTGTGTGTGTGTGTGTGTGTGTACAGTACACATGTGTACATGTGTGTAAGTACATATCTGTACTTGTGTGTGTGTGTGTGTGTGTGTACAGTACACATGTGTACATGTGTGTACGTACATATCTGTACATGTGTGTGTGTGTGTGTGTATACGACTCCGTCTAAGGTGGGTGTGTGTGAGCTCAGACCGTAAAGGCAGCCTGCCTGCCTGCCTGCTTGCTTCACACCGATTGGCGGATTAGGCGCTGCGGTGCAATGCCTGGGCCTCAGATCGTCTGGGTGATACCACGGCGGGTGATATAGTGGCGCCGCCATGAACAAACACAGCTGGCTGTTATGACACGGACACATGCAGGCCCGTGTCCATACGACCTGATCTACACCATCAGCACCACCGCGACCCAACTCACACACTAACTGGGACCGACCGGTGACAAAAACACAGCAGACCGGGACAGGGGCAGCTGGAACAGAACCGCTAGATGGGGAAACAAATAATAATTATGCTGCTTGTAAGAAAGGAAATGTGTACTTGTATTGATGAGTTCATTTTCTAGGGTTTGCGACACAGTTGGTTAAATACAAAAAAATAATTGCCTACATTTGATGAAACATAGGCCTACGACTACTACTAGCAGGCCATCAATTGAATACACCAAGAATGAGAAAAGCTGGCAACATTTTCTATTGGGATAAAAGTAATAACGCAATTATATATTAAAAAATATATAGGGTTGCAGGGTATATTGTAGTATATTGGCGCTGTATAAGTTTGTTTTTGTCTCGTTTCAATGTAGCGAATAAAAAAAGCAAGAAAAATGGCCTTATCCACAGAACGTTGGTGCCACCTAGTGGTCATATTTTCAAACGGTTTTCAAAGTGCGGTGGGTGCCCCAAGAACTTCGTAGCTGTACGTAGATGACAGACAACTGAAAAAAGTGACAACACAAAGTTTTCATCGTTACATATTTGATGGCCGTCTCTCTCCGTCTGGGCCGGAGGATGTATGTTTTAGTATATAAACAGGGACCAGGATGTTTCTTCCTTGCGAAAGCCCGGTGCTGACACCCAGGGGTGGGGGTGGGAGGGAGGTGGAGAAGTCTGGCTGCTTTCTAGCAACCCCCATCCCCCCCACCCCAGACCCTCACCCCCCCCGGCCTTCCTCCCCCTTGTGTTACGCAACCTCCCCCAAAAGTGTCCCCCCCCCCCCCCACCACCGTACACACAAAGGAAACACATACTGTAGACGAGACGTATGCCTGACGAGAAAAGAAAAACATACTGCTCTGCATGGGATCCCCCCCCCCCTTCCACACACACACACACACACACACACACACACACACACACACACACACACACACACACACACACACACACACACACACACACACACACACACACACACACACACACACACACACACACACACACACACACACACACACACACACACACACACACGGGACCACTCACTCTCCACCTATACAGGAAAGAGGCCACAGAAGTTAGGATTAGTTTTGTGCATGCGAACACACACACACACACACACAACACACACAACATTACACACACACACAACATTACACACACGACACACACACAAAACATTACAGTACACAACCAACACAGGAAATAGGTGAACAGCAGCTCGGGCTTCCTTTACAGTGAAAGGGAATACCCGTCTCTCTGGCACTGGGCCATGAGGCCATGTCTCCCCGAGGCCCCATAAGAGGTCATTTCCCTTCATAATCTTCTCCTACTTCTTCCCCTGTCCTTAATCTCCTGGAGGAGGAGGAGGAGGAGGAGGAGGAGGAGGACGAGGAGGAGAGGCTGTCTGTCGAGTAGAAGGGCATCTCTCTTCTCACTCATTACCTGCAGTATATCCTCTGTAAAACATACAATAAGATGGCACTTATCTCTTTCTCTCTCACCCCCCTCCCTCCCCACACACACACACACACACACACAATGCAATCCTCAATAGATTTTAAATGTTTGCATCATTAAAATAATGTGTTTAATAGAACATGCCGGTAATGTAAACACTACAAAACCTTAGTTAGTATAATTTGTAGTTGAATGTGCTTAAATTGGCTAGTGTGGAGACTACAAATGTAGCTGCCTCCACTGTTGACGAGATTACACAGACATGCATACACCCACCTTCTCCCACTAACACATGCATACACCCACCTTCTCCCACTAACACATGCATACACCCACCTTCTCCCACTAACACATGCATACACCCACCTTCTCCCACTAACACATGCATACACCCACACACACGGAGGATGGAATCCCCCAACAGCGTGGTTGGTATGACCCCTCTCCTCCGTCTCAGACCCTCGTCTGTGTGTTAGTCATTCACCTCACGGTATGCAACGGGATCCCTGCGTGTATAACAAGGACTCACACAGTGTAAGCTTATTGATAGTACAGTAAACATGCTTCTTTATAACATGGCGTAAGCTTAACTAAGTATGATCGGGGGGTGTGTGGGGGGGGGGGGGGATGGGAAAGGCTTTGACTCCATGTATGGGAAAACAAAACAAACCAAAAATAAAATGACATCCTGTGCAAAGATTGTCTCGTCAGTCAGTTAGTCCTACACAGTACGGGGGGGGGGGAAGAGAGAGAGAGAGAGAGAGAGAGAGAGAGAGAGGAGAGAGAGAGAGAGAGGAGAGAGAGAGAGAGAGAGAGAGAGAGAGAGAGAGAAGAGAGAGAGAGAGAGAGAGAGAGAGAGAGAGAGAGAGGAGAGAGAGAGAGAGAATGGATGATGACTCCCTGGGGATTAGCGGTGTGGAGTCATGTAGCAGCTTGTCGAGGAGCCGGACCCAGCCTTCCTCGCCGCCCTGCCGCCCCACCGCCCCGGTGTAATGGATGCAGGAAGAGCCGCTCGCTGGCTGACACAATGTGTACATTGATTCAGCCGCGCGTTGTGTAAACAACCGCGGCCACCGCAACATGCAGGCGTGGAGGCCACAACAGAGCTGCCTCAGACAGCGCAAACATAACAGATTACCTCGTCTACAGGTCTTTAGGTGGGTAGGTAGGGGGGGGGGGGGGGGGAGTCAATAACAGTGTGTCATCGCATGGTAATGTACCACAGATCCGCTTGAATCCCTACACACAATGCACCGCTCTCTTGCTCAGCCCACCGCCTTACCTTGCGTCACGGTGAAGGTAGCAAGGTGCCGTGCACAGGTGAGACTCACAGGCGTGACATCCAACGTCTCCCAAAATGGGATCAGATATGACCGAGGAATACCCTCTCAGAATAAACACCACCGGCAGCCGCCTAGCCAATGAGAAACACCCAGACCGGCCAAACCACTGGCCAATCACACGAGGCCACAGAGAAGAGACGATTGTTGATACCTGGGTACAGGTATCAGGTATGTTCAGGCCTGTGGGCCATGGTTTTCCTTCCCCACGCACACACCCACACACACACACACACAGGCACACCCACACACCCGGCTTGCAACCAGATGTGGGCGAGTGAAGGTGAGGTGAGGTGAGGAGGAGGGTGAGACGGATAGTTCGAGGTGTGAGGAAGTGACACGACCCCTGGCGTGTTGGGGGTCAGGTTCCCTGTGGAGAGACGGTTCAGAAGGGTCCTGTTGACATTAATGGAAAGGAAGGCGAGACGCGAGTGGCCTTCATGTGTCAAAATGCACCGGAAGACCTCCGTAGAAGACACACAATTGGAACTCGCATTAAAAGCGACTCAGACGGTGAAGTTGAACCCCAATCACGACTCCATTGAGCACACTTCAACACTTCTGTTAAGCAAGCATAATGTCACATCAATTATACATTTATAATCCCAAAAAAAATACAAACTCCCACTCAACTAGAAATATCTTCAAAATCTTCGTTATATATTTATTTACAACTCTCGTGTTAAGACGACAAGAACAACAGTGGTTCTCCTTATGAAGACGAACTAAAATGGGAGCTACTATATACGTTGATCCACGTGTAGCCGAAGACGGGAAACCCACAAAGGCGACACCCATTGCTGCAGGTTCATGCCTGCATATGGAGCCATCTGTCAGCACTAGAAAGAGAGAGAGACTGCTGCTCCTGGGAACTGGGTAAGCCACTATACACCCCAAGCTGCATCCAGCCCACAGTAAGCACAGTGTTGGCCGCCGCGGCCCTGACGGCTACATGGGGAAGAAAAGAAAAACAACAAGATTTGTGAAAAGCACGATTGCTTCTCGACAACATCTTGACTAATTGACCAAGAAGGCAAGCGAACAGGAACGGCAATTGATTCCCCCGTCTGTGTCTAATTAATAATACAAAATACAAAGTGTGTGGCTGGCACACACACATCGGACACACACACACGCACGGACACACACACAGGGCTTTTAAAGGGGTGGTGGTGATTTCAAAGCACCTTTCCAAGTCCTGGGTCTTTTCCAGGCCAACTTTAGGTCTCAATTTATGCAGCAGAGGGGGGAAACCGAGGCGGGCTGAAAGGCTCGGAGTAGATGCAAAGCCAACGAGTGCTCCAGGAAACCAGGCTGGACAAAAAGAGAGAGAGAGAGAGAGAGGAGAGAGAGAGAGAGAGAGAGAGAGAGAGAGAGAGAGAGAGAGAGAGAGAGAGAGAGAGAGGAAGTAAGAAAACAACTTCCAAGAAAGGTGGAGAGCAGAATAGTCGGCCCCGTCAGTCCAGCCTCTCTGCCATTCGTCTTCAGGTGAGAGAAAAGGGAAGAGAGGGTTTGGTTTGGGTGGGTGTCAGTAACTGTTGATGTGGTGGTGGGGGTGGTGGGTAGATCCGAGGAGACGGTGGAGGTGATGGTGCGGGGAACGGACTACAGCAGGGGTGGCTAGCTAGCTGAGGGGGTCCATGCCAGAGAGGTCTTAAGGCAGCCAGGAGGAAGTGTACAAAAGGAGGGAGGGAAAACAAAATATATAAATAAATAAATAAAGCGGGGGGGAACAATGGCTGTGATCCAGCACCGAGAGCAGCTTGCATACTGATGGCCTGGCTGAACCAGCTGGATCGGCTCTCCGGCAGTCATTCATTAAACCATAAAAAAAAAAAACGTATAAAACGAGAGAGAGAGAGAGAGAGAGAGAGAGAGAGAGAGAGAGAGGAGAGAGAGAGAGAGAGAGAGAGAGAGAGAGAGAGAGAGAGAGAGAGAGAGAGGAGAGAGAGAGAGAGAGAGAGAGAGAGAGAGAGAGAGAGAGAGAGAGAGAGAGAGAGAGAGAGAGAGAGAGAGGTTTGTGTGGCCCAACTCTTCCGTGGCAGGCTTTCCCTGGTCTTTGTGCGGAGGCTTTGGGAGTCACAGAATGCACCTCGGTCAATACGTTTATAAAGAGAGGAGAGCTGGGGGGGGGGGGGGGTTAGAGGGGGGCCTGGCAGCGGACGGCTGTAGCCACGCCCACCCGTCAGGGGGGGGGGGGGGGGGGGAGTGATTTGTGTCCGGATCGGGGGGTGACTATACTGCCTTGTTTGACATAATGATCGATGAACGAGTGCACCTCTATAGGAACACATACATAAGCGCCAGAACTGAGCACCGAGTGTTCCCCACTGGAAGAAAAACACACTTCTCTTCTTCTTCAGAGGAGGAGGAACCTCGAACCGTCCATCCTGCTGCAGCAGCGCCCTCGTGTGGCTCGAAAGGGTAAAACAAGAGAAATAATCACGCAAGAACATATCATTATAGGTCAAGTTTATTTTATTGCTTTCCATATATCTATATACAAAGACACAAACAAAGCTCCATATGCAAGGAACATTGAGCAAAAACAATGAACAGATAACAGATTTTTATATTACTATGACAACCACCCGTCTTATTTTTTTCCCCCGACACACACACACACACACACGCACGCACACGCACACGCGATTGCATTGGGGAATGTTTCAATCTCTGCAGTGAGCGATGGCCAAAAAAAGCGAAAGCGGCGGATGCTGGAGTACAGTGCATACTTCCGGTACAATAGTGCACAATATCAAGGGAACAGGACACGCCAGCTAATTAGTATGAGGTCATAACACAACGCTACCGCCACAAACGGATGTGCCAAAACCAGGACAGGTCCACCATATAACCGCCTGACTGACCGTAGTCACTGGTGGGACCCGGAACCTTCCTAGGTTGCCATAGTGACAGTAACCAGGGGTCCCAGTGTTAGAGAAGAGAAAAACGGTTCAAAACAACGCAATTTAAAAACACAATCACACACACACACACACACACACACACAAATAATGAATCAGTCCATACTGGAATATATATATATATATATCAGTCCTATGATATATATATATATATTTTTCTCTGTTCATAAAGAGGCAAAAGCAATGCCTGGAAATGGATGCCTTGCCCACTTGTTGTGTTTTGACCGCTCGTGTGTCGATGGGAAAACATCACACCGCCGGTTCTGTGGTCCAACAAAAGAATATTTACTTTGCCTCCGTAGTACAGATCACTGTGACTGAATGCAAACATGACTGTGCCCACATCAGAAAGTGCAACTCATTACATATATAATATATATATATAGGATTTGTCTTTTTTAATCTTTACGTCTAATAAAACAAAAATATACTATAATCCTAAACTGTGACGTCCTCTACTTAAACAAGATATATACAGAGAGAGAGAGAGAGAGAGAGAGAGAGAGAGAGAGAGAGAGGAGAGAGAGAGAGAGAGAGAGAGAGAGAGACAGAGAGAGAGAGAGGCAGACAGACAGAGAGAGAGGCAGACAGACAGAGAGAGAGGCAGACAGACAGAGAGAGAGACAATGTATTTGTCCTGATTGTGCAGTGTGTGTGTGTGTGCATGCCTGTTTTCACTGCCTCACCACGAGTTACAGCTGTGGAGGCTATGGGCCGTTATACCGGCCCTGTCTATCTACTCTGCAGGGCCCCAGACAGGCCCCAGGCCTGGGCCCCAGGCCTGGGCCCCAGACAGGCCCCAGACAGGCCCCAGGCCTGGGCCTTGTTATATCACCACGACGGCCGTGCGTAAAATAAACATTTAGTTAATTTAAAAAGTGCAGAATAAAATAAAAAATTCGATTTTTTTTGGGGTAATCCAGTATTCAATGTTACAACTTTATCCCTACTTTTCAAAATAAGTGCATTTTCCCCAACAAACAAAAAGGCCATATACGTATAGGGAATTCACGGTGTCTAAAGGGGAGGAGGGGAGGGGGAAGGTCTATTAGGGCCCTCCCACATGAGGAGAGTCACACTCACACTACCTCACTCCTGAGTCATACAAAAGGATGGGGGAACCTTTTAGGGGCTGGGGGCTGTTTACCAGACACACCCCAAACATGCCCCCCCCCCCCCACCCCCACACACACACACACACCTCTTTTCTTAAACATCAGAAACAGTGGCGGTCACCGTGTTCCCGGGTCCCACAGGGAGCCTCCAGTGACAGACTGGACTGGACTGGGGGAATAACTCGTCTCATTCCTCCACACTCTCGAACTTGCGGTCCTCGTCTCCGACCCCGATGCCCGGCGCTAGCGGCGGCGCCTGGTCCCCCTCTCCCCGGAAGAGCTCCTCCATCAGCTCCTCGCCGGCACTGCCCGCCCTCGAGGCCCAGAGCGCGGCCCCCTCCCGCAGGCCCAGGGTGCGCAGCGTCCGGGCGTAGTCGGTGAACGCCACCCCGATCAGCTTATGTGCGCACGCAGACAAAGACGGCAGTCAAGGACCTTTGTTTGTGGACATTGATTTGTTGACGCGCGCCGCGCACACACACACACACACACACAAACAGACAAAAGACACACACACACACACAAACACACTCATATTAAATGCAGCCCGATTGGTTTTTAGACAGAGCGGAAGCGCCAGCCGAGCGTGACTATAGCCGGGGGGCTGGAGCTCAACAGCATTATTCGGCCGTCTGTGGGGGTAAGCCAGTTGGCACTTACATTCGGCGTGTCAGTCAAGAAGCCGTTCTGAAAGAGAGAGGTGCAGCAGCACACAACATGCCACCGTCCAATGTGGCGGTCACACTAAACGTGCTAAGATTAAGTTGGCATTCATTGAGTAAATAGTAGCGTTCTCCCCAGTCGCGTTCATGCTATTTAGCAAAGCCAGGTGGGCCTACGCGGCCGCAAGGAGATCTACCTGTCCATGTGTGCTACCCGTACATGTGTGCTACCCGTCCATGTGTGCTACCCGTACATGTGTGCTAACCGTACATGTGTGCTACCCGTACATGTGTGCTACCCGTACATGTGTGCTACCTGTCCATGTGTGCTACCTGTCCATGTGTGCTACCTGTCCATGTGTGCTACCTGTCTATGTGTGCTACCCGTACATGTGTGCTACCTGTCCATGTGTGCTACCTGTACATGTGTGCTACCTGTACATGTGTGCTACCTGTACATGTGTGCTACCTGTACATGTGTGCTACCCGTACATGTGTGCTAACTGTACATGTGTGCTACCTGTACATGTGTGCTACCTGTACATGTGTGCTACCCGTACATGTGTGCTACCTGTACATGTGTGCTACCTGTACACAGTGCATTTAGGGGGCGGCAGGATAGCTCAGTCTGACTTGGATTGGGAACCGGAAGGATTCGGTTTAAGTCCCTGAAACACCTGGGCACTGCCGAGGTGCCCTTGAGTCTATTCAATAGCTGCCCACTGCTCCTAATACTAGGATGGGCTAAATGCAGTGAAACTCATTTGGGGGGGTTCTTGACACAAGGCTTGGGGGCGACGGTGATGGTGGTGACCACACTGTGAAGGGGGTGACGGTGACGACCACACTGTGAAGGGGGTGACGGTGACGACCACACTGTGAAGGGGGTGACGGTGACGACCACACTGTGAAGGGGGTGACGGTGACGACCACACTGTGAAGGGGGTGACGGTGGTGGACGAGCAGCACAGATCAAAAGGATATTGGTGGAGTCGTTGGCCTCCATCACGCCACACTTCAGGCAGGCTTCGATGAAGAGCGCCGCACGGTCGAAGTACCTCATGCTGGGAGAGAGAGAGAGAGAGAGAGAGAGAGAGAGAGAGAGAGAGAGAGAGAGAGAGAGAGAGAGAGAGAGAGAGAGAGAGAGAGAGAGAGAGAGAGAGAGAGAGAGAGAGAGAGAGAGAGAGAGAGAGAGAGAGAGAGAGAGAGAGGTCTTTGACTTCATGCAATGTGAAGCCTCGGTCTCAGTAGTTAGACGTTATCTAAAGAGATAACATTGATTTTTTTTTTTGCCAGCAGATCAATGAACTTGAAAATCTTGTTCTTGTTGTAATGGAGGGCTATTTGCGATGTGGAGACAAAACACAAACCCTAATGACGGGTATGACTTAAAATGAGAGAGAGAGAGAGAGAGAGAGAGAGAGAGAGAGAGAGAGGAGAGAGAGAGAGAGAGAGAGAGAGAGAGAGAGAGAGAGGAGAGAGAGAGAGAGAGAGAGAGAGGAGAGAGAGAGAGAGAGAGAGAGGAGAGAGAGAGAGAGAGGAGAGAGAGAGAGAGAGAGAGAGAGAGAGAGAGAGGAGAGAGAGAGAGAGAGAGAGGAAAAGGAGCAGAGTAGGGGGACATGGAAAGAGAGAGAGAGAGGGGATGGGGAGAGAGGGCACGAGAGGTAGGGAATAGACAAGGGAAGAGGAGAGCGCGAGAGCGAGAGCGAGAGAGAGAGAGAGAGAGAGAGACATAAATAGAGAGAGAGGGCATAAGAGGTAGGGAAGAGACAATGAAAGAGGAGGGGGAGAGAGAGAGAGAGCGAGAGCGAGCGAGGGCAGGAGAGGTGGGAAAGAGAACGAGGAGTGAGTAGGTGGGACATGGAAAGAGAGAGAGAGAGCCATAGGTCTCACCTGAGAAGCATCTCCCCCACTTTGTGGAAGCAGCCCAGAGAGAGCAGAACCAGCATGGCCTTGGACTTCTGGTTGACCTGCGGGGAACACAGGTGCTCCGCCCAGCGCTTCAGCACGTCAGAGCTCTCCGCTGGGTTCAGCCGCACCTGACACACACACACACACACACACACACACACACACACACACACACACACACACACACACACACACGTTAGTAAGAGAGACATGGATGGAGACATTTGACAGGGTTGAATAAATCCATTTTTACAATCGGAACGTACACACATTCTCACAAACTCTCGCTCTGTGTCTCCCTTTCTGTCTCTCAATCAGTCTCTCTCTGTCTGTCTGTCTGTCCCTCTCTCAGTCTCTCTCTCTCTGTCTCAGTATCAGTCTCTCTTCTATCAGTCTCTCTCTCTCAGTCTCTCTCTCTGTCTCAGTATCAGTCTCTCTTCTATCAGTCTCTCTCTGTCTGTCTCTCTGTCTGTCTCTCTATCAGTCTCTCTTCTATCAGTCTCTCTCTGTCTGTCTGTCTCTCTATCAGTCTCTCTCTATCAGTCTCTCTCTGTCGTCCCTCCTCAGCTCTCTATCAGTCTCTCTTCTATCAGTCTCTCTCTGTCTGTCCCTCTCTCAGTCTCTTTCTCTCATACCCACACACCCACACACAGGTAGGTGTGACGCTAATGGAGAGCGGGGGGGGGGGGGGGGGGGGCTCACCTTTGCTAGCCATGAGGCGCGGTTCCACTCGCCGTAGGTCTGCAGGTAGCGGCAGGCGTCCGCCGCCTTGTCGATCAAGCACAGCAGCTGGACGCCCTCTGACGGAGACGGAGACGCAGCACCAAACAGTAGGGAGAGCAAAAGTTTTAATTTCAGATGGATGGAGATCATTAAAACCACATCATCAGATAATTGAACCGCGGCGTCACAACTCCACAGGTAATTAGCTAAAGCGGCAGACACTGCTCATATGAGAAATAAAATCGAAAACATAAAATAATAATAAACCAGTGTTGTTGTAAACAAAGCGGTGTGTGAGCACTGAAGCAAACACTCAGAACACCACCAGATGCTATCTTCACAGTGGATATGGGGAGCGTATGACTTGGTGATCATTCTCTAAAACTGGTTAACGACCACTGTGGTTTCTGCTGTTCATTCCTTACTAATTATAATAATAATAATAATAATAATAATAATATTATTATTAATAAAAACAATTCAGCAAAATCTGCACATTTGCAATGATAAGGAACGGGTATTTGTGACGATGCTTACCCGCCAGCTTGCCGTTGGCTATCATGTTGGTGGCCACCAGCTTGATGGTGGACTGGGAGGGGCCTGAGGAGGTGATGGTGGTGACCAGGCAGGCCTTCAGAGAATCACAGTAGTAGCTGGAGTTCTCCGCACTCGTCTCCAGCAGCAGCTGCACCGCCCGGTCAGTCTGAGGGAGGGACAGTTAGAGAGTGACTGAGTGGGTGAGTGAGTGAAGGGGGTGAGTGAGTGAGTGAGTGAGTGAAGTGGGTGAGTGAGTGAGTGAAGTGGGTGAGTGAGTGAAGTGGGTGAGTAAGTGAAGTGGGTGAGTGAGTGAAGTGAGTGAGTGAGTTAGTAAGGTGAGTGAGTGAGGGAAGTGAGTGAGTGAAGTGGGTGAGTTAGTGGGTGAGTGAGTGAATGGGTGAAGTGGGTGAGTTAGTGAGTGAATGGGTGAAGTGGGTGAGTGAGTGAATTAAGTAAGTAAGTAAGTGAGTGAAGTGGGTGAGTGAAGTGAGTGAGTGAGTGAGTAAGTGAGTGAGTGAAGTGGGTGAGTGAAGTGAGTGAGTGAGTGAGTGAAGTGGGTGAGTGAAGTGAGTGAAGTGAAGTGAGTGAGTGAGTGAAGTGGGTGAGTGAGTGGTGAGTGAGTGAAGTGGGTGAGTTAGTAAGGTGAGTGAGTGAGGGAAGTGAGTGAAGTGGGTGAGTGAGTAGGTCATTATTGTGCTTGTCCCAATCACTTCTTGAAAGAAATGTTGACTAACAAATGAGGACGCTTTAAGTTTAATTTGCACAATAAGAATGCATACTGTACATGGCAATGTAACTATAGAAGAAACAAAGCGCATTGTCCAAAAAATGTTAATTATAAAATGACCCTTTTGATGCGCTGTTATGCTATGGTTGATCTACTCTGATCTCATAGCGGTCCCTGCATTACCTTTACTAAAATCACATACAGTTGAGAGAGAGAGAGAGAGAGAGAGAGAGAGAGAGAGAGAGAGAGAGAGGAGAGAGAGAGAGGAGAGAGAGAGAGAGAGAGAGAGAGAGAGAGAGAGGAGAGAGAGAGAGGAGAGAGAGAGAGAGAGAGAGAGAGAGAGAGAGAGAGAGAGAGAGAGAGAGAGGAGAGAGAGAGAGAGAGAGAGAGAGAGGAGAGAGAGAGAGAGAGAGAGAGAGGAGAGAGAGAGAGAGAGAGAGAGAGAGAGAGAGAGAGGTGTTAACGTTGATGAGACAAGAGCCTCTGATTGTAAACCAGTGGATACAGGTTCGTCCCCGACGCCTCAGGGACCGACCATATCGACTAGAAGAAGGAGGAGGGGCGTGTGGAAGGACCCACTGCTTATTACCACAAACATTGAGCACACACAACAAGGCCAATGATTGACGGGGCCAGCAAGACGGTAATAAAGAGGAGAGCCTTGGGAATGAAAAATGTTCCGTCTAGGCCGGCGAGAGTGGCAGTTTGAGTGCAGAGAGGCGCAGTACCGACCTGGCCCAGCAGGAGGAGCTGGTCGGCACACTTCTTGGTGTGCTCATAGCTGGAGCGCTTCACCTCCTGCAGGTGGACGCGGTCCAACTGGAATTTCTGCGGCACAAGGGGGGGGGGAAACAAAGTCGCACGAGTCACGTTTTCAATCGGACACAGACAGCCGAGACCTACTGGCTTATTTTACCCTGTTTGTGTGCAAGTAGACGCGTTAATCAAGTGTGTATATGGCTGGCCTCCAGCGAGAGGGCCTATTTGGTCCGTGCTAATGAAGACAGATTACACTTTATACACACACACACACACACACACACACCAGCACTGCCCCGGGGGCCCGTCACGCTGTCTTCCCAGTGGGAGACGGAGATAGCATCTCGAGTGTCTCATTTTTCGCTAGCAAACTGATAAAAACGATGCAAACCGTAGGACTGGACAGGTTTTTGGTTTTGGTTTTGTTGGTTTGTTGTTTACTTGTTTTTAATACAGAGCGAAACAGCATAATGGGATTAAAATGTTAACCAAAAAAACCCGAGAGGAAAAGGGAATAATATGATGTGTGTGTGTATGCGTGCGTGTGTGTGTGCAGCTCATAAGCGGCTTATTACAGTCAGAAGAACATTTGCATATGTATGCGTCTGCCTTGCTTGCCTTCTGTGTGTGTGCGTGTGCATGTGCGTGTGTGTGTGTGTGTGGGGGGGTGGGGGGGGGGGGGGGGATACAAGTGTGTGGACAAATGGTCTCGTTGGGCTGTTTGTCAGAATAACACCGGTGGCACAGGGCCGTTGCAGAGCAACCGCGGCGTGTCGTCCTCGGTGAAGGGAGACGACACATCTGTCAAGCTGGCGAAACACAGCCCCACACACAGTCTGTGCGAGTCGGTGGGAAAAGGCACAGCGAACAAACAACATGCAAATGGCGTTTCCCCTCCCCTCCCCCCCGCCCCCCCTCCCTCCCCCTCCCCTAGGTGCGTCGCTGTACGCTGTTGATGATCCGACACAAGACAAGAAAATACATCAGCAAGGTTACATTCTGTTCCCCCTGTGGCTTCAGCGTACGGATGCGTCCTTACTCATCAGGAGGAAGAGACTTGCAAGGGTGCAGCCTTGAAGGAAAAGAGTTTTGCTCTCTCTTCACAAAACACACGTGGAATTGGTGCAATGCTTCCGTTCACACAAAGAAAGGCAAAGTGGCGGTTAAGTTAGAGGTCAAAGAAATTCTCTTTTGTTCAGTCCAGTCAGAAACACAAAATAATGCAAGGCTGTTAATAAATATTTAATAAACGGGGGGAAAAAAACCCAGACCTGCAGATCTTCGATTAAAATCCTCCACGGTCACCAAGGCAACCAACAGCCCCCAGTTTGGTGGGTTGCCATAACAACAAGGCTTACACAAACATATGGAAAGGCCCATTAAGAGGCTTGTACATCTTGGAGAAGGTTATGGAAAATGTGGTTGTAAACCTGTGGGCGTTGTGTGTTATTAATTGTCATAACACATCTCTATATGTGCTGCGGAACGGTCCAAACTTTTGCCATGACTTTTTATTGGAATTTAAAATCAGTACCAAAAAATGTAGACACAAATTGATTTGTGCAGATGAGCCACGAGAGAAATGTAGCAACATCCCTTTTTACACATTCTCTAAGCTATCATGTTGTTATGGCAGATCTATTTTAACAAGAGACATTTCCCATGGAAGCAAAGATCAATAAGAGGAATTAAATAGAACAGTCATTTTGCCAACTTTTCATTAATTCTAGGTTGAGGTAAAGCATATTTGGTAATAATAATAATACTAATTTGGTGATCATCTCTGTAGAGACTTTAGGTTACAAGAAATAAAGCATTTAAACAAAGTTGAAGCAACTACTATCTAATAAACAACACAAACACACACAAACAGGGCAACCCAAAGTGGCTTGTTCTTCGTTAATATTTACTTTTTCCAGGATGTCTGCTTCGAGAGCTCAGACAGGAAGACGTGGCAAGGTCAAAGAGCACCAACTGTCAGACAGCTTTGACCAGAGAGGGCAAACAAGGGTGGTACGCTAGCTCAGAATACAGGCTTTGGAGATTAGCAACATCACTTATCTGCGTGACTTTAGCGTGCGTGTGTGTGTTTAATGTGTTGCGAGTTGCACAGGGCTTACATTGACACCAAAGGCCACAGGGGACAGTCTGGCCTGTCTGTGGCCCTACGTGGCCAGACTCTCTGAGTCACTGACTTTGAAGGACTGGGAGTGTGGGTTTTTTTGTTAGGGCTTCACTGCCTGCCATGGCCCATCAGTGCTAATGTTAGCACTGATGAAGCATCCATAGGGGAACCACCATAAAGCCACTCACACAAAGTGCACACACGCAAGCACGCACAACCACCCACACACACACACACACACACACACACCCACACACCCACACCCACACAGCATTACCTGGAAGTAGCTGCTCTCACACAGGGTGTCGTGGCAGATGTCCAGGTAGTTTTGGCAGGCTGGCAGGCCTCCATCACTCTGCGGCTGACCACCGGCGGTGGCGGGTACGCTCAGCTGACGGGCCCGCGCAAACGACTGCAGGTAGTGGGAGGCCACGGTCCAGAACTGGAGGTCCGACTCGTCCCCGAACAGCCTGAGGAACGGGATAAGTCGGCCACCGTGGCAGATATTATTAACACAGAATTAGCCACGCCCAGCCTCCTCGGCTCAAACTGCCGCGTTTAGAACGATGGCGCTGCAGTAGCGTGTGGCGGCGCTAACCACTGCAGTGACCCCCCCCCCCCCCCAGTCTACCGCTACTGCCAACCCACCCTACATCCCCTCACTTCCAACCCACCTCCCCGCCCCCCCCCACTGATCTCTCCCTCTCCTGGCTGAGGCCAGCTCCATTAAATCGCCTCTGTTTCAACATATCGGTTGAGGTTGTTGCTAGGCTACTGTACTGTAAAACGGCAGTGGTCAAGGCATGCCTGTGACGGATGCTCCAGTAAGACACAGTTATGGGTTAGGTTCCTCACAGCTCGGAAAGAGAGTTAGTTATTTTTATTGTTTGGTTTCGGGGCTGTAAAAGGCTGGCGGACACACACACACACACACACACACACACACACACACACACACACACACACACACACACACACACACACACACACACACACACACACACACACACACACACACACACACACACACACACACACACACACACACACACACACACACACACACACACACACAGACGAGACGACACGAGACGAGACGACACGACACGACACTGAGAGAGACTGAGACTGACTTGCTCAGGGCTAACAGCAGGGCCTATTTGTGGTTGCAAGATGTTGTGGCTCAGACGGCTGGTGAGTTGGTTTGAAGAGCACCATTATCTCACCAGTGTCATCTCATATATCTCCCAGGTCTCCACAATACCGTACGATACGCACACAGTGTTTCGAATTTCAGCCCAGTTTCACTCACATTCCTCCCCCGCCATTCCATGACAAACGCCCTCCATACATTCAGTAAGTAAATATCACATATTACTATTTGTCCATCCCATCAAAACAGTTAAAAACAGAAGCAAAACATTTTCTAGCCATGCCTTCTACTCCCTAAAATGCTTTCTACTCCCTAAAGTGTAAATAGTATTTGATATACATTTATATAAAAGGTATGTTCAATGATGAAATACTATACTAGGATAGGAGGAAGAAATACTAGTCACATATCAAGGTATGAAGTCGTATATTATATGAAGGTAATGTTTCCCTTTCACTAACCAAGAAGTTGAAACACTAATTATAGAACACTGGTTGGCCCGTGACCTTGTGGTTGTATATATTTAGCACGCAGTTCACCTCGACACCAGCAGGCAGCGCTGCAGCAGGCTGAGCTCAGGGTCCTGTAGCACGCTCTTCATGTCGCTGTGGAGACAAAACAGTGAAATAGCATTGCATCACACACACACAAACACACACACACACACAGAGTAAGTAACAGCCAATTAAAAGTCTCCATCACAGCGGGGCCCAGTCTGACTGATACTGGCGGCCTCCTTTTATCTGCCCTGACAGGCTGGCGATGATAAGCCCTGTGGGGGGTCTCCTGTCCTGGAACAAGGCACCCTGGGAATAACTCCCGAGCCATCAACCAGCCAGCAACAGCCAGCACCCAAAATGATAAAAACGTCAAACGTAAATCAATTTTTGTGTTCATAAATTCTCAATAGTGCGGTGTGTGTGTGTGTGTGTGTGTGTGTGTGTGTGTGTGTGTGTGTGTGTGTGTGTGTGTGTGTGTGTGTGTGTGTGTGTGTGTGTGTGTGTGTGTGTGTGTGTGTGTGTGTGTGTGTGTGTGTGTGTGTGTGTGTGTGTGTGTGTCTGTGTGTCTGTCTGTGTGCATGCACGCCCGCTGCATATTGTGTGCCAGAGTCTAAAACATAGGCTTTAGTGTGCGGGTGCGATACACGATGTCATTAGTGGTCTGAGGACAACACAACTCACTTGGACAGGGAATTGAGCTGCTCCTGGATCAGCCCTTTGATCTCATCCTTCTCATTGTAGTCCCTGGAAGGAGGAAGGAAGGAATTAAAACGCTGCTTCATTATACAGCCGGCTCCATCTCCACCACTTCAAAACAACAACCACGGGCTGAAGTTTTAACGATGCATTTGCATGAGACGAGAGCAAAAACAGAGTCATGTCAGAAGTCAGGTGATTGAAGAGCGTCCCTTCTTTCCTTTTTTAGTTTTTCATTCGGGGGGGGAGCCGATTGAAGGGAGCGATACGTGCTAAACGGTAGGCTGTCGACATCCGGCTAGGGTTTAAGACAGCGCAGCGACGGCTGTTCTGACAGCACAACAAAGGAAACCTTTGTGCCGAGCCAGGACACTATCTCCCTGGCACCCGCGGTGATGTGCTCTTTTCACTACGCCTCCGATCGACTGATCCTCTTTCTGTAGTTGCTCGCCTTGCTGCACCGAGATCCTCATAGCACCGAAAAAGAACACAAACTGCTCTTAGTGTAGGAGTGTGTTTCCAGGGCTGACGAGCGCGCGCACACACTCCATTTTGCGCGCGCGCGCGCGCACACACCATTTTGCGCGCGCGCGCACACACTCCACGCGCGCACGCACACACTCCACGCGCGCACGCACACACACACACACACACACACACACACACACACACACACACACACACACACACACACACACACACACACACACACACACACACACACACACACACACACACACACACACACACACACACACACACACACACACACACCTCTGCTGGCTTTCGTGACAATAAGGGATGTCAACATGCAATCATCACATACCTAAAAAAAAAAAAGTGATAGAAAATGTTCAATATTAGAGCAATACTGTAAGATCTATCAGTCACTTTATTGTTATTTTTATTGTTGTGGAGTGTGTGTTTGGTGGCTGGTTTAAGCAGCCAAGCTGCACACCTGTGGGTCCTTGTTAATCAAGGCCCACAGGTTTAAACAGTCACCACCGCACACGCTGGAGGGAGAGCTCTAGCATGTACCATCTGCTCTGTTCACAATGATTCAAACTCTCCCTGTGTCCTGGGGGAGCCCGCAAGTAGTCATTTTAATGACTGGTGGCAGTGTTGTCTGCTACAATTGTGTATAGTACTGTTATAGTAGGTTGTATAATGTAGTTCATACTAGTGAATAGTATAGTATGGCCTAATTTAGTATAGCATAGTATTGTTGTAGGAAATTCATACTGCGGGAGGGAATGGGGAGTGAGCAATCCATTGTACTTGTTGCACATGGCAAATAAAAACATCTTCAATCTTGAATATCCAATTGATATAGATTAAACATAATATGACAATGTACATATATTGGAGAGAATCTATTTGTGTGAGTGTGCCCATGTTTGTTTGTGTGTATGTGAGTGTTGGACTGCGTAGAGGAGCAGCAGCAGTAGTGAGGAGGGGGATGGGACGGGACGTACACCTGGCTGATGTCCATGGTGAAGGTCCCGGACCAGGGCTGGAGCAGCAGGAAGGCCTTGAGGGTGAAGGAGGCGCGGGGCAGCAGCAGGTAGGGACACCACACGGGGTCTGGGTGGAGCAACGGGTCAGGGAGACCACGCACCAAAACAGAACCACAGTGAGATGGTGGGGTGCAGCCAATGTCACTCTCCATCGTTTACACAGTATACGGTGTGTTTATATATATATATATATTTGTTTGATTCAATTACATTAAGCAAAGCAATCTGAAGATAGATAGGTGGATGCTTAAAGGTGCAATAAGTCATTGAGAAGCGAAGAAATAAATGAAAAATAATAATTTATATGAACAAAAATGTGTATACGGCGTTTGTCATATAGTACTGTTTGGAAGGTGTGAACTCACTTAGTGCTGATGGGTCAAGCAGCTTACTTTGTTTTACAGAAAGTCCAACAGGAGCGCCGTCATGTCAAAATGACGCCACATTTCAATGACTTATTAACACCTGACACCTTAACACCCTTAAAGACGTGATGTATTGTAACTGTCATTATGCCATTGTTAATATTATTAGAAGTATTATTATAATACTATATATATATACTATATAATACATAATGTTCTAATGTTACACAAGTACGACTGTGACCGTTAGGAGCAAGTCACCGGTCAGGTCCTGCTCGTCCATGCGGTAGCTGGCCGACTTCATGGCCATCTCGAGCACACGGATGCAGCCGTCGTCCGAGGCCAGCACCACCTTGTCCGACGTGCACCAGTCGATATCCAGCACACGGTAGTTGACGTTCCGGCCGATGCGCATGCTGCTCACCATCTGGACCTGTTGGGGGGGGGAGAAGAGAAGAGAAGAGCAAGAGAAAAGAGAGAGAGAGAGAGAGAGAGAGAGAGTAGGTATTAACGGTATAAAATCCTCTGTGTTACCTGTTGACAACCTCTGGAGGGAGGGTAGATTTGAGTGATTGTACAGTGAGAGTATTGCTTCCGACCGCCCACTGAACTGTATCTGGACATAGGATGAAAAGGCAACACCCCTTACCACCTCACCCCCACCCTCTCTGAGGTTAAGGGGGTTGGAGCTGTAAGTGTCTGTCTCTGTCTGGTTTGTTTATGGAGGGCTTGCGGCAGCAACTGTAACCAAGCTGTCACCAGAACACTGGAGCGTTTCTGAGCTCTCCTCCAGTGCAGTGCACTTTCCCTCTCCCTCTCTCAATTTATCTTTCTCCATCTCTCCCCCTTCCATCCACCTCCAGCTCTCTCTCTCTCCCAGTGTCTCTCCCTCTCCTTTCTGTCTCTCTGGAGGATGCTCCTTCATATTCTTGCAACATCCAAACCCCCCCCCCCCCGCCAACTCCCAAGGGAAACTCATACCTCCATTCAATCAGTCGAGGGAACCAACACTCTGCCTCTCCCTCCCCTCTCCTCCCAGTCGCTCCCTCCTAGACCCCCACTGCGGAGCACCTGTCTGTCGGGTTTCATCACCAGCCCCATGATTTCAACCGTTCTTCAACAGACGCTGGTGAGGCTCAGCCATAACTAGGTTTGTGGTTTGGTGCCACACAATAATAATGATAATAATAATATTGATAAAAATAATACAAAAGAAACACCCAACCCGTCTAATAAGATGAGGACCTCGGGTGACTGAGGGAGTTCGGTGATGAGCAGAAGCATTTGCGCTCAGCATTTAGCTTTGGGGGCCTGACGCTTTTTGTTAATGACACTGGGGCGGTTTCAGGAGAGAATATAATGACCAATAGGGAAAACGCCATTAAGAAAAAACAGGCAGATACAGGATTAAGGTGTGATGATGGGGAATGGGGAGCAAGCATTCAATTGTACTTGTTGCCAATGGCCAATGAAACATCTTGTATCGTGTATCTTGTATGAGGGAGAAGAGGACATTTATCCCTGGTTTCGGGACGTCTATCACGCGATTGGGGGCGAAGAGCGGCGGTGTCAGCGGAAAAAAGCCATTTAAAAAATGAGCCTTGAAAGCAACAAAAAAAAAAAAAAAAAAGAAAAGAAATAGGGAGGATTACAGTAGCCGAGAAGTAATGGTAAACACCGTTATCCTGCGAGGAGGACATTAGTCTTCATATTTTCCCGCCCCCCCCGTCACAACATAGTAATGTGGGGCGACCGCATTATACCGCTCGCTCGGGGCCCTAAAGGTATTAAAACAAACAGTGCTGCTGCTCCGCCTCATGCATAATTCAGCCGTCCCGAAGATAACGATCTATTATGCGTACGTGCTCCGCGATCCGTTAATCAACCGACGTGAGCCAGCCGCCCCGCCACGCCACGCCCTTCCATCCGTCTGTTTGTCTGTTTGCCTGTCTGTATGTCTGTCTGTCTGTCTGTGTGTCAACGGTGTTTATCATGGGGAGATGGCTTACATCTTTGGTGTCCCAGACCTCCGCCCCGTCGGTGTACATGACCAGCAGCTTCTGGTTGCCCTTCCCCGGGGCGAATCGGATCTTCTTGACCCAGCCGCGGTGTGTGGGGATCCCCCTGGAGGAAGGAAGCAGCAACAACAACCACCACCGGTCAGCACCGGTACCCCCCCCCACACACACACACACACACACACACACACACACACCGTGTCGGTCTCCTCCCACCCCCAATGCAATTTTCTTGAAAAAAAATGTGAGGTGTGAGGCGTTACCTTGACAACCGGGCCTTGAGGTCCCAGAAGTTTAGGTTGCCGTCCACGTCCCCGAGCACCAGGGTGTCGCCCTTCCAGGCGATGCACGCGATGCTACCCATACTGCCCTGCAAGACACACACGCAGAGGACCGACCTGGACTTAATACAAAGAACGTACTAGAATTGCACTTAACATCGTGGAATCTCTATTTTAAGTTTAAGGAAGAAAAGGAAGGGGGAAAAAGAGAGAGAAACCAGGTCACAGTTTGTAGTTTAATATATTCAAGTGTAAAATTGTCGGGCAGCTCAGTCAAAGCAACACACAAGGGGAAGCGAATGATAAAAGGAGAGAAGGCATCGGGTGTACTAGCTCGCTGTTAATTGTGTGGATTTTGTTTTTGTGCAGTTTTTTGCCCCATTTTCCTGACACCATCGCGGGGATTCTGCATTCATCTGGACGGTTCTTCTTCGAGAACAATGTTGGAGAGGCGCCAGACAGACACACAGTCAAGCTGGCGGCCTCCCCAGAGCGGCTTTCTAAACACCACGACTGCCTTTATTACCGGCAACCGACACTCACTGGATAAAAACCCCCCCACGCCACGCCACCCCATCTACCGCTGTCGAGCAGCCGCTAGAGAGCCCGACGGCTTGACAACCTGTTCCGCTGTGGCGAGGATTAGTGTGAACAACGGAACACCGGTCGATCGGGAAACACGGCGTGCAAAACAAAATGCATTGTAATCGTGTTGCGTGTCAAAGATGGTAAACAACAGCATCAGCAGCATCAGCAGCAACAAAAGGCTGCGGTGTGAAATCTCAGCACTTTGGAAGTTGACATGACACCTTGTGCTAATGTTGACCATTCAGACGTGTAGGTGTCACTCAGCATGACAGAGTACAGGACAAAGAAAACACCCTTCATTTTCAATCATTAAAAAACATCATAACTTCCTCTTGGTTGTTATCATTAGATGTTGCATTCAATTATTATTACATATTATCTTAGGTTCAAGGATAGTTTTTATCCACAGGCAGTGCGCGCCTACTGAACTGCTAGGAGTGCTGCCACTATCATACCGTTTTCATCCATATTACATTACACTATCATACTTTTTCTGGACTTTCTGGACTCATTACAGTTACTGCACTGTTCTGCACTGGATTCATGATGCTGCTGCACTACTGGCACTTTAAAACGCTTTAATATACTTGATGTACAATTCGACACATGTACATATCATCCATAAGTTACTTTATAGTTGTTTTTATTGTCATTTATATTGTGTATAGTACTTTTATGAGTTTTAGCAAGTCATACTGCGGTAAGCATTCCATTGTACTTGTTAATAAAAACCTTGCATCTTGAATCTTATGTGAGACAATATTTTCCAAGCTGTAATCCAACCATTTTAAGTGTAAGGAAAAAGGTTAAACAAAAAATAACATTTAGCTATAAACAAAAACTCCAATGAAAGTGTCTCCATTACACACAGATGAATCACTCAGCCTTCATTCAGAGTTAAATACTGTAATAGTCTCATTAAACTTGAGGCTCCCCTGCAGCCAGATTGCACACTAAAACCACAGGGGGAAGCACAAGCACGGTATTATCTGAGACATACTGATGACACACACACACACACACACACACACACACACACACACACACACACACACACACACACACACACACACACACACACACACACACACACACACACACACACACACACACACACACACACACACACACACACACACACACACACACACACACACAGTTTACAACAACATAAACTGATGGTGACCTTGGTTTAAAGAAACTAGTGAAAAGTGGAGGAAGAACATAGCTATTGTATAATATATAATAGTTATGGACTGCATTTATATAGCGCTATTTTTATTTCTAACCAGTGTGGCCACTCAAAGTGCATTACAAGTCAAGCCTCACACTCACCCATTCACACACGGACGGTGGAGTCAGCCAAGGCGCCTGCCAGCATGTCGGTTAGGGTGTCTTGCTCAGGGACACCTCGACACTTGGCTAGGAGGAGCAGGGGGAATCGAACGAGCAGCCTTCAGGTTGTAAGACGAATTTGATTCCTGCTGAGCTACTGCCGCCCCATATAGTGCCGCTTATATCGTTTGTTGGGACCAGGGCTCTACACTAAGCCTACTTTGCTTGCATTAGGTGGACAAAAAAAATAAGAGGTAGTATTAGCACAAATGCTAAATACAAGTGGGAGAGGACTTGACTTACAAGAATGTTTTATTTCCATATTATTATTGAATGGCTCGTTATTTATACGCTCGTCAAGTTATTTTTAGTGTACCTCAAGGGATGCACCTCGGTAGACTCGGGAGCACAGCGCTCCTGTGGGGAGCACAATTATTGCCTCACATTCACCCATTCATACACCGACAACGGTGTCAGAGACGGCAAGCTCGTCAGGAGCAATTAAGGGTTAGGCGTCCTGCTCAGGAACACCACGACACTTGGCTAGGAGGAGCTGGGGGCATCAAACCGGCACAACCCGCTCTACCTCCAGAGTTACTGCACCCCCCCCCCCCCCCAAGAGCTCTGGGACTCACATCAGGGGGGATCCGGGCTCCATCCTTGACCATGTTGCCCTCCACGGTGATGTGGTACACCTGTCCGTCCGTGTCGGTGAATACAAAGTGCTCCCTGGCAGAGATGGCCTGGCTGGACTCACACTTGCTCTCGGCGTCCTGCAGCATGCTGGGAGATAAGGGACACACTGATTGGCACCCTGTGGTGTTCCGTGGCGATGTACACCACTGTGTGGCATTGTGGGTTGCCCTTAATAATAATAATAATAATAAATTTCATTTGTATTGCACTTTACATTTTAAACAAATCTCAAAGTGCTACAGTACATAATAAAAAATAAAAAATAAAAAGATAAAGAAAACCATTTGCAGGAATCACAGGTTAAAAAACAAGTTAAAAAAAAACACGTTTAAAAAAGGAGAGGCAGGGTTATTAAAACCGGCTTAAAAAGCTAACCAAATGCTTTGTTAAAATGGTAGGTTTTTAGTGCTCTCTTAAAAAAGTTGGGTTGGGTTGTTGTGTGTGTGTGTGTGTGTGTGTATGCTGTTTGGTTGTTGTGTGCTGCTGTTTGGTTGTTGTTTGGTTGTTGTGTGCTGATGTTGGTTGTTGTCTGGTTGTTGTGTGCTGCTGTTTGGTTGTTGTTTGGTTGATGTGTGGTTGTTGTGCTGTTTGGCTGTTGTTTTGTTGATGTGTGCTGCCGTTTGGTTGTTGTGTGCTGTTGTGTGGCTGTTGTTTGGTTGTTGTGTGATGCTGTCCGGTTGTTGTTTGGCTGTCGTGTGCGGTTTGGTCTTTGTGGGGTGATATTTGGTTGAATTTCAGAAGGTATTTCTGTGTATATGATGAAGTTTGGTGTTATTGAACTAAGGGAATATGGGTGTACTTGTACGGGGGGTGGTGATGCAGCCGAGGAAATACATTATTTACCAATAAGCAGACCCCCCGGACTGGTTTATTCCACTTATACCACCGTTACCAACTGTGATTAGATATTGGTTTCATCTATATCATTCGGGTTTTAATCAACTTAATCAGCTAAAATTGTGATATTCTTCCGCTGAGCTTTGAGCATATTGGCTTAGCGTTGTCAGCAAAACATCTGATCGATGGTTCTATTTGACCGTTTGTTGTTCATGTTGGAATGTGTGCGTAGCGCATTGATTTGGAAGCGTTTACTGGAACGTTATCAACCAATCAGGATCAAGTTTTCAACACTTTGCTTGTGGTACGATGCTGTTCAACGTTAATTTCTCTTGATGCTCGGTCCTATCCGTCTGTGTGTGGATGTGTGTGTGCTATATCCTCTGATGTGGTTTGTTATCGAGCGGTGTTTGTTGGCATCCCGCTGTGGTCCGGGCACGGCACCAGCGGGGCAGACCTGATGACGGAGGACTCCACGCTGCTCTGCTCCGCATCCGAGACCGTCTGGCGGGCCATGGCTTCCCTGGCCGCCATCTGCTTCTTCTTTAGACTCTTCAGGTTGTGGGACGGAGACCACTCCTGAGGGGGAGGGGGACGGACACACACACACACACACACACACACACACACACACACACACACACACACACACACACACACACACACACACACACACACACACACACACACACACACACACACACACACACACACACACACACACACACACACACACACACACACACACACACACACACACACACACACGAAAAAAAAGGGACACAAACAGACACTGTCACGGGTACAAACATCAATGAAACCATTAAGAGGGCGAAACCAATAATGAACCAGTGACAGGGAGAAACAAACGGCCTGATTAGCAGCTAGTTGCTACCATAAACAAACAGACAAGTTAGTAGTTGTATATCTCCCACCCGACTCCCAATCTCACTGCAGGGGGGGAATTTTGGCTGCAAGCCATTTAGCCCACGGGTCACAATCAAAATGGAAATGAGGCAGCAGTAACAGGGGCTGTAGACGATGACGATGGGGTGTGTGTGTGTGTGTGTGTGTGTGTGTGTGTGTGTGTGTGTCTGCATGTATATTATCGAGGCTGCTGGGGGCCATTACTCGGACTGTGAAGAGGACTATAAAGGTTTGTCTAGTATAACTCTGTTTAAATGTGTGCTTCTGCGGCCTAATGAAAAAAAACCAGCTTAACGCTAAGGCCCGGGGGAGGCGAAGATCTTTTTTTTACCAAACCAAATCTTTCAAATGAGATCCATGAAGTCATCCAGTGGGTTCCGTGTTGAAAGTACACATTTGTACTACTGTCAACACTGTTCACTATTTTTTAATTAGTAGTTTATTTTGGTAATGTGGGTCTCTGCTTTTGGGGTGTGTGTGTGTGTGTGCGCCTGTACCAGAGCGGTGACGGTGGGGAAGTTCTTGGCCATCTCTCGGAGTAACGTTCCTGTCCGGATGTCCCACAGCTCCAGGGGCTTGTCTCGGAAAACCACAACCAGGTACTGCCTGGTTGTGCGCACACACACACACACACACACACACACACACACACACACACACACACACACACACACACACACACACACACACACACACACACACACACACACACACACACACACACACACACACACACACACACACACACACACACACACACAGACAGACAGACAGAAACCGTCAGGTATACTCAAATTTGAGTGACATCGTGAAATGAAAGACGTCGCCCATCGATGTGAAAACAAAGTCCCAAGCTATTATTTCACCATGAAGGTGCTTACAGTAGCTGGTACTGGACTGTCAGTGTCGAAGCGCACTGCCCCACATCTTGGAGCACCACTTAGTTTAGGACAACTGAGTTTTCCTCCGTTTCACATTCTGAATTCAGAAGGAAGGCCAAAAACAAGCCGGAGGAAGGGGAAGGCTCGTATATAGAGTGTGAATCAGTAGCCATTTAATCCAGTGTCAAGCCTCTTTTAACATTATGGAGAAGTGCCCTGAACTTCATTTGCTTGGTGCTCCACAGGGCAAGACCGCACTAATGCTGCCAACGCTTATGCATAAAACCAAAGGCGGTTGATTTAGTGAGTGTCAAGAGGGCCCCAAAACCTGCAAAACGCAGTTCTCGTCTCCCAGTAGTAGGGCTGTTAGGGATTCTTACCTTGGTTGTCACTAGAGATGCAAGAAATACAACAAAATGAACGACCACACGGTCCACATACTCAAGTACTCTGCAGGTGTTTTTTTTTTACTAATAAGCACAGACCAAAAGTCGGACTGAATCTGTATATTACGCGGTCCATGTGAGTTAAACCCACACAGGAGCTTGGCTGGTAACGCGGTTTGTTACTGTTGTAGAGCAAGCAGGATACACTTACAATTTTCAAAATCAAAAAACAACAATTTGATTCGACTTTATCTGGAGATTCTGACACATCTAGTTTGCATTGTGTTGTAGTAAGGGGCAGTGTACAGGGTGCCCGACGGTTTCTTGTGGAACCAGGCCGTCTAGGGGGTGTGACAGGGACACAACGCTAGACAAACTAGGACTCACACTCATATTTGTTGAACATCCAATGTCTTTCCAACAAAAAAAAACAACGTTACACCGGGACGTTCCAGGCGGACGGTCATTATCATAAAGTGTACATACAGCCTCAACAACAATGCATTATCCAGCAGACACACACACACACACAGAGACACAGCCTCCCCGTTGCACAAAAACTAACAAAGCATTTCCTTGGGCCCTGAGCAATACACCTGCTGAGTGTGAAGTTGAGTGGACGGACAGTTCCAAAATCAAACAAAGTTCATACTGTACATACATACACACAGACTCCTGTCTTTATAGTTAGATATCTGCGGCAAAACTTGGCCAAAATACATATCAACATAATATATAATGGGTTTGTAAGATGTCACATATTATTTTAGAAATGGCTTTCGATTTGCTTGACGAGTACTCATTTCCACACCTAGTTATCACCGTTCCACGCTTTCCTTTTAATTTACTCTATTTTTTTGTAAAAGGATCTTTTCCACGTCAGCACTGCTGAAGGAGAGATGAGGAAGACAATAGTGTAGCCTTCAGCCATCCAACAAACCAACCGTGACACACACATAGACTTTTAAAGACATCACTGTGGCAACATGAATAAAATGCCTGGAGGATTTAGAATGTAGGGGAAAAGTAAGAGGCTGGATGGAAATTACCTTGGGCCAACACACTTTAGGGCGTGTGTGTGTGTGTGTGTGTGTGTGTGTGTGCACGTGTAAGAAGCAGATGAAGGCAGAGATGCATGGCTGGAGAAGCAACTCACTTGAGATGAGACACTTTAATCATCTCAATGGCTGGCTCATCGGTGCCTCGATCACCTCGGAATGCAAAACACCTGCCTGGAAAACACACACACACACACAGAGAGAGTCAGAAAAAATATAAACCTAGGGCAAGATCAACAGCACACACACACACACACACACACACACACACAGACAGACAGACAGACAGACAGACAGACAGACAGAGAAAGAGAGACGGACAGACAGAGCGCTAGGGAGAAAACTGTAAAGCCACTTTAAATGTTTGATTTCAGCAGATCCCATTCGCTGAATAATGCATGCATGACCTTCAGGTGTATCAGGCTGCAATCAGGAGCACTGAGCCAGTGCGAGGGTGCAGAGGACATCAGGCAAGGTGAACTGAGATGCATCCCGCTTCCCAAACAAAAATAGGTGTTGTTATTGTTGAGCCAGCTGATGTACAGGCGAGAAGCTTGTTACCTACACCGGCTGTGTGGGGAACACTATGAAACGTCTGCCTTCTACGCTACAAAACTCCCAAGAGGCCCGTGTGTGTGTGTGTGTGTGTGTGTGTGGTGTGGTGTGTGGCTGAGAGAGTGAGACGGAGTCTTTATTTGTAATCAAGCTGTTTGGCGGGGTTAAGGGCGGTTCACTGGTCCTTAATGAGGCCCCTCTTCATCACCACACCCCGCCTTTATTTGTGCAGCAAGGTAGCACAGAGGGGTAGGGATGGTGGTGGTGGTGAAGGTGGTGGTGGTAAAGGTGTTGGTAGTGATGATGGTGGTGCTGGGGTTGGTGATGGTGGTGCCTGTGGATAAAAACCATCCTTGAACCGGGTAGACCTTGTATGGATGCGACCGGACTGTAGGGGGGAGAAGAGCTGGTGCCCAGGGTGGTTACGGTCCTTTGTGATGGAGATGGCCTTATTCTGACAGCTGGTCCTAAAGATCTCCTCAATGCATTCATGTGCACATCCGATGATTTTTTTCTACCGTCCTCACGACCCTCTGGATGGCTTTACTGTCCTGTGCAGTGGTGTTGCCGTACCACACAGTGACGCCACTTGTCAGGACACTCTCTACAGTGCCACGGTAGAAATTCCCCAGCCACCATTGGCCTATGCCGTCTCTGAGTCATTGCAGGGCATAGAGGCGTTGGTGTGCCTTCTTCAGCAAGTTGGTGGCGGTGGCGGTGGTGCTATAGTATGTGTGCCAAGCATTGCCAGGCGGCACACACAGACAAAACCTATCAAAGGCACTGAAGAAGACTTCAATCAAACAGAAGTGAACTGACTCCGGCCTGGCGGAGGAACTTCCTGGAGGGTGGACACCAAGGACGCTAAGTAACAAAAGCTGAAGCTGTTAACTTTGATGGTGTTGGATCTTTAAAAGATATCAAGTTAAGCGTCCACGCGTCCCTTGGCAAAATGAAAGCAAAGGAAAATAAAATCCAAGTATATAACCTGTGCAGTCATCCGAGCGTTATACAGTTTTTATCTGCATTAAATCTATATAAACGCATTTGAAATGGATAATGGATTTTTGTTGTTGCAAGAAACCCTTCCCCACCTGCAAACTCCTGCGAGCGTGGCTTGACCCTGACTGACCAATCATATCAGGATAAGAAAAAAGAACCCACATGACGACCATCTTGTACAGTCAATGAAGCTATCTGAAGCCCCGCTGTGCAAAAAGTAAAAATAACAAAGTAATTACTACTTTTACCACTTTTCCACAATAATCCAAATATGTACATTTGTGTATTCTCTTGAATTTTTGTATTTCTGCACATTTTCAAATTTTTGTAATTTGTAAAATTCGGTAACTTTGCACACCTCCGGAGCTGATGACAACATTTCACTCTTATACATGTGACAAAACAGTATTGCAAGTCGCTTTGGATAAAAGCGTGGCAGCTAAATAAATGTAATGTAAATGTAAAATAAACCAAATCAGAATCTGGACGTACTTATTGCTACAGTAACCTTTTCGGAAGTCACCGTTTGTGTTTAGCATATGTAAACCCCATGTAAACATCAGTCCATAGGGGGGAAGATCACGCAGGACGATTCAACCAGAGAATGGACACAGTGCTTTGGTTCATTGAACGGGAACATCAGTCCATTCTACATTCTTCCAATGACTCCTTGCTGCTCTTCAACCGGCTTTGTATCATTTCAACGTGGGCAGCATATGCAAATGAACAACGTTAACCTTTCCCCCCACGTCGCCTTCACCCCAGGTCTACCGCTACTTTTGTTCGCCAGATGATGTTTCATGTGTCATCCAGCAGAGACTGGGTATGATTTAGCATTTGTGCTGAGCTGCACCCCAGAGACAAGAGAGCGGAAATATGTGCACGTTGTGTAAAAAAACGAATTGAACCTCAACCCCACTATAAAAGATACCCAAAATCTGTTTTTGTATAAAGATTTTAAACATCTTTAAAATCATAACAAGCTTGCTAAAAAAAAAAAACGTGAGAGGGCATTGGCGACCAAAGTTTGCAGAGAGTAATAAAGAAGACTTACACGAAAGCCTCAGAAGAACATAAGTGCCTAGTAGCACTCACCCAATAACACCCCTACCATTTCAGCCAGCCTATTCAGTAATGGAATAATGTGTGTGTTTAATGGAGATACAGAACATAGTGTTCTTATATGTTGCTTTCCTTCAACAAAAATGGTTCCTTTTGTGGTCCTGTTGCTGCTGCTGCTGCTTCTCCTTCTTTCTGCTGCTTTGACGCAAAACCACTTTCACAAAAGCAAGTGGCCTCGAGTCTTCCATTTGAACGGACTACTCTGGCGGCGACTGAAAGGAGAGTGCATGGCAACAGTGCACGAGAGACGCGTAAGAGGGACTACGACGACGGAAAGAGAGAGAGCCCAAACTGACAGCCGCAGGAGAGGGAGAGAGAGGGAGAGGGAGAGGGAGAGGGAGAGAGAGAGAGAGAGGCAGAGATTTTGAGACAGAACGTGGTATGTATAAAAGTGGGACCCCATAATTCTGTGTGTGTAAAGGCACAGCTTGTGTGCGTTTGAGTGTGTGTGCATTTGTGTGTGTGTGTGTGTGCACTCACCAGTGGGGAGGTCTACGTGTTGCAGCTCATTGCGCACCATGCCCATGTTGTTGGGAGTGGAGGAGGCGAAGGACAGGAAGCTGGTGAGACTGACCCATTCAATCCCCCTGTGGAATCACACACACACACACACAAGGCTGAATACATCGTAAAAATACACCGCATCCATGAACAGCCATGTAATAGCTGCACAGAAAAAAGAGAAATAAATAAAGTGAGTGTGTGCATACGTCATCTCACACCGGCATGCGAAGTGGGAAGTGCGCCAAGTCCAGGGAGCAAGGCACAGTACCAAAATGACATGCAAAATTGCCCCATGATTAATTAGTCAATTTCTCCACCAGATGTAAATGAGATGCTAAATATCCGCACCTCCCTTGGCAAGGCTACGGCTGTGTTGGGGCAGAGGCCGCCAGGTTTCTTACCATACAGCCACACAACCCTGCTCTGTGTGTGCGTGTGTGTGTGTGCATGTGCACACACACACTCTCTCACACACACACACACACTATTCATTCATACACACACACAGCCTTTAACTTTGTACTGTTAGTTGCAGTTCTTGCATAGCACAGACCTGCTTATACAATAGTGAAATGGATGCCCAGGAGCTGTTTTGAAACGTAATCAATAATGAATGAACATTTGTTGGTGTATGTGTGTGTGTGTGTGTGTGTGTGTGTGTGTGTGTGTGTGTGTGTGTGTGTGTGTGTGTGTGTGTGTGTGTGTGTGTGTGTGTGTGTGTGTGTGTGTGTGTGTGTGTGTGTGTGTGTGCAAATCCCCACATAGATATGATATGTTTTGTTCAGATACTGCATTTTTGATGATTTGGGAAGGAATACTTTTCTTCCAGTGGCCAGATAAGATCAGAGCCCGAAAGAGGGATGTATCGCTGTTGCTCAGGCAACGCAGAGGTGCATGCCACAGAGAAAGTATGCCAACTTGTTACCACCACCACCACAGCCCCAACCATCACCACCACCATCACCACCACCACAGCCCCCATGCAGTTGAGTCAGTGTCGCATTGGCCGTGGTGTGGGGAGCCAAATGGCAGATGGAGGGCAAGCTGCCGTGTCTCATGGTGTAGACATACACACAAAAACAAACACACACACACACAACAAACAACGCACAACACACACACACACACAAACACACAAACCCGCACAAGACACACACACACACAAGACACAACACACACACACCAACTTGAGCGCGAGTCACATTTCTGTGCCATGTTTGCAACCCTTGGGAAAGTTTCCCCAGAGTTTGTGTTGTTGTTTTTGAGTGAGCTGCATGCGTCTCTTCGGTGCGACAGTGTTTGCTCCAAATCAATCTTCTTTCTTTTATTTTTTGTTTGTTAAACGGCTAATAAATCCCAGTAAGACGGCTCCAGTGGTTGTTAGAGGGTGATAATTAATGGGAGGGCCTATCCCTTCTTCATACAGGAGGGCACTCTGCGAATGGCCGGCCTCGCTTAAACTGCAATTAACACACTCATCGGAGTCCGAGCAGCACACTAGGATTGCAATTAGCGCTTCTTGTAATTACTCCATTACATAATGGAGTTAAAATTAGGGTAAACAACGCTGGATGCATTTACATTAACCGTTCATGAAAAAATTATAATTTAAATAAACAAAATGATTAGAATTGCTGATGAGGGGTTGACATAACGGTAGGAAAACACATTACACATTACATAGCAGCCAATACATTGGTGGCTGCTAGAAGCAATGGCCCCGACTGTGACGGATTGACAACACTGAGCCCCCATGCGAGTGGACCCGCTGGAGGCTACCGCCGCCGTCAAGAGAACTCATTCATACTTTTCATTAACATATAAATTACACCCAATCATCGCTTTAATGCGACAAACAAAAACAACCGGTTTCCAACGTAATCACAAACCCCGAGTGGTGAATGGGATATTTAATAAAAGGCAAGGCTCCGTTTCCCTGGCAACCAGGCTCATAGTGCCTAGCTAGTCACAAGAGACCGCATCGCTGGACTCGGGGATATGAAAGATGGAGAAAAAATACGGGAAACTTTTGTTCAAAAATTTAAATACAAGGTTGTGGCGTTGGTCAGCAATACTGTAATGGGATTACTCATGTGATAGATATATTCGTTTTACAGTGTGTGTGTGTGTGTGTGTGTGTGTGTGTGTGTGTGTGTGTGTGTGTGTGTGTGGTGTGTGTGTGTGTGTGTGTGTGTGTGTGTGTGTGTGTGTGCGGTTGTATGTGTTCTGTAACTGAACCACAGCACAGAGAACATGACGTCCTACCTGACTTCACACGAGTGGATGCTCAGCTCCTTCTGCAGAAGCCCACTGGTCAAGTTGTACACCAGAACAGAGCCATTACTGGTCCCTGGGGAGAGAGGAGAGAGACACACAGTTACATAAACAAGGGAGAGAGAGACAGAGACATTTACAAAGAGGAATGAGAGAGAGTTAGACAGTTACAGAGAGGAAGCAGAGAACGATAGACAAAGGGAGGGAGAGAGAGAGACAGTTACATTGAAGAGAGAGAGAGACACACACACAGCCATTACTGGTCCCTGAGGAGAGAAGAGAGAGACACACACAGTTACATAAACAAGGGAGAGAGAGACAGAGATTTATTTAGAGAGAAGAGGAAGTAGAGAGAGTTACAGTGAGGCAGTAGAGAGAGAGAGGTAGACAGTTACGGAGAGGAACAAGAGAAAGACTGACAAAGGGAGAGAGAGAGAGAGAGAGAGAGAGAGAGAGAGAGAGAGAGAGAGAGAGAGAGAGAGAGAGAGAGAATAAGTACAGCGAGATACAGAATTGAAGAGACAGCGAGACAGACATTGAGAGACAGACATTGAGAGACAGACATTGAGAGACAGAGAGAGACAGAGGGAGACAGAGGGAGACAGAGGGAGGGCACAGGTTGAGTCAGCGAGATTGTGGCTCTTGCAGGAAATGGGGAACTACTGAAATGAATCAGGATCACCTTTCAAAGGAGGAGCGGGGGGGAGTTTGCTAGACGTCTGAACCAGCCTACCCGCACTGTCGCTAGAACCACCCTAATTGGACAAGCACTTTTACATGATGGATAGATGGAGGTGGAAGGACACACGCCATGTGATATATAAGAAAACTCACAGGGAGTGAGGGAGTAGTTAAGAAACGGAAGCAGATGAAGCCGGCCACAGCCTGCCCACATCCAGGAGGGAGGGAAAACGAGATGATAAGGTTTGGTGAGGTCAATGCTGATATTGCGTAGAAAACACACACACACACACACATATACGTTTGTATATAAGTTTCACCTCTCAAAACGTTTTCTGACAAATAGATAGAGGAAGGAAGAAAGAAATTCGGCCAGAAATCCTAAACCTAACAAAGTAGAAGTGTTGCCTGAAGCCAACCAAGTAAATGTGTTGCTTAAAACTAACCAAACAGTGACGAAACGGAAAATAAAAACGGAAAAAGTCAAGTACGGTAAGTCTAAAAATAGGATGGGACACGGACCCCGGTCTCCTGGGTGAAAGGCCTGTGTTTGACCCATTCCTCCACCACCACCTCTCCTCCCTATGCGTACAGTTTCAAACTGTTCATAGTACAGAGGTTTCGCATCTCAATATGCTTTTTTGACACATAGCTTGGATCGAGTGTTTAAAAAAATATATATATACTGTATATATAAACGTTTTTTTTTGGGGGGGGGGGGGGGGGGTGTGTTGTCATTTGATTTAATTGAAGTCGTCAGCAAAACTGCACAGCAATAGCCATGGAGCAGATGTGGAGGCCATCAGAAGCCTGCTCCGATGATGTTTTTGAAGGGTTTCTAGGTCTTTGTGCTGTGCTTGCTGTGTGGGTAATGGCCAGCGTTTTCACGGTGGCTCAGCAGGTGCGGAAGCGCGGGTGAGCTGGATAATGAGCCAGCTTGATTAACAGAGGCCAATATGTCTGGTGTCATGAAAGACCCATCGGTCTCCGGAGAACCTCAGAGAGATCACCACAAACTAGCTGAACATCTGGACCCCGGGTTGGCGTACAGCAAGCAGGCTAGTGTGTGCGTGCGTGTGCATGCGCGTACATGTTTTATCGCTGTCTGTTTGGCTTGCCTCTTGGCAGGGGGTGACACACACACACACACACACACACACACACACACACACACACACACACACACACACACACACACACACACACACACACACACACACACACACACACACACACACACACACACACACACACACACACACACACACACACACACACACACACACACACACACACACACACACACACACAGACACACAGACAGACAGACAGACAGACAGACAGAGAGAGAGAGTAGCTCCGTTTCCACACACTACCTTGGTTCAAACCATTCTTTTATTGTCCTGTAAATACCCTTTTTTCCCCCCCTACGGAATGTAGTCAGGTATGAAACTAATTAACTGGTGTGCGTGCCGGAGCCACCGTTCTGGACACTACCCACAGACTGCCTTACTTTTGTTGTGGGATTCATCGAGCCAGAAATTGGCATTGCATTTGCTTTGCGAACACATCGGATTATGCAAACAATAAACCCGGTGGTTTTGGGAAAATTGGAAGGAAGCTGCCTTCACGTCACTTCTCCCAGACAATGTTGAAAGCACAGTAAGCCTCTCGTTCTCCTCCCCCCCCCCCGCTGGGGATATCAGCGCTACTCCATGAGAACGCAGCTCTGCGCACACACACACACACACACACACACACACACACACACACACACACACACACACACACACACACACACACACACACACACACACACACACACACACACACACACACACACACACACACACACACACACACACACACACACACACACACACACACACACACACACACACACACACACACACACACACACACACACACACACACACACAGTTTGGGAGAACCACAGAGAAGATAACTGGACAGGCGCAATCTGGGAAGGAAAAAGAGGATAAACTGTACTGTCTCTGTTAAACTCCGTAATTGCTTTTGTTTACGTAAGATACAGGCGTTTGGTTTTGCTGATAAAAGTAAGGGAAGGAGGAGGAGGGGGTTTCTCTGTAAAGAGAGTTGTCGAGTCGACGTTATTAAACAACAACGTAAGGCTGTCCCCAAAAGCAGTGAAAGAAAAAGAGTGTTTCCACTATCATAATATTGCCACCAATTTTACTTTTATTATGTTAAGGTGCTGCTACCACTACTCACGACGGAGCTGCACTACGGTGACTTTAAAATGCTTTTTGCACCATCCGCACTATGTATGTATCATCATTAGACACTTTATTGCTCTTTCTTTATTGTGTATAATATTGCTATAGTATAGTGTTGTTTATAGTATATTGTATAGTAGATAGTATATAGTGTGTTTATGGTATAGTATTGTATAGCATAGTCCAGTATAGTATAGTAAAGTATAGTGGGAATGTGGAGAAAGCATTCCATTGCACTTGTTGCAAATGGCCAATAAAACCTCTTGTATCTCTTGTATCTAGTGTAGTATAGTATAGTAAAAATTCTCAACGCGGGAGTGAATGGGGAGTATAGGCAGTCTTTCATGAAGTTATACACTTGTTTCAAGTTGCAAAAGTAAAACTAACATTGTGAGTTACTTGTGTTTTTATGGTGCCCCTGTAACTTGTTGAGGAAAAAAAAGCTTTTTAAACAAGTTTTGGAAATAAAGAAAGACTTTTTCAAATGCAGTGTTTACAAATGTTTTTCGTCATGTACCGGTACACAATTTGATTATCCTACAAACTTGTTTTTATAAGGATCACATCAACAACGGTAAATATTGGTTATCGGCCATCACAGCAATGTTAATAATATCGGTTATCGGTATGGCCCCGGAATTTTCAAATTGGTGCATCCCCTAACCGGTTACACATTAAGTGTAACAAGAAAAATATAAGGCAAAGAAAGACTCTTGAACAATGCACAGGGGAAGATTCCCAGCCTTGGGTTTAACCGTAATTGGACTGACTGTGGCAATTTCAATCCCCAGCGCCTTTCACACATGGAGCAGAAAGCACATCAGCACAAATATTTGCTCTCCTTATTTGTACTCTGTGTACGGTACAAAAAAGACTTGTGGCACGACAGGTGTTGCGTCAATATGAGATATACTGTAGCACAGGGGCAGGGGAAACAGCACCTGGTGTGATATTACCGTGTTCTCATCTCACACACTGGGTGTTGAGATTTGACTTCTATAATACATATATATCTCTATATTACAAACCTCTCTGAACACTCGCCGCAGTGCACACCAGTGAACAAAGCACGTTGCTAATGGCCTGTGTAAAGGTAAGAAGTAGTGACATGTAAAGGCAGTGAAACTGCTTTGAATGAACAGTAAAAGTTGTCAGTATTGTCATATGGGAAAGTATTAATAAGTCATCAGAAGATGAATCGACTTCAAGTTGCCTGCAGCCCTGAGTAAGTTGGAAACTAAACTTGTCTGATGTATATTTACATCAGGGATCGACAGAGTGGTGTGATGTGCCCCCGCTCTTGGACTGTCAATTCTAATCTTCGTCAGAATAGTCATCTCTCAAATCAGTCACTTACTGCAGCCCTGAAGAGACACATCAAAGGAACGTAGAGGATTTCCCATTGGCCCCCGATATGTCACAGTGGCTCCAGGAGTGACCAATCAAAGTCGGCCGGCCAGCCAACCGACATGACCCCCATTAGCGTCAACAGACACGTCACTAAGCAAATTATACCACTGATCATAACACAGCGCTATAATATCTAACAAAAGTTTCAGTATTATATTTTAACAAAGCCTAAAGACGCTTTCCCCATTCAAGAAACGTAAAAATGAAGAGGGTAAAAATAGCATTTATATGGCCAGGGCATTGAGACTAGGAATATGCCGGGTGGATGGCAAACCGAAACATCCAATTGAATTAAGCAAAGGCATGGGAGCAACATACTATGACCACAGGCTACCTGCTAAAACTAAGAGAATAACAAGATGAGTCATGTGACAGGGGCTGCTCAAGCCGGTCCCTGTGCCGGTGGTGATGACGGCTGCATAAAGAGAAGGAGTGCTGGTGCTTTAGGTTTTAGTTTCTTGGAGCGCCACTGGGAGCCAGCTGTGCAAGGGGGCGGGTCACCCCGGACCATCTGCGGCCCCCGACGCTCTCAGAGCACGGACACACACGCACACACAGTGAAAGGTGGAAAAACACACACAAGGACACCTTACTATGTGTGTGTGTTGTTTTTTGATGAAACTATTTTCTCAGTAAGGTGGCCTTTATATTAACTTTTTTTTCACAAGCACACATGTGCATGTGATGGACCTGTAGCTCATCCAGACCGCGGGGGCGTGGTCACCAGACCGTGATCACCAGACCGTGGGGGCGTGGTCACCAGACCGTGGGGGCGTGATCACCAGACCGTGGGGGCGTGGTCACCAGACCGTGGGGCGTGGTCACCAGTGGGGGCGTGGTCACCAGACCGTGGTCACCATCCAGTGCTCCGCAATGCCCTTCACTTAGGTCTGCGCACACACTTATGTGGCCGACACACACACACACACACACACACACACACACACACACACACACACACACACACACACACACACACACACACACACACACACACACACACACACACACACACACACACACACACACACACACACACACACACACACACACACACACACACACACACACAGTACTGATACGTTTCGTTGGTTGTCTTAATAAGCAGTAACAGTCTGCACTGGGATTAAGTTTCAGTGCTGATGAGTGATGGCTTGAAATACCCTCAGATTAAATATTTGAAATTGGATATTTGACTTCACCTGATCGAGAACTTCACCTCAATAAACAAAAAAAAGGGGGAATTAAAAAGAAAACACACACACACACTTCGCGATATTCTGGATATATTTATTCTGTGTATCCCCTGCCTAAGGGAAGAATAATAGTTACAAAAGTGAACTCTTCTCATGAAAAGTTTACTTGTGTTTTTGTTTTTTTAAAACATGGAGTGGCACAAGGACAGTGATGAAAGAGAAGAGATTGAGTTTGAAGGTGTTCTTCATCTTCTTATCTGAGGCCTGAGCGGAGCAGAGTATCTTAAGAGGGATGACTAATTCATGGGTGGTATCATCAGGGGACTGAATGTAGCCTATTTCTCAGCTTGACAACTGAACTGACAACTGAGCCGTGTGAGGCTGTCCCCTTTAGGACGAAGGCGACCGCCTCACACGGCGATAAAGTGTTTTGTTGTGTGTTGTTTACATGTGTATGTGTGTGTATAGACACACAGCATACACATAAGCAAACAAACAAGAATATAGCCAAAGAAAAAGGCAAACGCATCCCCGGATGACTCGATTAACGACTGCCGTGGATTTTGTTTTGTATTCAAATTGGCAATTTTATGCATTGTTGCCGTGGTGATGACAACGCAAGACATTTGGCGCTCCATTGCTTTGCTGATCTAAAAACAATCAAATATTAACTGTCAGTCCGCCAGCAGGCCTCTCTCCTATCCATGTTACATCTCCGTCTCTCTCTCTTTTCCAAACCTTTGTGTTTGTAGTGGCATCTCTTTCATTCCGTGTGAATAAGTGTCTCGCATGGGTTGGGCATCATTTGCGCGAGTGGCACATGAGCTAAATAAGACAAGCTGTCACAATCTCGCGTGTGTCACAGCCAGCAGTCATACTGTATTTTAACAACTAGATTTCGCGACAGCGTTGCTATTTTTAAGCCGCTGCACGAAGCACGATGTTCGAACATTTGATAAGCTATCTTGTGATGTCAAAAGCTGCCCCCGGTTTAACAAGTTTTGTGATCAACAAATCTATAAAGGTACACAATTTATATATATATATATATATATATTGATGCCTTACTTCCTACATGCAAACGGCTGATAGATGACACGGCTCCTCATCACTAACCTCCTAATGGCACCTCCGTTTTCAACGTGGTGTGCAGAGGAGCCATAAATCAGAGCAACCCAGTTAGTTATGACTGGTTACCTCTCGCTCCAATTCCTCCCCGGTGTCCGCAGCAGCAGCAGCAGCAGCAGCAGCAGCGGCAGCAGCAGCAGCAGTAACAGCATGATTAATGTTAGCCACCAGGAGGACGGTTTTCCAACAACAACCGCCTCATTTAAACGGCCTACTGATTCCATGAAATATTAGAACTAATGGGGCAGGGGGATGAGGGGACGATCACAGGTACAATCCAGTTCTGTCTTTCCCTTCCCTTCCCTGTCCTCATGCCTTCTTCTCTGGGGAGCTAGTCTTTTTAACAAGCGCTGAATAGCAAACTAGACGGGTTATATGATGCATCGTTAAAATAATGCAGTGTTGCTTATTTACAATAGTAGTAGGAAAAATACTAAAATTTGAAAGAGAAATGGGCTGCCCAAATAGCTTTTCCGGTGATTCCGGGTTTAGTAAAAGGCCCCTTTGTTGATTGAAGGCAATCTCATGATTTTACACAATCATGAGATTATTATTATTTTTCAGATTTGATGTAATTTCATTAAAACACTTCCTTGCGATTGAAAAACTAAATCTGGAGTATTTTAAATCCTGTTTATTGGTCACGTACACACAGAGTGAATTTGTTTCTCTGCATTTAACCCATCCTAGTATAAGGAGCAGTGGGCAGCGATTGTATATACAGCCCCCGGGGAGCAGTGTAGGGGTCTGGTGCCTTGCTCAAGGGGAACCTCGGCAGTGCCCAGGAGGCAAACTGTACCAGTAAAAAGTACCAGTTCTCACACCGTACTTAGTCTGTTTCGGGGACTTGAGAACCGGCCACCCTCCGGTTCCCAAGCCAAGTCCCAACAGACTGAGCTACTGCCACCCCCTAGTATGTTTTGTGCGCCATCCTCCCTGGTCAACGACCGGAATCAATCACGCACACAAAGTACTTGACACTCTACAGTTCTGTCAGTCCTGGAATAACTAGCCAGCAGGGGTTGCGAGTAGAGCAGCCCTCACCTACGGCCAGCAGGGGTTGCGAGTAGAGCAGCCCTCACCTACGGCCAGCAGGGGCTGGTGGTAGAGCAGCCCTCACCTACGGCCAGCAGGGGCTGGTGGTAGAGCAGCCCTCACCTACGGCCAGCAGGGGCTGGTTGTAGAGCAGCCCTCACCTACGGCCAGCAGGGGCTGGTGGTAGAGCAGCCACTCACTCACCTACGGCCAGCAGGGGCTGGTGGTAGAGCAGCCGTTCACCTACGGCCAGCAGGGGCTGGTGGTAGAGCAGCCACTCACTCACCTACGGCCAGCAGGGGCTGGTGGTAGAGTAGCCACTCACTCACCTACGGCCAGCAGGGGCTGGTAGTGGTTGATGTTCTTGGTGGTCAGCGGAGGGCACATGCGGATGGAGAAGGGGGGCAGTGGCAGCCCGGAGAGCAGGCCCGTCAACAGGAACTTCAGCTGCACTTCCTGCTGGCTGGACGACAGAGCCTCACCAGTGATCAGCGTCTGACCTAGAATTATAATTATGGCACAACAATATAAAAAAAAAGACTAAGGGTTGGGGGACATCAAAACATTTATTGTCACGATGATTATAGGTCATTTTACAAATTACTGAATGAATAATATCACGTTATTCTTATGAATTCAAAGTACCATTCTAAAGACCATTGCATTGAGGTATATGGAAAGTATGATTAAACGACCTTTCCTTTCTCTCTGATGTTTCAAAACTCTCAATTTATCATTTTAAAGGCATATCTTGCAGCTGCTCGTGTTTCTCTCATCGTAATTAATTTATAATAATAAAACTGCGGATCACGACTATTCAAATACGATAAAGGACAAAATGTCCTTATATCCCAGCCCTAAAGAAGATCACACAGAGGCAGATGCAAGTCAACTGTGTGTTGTGGCATCAAGGATAAACTGTGGCTTGTTGCTATGCAGCATTTGGTATGAGCATCTACCACGGGTGGAGCGGCAGTAATACAGCAGGGATGAAGAGAGCGGGCAGAGAGAGAGCGAGAGAGCGAGAGAGGTCAGTTCCATCCATACAAAGCATCCATACAAACCCTTACCCCGCTGTTATTTCTCCACAATTCTATTATATGCATCACCCCCACTGACAATATTCCCTCAATATATAATAATACCTCAATATAAAGATATATTCAGAACATAGCCAATGAACTACAGTTCAGTAGTGCGATGCATGGCGTCCACGTCTCTCCCCCCTCAGAATGACTTCCTTAAATGCAAACAACAAGGTGTATAATTGATGACATAACTTATTGTGGGGCTTTAACCAACACATCTTCACCAATCACACACCGTTGGCCCTTGATGTCCTCGTTGTTATTCTTTAATTAAATGGGGCCCACAGCGAGCAAAGCAAAGTCAATATTGCTATTTGTTTAATGAAAGCCTTGGGCTCAGTCATTAAGTTGGTCTTTAGCTCTCTCAAGGTTCACAGTGACGCGTGAGCAGTAGGAGAGCTGCGAGCCGCCAGGAGGAAGGAGTGGTATTCACAGGACTTAACATAATTAAAGCGGCCGACTGCGTTACATTTTTTATATACAGTATTTGTATTTTTATGGCAGAATGAATGGAGACTGCGATGCTGCCGCCGCCGCCGCCCTGAACAACAAACATCCCCGACACCACAAAGAGGCTGGCCTGTATACACCGCCTATACACCGTAATTGCCAACAAAATGGAGTTTAACACATTTGGCCTCATTAAACACACACGTGCACACACACGTGCACACACACACATATATAGATAATGACTTCACATTCCAGATAACCAATTATCCGCTTTGTTTCTGGTCATGTGGCTCAGAGCACCTCTGTTCTGAGGTTTCGCCTGGGAACCTTTTGGAAGTTTATAAATCGGCGACAGCTCGGCGAGAATCCATTCGCGTTTCATTTCACGCCATCATAATGGGTCCCGGTAGCTGGCGGTGGGCTTTGGTTGAGGTGTAATAGGATGAAAACAACAAACGACGACGACAAACAATGTTTGTTTTGTTGTGGGGGGAAAAAAAACCTAACAAACCGGGCGGATAGTCGTTAGCCGCACCATGCTGGGTGTTTGTGTTGGTCCATTTCCTGGAGGATGGTGGGCGAAAACGCACCGTGCACACGTCCCAAAAGGAACAACAATTGTTGAAAGAAATACGATTTTGACATCAGTATACAGAAAAAGCATTAAGAGCGCGTGTCACCCTTGCGGCTGATCGCATTTCCCCCCCCCTCAAACAAATAACGTATAATATGTACCGAGAACTCTTTATGACCTTATCGTGTAGATACAAAACGACAACAAGGTTCTCTCTGTTGACTATGCATGGACGTTGCAGTAGGTGAAAACGCTAGTACGGAATAAAACATTTCCTTTTTTACGATCGTAAGGTTGCTTAGGGGAACGCAAATGAGCAGAGACTCGAAGGCTGTGCATTGCATCGGATCGACCGCCAGTGTTTCAATGGTCTTATTTCCGATCATCTCATGCATTGTTACAGTTGGAGGGCAAATGATAGAAACCATGGATGATTAACCCCTGAAGGGAATTACAGGTGCAAAAGCCAATTGCAATGAGGAGATAGGATACCACCTGCAGCATTGGCCCTATTGGCCCACAGACAGGGAGAGAGAGTAAGAGAGGGAGAGGTAGAGTGAAATACCAAGAGATAAGAGAGAGAGTAAGAGAGAGAGTGAGTGAGTGAGTGAGTGAGTGAGTGAGTGAGTGAGTGAGTGAGTGAGTGAGTGAGTGAGAGAGAAACCAAGAACCTTGAGAACTGATAGAGATCAAGAAGCGATAGAGATCAAGAGATAAAGACAGAGAGGGCTTCTTTGCCCCAGATCACAACTGCTTGGCCTGAATACAATAAACGCTTCAAATAAATAAATAAAACCTTAAATATTAACCTCATAGTCACTTCATATGCACATAGATTTTCTGATGGCCTTGTATTACGGAATATTGTATTTGTACTTTATTATTATTAACTATTATTGACAATGTAAAAAAATAAAAAGAGAGAGACCGAGGGGGAGAGAGAGGGGGAGGGACAGAGAGAGACAGAGAGGGGGAGAGACAGAGGGAGAGAGAGGGAGAGAGACAGAGAGGGGGAGGGACAGAGAGAGACCGAGGGACAGAGAGAGACAGAGAGGGAGAGGAAGAGCACCAGAGAGAGATGCATAACTCTGTACTTAATAAAATGATCTATATATATATATCTATATATATAGATATATATCAGTAGTGAAGCATCAGGGCCTTCAAGGTATTCAGAGAAGACCCTGGAACCCTCAGATGAAACAAAAAATAATTAATTGTATTAATAAAATTAAATATAATTTCTTTTTTTTTTTAAATGAGAATCGTATCTGTGTTGTTATCTGTTATAATACAGTGTTACGTTGATTCGTTTGTCTTTCTCGGTCCATGCACTACGCATTTGAGTGGTTTTGTGTTAGAAAGAAATGCAACCAATCAGATATGTTTCTGGGTTGCTGGGAAGAAAATCCTTCAACCAAAGTACCTCCGAATGCTTTTACCCTTAAACTGAATGAGAGCGTACGTACCAATCATATATTGGTTTGTAGCCAATGGGCGTAGTCTTTCAGATTCCCCCACAGTTCCATAGTACGCTAGAAGGTCCATTTAGTTCACTGGCTCAAGACAGAGGATCTAGCTTAGTGCTATGTTTTTCTACGTAGGTTTTTGTCGAAATGGTAACAGGTGAAGATGATGTTGATGCAGAATTGTTGTTAGTACCCTTTTCAAGACGACCATTCAATGAAAAGATGGACATTATAAAAAAGTTTTAACGATCCCCGTCACCACTGCATCTGTGGAAAGGACATTTTCCGCCCCTAAACGGATAAAAACATATGCGACGAACAGAACAGGACAATCCTGACTCACTGCGTTAGCTTCCTATTGAAAGGCAATTACAAAGGCTTATTTTGGATCTGAAAAACAGTGATCAGCTTTATGACCGGGTTATCGAAACATTCATCCAGAAGGACAGGAGAATGGATTTAGTCTGAACATCAAGTGAACATCATTGGTGAGTGAGACTAATTTGTCTTTGCTGGTTTTGCCGCAGTGTTGCATCTTGTTGAGCTGGTTGCATTTTGTTTCCACAGACACATTGTTGAATGATTAGTTAATGGCTGTCTTGGGTTTGTTAAGCATTGTTGTGCATTTCAATTGAGAGTTTTGACTTGATCTTTCATCGGTAATAGTCCTAGCTGAGTGGAGTAGGCCCTGATGGTGTGTGATGATGTAGCGAGCTACAGTACAGTAATTCATCGAGGGACGGTCTAAAACGCTTAACGTAACTAAGAGTTACAAAACCGCGATCAATAATCACCAAATTTTGTCATTAGCACTTTCACCTGTCAAAAAAATCCTGCTATTATAATTTTACAATAATCACCAAATGTATGTGGCATATGTATTATCATTAGCACTTTCACCTGTCAAAATATCTAAACTTAAAACCTACCATTGTGGACGTTATGTGACATTAAGTGTTTTCCTCTCTATTGAGCCAGTAAGGAAAAGTCTTAACACAGCTTTATGAGAGGAAAAAACGTAATGTAACATAACATCCGTAATAGTAGGATTTTAGGTTTTGATATTTTGAGGTGAAAAGTGATATTCAGGTGAAAGTGCTAATGACATTAGCATGACATTTGGTGATTATTGATCACTGTTTTGGAACTTTAAGTTACGTCAAGCCTTTTCACATTAAGCGTTTTAGACCGTCCCTTTCATCGATAGCCTGTGTGCGGTGGTGCTGTGTTGGGCTGTTACTTCACTACATGGACACTGCTTTGACAGCTATGGTACACTTGGAAATTGGCTGCGACAATCTTATCTGCCTAGATGAGATAACGCATAAAGTGACTGCCTCCGTGACGTCCGTCTGACTAGAACAACCACATTTTAGATAAATATCTTTGTTTTAGAAGACAGCAGTGGGGTGTGTTCAGAGACGTACCGATCATAGTGTTGAGGGAGAGGTCCTGGATTCTCTTCTGGTTGTGGGCCAGTGGAGCTCCACAGAACGACACGGGGGAGTAGAGCGGGGACAGACCAGACCTGAGCAGGGGTCAAGGGGGGGGGGGGGGGGGAGGAACAAGAGCAGTAGGGGACATTGCTGTTATTATGAAGCCTGAAATATTAATGTTAACAAACAGAACGCAACTCCCTGTGGGACAAAAACACCCCTCTGGCCATACGACAAGATGGATATGTGTGGATGTCCTACCTACTCGACACACAATTTGAAAACACTTCACTTATATTGCAAGTTGCTGGGCAAAATATCGATATCGAACATTGATATTGTGATACGAGACTAGATATCCTCTTGGCATTTAGATAGTGTTATCGTGATATGGCACGAGTGTGGACTCTTCCTGGTTTTTAAAGGCTGCAGTACAGTAAAGTGATGTCATTTCCTGAACTTACCAGACTGATCTAGCTGTATATGATTTGCCTTTAGCCACTTAGTCATAACATCCACATTATTGATTAAATATACTGTAAATGTTAGTCTGCCATTGGATAAAAGGGGGAACTGAGCCTGATCATAATCCATTTGGTTTTCACGTCTTAATTCAGTCTGAAGGTTCTTCCGTCTGAGCTCTTTGGTCTCGCTCACCTACAGAGATCGCGACACAGATAACGATTCGGCAACCAATTGGCATTGCTCCCTGTGGGTTTTTTCATTTTTAGCCTTTCATGCACAGGAGAGTGGAGCTTGACAGGGAAGTGGGTGGAGAGAGAGAGAGAGAGAGAGAGAGAGAGAGAGAGAGAGAGAGAGAGAGAGAGAGAGAGAGAGAGAGAGAGAGAGAGAGAGAGAGAGAGAGAGAGAGAGAGAGAGAGAGAGAGAGAGAGAGAGAGAGAGAGAGAGAAAAAATGACATGTAAGCAAAGGACCACAGGCTGGAATAGAACCAGGGTCTCTACAGGGCACCTTCTTGCCTAATGTGGGTGACAGACTTACAGGATGAGCTACCAAGCTGCCCCCAACCTGCTGTTGATTTTATGAGCCCATATTTATGGAGCAGCAGAAGCCATATAGAGGAAACATATTATTATTTTATGTATTTTATTTGTTTGGAGTCCCACCTACGCTGGTTGGTCCCGGCAGCAACTGACACCGGACCCCAAATGTCAGAAAAATGTTTTTAGAGACGTGGGCGGAACCAGCCTGGAACCACGAAACTTATTTTGTGAACACACCGCTGGAGCATATCTGACCACCCTCATTATAGGATACAATACAAGGAAAAATATCTGGATTTAGTTTTGAGAACCATTCAAATGTGTACACCTGTGTGTGTGTGTGTGTGTGTGTGTGTGTGTGTGTGTGTGTGTGTGTGTGTGTGTGTGTGTGTGTGTGTGTGTGTGTGTGTGTGTGTGTGTGTGTGTGTGTGTGTGTGTGTGTGTGTTGCCATATGCACGTACAACGGAATCCTTACTCCCCATTCTCTCCTGCAGTTTCTTACAATTTAACACTTTATGCTAAAATATGAACTATAATTATACTATACAACACTGTACTATAACACACTTGTACAGTATGTACATGTGTACATACTGTACACAATACAAATAATAAAGTAACTGATGGAAGATATATACATGGGTTGAATTGTGTAAAAAGCATTTAAAAGCATTTAAAAGTGCCAGTAGTGCAGCAGCATCATGAATACAGTGCAGTACAGTGTAGCGAGTCCAGAAAGTCCAGCAAAAGTATGATAGTGTAAAGTTATATGTTTGACAATGTTATGATAGTGGCAGCACTCCTAGCAGTTCAGTACTGCCCAGGGTGGTTGCAGTCCTTTGTAATGAAGATGGCCTTATTCCGACATTAGGTCATGATGCGTGGTCTAAATTCTAAATTCCGGCCGTGCAACAGTGCGATAAGTGTGCTGAATGGCAGTATACAGTAGCAGTAATCAAGAGTCTTGCGGTGTCTTGTCGGACATAATAACAATATACTCAGTTCATCTAGCGCTTTTCTGAGTATTCAAAGCGATTCAGAAATTTGCTCACATTCCTGTAAAATTTGTCCAATGCGATGTTTGTATGAGCCTGTGGTTGGATGTAAACCGCCGCCATGCTTAGATGAGCAGTGTTATGAAAGCACCTGAACGTCCTTACACCAGTTGTTGTTCACCAAGCAGCATACGCCTCCACCTTTGTTCTTCCCTGTAGACTCAGCTGTTCGGTCAGTCCGAAACAAAAAGAATCCCGGTGGTTGCACTGCTTCTTCAGGTTTCATGGAGGACAGCCACGTCTCCGATAAAATCATGCCACAACACTCCCTGATGTCCCGCTGCGAGGCTGCGAGGCAGTTCAGTTAATCAGACTCATTTGCAACAGATTAACCAGAAGGCCGCCACGGGAACCCCCCCTGCAGTCGCGTTTGTTGTCCGTCCCCCCGGGGCTTGGTGGGGCTTGGTGGCGCCGGTTGGGGAATGCCCCCCCCCCCCCCTGCTCTCCATTGTCCCTCTGGATCTGCGCAGGTAAGTCCCAGTTCTTTGTGGCGTTGTCTGTAGTTGTATTTTTCCGGAATTTATGTGTGTGTGTGTGTGTGTGTGTGTATATATACCCGTATGTGTGCGTGTGTGTATACCTGTGTGTGTGCGTGTGTGTATACCTGTGTGTGTGTGTGTGTGTGTGTGTGTGTATACCTGTGTGTGTGTGTGCGCGCGCGTGTACCTTTGTGTGTGTATACCTACGTGTGTTTGTGTGTGTATACCTGTGTGTGTGCGTGAACCTGTGTGTGTGTATACCTGTTTGTGTGTATATCTGTGTGTGTGTGTGTGTGCGTGTGTCTGTATACCTTTGTGTGTGTGTGTGTGTGTGTGTGTGTGTGTGTGTGTGTGTGTGTGTGTGTGTGTGTGTGTGTGTGTGTGTGTGTGTGTGTGTGTGTGTGTGTGTGTGTGTGTGTGAGGTCACGTACCCTGGGTTGGTGGGTGCCCGGCCAGTGTGGGCCTTCAGTTCCCACAGCATGACGCGTCCGTCGCTGATAGTGAGCGCGGCGCTGTTCTCGCTGACGGGGCAGATGACCATGCGGTACGGCCGCACTGTCTTGGTGACCCGGATGGCGTCACACTGGGAGCGCAGGTCGTACACCAGCTCCTGCACGCTCTGCTCTGGGTCTGGGGGGAGGGAGGAGGAGGAGAAGGAGACGGAGCAGGAGGACGAGGACAAGGAGCAGAAGGAGGAGCAGGACGGAAAGGAGGAGTAGTAGGAGGATGAGGACAGGGAGAAGGAGCAGCAGGAGGAGAAGGAGCAGGTCGGAAAGGAGGAGGAGGAGCAGGACGAGGACAGGGAGAAGGAGCAGCAGAAGGAGGAGAAGGAGGAGGAGGAGCAGGTTGGAAAGGAGGAGTAGTAGGAGGAGGAGCAGGAGGACGAGGACAGGGAGAAGGAGCAGCAGAAGGAGGAGGAGGAGCAGGTCAGAAAGGAGGAGTAGTAGGAGGAGGAGCAGGAGGACGAGGACAGGGAGAAGGAGCAGCAGGAGGAGGAGGAGGACGACGAGCAGGACGGAAAGGAGGAGTAGTAAGAGCAGGAGGACGAGGACAGGGAGAAGGAGCAGCAGGAGGAGGAGGAGGACGACGAGCAGGACGGAAAGGAGGAGTAGTAAGAGCAGGAGGACGAGGACAGGGAGAAGGAGCAGCAGGAGGAGGAGGAGCAGGACAGGGAGGAGGATGAGGGGGAAGAAAAGAAAGATGACGACAAGGAGAAGAGGAAAACAGGAGGAGCAGGAAGATGAGGAAGAGGAGGTGATTGCTTTCCTACATCTTTCTCCATTGTGATTATAATTGACTTGGTAATTTGTTTGCTTTATATTATGTCCGCCCGCACGGTCAAAATGAACTGGGTTTGACTTGCCTAGAATTGAAGCAATACAACGAGAGAGACTCGAACAAATCAAATCAAGTACCCATTTCCATTCATTCAACACGTATCATTGGAGGTACGATGAGAGAATGACAAATTGCAGTGATTCCAGCAAAAAGAGCAAAAAACAAACCATTAGCATGGAGGAGGCAGGACATGTGTAAGGGTCTGATGGTGACAGTGGGGGAGGGGTGGGGGAGAGACTCTCCCCTTACCATTTAATGTTATCTCTCCATGACATTGGACCTTTCAGTTTTAGAAAGCTTTTAGAAGGTCATAGTGTGCTGTTGACATCAACAGCATGTTATTATCATGACAGAGGTTCAGGCAACACACACACACACAAGACAAATGCAATGCAAAATAGGGTCTACATACAATATCGATAAAAAGGAAAACAAATATCGCAGTCGGGGGGGAAACAAAACACAGTTTTATGACCGTGTCTCTAACGGTGATGGATGATTATTAATAAGAAGAGGCCCGAGGCTGGAGTGGGAGATATGGGGGCGTACGTGAGAGTCACAGTATGTGTGTGTGTGTGTGTGTGTGTGTGTGTGTGTGTGTGTGTGTGTGTTCTCCTACCCGCTGCTTCGTCGGTGGCGTTGGCGGTGGTAGAGCGACACACTCTCAGGGTGATGCAGCCGTTCTCATGGAGACAGTAGAGGGCATCTCGCTGGGCACAGGGGATGACCTGAACACACACACATGTTCTGTTAAACAACATCAGCATCAATTGGGTTTGAATGGAGTTTCAACAGACACAAGGGACAGCATCTCAATTCTAGGCCCGAGCTGTTCCTTTAAAATTGCAGACACGGACAAAACAATGAAAAACAAAACCTCATCTCCAACTTGAGCACTAACATGATTAGCTAGTAATGTTTTCTTTTTTTTAAGTAGGGATTAGAAGCTCATTGCACCAGGATCTGCCTCGCTCCAGTGAACCAATCTCAAAACCAAGCAATAAGCAGTAACAATAAAAGTACTAAAACTATAATGAGAGGTGTGTTTAGATAGAAGACGAGCAGAGCGGTGCAGCCCAGGTCACTGCAGTGTGCCACCGACAAACGTGGTGCAGAACGGGCCAATTCCACAAGGCCCAGATCACCTTAATCCACATGGACAATCCTCTGCAAATTTGATGGCACAGTGTGGGTATTTAGGTGTGTATTTTAGTGTGTGTGTATATGTTTGTGTGTGACAGACCTTTAAAAAGGCCAAAGAGCACCGTACACAATTTGATGCCCCCAGATAGAAGCAACTTAATTGCTGTCATTAACGAAAGGGCAGTCATATGCTTGGGTCTATTATGAATTAACTGGGGCTAGGGTTTGGGGGGGGGGGGGTTGTTAATATGTGGCCTGTGAAGCCCGTTGAGACTGTAACTGTGATTAAGGGCTATACAAATATAATGGACTTGACTAACTGTCTTCTGTAACCAACAGACCATGTGACTAACAATCCCTAACTGACTACCAGAACTACTAGCCTCTACTTCAGATGGCCCCTGGTGTAGTGCGGAGTCTCCGGGCAGATGGGCCAGGGTTGGGCTATCATTCAAAGCAGTGGGGAGGGTGTATCTGGACAGAGACACCATTTTTGGTGAAAAGAAAGCTGGAGTAAACCAACAAGAGAAGTAACTGTTTAAATTGCCCAGAGTTCAGATGAGGGCAGGGGGGTGCCTGGTGGTGAAAACTTGGGGAGGAAGAGTTAAATAGCCGGTGTGTGTGTGTGTGTGTGTGTGTGTCTCAAGATTCTTTATTTTTGCCACCTGTAACAGGTACAATGGAATGCTTACTCCTTATTCGCTCCCTTTGACGACAGCAGCAACAACAATAATAACAATAAAGAGTATTTCTTTTATTTATGGAAGTTAAATACACAATCAGATAAAGCAAAAAAAAATTATAATTTAATCAGATTTCATTCGGAGTGTACTTAATGTGCACATAAAGCAGAAACCTTATTTTTTAATCTTCAAGCACTTAAAACTCAATCCCAGTGCCAACTGCGTTTGCTTCTTGAGCCAACCAAACACAGTAGTGTGTGTATGCACGCGCGTGTGTGTGTGTGTATGCACGTGTATGTATGTGCGTGCGTATGTGTGCGTGTCCCACCTGAGTGAAGGGCACGCCGGAGCGCTCGATGGCGACCACGCCCACCGTCTGGCTGAGTTCCAGGTCCAGGATGAGGATCTCCCGGGGGTAGAGCAGCAGCATGTGGTTCCTCTTGGACGGCAGGTAGGACAGCTGCAGGCAGTCGTTGAGTGTCACCGCCTCGGCCCTGGAGGGGGGGGGGGGGGGGGGAGAGGAGCGCAGGACATTACAAACCCTGAGACCGCTGGAGCTGACAGATGCTATTGTCTGCTTCAACTAATGTACACCTTGTAAGTCGCTTTGGATAAAAGCGTCTGCCAAATGCCCTAAATGTAAATGTAAATGTAAATGTAATGCCCAAATCAAGTCTTGGAACATCATTAGAGAGAGAGCGAGAGTTTTATTTAGGTTCTGCATCTTTTCCACTAGTTCTCATGTAATATTACAGTCATTTACACACTTTTGTCCAAAGCGACTTACAATAGTGCAACATAGTTCAACAAAAGGTAGGTAAGAGACTTCACCTACCTACCTACCAACTCGTCACCAGGAGTCAAAATTGCATTTAATTCGTAACAAGTCTCCAAGCACTGAACCAGCGCTCAGGTAAAAGTACAATAAGTGGGCAATAGAGCAACATCTTATATCTTACTAACTAACTAGCAAATCACTTTTCAGACAGAACCAGTGGCTACTTTGACTTTTTGTTGTAAACCTTGCGGTGTCCTGCAGCTTAATAAGGTGAATACGCTCCCTTGACTGATTTCATCTGATTTTAAAATCACAATCCCCAAAAAAATAGACAACAACTAAATGTAGATTTATTGCCACACTATTCGGCTACCAAACGCTCCTGTGCAGTCAAATTACTGCGTTCACTTTTGCAATTATTTTTGCCAGCGAGCGGCTGCCCTCAGAAAGCCTGCTTGTGAGCTGCACGGTGCAGTAAGCATGTCCCAGATCGAGAAGCTAATGAACCGGTTATTGCTGTCGGGGGAGGAGGGGGGGAGGGGGGTTGTCGGCGGTCCCGGTGACAGGGACGAGGCCTCGAAGAAGAAGACAAATGCTAGCTGAGACATAACGACATCAGCGGGATGAGTTCAGCCGGTATGGGGGCAGACGCCAACCCTCCCGGGGAGCTGCCAAAGTGAAACACATGTCAGGTGTGTGGCGGATAAAGTCAGCGGAACCGCATCGCGGCGGCTCCCCCCTAGCAGGTGTTCCATTGAATTAGGCCCCCTCAGTCACAGAGGACTCCTGGTTTGGGAGCCAACATGACTGGGAACTTTTCCTTTCCTTTTGGGGAAAGTCAGCGAGCAACAAGTCCTCCGGTCACAGAGGGACAGGATGAAGGCTGGAAGAGCAGTGATGAAGGAGAGGCGGCTGAGGCTGCAGAAGGCTAAAAACTAATCTCACAATGTCCAGGAAATTGTTGAACAGGAACTGGTGAACAGGAAGTGCCTTGGTGCATGACAGCCCTGTGTGTGTGTGTGTGTGTGTGTGTGTGTGTGTGTGTGTGTGTGTGTGTGTGTGTGTGTGTGTGTGTGTGTGTGTGTGTGTGTGTGTGTGTGTGTGTGTGTGTGTGTGTGTGTGTGTGTGTGTGTATATATATGAATATATCAATGAGATATGAAAACTATCCCGATTGGCGACAAGGGTAGAGAGCTACATGCTGGCACAAGGATGCACACCAGCCAGCCAGCGGGTGAGCGGGTGAGTCAGTCAGTCAGTCAGTCAGTCAGTCAGTCAGTCAGACAGACAGACAGACATAGAAATATAGATATATAGAAAGATAGATAGATAGACAGATAGTTAGAAATAAAGACAGACAGACAGACAGACAGACAGACAGACATATTTCAGTCCAGTGATGGATATTTTATTGAATCCTCGCGGTTATTTTGTTGGACGATTTGGCGAGAGGGCTGAAAAACAAACGGCACTTTACAGTGGGACAATTTTTAGTGCGCGAGCTGTCGCACAGTGTGCCCTGAATACTAATTGTTGTTGTGCTATAAGAAGAGCAAATAATGGAATAAAAATGAAATGTTTTTACATTTACTTACACACAAGTTTGGAGCAGTCGTCTCTTATCCTGTGTGTGTGTGTGTGTGTGTGTGTATGTGTGCCACATGTGCTCAATGTGTTAAAAAATTAAAAACAGCTTTCTTAATCTAAAGGATTGATTCCTCTTTCTTGGTCACATCCATGTACACACAGTGACATGTGTTTCTCTGCATATAACCCATCCTAGTATTAGGAGCAGTGGGCAGCTATTTTTATATACAGCTGCCCGGGGAGCAGTGTAGGGTTCTGGTGCCTTGCTCAAGGGCCCCTCGGCAGTGCCCAGGTGTTAAGGTGTTTTCGGACTTGAACCGGCGACCTTCCGGTTCCCAAGCCAAGTCCCAACAGACTGAGCTATCCTGCCGCACCAGCTTTCACTGGTCCACTTTAGACATCCCTTTTTCATAGGGCTTTACCTGCTCCGGATAACAAGACAATTTAACAAAAGCTTAAAGCACACTAAGTGCACCGCTTACATTGCAGCACTTCATGTGGGAAAGGGCTAGAAAAAAAAAAATAATACACTAATCTGCAGCTGTATAATTCAAAGTGACGATCAGATTCAATTTCTTTGAACATTCACGGTCAGTGAAACACATTTAAGAGGTCCGTGCAGCATGCCATTTAAATGACCTAAGGCACAGAAACTAGGCAAAGTAGACCTTGTGGCCATGACAACCCCCGGAGCGTGGACCATAATCTTTATTTCACACACACACACTTTGTGGGCCTTCTTTTAGGTGGAAAGTGTGACAATTGATACACCTCATGCAGTAGTAGAGGAAAAACGCAGTTGTAATGTGATGCGAGCGTGCGTCCAAATGTACAAGGCTACTAATTGTGCAGAGCAGCCTTTAGGACAATCAGTTGGACGTCCAAGTGCAGGGCCGGAGCCAAGTCATTCGGAAGCACTGGGAGTTCTGCTCGGAGCTCTGGAACTGGTTCCAGACGAGTATGTGGGCAGGTGCATGATATACATACATAAACGGTATCCCCAGGGATTCTCATGACAGCCCTCCAGAGAGCAAAGTCACATTTCAAACCTCCATCCATCACCCCAGAGAGCGAGAGAGCGAGAGAGTGAGAGAGCGAGAGAGAGAGAGAGAGAGAGAGAGGCGAAGAGGTTATAAATAAGTCTGACAGGACATCAAACGATCTTTTGGGCCGGATCTGCGTCGGGTGATTCAGAGCTAATATCCTCACATTCCCGGCCATCAAGACCATTAAGGGTGATAAAAACCACATTCCCCATTAATCTTGGCTCCTTGCGCATTTCAAGAGATCCTTGAATCTGTTCAACAAAATGCACATTGAGTGGCATGTGTTGCCATCTCCATGTAGTCCAGAACAAAAACCTATCACATCGTATGTATGTATGTATGTATGTATGTATGTATGTATGTATGTATGTGTGTGTGTATTTTCAGCTAGACAAGAGATCTGGGTATTCCCTGCACTCAAGATCTTAGGAACAGTTTGGAAGTCATTTTCCCCACAGACCTCACTTTCCATTTTACGTACAGAGAAATTGCAGCTGACAAGTCCAACAAGCAACTTTAAAAGCTTGGCCCTATTTTTGTTTTACCCCCCCCCCGACATGACAATTGACTCCATCAATAGCACACCTGGATGTCTCTCTTCAGACAAAATGTAGTCAACTTGCTGCACTGTGGCTACAAGAACAATGTACAACACCGGGAGTGCAGCGCAATGCAAGCAGACACTGAGCACGTTGTGCCTAGCATGCGTCTTCCCCGTCTATCAAAAAGCATTTAGGGATGACACAGGATAGACACAGGAACAGTCAGGTGTGTGGGTGGCTGTGTGATGTCCAGACAGACGTTTAAAAAAACAATTACCATAAGGAGCATTTGGCTGGAAGATGATCTGCTCATGATTACGTCTTCATGAAAGCGTTGTGGAAGAAATAAATGGGGCAGATTTTTTTCTTCCTACTCTCTTGGGAATTGAAGCAACAAGCTATAGTCATTCTTCAGGGACACCCTTTCAGAAATTGTGAAAGGCTACTCTAAACCCTGCAATAGCTTGAGATTAGATTCTAAAGAACAAAATAAATCAAAAGCTGCAAGTACGAACGGCCAACTCTGGTAGCAGTTTTCAATTTTCTGAGGTTTGATATAGAAACATTCTGTAGGAAAGCTCTACAGCTTAGGCTCATCTTTAGAGTCTACTAAAGATGGGCATTTTCGAAAAGCAAAGCTAAATTTGGAATTCCCATCGACTGTATGCAATTATCCTAAAAGCCGGTATCCCAATAAAAAAGGTCAGCCTCCTTTTTATTGATCGGGTCTAAATTAGGGTTGTTCCTTTGGACTTATTTCCCTCACCGTTAACCGCATGTTTTGAGATTCATTTTGTTTGCTAATTTGCTTGCGACTGCAGCACGCCGTGTGTGCCAATTGGTTTCAATATCTGGTAAAGCCGGGTATTGAAAAATACCTAACGATACATACCACAATACGATACTAACTGTGACACACTCACTGAAAATGTTAAAATTGAATACAAATAGCTGTGTACCACCTGGGTAACCGAATACACACACACACACACACACACACACACACACACACACACACACACACACACACACACACACACACACACACACACACACACACACACACACACACACACACACACACACACACACACACACACACACACACACACACACACACACACACACACACACACACACACACACACATATATATATATATATATATATATATATATATATACAGTTGAAACCAGAAGTTTACATACACTATATGAAAAGACACATACGATTTTTTTTCCGCACTGTCTGACATGAAATCAGACTAAACTTTTCCTGATTTAGGTCCGTTAGGATTACCAAAATTATTTCTATTGGCTAAATGCTAGAATAATGAGAGAAGGAATTTTTTTTTAAGAAGGAACAATTGTTTTATTACTTTCTTCAAAGTCAGAAGTTTACATACACTAAGACTACTATGCCTTTAAACAATTTGGGAAAGCCCAGATGATGATGTCATGTCTTTGGAAGCTTCTGATAGGTTTATTGACAACATCTGAGTTAATTAGATACACACCTGTGGATGTATTTTAAGGCACACCTGAAACACACTGCTTATTTGTGCAACATCATGGGAAAGTCAAAAGAAATCAGCCAAGATCTCAGGAAGAGAATTGTGGACTTGCACAAGACTGGTTCATCCTTGGGTGCAATTTCCAGATGCCTGAAGGTGCCACGTTCATCCGTTCAAACTATTATACGCAAGTATAAACACCATGGGAATGTCCAGCCATCATACCGCTCAGGAAGGAGACGGGTTCTGTGTCCCAGAGATGAACGTGCTTTGGTCCGAAAAGTGCATACCAACCCAAGAACCAAAGCAAAAGACCTTGTGAAGACGCTGGCTGAAGCTGGTAAGAGTGTGTCATTATCCACAGTGAAACGAGTACTGTACCGACATGGGCTGAAAGGCTACTCTGCCAGGAAGAAGCCATTACTCCAAAAGAAACACAAAAAAGCTAGATTACAGTTCGCAAATGCGCACAGAGACAAAGACCTTCATTTTTGGAGACATGTCCTGTGGTCTGACGAAACTAAAATTGAACTGTTTGGCCATAATGACCATCGATACGTTTGGAGGAAAAAGGGGGAAGCTTGCAAGCCTGAGAACACCATCCCAACTGTGAAATACGGAGGTGGCAGCATCATGTTATGGGGTTGTTTTGCTGCAGGAGGGACTGGTGCACTTCACAAAATAGATGGCATCATGAGAAAAGAACATTATGTGGAAATATTAAAGCAACATCTCAAGACATCAACCAGAAAGTTAAAGCTTGGGCGCAAATGGGTCTTCCAAATGGACAATGACCCGAAGCACACTGCCAAACTGGTTAAAAAGTGGCTTGAGGATAACAAAGTGAATGTTTTGGAGTGGCCATCACAAAGCCCTGATCTGAATCCCATTGAAAATGTATGGGCAGAGCTGAAAAGGCATGTGCGAGCAAGACGGCCTACAAACTTGGCTCAGTTACACCAGTTTTGTCAGGAGGAATGGGCCAAAATTCCTGCCAACTATTGTGAGAAGCTTGTGGAAGGATATCCAAAACGTTTGACCCAAGTCATACAGTTTAAAGGCAATGGTACCAAATACTAATGAAATGTATGTAAACTTCTGACTTTGAAGAAAGTAATAAAACAATGTTCTCTAAAAAATTTCCTTCTCTCATTATTCTAGCATTTAGCCAATAGAAATAATTTTGGTAATCCTAACAGACCTAAATCAGGAAAAGTTTAGTCTGATTTCATGTCAGACAGTGCGGAAAAAAAATCGTATGTGTCTTTTCATATAGTGTATGTAAACTTCTGGTTTCAACTGTATATATTATTATATTATACATTATAATATTACATTATTGATAACTTGCTGGACAAATTTAATCAAAACAGCTGAATTCCAAAATTTACATTTAAATTTATTATGAGCACTGAACTGAAATGTAGATGCCATACCATAAGAAAATAAAAAGCACATTAGTATTGTTATTCTTTCAACAATACACACTGAACTGAAATGTAGATGCTACAACATCACATTAAGTCCATATGAAGTTTTGTTATAAACAAAACTAATACAAATTAAAAAGTCAGAATTCTGTTAATAAACTACTAGAATGCAGGCCTACATGTAACATCACAACGTTAGCCACGTCTGAAATTAACAGACTCCAACACATGGATACAACAGCAGGCCTATTAGGTCTTCAGATTTTTGTTTCAACATTGTCTCTTCTGCTGTGATGATATCCCCGCGGGAGAGAAGACTACCTCTGAGGAGACTCTCTTGCACAGATATCTCTTCTTCGCTCTTGTGACAAGAGTGGATACTCGCGCTGGCTCTCCTTCCACAAGCCCAGTGGATTGGCTACAACGCAACTGCAAGTGGCACGGGAATTGCCTTCCTTGCATCTCGTCATTCCCTCCTCCGCCTCTTCTCGTCTGGTTTTCTTTGGAGCACCAAGTCTCACGGCACCATATGCATGACCAAGTAGGTCAACTTGAGTGACAGAATCCCTTGATCTCTTGGATGGGGTTGCAGAGATGTCCTCTTGCACAGGCCCTTGATTGCCCCTCCTCCTCTGATACCACATCCGTATCTCCCGTCTCCAGTCCAGTCTCTGCATTTATCCGTCTCTCCCGTCTCCACTCCTGTCTCTCTCTGCTGATTGGTCTCTCCTGTCTCCACTCTAGTCTCTCTCTGCTGATCAGTGTCTCATGACTCCACACCAGTCTCTCTCCGTTAATTGGTCTCTCCTGTCTCCACTCCAGTCTCTCTCTGTTGATCAGTGTCTCCAGTCTCAACTCCAGTCTCTCTCTGTTGATCAGTGTCTCCTGACTCCACTCCAGTCTCTCTCTGTTGACCAGTGTCTCCTGACTCCACTTCAGTCTCTCTCTGTTGATCAGTGTCTCCTGACTCCACTTCAGTCTCTCTCTGTTGATCAGTGTCTCCAGTCTCAACTCCAGTCTCGCTCTGTTGATCAGTGTCTCCTGACTCCACTTCAGTCTCTCTCTGTTGATCAGTGTCTCCAGTCTCAACTCCAGTCTCTCTCTGTTGACCAGTGTCTCCTGACTCCACTTCAGTCTCTCTCTGTTGATCAGTGTCTGACTGAAAAAAAAAGTATTGACATAGCCGTCAATGTTAAATGAATTAGCTTACCTGAAATGGCCACTTGCAGCTTCTGCCATGACTCCAACATAGATGTCCTAGCAATCGTCATTGGACAGGAAGAGCAGAGCCTTGAACCTTGATCCATAGCGGAGGACACAAAGAAAGAGCATCCTTCTGGTCCAAGTACATCTTCTTAAAATCTTCATATCAAGATTGACAGATTGGATTTCCTTTGTCATGCCAGCATCACTGGGGCTCTCTTGTAGATCATGATCAGCTGGGGATGGAGTGGTGCCACAACTGAACGTGTTGGGTTGCTCTCCTCTGTTCATAACAAGTAGTGGTGTACGACAAAAATAGATTCAGGCTAGAATCGTGAACTTGTCCAAAAATGTCGTATTTGTTTTTTTCCCCCCAGTTTGTTTTAAGTTTGCCTTTGTGTGTTTACATTATTGCTCAGTTGATATAACTTTTAACATAAAACATTACATAATGTTACACACATTACACTCTGCGTTACACTCTGAGAATCCATTTGGAAATTGGACCACGAGAATCTGAGATAGCGAAAGATTCCCACCCCCTGATAACAAGTGTAGCTACCGCCACGAGCTTCAAAGCGTTGTGTGTAACGTCTGAGTCTCTGAAGGTGCAGGCCTTCGTCTCAGTCTTCCCCCCCCCCTGAGAGGAGCACAGATGGCTGGCTGCCGCTCCAGGAAACCTGCAGCGTGTCAAACCCGCTGTTCCAGCTGGCAACGTCGGCCGCCAGTTTGTGTTCCGGCGGCTGTAGTGGCTTTTGTTTTTGTCGCAGTACACGGCTGGCTGTAGCGCTGCGTCTGGAAAAACACGGCTTACGTGTCTCACTCTACCCAGTGAGCGCGTCACCGTCTCGGGAGCTCCGGCTCAAAATTGAGGGTGTGAGCAAAACATTTCAAAAAGGCAACCTCTCGGCTAACTGAGCCATGACGGTCATGCCCGTTCCTCCAGTAATCTTCTGTGCACAAGCTGAGGTAGATGGAAGCTTGGAGGTGGTTCGATCCAGTGTCGTTTGCTTTGGGTCCACCGGTTTCGGATTACGTTGCCATGCTATTTTATCTGCATGGAGTCTTTGTTAAGTGAGTTTGCAAGTTGGTTGTGTTTCCTAAATATTTTACTGAAGTATGACAAAGCTTGCAAGGGGACTTAGTTTTATCTAAATCCTTACTCCCCGCTTTGTTGTGCATCCGAAGATCGGCGTTAAAAAGAGCTCTGCACTGCTCTGATATTTTCCGGCATGGCCCTTCTGAAAAATTGCAATGTGGTGCCGGAAGGCAACCCGCCTACTACAGCGACTACAGCACAATGTACAGGAGCAGAGGTTGCAGGAAATTGTATCACAGGGAGTTAAGGGAAACACAAGGACATCTAAAATCAGTTTAAAACATGAATAATGTATTGATACGAGCGGCTGGAAAATAAACAGTATCATGAAAAAACAACATTGCAATATCGATTACTTTTTTAGCACAGCCCTTACATCTGGCAGAGCTCAAAGAATTATAAACACACATACCAGAACAAAAATCTAGACCTTCCAGCCCGGCATGGCAATTTCAAAGGACAACAGACTGGCTGTAGTATTGTCGTCGGACAGTACTTCCACTTTGCATATTGCCTTAATCTCTGATGGCTCATCATGGTAATTTTATGATTTAGTCATAACACATGTTTTGCATATAGGGGAATAAATCACAAAGTGGTCGTGGTTTATTACGTTTTAAATATTTGTTCCTTTACCTATAACGTAATTGTTTTTTTTATCGTCTTAATCAGCTGAAATTAAAATATTACTTTGCGGTGCTTTGAGTTTGATTGTGTTTGTGTTTCCATGGAAACATCAGGCCCACAGATGAATTTGAGCTTCAGTTTATGATGTTGGATTTATAGTGCACCGTAAAAAAGCATCTGTCCCGTTATTGCAAAAATAATGCACACCCACGGAACGTTTTTGACCTAAATCAGAATCAACATATTGAATGATGCAGTGATATAAGTGACAGTCACACGCACAGAAAGTAGTAGCAAAGTGGTCCGGCACTTACGTGGGCTTCTCATTGGTGATGAGGACCTTGACCTTGTTCAGGGCCTTCTTGGCTCCGGTGGGAGCAGGGAGAGTGGGGGCGGGGGCAGGCTTGCTGTGGGCAGGGCTAGCGTGGGGGCTGGCTATGTACACCTTCTTGCCGGTGCTTCCAGGGGGCTTTGCGGGGGTGAAGTCATTGATGAACACTATCCCCTCGCTGGTCAACACTGGCGAGAGAGAGCGAGAGCGAGAGAGAGAGAGAGAAATAAGAAGTTAAAAAGGGTAGGCTGCAAGTTTCTGCTAATAGATTTTAAACTGAGAAGAAAGGACTGAACACTGGCAACCTTTTCAATATGAACTGCAGCTTTCGCAAGGTCAAATTGAATTTGCAGAGTGTGACGCCCGAGGTGGTGGGGACCCTGTGAACGTACAGGCCATGTTGGCGGGGTCGAAGGGGTCAAAGGAGAAGGACAGGATGTTCTCGGCGTAGCTCTTCTTCCACAGCTTGGTCCCTGTGTCTCCGTTCCACAGAACAACATAATTGGGAGGATGAACGGCCAGCAGAAGGTCACGAGACGCATCCTGGTTCCACAGCCACTCCAAGTCTATAGAGAGACAGCCAGGGCCAGTGAGGGAGAGCAGCGGGGGACGGATAGGAGAGACAAACAAAATAATCAACACATTGTGCTGTGTTGTACAGTGTGTAAAACAATTATTAAACTACAATTATTAAACTATTAAACTAAGTATTAAACTATTAAACACAAACACTGCTGAGTGTTGCCTTTTTCGCGATTGTGCACATGGAGAACAGACTTGATTTTCATAGAGCAAATATCAAATTAAGTGCCTCATCATTGCTTTTGCGTTTCGGATTCGGAAGGATTGCAACAACAACAGCGTGGATGACGAACTTTGTTGGATTCAGCAACTTTTCTTGGCCATCCTGTATTCTTAATTTACCATAATTCTAAATATCAGCCAGTTATATATATTGCTCAATTGCCATTCAATGTGAGTTGGTAATGCATGTAGGGCATATGTAACATAACGCCCTAAGACATTTGAATCCCTACATTACATTTTGAATCCCTATACCTTGGATGGGTTTGGAGTGCTCCTGGATCTCACAGTGGGCGGTGCCACTGACCACGTCCCAGACTATGATCTTCCCCGAGGCGTCTCCCGAAGCCAGCCGGAGAGAGTAGGGGGAGCTCAGGCTGTGGTGGTAGTTCTCCCTGGACCATTTCACCTGCCGAGGTACAAACAAAGCACTGAGGACACTACCAAGACACAAAAAACATGAGTATCTAACAAAGAATTTAAGAAATGGAAGAGAACGAGAGGAAACAGGGGGTCTTTACTTACAGACCCTTTGCGAGCAATTACACACTGAATGCTTTGGTGTTTTAACGGATGGTCTTTTTTTAACTTCAACTACATACTGTATGCACACAATTCTTCTGAGCTATCGCAACATGGCTTTGGTTTCACAAAACTTGCTGGATTGAGGGAACAACGTTTAGAATCAAATTATTCTTATTAATCTGCTAGATTGAATACAAAACAACATAGAGCGCATACATCCGCCACACCATAATTAATCTAACCACCAATTCCATTCATAACTTTTTGAGTTATCTTGCTAACAGACATACAAATAGCGGCGAAAACATAAACTCTGGTCCATCTCCAAAGAGGATTTGACCTCCATGAACCCATGAAAATGGGCAGAGAGAGAGTCAAATACTATAGGATTTCAAGTAAGTAAATGAAGACATTCTACAAAACCGCGACAGACACTATTGGCTCAACTAAATGAACAAATCAAAATTGGATGGATGGAGTCTGTCCCTGTCGACGGGAATGAGTGATTTAGGGAGAGACTCACCTTCACCACATTGGCTTTGTGCCTCTCCAGGACCTGGATGGTCTGGGTTGTTTTTGGATCGATGATAAGGATGCTGGAGTGGCATCCCTGAGCTATCAACCCCTGCCAGCCCCTGGAGGCGTAAACAGACACACAGGAGACAGGCAGAGAGCTTAGCTCTTAGACGGTGAAACGCAGTGTAACAGGATTGTGGTTGGAGAAACTGAATGGTCATGGTTAAAAGTATTAATTAGCATCTAAACAGGATGTTCTTGCTCTCGTGTAACTATTATTTACACATACTTATATTAAATATTTATGTTAAAAGTTAACATTAAAAACAAAGTAAAAGCATGCATGGAATGTGTGAGTGAGGGAACCCATGACCATGAGTTATAGAGGGGCTACAAAACTAAATGAAGTGATTGAAAATGACATGACATTGACATTGCTGTAACCGTTACGTCTCAAATAATATATACTAAATAATTAATAAAACATAAGTCATAAAATGTTTTAATAAACTATATTAAAAAAAACAATAGTGCAACTGCTGGTATTATATACAAGGAATGAAGTGGTATAAAGTGAAACAAATACAAATGTTAAAGGTCATTAGATTAGATTTGATTAAAATGTATTGTCATTGCACAGCACAAGTACAGTACAATGAAAATAATTTGGCATCTAACCAGAGTGCAAATGTTGCAGGAAAGTGCATAGTAATATATAATGTACAGTGGTTTAAAACAATGTAAAAACAGTCTACTAGGTATACAAACAGGTATAACATAACGTGTATGTATGAGAGTATGTATGAGATATGTGCAGAATTCTAGGTATATATATATATATAAATATATTAAGGTGCATCAAATTGCAATGCAAATTAAAAAACATAAAAATTACTTTTGCAAAGTTTTGGAAAAATTCATTGAGATTTAGGGGTAAAACACAGCATGTGAAAAATATGAAAATGGGCTGTTGTGTTTTCCTAGTAGTAAGGGAAACATAACAAAATCTAGGAACTAAATCATTACCAAGACATGTATTCACCAATGTATTTGTAAAGGTGTGTTATAACATGTATTCAAATGTTGAAATTCAACTCCCACAAGAAACCTCTTAAGAAACTGCTGAAGTTGGGTAACCAACATAACCGATTTTTAGAAAAAATCTCAAATGTAAGATTTTCCTTGAGTAACTTGTGAGGGGCAAACTAGGGGTTTTCCATGATTCTGAGTTGATTGCAAGCATTTATATTTCACCAAAAGCACTCCTTGGTGGAGAAACGGCCACGCCCTCTTTTATATTAATGTCTTAAGAATCCTATAGTCCTCGTCCTGGTCCAGCTTGCACTCACACACAGCAGTAGCGCAGATTTGGCTGTTTACAGCAGTGATGCTTAACTGTCTGCAGCACATTTTGCAGGTGCTCCTCGCTCCTGGCTTGAATGCTTCACTGGCAGCACAATCCTCTACATCCAGTGAGATAAACGCTGGATCGTTGTGCAGCTTGTGCATGCCGAACCAACAGTCTGGGTTGGCGAGGTCAGCCAAGCAAGCTGCTGGTCGCTGAGAGTGAGAGTGCCAAAGCGAACTGTAGGGCTCGCATGGGGAGGTTAGCCGGCTTGTGCTCCAAGATGTCATCTTCAAGTGCGCAACACTCGCCAACTAGCACCTTGGTGCTGAAGAGTGCAAGGGGCAGCATCTCACCTGTCAGGTACCACAGGTGCAGCTCCAGTGCCTTGATCACCGATGCTGCAATGCCCTTGTCAACAGACGTGTACGCTTACAGGTGGTGGTAGAGTGTGAGGTCATTCCATGCGGAATGCATCTATGGCCGCGTTTGGCCTCATCAGGAATGTAGCGGGGCAATGGGCCGCTGTCCTTATGTGGCACCAGGTCCCAGTTGTCACCGAGCAGTGTAAACAATGTAACCTTTGGCGAGTGTGACGTCTCTACCTTGAGGTCAGTTAAAATGTGGCTGAGAAGCCGGTGTGGTGCCGGCACCTGGACCCGAGCAGTCAGTGGTCGACCCAGTGAGAGCCAGATGGCAATGCAGGCTGCCGTGAGATGGCCAGTGTTTGACGGGGTGGTGTCAAATGCCATGTTGACAACATAATCGGTGCAGCACCACCCTGCAGCAGCTTGCCTGTCAGCCGGGAGATGATCATTCCACATGGCTTGTCAGTTCCCTTCATATATGCTGGGACACCAAGCAGTTTGAGCCGCTCTGCATCTCCGACCACCACTGTCAGACGCTCCTCCAACTGGCGCACATTGGTAAGCATCGGTGTCAACATGCAGTCCCAGTTCAGGGTGCACATGGGAGGCGGTGTCCACTGCTCTGGCTGTTCCTCACTGATGGCCTCCAGTGTGTGGCGGCGCTCGGTCTGCTGTTGCGTATTTCCGATGAGCTGCTTGTGTGTGGAGACCACAGTGGGAATGTGGAGTCCAGCCGGTGCTCCATTGCAACTACCAGTCGAGCTAAAGCCTCACTGGTGCCTGGCCTGCAGAATGTGCCGAGACATGCTGCCACATGGGTTTGTTCTTCTTCATGGCTCTCCAATGGGTGCCGGTTACCCCCTTTTGCCATAAAAGCTGCTGTGCTGTTACACCACTAAGTATTGTAAAAACATTTTGCATTTATTGTTTTTGCCTATTTGGGGCCTGGGTATCATTTCAACGCATATATGCATATAAGCAACCAAGGGTACAAATTGCTTGCAGCATATGACAATTGTTATACATAGAGATATATTGTGATCTGAAATATAGTCAATTTGGCAAGATTGACGCAACCAGCAGTCAGGTGACTTTAATCACAGAGTGAGAGGTTGGTTATTTCACAGTAAACCTCATCTATATCGTGTGTGTATATGCAGCTATATCGTTTTTAAAACGCATTTATTTAGCAGCAGACGGAGCCACCATGAACACACAGATGATGGTGATGTTCCAGATGTGATGTGTGATGTGTGGTGGTCTTAAAAATTGGACGAATTAGCCAGCCTAGCTAAGCTAAGCTAAGCTAAAGGCTGCAGTTACTACTCACCAGTCCACAGCCGGTTTGTTCTGCAAATTGAGCGTTCCGGTTAAAGTCCGAGCAGCGAGTTTGATGTTAACGGTGTAAGGAATCATGGTTGTTCAACAAATGGCAAAACACTACATTCACACACACTGCGAAGAGAGGACGTAGCTTCCTTCAATGGCTCGGTGGTGTACTGTCTGTACTGTACTGTCGAGAGTAAACAGGAAGTAACAAGCGGTGTTTCGTAGTAGGGTCCCGTGTAGCAACGACGTCCACACCGCCGCCCAAGACGTTCCACTGTTCCACAGAGACTCGGACTCACAGCAGATCTTCTTCATATATTTGTTCAAATGCTTTTTCTAAAATGCTATATGTGGGAAAATATGCTTCAATTGATCGGGCAACAGAACCTGACATTTTGTAATTAAGCGACTCTTAATAGAGACAGCAGCCCTACTACCCTAGATGCTTCTGACCAACTACAGTGCCATTGATGACGGATATTGATTGTAACACACTCAGACTCATAAGAACCAATCTTATGATATTATTGGATCTCCATGCTGTCTGTGTGTGGTGTTGACACTGGTGACCATGCTGCTGACAGACTAGATCCATTGTGGTGGACTTTCTGCTATCCTTAACTGGTTTATGTCTTACAGACAGCCCTACTTTATGTACTTTTGGGAAACTATGTTTTATAGCCAACTAATATAATATACAGAGTTCCCCAAGAGTCCATCCAATCCTCAGACTCACTCAATTCAAACTGAACATGCCCTCAAAAGGCTAATGTACGCTTAATTAAACTCAAAACTCAAATGGATAGCTCCAGGGCCATAGAGATGTTATCTCTATGGCTCTGGATAGCTCTAAAGGCTCCATTCAGTCAGTACATTTAACAGAGCAATGTTTGGATGTGTGATAACATCCCACAGCTGAATAAAGTCAAAAGTGAAACAATGATCCTTTGTGCCAAAGCTAAAATATGGCAACTTAGTGTTCGGCTTAACAGTCTCTTGTCTACGGACAAAAAAATAAACGGAGATGGATTGAGTCATGTCCAGTGCAACATCAGCCTACTATGCTCAAACAACACGTAGGAAAATGTATCCACACCTTCCTAGTTAGATAAGTAATTTATACACATATATTGATTTCAATAAATCATTGAACAGGCCATGATACTACATGCTATATATGCTGCTACCATACGAAGCTGCTATACCCTCAGGTTATCAGATATGAAGCTGCTATACCCTCAGGTTATCAGGGTCTTATCTCTATGATCTGTACAAACACTACAGGCTGAAGCAGGGTTTAGTAATCATGCAAACTTGAAGGTCGATTTGATTTTAGCCTTCTTTGCCTCTTTATTGAATTCATTTAATTGATACTTTGTGACGCACTGTGTTGCCTCTGTGTAAGCCCATGCTTTAAATCATCAATACTATTTAGGGATATTCACAATATGGTATAAGCTGCATTTTGTTCAAATTTTGTTTCTCTAATATAAAACCCTTTATTTTTTTCATTTAGAAAGCACATTAGACCACGGAATACAATAATAGGCCTACATCAGACTCAAAGGGTTCTGTTGTCATTACATGTTCTTAACGCAAATGAAAAAAAATGGACGATTTTGTTCCTGTCACTTTTTAAAAGCATAATTTGTTCAAAAATGTTCGGAAAAACAGCTTTTAGGAAGAAATGTTAACCAACACATTAGAACACAACAATGTGCCCTTCTGATAGGCTGTTACGCCATTAAAATGTCTCGCTATAAAGATCTACGCTGACCTCATAGCGATACCCCATTACCTTGCCTCAAATTGCATCTTAATTTACAAGGCTCTCTAAATCTTAAAATCATTTTGTGGTCACATTTTCTGAATGTCAAATGAAGAAAAAAATGATAATAATAATTTCCACCCACCACATTCATCTTGATTATAGAGCTCTACAGACTCGTTCCCTCCAAGATTCTGATGTTATGTACTGTTTCATTGCCTTATGAGCGGCCTTTTCCGTCAACAAACAACACGTAACATGTCCCAAAATGAAATCCAGATGAATCTCTATTACTATTTGGCAAAGTCTAACCTTGATATATTTCTTTGCAGATTAAACCATTCGCTTCTCACAGACTTTGATTTATGTAACAGTGTGACAGGCGATGAATCATGGGTGTTATATATTTGTCTCCCTTATTGAGTAGCCAGATTATTTTTTCCCTCCAATTTCACGATAGCTGTATTGACCTGTGGAGACCCAATGGCCGTGATCTGCAAGCAGTGGATTCATTTAATGAAAGCAAAAGAGAAGATCTTATCACAAACCTGTAGCCTATTCTGTAGAGTCCGCACTGCAGCACTACTTCTTCTTCTCTCTCTCTCTCTCTCTCTCTCTCTCTCTCTCTCTCTCTCTCTCTCTCTCTCTCTCTCTCTCTCTCTCTCTCTCTCTCTCTCTCTCTCTCTCTCTCTCCACCTCTGAACATCGATTATCAACGCTGCCCTGCAATCATTCACCAATCAGGGTTCCCAGAGAGTAACGGGGTTGACCCCCCCCCCCCCCCCACACACACACACACACACACACACACACACACACACACACACACACACACACACACACACACACACACATGCACAAGTTTCCTCTTCATAAGGATGAACGAGGCGCCATAAACAGCAGCCAGGCCAGGGGCAGGTTCAAGTCTTTTACGATCTTATTAAGACATTTCCAATTGCATTTCGAAAGGGGGGAATGTAAAAAGCATGCATCCATATGAAGGTGAGTAACGCGATTGCTTTCACTTTCACTTTCTCATTATGGCAACGGTTGGATAATTGATCACGTGACCCTCAGGCTCGTGCTAATGCTATACCGCTAATGCTATACCCCGCCGCCGGGCTGTAGGCCCGCGGGATTTATTTTTTCTCTCACTCAATGAAAAAAAAATAATGAGAGGAAGATTTTTATTTTATTTTGCATGTCGAGAATAAAGCCGAAATGTCGAGAATAAAGTCGAAATACTATTTCGAGAATAAAGTCCAAATCGACATTTCGACTTTATTCTTTTTTTTATAAAAAAAAATCTTCCTCTGATTTTTAGAGTTTTTTATGCCTGGCCCTAATACTCTTCCGTATGCACGCCATCCGTGCTACTGGGGGTTGATAAATGACTTCAATTTCCCAGGGAGATTCCCCCCTCTCACATTCGATTCAGTATGAATCTAATGCGCTCCTATGGTATGAGTGTGGCCATTACACTACATTGAATATTAATGGAAAGCGTGGGAGTCACCGAAGTCATCAAACAGTTTAATCGCCCAGGCTGCTTCGATCACTTCTAAGGCGGACCGAATGGTGAAATAATTACCAAATCGTTACGTACCATCTGTTTGTTTTTGGGATGAAAGGAATACCTGTTGCGTCATGCCGCTGATGCATTTAATCAGCGAATGGAGTGATAATTACTTTTTTAATGAATAATCTTTCGGTGTGATGTAAAATAATTATGCCTGGGTAGGTCCCATACCCGGAGGGAATATTCACAGGGACATTCGGATCGCATGCATATTTATCTCACTATTATTCAAGCTTCACCACAGTGGGCAGGTGAAGCACAGATGATATCTCACAACATGGCAATGATTATTTCATGACTCCTAATTATTTTAATTGTCAGTGTACGTCTTACTCCTCCCCCCCCCCCCCCCCCCCATTTGCTAACGCTGAGATCTTTGTCATAACTTGGAGAGCATTTTATTGAAATTGTAAAAGCACCGTCTGTGCTTTCTAATTACGGACCGTGACGCGATCTGAACTAGTGAATGACTCATGATAATAAACAAAAATGAACTCATTGCATAATGGATCCGGCTCGTGCTGGACAGCTAGCTGCTTGAGGATGCTCAACTCATCTTGTGTCTGCCTGCTGAATGTGTTTGTGTGGCTCAATATCAACCTCTGGAAAGAGCGAGAGAGAGAGAGAGAGAGAGAGAGAGAGAGAGAGAGAGAGAGAGAGAGAGAGAGAGAGAGAGAGAGAGAGAGAGAGAGAGAGAGAGAGAGAGAGGAGAGAGAGGAGAGAGAGAGAGAGAGAGAGAGAGAGAGAGAGAGAGAGAGAGAGAGAGAGAGAGAGAGAGAGGAGAGACAAGATGTCCTTCCCTCGGTCACACTTATCCTTGACTTCTCATCAACAATAATGACATGACGTGGGCTGATGAGGCTGTCAGCAGCAGTGATCACTCTGCTGGCTCTACCCCCCCCCCCCTCCTAGCTCCTCTTAATGTGTTATTAATTCCTCATAAAAGACAAGGGGGGGGGGAGGAGTCACATATATCCCACAGAACTACCTATAGCCTTGATAGCCTGAGTGTTCCCACTGAGGTCACACATGCTGAAGGCCTCCAACAGAGCTGCTAAACGGCTCTGAAGCTGAAAGTTCAGCTTCAGAGCATCAGGACAATAAAGTTTGCCTCGAGACCGACATGACCATGGGGGGTTTCCATGCTCAACTCAACTGATTCCATTGTTATATTTTAAATAACTATATATTTTAAATAACTTTCTGTATTACACTTGGATTACATTGATGTGTATTTTTAGTATTTCTTTGGAGGATGCTCATACTCAACACTTTGGTTGCACTACTGGTGGCAGGATAGCTCAGTTTCTTGGGACTTGGTTTGGGACGCGGAATGTCGCCGGTTCAAGTCCCTGAAACACCCCGGGCACTGCCGAGGTGCCCTTGAGCAAGGCACCTGACCCCTACACACTGCTCCCCGGAGGCTGTATATCAAAACTGCTGCCCACTGCTAATACTAATGCCATGATGGGTTTAATGCAGAGAAACACATTTCACTGTGTGACCAATAAAGAGGATTCAGTCCTCCAGAAATATCACTACTGATTCGTATATTGACAATATTGAATAAACTAAATGCAATTCAGGGAGAGTGTGGACATAGCGGTGTGCAAAATGAAATGGACAGGAAAAAACCCCTGAAAAGATGGGAGGAGTCAAGGAGTTTTCACTCAAGAAGACAAGACAAATGTGGAGATAATCATTGCGATGGCACACTCACTGCAAGGGGAAGCACTCGCCAATGCCCAACTAATAGGCCTAGCAATGAGTTATGTGCTGTCTCTCTCTCTCTTTCTCTCTCTCTCTCTCTCTCTCTGTCTGTCTGTCTGTCTTTCTCTCCCCCCCCTCTCTCTCTCTCTGTGTGTCCCAATCAGTGTATCTTCTCAGACAAGGACTTACTAATTAACCCAATCCCAATTAAAAACCACCCCATTCCATTTGCTAACAGCAGTGTTTTTATGTAGTATTAATAGTATTAGTATTAGTATTAGTGTTAGTATTAGTACTTAAAAAACTTTTTAGTATTAGTATTTTATTAGTTTTTACTACTTTTAAATCTCATTTTCAGCTCAGTCCCTCAATGCCGGATGGCTTATGTCTCAGATGGAGATCGCTTGCTGCTGCTGGGGTAGCAGATTTGCCTCCATTTTAGTCAACACCAGATGGAAAGTGCTGCCAGGCTAATTGCCTGCATTTCATTACGGGGAGGGTGAGAGACGGCACCGCCGCGGCTAGCTAGCTGGGGACGTGAGGCCCCGCGTTGTGCGGCCGGCTAATGGGGGCTCAAGTGCAATCCATTTAGACGCCATTTAAAAAAATATATTCCAGGTATATACGAATTTGACTCAAGGTTCCGACGCAAAAGCACCACTTGAAAACACATTTGCTGCTGTTGCTTTGCTAATTACTGCTCTATTAACGTGGCTGTGCCTACCAGATGGCACTTTTTATTCAGTTCCACCCGAACCATAATCAGACCAGTGGTGGGTCAATACTAGCTGTTGTGTGAGTGGAGGCCAGCAAGCAGCAAGGCAACCCCTCTCTCTGGGTGACACGGTAAGGTAAGGAGGGAAAGAGTTTTACCATTGTGTGTGTGTGTGTGTGTGTGTGTGTGTGTGTGTGTGTGTGTGTGTGTGTGCATGTGTTTATTGTGTATTGTGTGTGTGCATGTGTGTGTGTGTGTGTATGTTTGTGTGTTGTGTGTGTGTGTGTGTGTGTGTGTGTGTGTCTGTGTGTGTGTGTGTGTGTGCATGTGTGTGTGTGTGTGTGTGTGTGGGCCAGAGAAAAATGAAAACAGCATACAGAGGTCCAGTGCAACAGGAGAGTGGAAATGGACTTGATGGCCTCCTCCTGAGGCAGGCGAAGGGATGCGCTGGCCTCGCTGGCAAAGCACACAGGTGGACTCCGTGGACCCGGACAAGTAGTAGGAGTGTATTTCAAGCGAGACTAATGCGGTACAGCAGAGCGAAGACCCCACCAACCCCTGTCTCTACCCACTGTGCTCCCATCTTGTTTTCTGTCACTCATTGTGTCTTTGACTTGTTTTCTGAAAAGTTGTAATATAGAAGATTGGTGGACAAGCATGAATGGCCCTCGGACTTTTGGTGTTGGGAGAAGGACCCTGATGTGTGCAGATCCCCCCGTCCTATCAGACTCTTGGTGCTGGGAGGAGGACCCTGCTGTGTGCGGATCCCCCGTCCTAATCAGACTCTTGGTGCTGGGAGGAGGACCCTGCTGTGTGCGGATCCCCCTGGCCTATCAGACTCTTGGTGCTGGGAGGAGGACCCTGCTGTGTGCGGATCCCCCTGCCCATCGGACTACCCTGCACGGCAGCCATTCCCTGGGACGGTGGAGTGGCGCTGGCTGGCGGACTAACCCCTTCCCCTCTCCTTCCCCCCATTATTTTCATTCCTATGTACACTCCATAGCCCGCGAGGGTGCCACAATATATATATATATGTATATATACTATTATGCTAATTAATGTGTAAGGGATTCCACACAAGACTATTGAGTCGTATGCAGCTTCTTGTCAAAATGTAAATTGAAGATAGGCCACGACGCAAGCCAGTGTACTTTGTCCACACTGCTCAACAAACAATGGTTTTCGTGGTCCTCTGTATAGGACCACAGAAGGGCTTGTCAGATCCCCATAATGAAACCTTAAGGCTGTGACACAACTTACTTCCTTTAACTCCTTTGAATGCCATCCTTTGTCAACCAGACCTACCCATTGGGAAACTGAATTAGTATTTTTGTTATTCGTCGTCTGCTGTGGTGTCCAGGGCTAGGTTATTTTCTCATCAAGGTCGATGTTTAGCAAAGCAAAGCAACCGCTGATGATAATTTCATCAATTTCAACACATGACTTATGGATGTCAAAATGATACATCAAGGCAAATGGTTTTTGCCTTGATGGGATGGTGTCCTTGTGGAATGTGGATGATGAATGTGTTGTGGACGTCCTTTTCATTTCAGAGCAGAGATTGTTAGCTAATCTGGCCCCATGGGTGGCTGGATATTTATTTAGAATTCACTCATGGATGTGGAAGACCTCATTAAAAAAAATTACAAATTTGTTTGATTAATTTCATATTTACAACTCTTCAATTAATCAATTAAATGTTGATCATTTTAATGTTAATTCTGCCTCTTACAGCAAGAGCAGAAAACATAAACATTTAGTTTTTTGGGGAAAATGGGATGGGGGAAAAATCTAGGGGCAAAAACAGACAGCGATCAAACAGTAATCAAACTGTTATTTATTCATATATTCATTCGGTGTCAAGCATTACGCAACGTGTTGTTGAGTCTTACCTCTCGAGAGTGCGGGGCACAACCTGCATATATATATATATATATATATATATATATATATATATATATATATATATATATATATTAGGCTACACGCATATTCAAAGCCCAAATACTAAAGGCTAAAGCATGAGCAGCTCTTGTGCACGATGGACACGACGGATGGTAATAACATCGTAACCCAGACGGTATACGGGCACCCCGAACCCCCAACCCCCCTCCCTCCCAAGAGCAGAGGCTCCGGCAGCTCCGCTATTAACTCAGTGCTGTCAAACACAAAGCGATTGGCTCTTCTTGTCCACATATCTGCCGCTTCGCCCCATAATGATGATCTGGTATCACCATGACTCACCCCCCCCCCCCTCACCCCTCACCCACAGCAGGTGGCGCTGTGCAGTGATAAACCTCACCCCCTGACGCCTGAATAGACGTCCTAGTGATGAAGCTACAGGGCCAATGGGTTTGAGCTTCTCAAGATAGAACGTCACTGACTCCCATGCCGGAGGTCGTCAGTTTAGAGCCCAATGCGGGACGCCGACTGTTACACTGTTTACGTGCTCCAGCAGCGTTTGGATTGCGCGCTGAACACTTGTGACCGATGTCAACGCAGTATGCTTCAAACCATCCTTTGTATCCATGGTCTTTTCATGTTCTCACTGCGAACCACGGGATAAATGTATCCAAAACAACAACAACCATTATTTTCGCTGTATTGTACTTGTGTGCTGTGCAATGACAATACATTTGAATCTAATCTAATCTAATCTAATCTAATCTAAAACAACAACAAAAACAACAACAGCAACAACTGAATAATGACAATTCTGGTCTAAGTGTTATCACCACTGTGATATGCTCAATGTCAGTTGACAATTGGGGTTCCTGCTCCACATGTTGGGTTTTTAACGAGAAATTGAACAGTGTTAAAGAAAAGGCCTAATGACAGAATAAATTAGTGCAGTAATAGTAATAGTAATAGTGATTACTTAACAGTGATTGGCTGTGTTTTCTTCTTTTGTTCTTTATTCCTTGTATATTTATTGCACCTGCATATTAACTATATTACTATATCAATATATTAACAATTTATATGATATATATATATATATATTTACTTACATACATATTGTAGTGTATTTTTATACCCTAAGTATACAACTAAAACACTGTCTGTGATACTGTATGCATTGAAAGAGCCCCCTGGCGTCTCTGCTTGTAAACTCGTGACGTGACAACAAAGACACCGTGATCAACCGGAGTAGTGGATGCTGGTTGTACCTCAAGACCAATAGGAGTAGTAGATGTTTGTTTGCTGTGACCAATAGGAGTAGTAGATGTTTGTTTGCTGTGACCAATAGGAGTAGTAGATGTTTGTTTGCTGTGACCAATAGGAGTAGTAGATGTTTGTGATGCTACTTCCTATATAATGTTTGGTAAAGGAGCGCGTCGCCAGTCTGCGAATTGGCACGGCAGGCTCCATCATGCTGCAGCTGATGAATTTGATGCTTTGTTCAATAAAGACATTGAACTTAGTATCCGGACCTCTGAGAAAGATTCTTATTGCACCCGAGTAGAAATTAATCTACAATATATAGTATAGTAAACGTCATCAACATTTCCATACATTGACTGAATTACTGCAGTCCACAGAGGCA
>CM051018.1:9363189-9403189 GCA_027704905.1 Muraenolepis orangiensis
CTAAAAGTGAAAGCAAATCACTCACGAGCACATCAAGACACAGCTCCACCCTCGGTCTCCTTTGAGAACACCTGGGAAGAAATCAAACAAACGCAATCTGTTTAATAAGAGATGTTTACCTGACATTGTTACCTGAGTGACGCTTTGACGCTCTTTAAAATATTTATGTGTCTCTTTCCTCTATGCAAGATGTCTCCGTTCAGCATTCTGCTCCGTGGTTGTCACTATTGATTTATTGATCTCAATGTATTCACTTATATATCAAGACTCAATCTCTTTGTTTGTTGCTTTTGCCACGTTGCCATTGTCATCTTCTGAACCAAATGCAAACATTATATACTACCGTGTAATGAGGAATATAATGTTTATATAGTGTGATAGCAAATATGTTTGTTCTTTTCAGTTTCATCAAAGAGCATTGCTTAAGGAGAGAGGCAGACAAGAGGAAAGACAGAGTGACCGTATATCAGCCAGCCAGGAGTAATGGATATATGTGTTGGAAACCTTTAGCCTCAAACAATACAATCTACTCGGCAGACTAATTCGGTTGGTCAATAATAGACGAAAATAATCACTGAAGAAATATATTTAAGCTGTTTAAGAGTGTCAATGGTAATCAATTGATATTTGAATGCCCCAACTCAAACTCAACACACACATAAACACATTCAAAGTCTTTAAGTCATTTTATGGTTAGTATTTAAACAAATCATTTAGGTCCAATAAACAGTACTAATCAATGGGTGCTACCCCCCACAAATCATCTTCATTTCCATCCAGTAGCACAGTACACATGCAAAATGCATTACACTTTCTCCTTAAGGAAGGATTACACTTTCTCCTTCAAGTCTCTTACTGCTGACAGAAGACATATGGACAGCTGGGGCGGCAGTAGCTCAGTCTCTTGGGACTTGGAAAATGGTGCCAGTTCGCCTCCTGGGTGCTGCAGAGGTGCCCTTGAGCAAGGCACCAGACCCCCTACCCCGCTCCACTGGGCAGCTGTATATGTATATAGGGTTAGGGTTAGGGTTAGGTGATGGCGCTGTCACACCTTGACAATTTAGCCAGCGTTTGCCGACGTATCAAAATTTCTCTAAAACGCCGGCATACGCCGAATAAGTTATGGGTACGTTTTGTATAAGTTACGCTGGCATACGCGGTTAAGTAAGTTATACGATTGTTGACACACGTTACTATTTAGAATTATAAAAGATTTAACTAAAAACTGCTGGGATACAATACAATTCAATACAATATTCCATGGAACTGGGAGCCCGAGATCTCCACCGGACAGACCGGATAACCATTTAACTGCCTGACAGTAGTTCACCCGAAAGTCTCCCCCTTCTCCGCTACAAACACATATGTTTCCCCTCCAAACTCCGCCTGGTCGTCTCGTGGTCCTTCTCATCATTCTCCTCATCCTGTCCAGTATTCTTCCTCCAGACCGTGCTTCGGGATCCTTATCTATCCGGATCTCAATGTCTGTGCGGCAGGGCGACCTCCCCCATCAATGAATCACAGTCAGCCGCGACGGCTTCTTCCTTCCTCCGGCCCCATCTGGCCCTGAGAGTCATTCTGATATCTATTCTCCAATACACTCCTCCGCGGCATCCAACTGCGTTTTGTGAACACTTTCTTAACTACTGAGTAAATACATTTGTGCCAACACTGTAATTATCTTAAGGGTGGGGTACATGGGAATACACACTTCTAAATTTACCCAAAATATATGTATTATTTATATGAAATAGACATGCATTTTCTTGATTTTCACCACAATTCTGGCATCATCTCCATCAGGGGTGAGGGTGAGGGTGAGTGTGAGGGTGATGGTGAAGGTGAGTGTGAGGGTGAGGGTGAGGGTGAGTGTGAGGGTGAGGGTGAACGTGAGGGTGAGGGTGAGGGTGAGGGTGAGCGTGAGGGTGAGGGTGAGGGTGAGGGTGAACGTGAGGGTGAGGGTGAGGGTGAACGTGAGGGTGAGGGTGAGGGTGAGGGTGAGCGTGAGGGTGAGGGTGAGGGTGAGGGTGAACGTGAGGGTGAGGGTGAGGGTGAACGTGAGTGTGAGTGTGAGGGTGAACGTGAGTGTGAGGGTGAGGGTGAGGGTGAGGGTGAGGGTGAACGTGAGTGTGAGTGTGAGTGTGAGTGTGAGGGTGAGGGTGAGGGTGAGGGTGAGGGTGATGATGGATCCTCCTTGCGTTCACATCCACGTCCACGGCCAGGAGACTTCTTTGCAGTGTTCTTCAAAGTTTTCTTCGGCATGACGGTGATGTTGATACGGTGATATTGATACGGTGATGTTGATACTGCGATGTCTAGTGCGGTTATGATTTGAACCGTCGAACGGCAGCCTTTTTATAGACTACGACATGTAGTTACGCTACGCTGATACGCTGCCGCACGCTATGCATAAGTTAGTCTATCGTTGGGCATGAGTTGCGAACGCTTGCAACACGCTAAGCATTCGTTGGTATACGCTATCTATAAGTTATCGAAACGTTCTATATAAGTTACTAATATGTTATGTATACGTTTTGTATAATTTTTTTTTAAAAACATTGATAGTTCAGTGTATGCCAGCGTTTTTAGAGACATTTTGATACGTTGGCATGCGCTGGCTAAATCATCAAGGTGTGACAGGGCCTTTAATAGCTGCCCACTGCTCCTAATAATTAAATTAAAAACTGCTGAGATACAATACAATTCAATACAATATTCCATGGAACAGTGTGCTTTGTTGTGAACAATAAAGAGGATCCTCCAGATTTAAGATTTTAAGATTTATATTTGTAGTTTTTGCCAGATTAACTGAGAACTGATTGTAGTTTCATCCTCTCCCCCCCCCCCCCCCACACCCACACCTGCTAGAAAAAGATGAATTGTAACATATATATATATATAATTTTCTTTTCCCACACTCCAAGAGCGAGTGAAGATCAGTTCAGTGGTGTGTGCTCATGCATGGTACAGAGTGTGGTGTGGCTAATGTTTCTCTATCTTATTACCTCCTGCCTCACGGCCCATTCAATCCCAGCAGCCTGACCTTGATCCCATGTATCTTGGCTGCTTGAAATTGTTTACCGGTAAACCTTTCAAATTTCTGCTCCATTTCCAGATCACACCAATGACCTTTCATCCTTAACCACTCCATGCATTAATGAGATGAGTGAGTTTGTCTTACGTGTCTGAGAGGCTTCTTAAAGTGTTGACCAAACACAAAACACTTGATGTACATTTAGCAAAGCAGCCTATCTGTAATTATATATATATATATATATATATATATATATATATATATATATATATATATATATATATTATAGCAATTATCACTCCCAAAATGTTAAAGATCCACAAACACATAGTACACAGTACATACATGATAAGGCCTTTCTGGAATGCAGTTATATTGTCCTGATACAAAAAGGTAAAATAGCAAAATACCAAGATACCAAGAGATCAATTGTGTGTTGACGTTTTTCTGCATACATTATATTTCCCGATAAACCGCGGTTTCTCTGGCACGGGATCCATTGCCGTGACCTTACCTCTGTGTCAGCGTAACTCGTGACACCTGCTCCGTGTGTCACTTTGTGTCGAGTCAGACAAGGACGGTTGCCGCAGACGGCCTCACATCACCGCCGTCACAGCGAGGGCTCCGAGCCAGAGCATATGCATGAGGCGATGAAATACTCCCCGGTATTACACTCTATCAGATGGCAGCGTCATGTGGCTTCTGCAGAGCCAGGACTCTATGAGCCGGAACTGTTAGGGAGGGAAAGGTAGACAGAGAGAGAAGGAGACAGACGGAGAGAGGGAGAAAGAGAGAGGGAGAGAGAGGGAGAGAGAGAGAGAGAGAGAGAGGAGAGAGAGAGAGAGAGAGAGAGAGAGAGAGAGAGAGAGAGAGAGAGAGAGAGAGAGAGAGAGAGAGAGAGAGAGAGAGAGAGAGAGAGAGAGAGAGAGAGAGAGAGTGAGAGAGAGAGAGAGAGTGAGAGAGAGAGAGAGAGAGACAGAGAGAGAGAGTGAGAGAGAGAGAGAGAGAGAGAGAGAGAGAGAGAGAGAGAGAGAGAGAGAGAGAGAGAGAGAGTGTTTTAAGGCTCAGAGGAAAAGCCGACGGAAACACACACATAAAACATATTTGAGATATTGAGATGTGAAATATTATATACAAATGGGTTATTTAAAAAAAGAGAATGGGTGCAACTGTTCCACACCCGCCCACACTCTGCTTTTTGGGTTGTGCTTGTTTGTGTGCTGGCAAATCTCCAGCGGCCTGTGCAGCAGCAGTGCGGGGAAGGGTATTGTGACGCTAGGGGGGTCTGACTCCCAGCCCAAAGGTTTTCACTCTTCTGGATTCCACCCCAGAATGTTCTACCCTTTGCACAAGTCAGACGTCTCATCTTCCACCGAGACACAAGCTACAAGATACAAGATGCTTTATTGGCCATTTGCAACAAGTACAATGGAATGCAGACTCCCCATTTCCTCCCGCAGTATGAATTTTTAAAACAATACTATAAAAACGAATACTATATCTGCACCTGAATGGCATGCTGTATATCATCTACTGTATATTTCAATAGGAGGCTTTTGAATTTTGAATAGGAGCAACGGCTGAATATTTAGGTTCTCTTTGTGCATCCGGGCATCCGAGCTGGTGGGTAATGTCAGTGTACCACAGGGCAATTAGTTGTTTAAACAACTATGACCCCAACGCTTCTTCCGCTGTTATGGCAGGGAAAAAGATGTACATGAACGGGTACTTGTGACACTACTATCTCGGGGTATTGCTACGTATCGCAGATGTATTATGAATACCCTACAGTGTGTTCCCTTCTCTAATTCAAATATAATGATTATTTGTAACCATTATTGCCTGCTAACTCCACCTAATATTTAATGAGAGCCTTTAGAGTCAGCGGCGTGGGACTTTTATCCATGAGCTGTGAGGGTCTGTCCCGTGCGGCAGATGAAACAGTGTTTGGTTTGGTTTGTACTGAGCAGCTGTATGCTGGTGTAGACTCTTAGACTCTTGTGTTCTGCCTTGTACATCTAGACACCTACAGTGTGTTGGGTACATTGTGCCCTTGCAATTTCATTTTTACAAATTAGGATTTTACACATTGGTATTAGTGCTACACTTCAACAGGCCACACTTCTTGGTTCCCCCACAAAATAGCATGATTGAATAACAATGATTATAGAATGAAAAGCACTCAATGAAGGTCCAATGTTTGCTATTTGACTTGTTCAATTTTCGTTCTGTGAGAAGCACTTTAAAATAAAAAGTATTCTCTTTTGAGAGTTCCGCTCTTTTAGAGAACCGTGTCTTTTGAGGACAATGCGTTTCGGGAAAAACCTGAGAAAACCAAACTCTTTAGGAGAAAGTACTCGGCACCGGTTTGAGTGTGCCAAGAAGTGGAGAGAACAGCTCTATGTAATGAAGTGGCCGGAGCGGTTTGGCAACCCTGTCGTGGAATTTCATATTTTCAGACTTGTGTTTTGGCCTTAGTGTAGAAGATATCACTCAAGGCTGGGCTACAGCAATCTCAATCAGAAGTTTTCATTATTAAAAGACATATCAGTACATATCATCCATCAGCAACTTTATTGTTTTTTTCATTGTAATTTTTATTGTGTATAGTATTTTTTATAGTATTGTGTTTTAGAAATGCATACTGCGGCAGGGAATGGGGAGTAAGTATTCCATTTTAATTGTTGGCATACGGCAAATACAAATCTTGAATCTTGAATCTTGACACTAAACATTTGAGACACCGGTAAACGCGAAAATTAAAATGATTCAATGAAAAACTTTGAGGGAACGAGGATAATAACTAAAACATAACTTCTAAAACAGGGTTGTTGCTCGCTGCCTCGCCGTTCTCTCCCTCCTCTTCTCCTTCTGTGAGCCACATATACTTCCTGTTTAAAAGTGTTTGGTTGGTGATTACTGATTTCAGCTGCTTCTGCTGATTACAGTAGCCTACTGATTACTCAGTACGACTGATTACTAGTTCTACTGATTGTGCTCACATAACATGCCTCGTTCCTCGATGGAACGCTGTCCAGTGGCCTGACCTCTACACTGGTACATCTTTTCAATCGGAAATGTAGACACTCCACTCGAGAAGTGAAGCATTTCTCGAGCTAGGAAATGCTTGATGTCGACACATGTGCCGGTATCACTGTGCTATACTGTAGGTTTCCTCGCTGGCTGGCTCATGCATGATTGGGCCTTTATATGCCAGAGCTGATACCAATCTACGTCCCACTGCTCTGGTTTTCATTTCCATAAAACTAATTTGGCGTGTATGTGTTTATATTGTTTGTCCGGGAACTAAAGATATTTTGGCCTTTAATCACACTGTGTGATTGAGTTGATGTGTGTTCCAATACATCAATGCCATGCAAGTCATGGCATGCCTTGCCTCTCTCTTATAAATTAATTTAACTGATTTAATCTATTTAGTCAATTAAAACGGGGTGATTTGTAGGTTATCTGTTTAATTGTGTTTGCGGTTTGTATTGTGTTGTACACCTCTCCTCTCTCTCTTCAGGTCCTGATTTAACATTATTTCTTTCTGATTAAATAAAGTTTGAATCATTCAATATAAGCTCAGTCTGTTGGGACTTGGGGCTTGGGAACCGGAAGGTCGCTGGTTCAAGTCCCCGAAAGATATTTAGATCATAAACTGACTATCTTCCATCACCTGTATGCTGATTATTATTCCACATATTAGGATACACAATAAAATTTAGCTCTTTTCCCCCATCTGGGCAGGAGCTAGCATAGCAACCCACTGTGTCTACAAACCAGCTCGGCCACTGAGACCAAAGAACAGATGCACTGGAAGGAAGGCTTGTTTGACTTAATCCAGTAGGAATGAATTAAGATGTTCTACCTTTGCAGAAGAGGCATTATGACAAAGCTGATACAATACTGGTATATGTAGACCTGATACTAGTACTAGCATCATAGTAATAGTATAGTATAGTACAGTAATTACTGGTTCACAAAAATGGATTTTATTATTTATATCATTTGCATGTGAACCAAGTTAACTGTTAGGATTTGGGCTTATTTGACATGTTTGACATACATACCTCATGTATTTAGCCTGCGTGTACACAACAAGCCTATAACTAGATATGTGAACCGACAAATGTGAAATCAACCACATGCTATGCGTTATTGAATACGAGTGCATGTGACTCCCTCGTTAGTTCTAGAGGTACGGCGTCTCCGACCTGCTTTAGGACAGTAGCCTCCTACGAGACAGTGTTAATGTTAAAGGCAGAACACGTACGCCGCTAGCCCATCTGCTACAACATAAAATCCGATCGTCAAGTAGGCTATAATATCTATAATTCCCAGACCGCTGTAGCGTGTCTGAAGGGGCCAGTTAGCATTTGTGGCGGGGGGGACTCATAGTGCAGTAAATGTCCACGTTTAGCCGCGCGTGCACTTTAGTGGGTGGTACATTATTCTAATTTATGTATTTTCACAAGCCGTTGACTTTGCTGAGGAAAACCATACACAATATTAATTATGTCACAGGAAGAAGGAGATGACAACCGTTTAAAGGTTCCCAAAAAACGTGTTCTCGGTTCCCGATGAATAATTGCAAAGGCTTCCCCTGCGTGGAAGCTTCAGTTCCTCTGAACAAATAGTTTTGCCCTTTGCTCACTTTTGACTATTGAGCGTTTCAGGACAATCTCGATCAATTTCCCTTCCCTAGATTCCCAAATCGATTTTCTTTTGTGTTGCTTGAATTGAAATAAAAATTGAAAGCCGTCCAACAGGAGTGTGCTTTGTAGGAAAAGGAATGAAGGCAATCATCGCGCAAATCTAAACGATTACGGTCTGGTGGCGCAGCACCCAGGACGAATTTCTAAATGGCTGAACCCATAGACCGTACTTCATTAAATCCACCAGACAGTGATTCAATTACATACAATAGATAAAGATGCGTTGGCGTAGGAGACTGTATTTAATGTACGTAACTTACAGCAAAGGGACATCCTATTAACATGGTACTAAAGTTATTGTTCCAAAATAATTGTCTGAGGGATTCTAAAAGCCAAAGTCTTTTAAACAGGGTTTCACAGGGGTTTAGGGTGACTCTAAGCCTGTCTGCACGTTGATATCTATGGTCCAAAGGCATAATTGCTATGCGTAGGCCTATATATATATCCATAAATCCTGAATACTGCTGAGATTTAATGTGTTTACGCTGTCGTCAAATACATTTGTATGTTCTTCCAGCAGCTGAGGGGGAATATTACATCCAAATTATGTCTGTGAGTGAGATCCGTCCCCATCTGTACTGAAAGCAGAATCCCTGGCCTACATTCTCCCACGATGCGGATACATTAGACTTGCAAAATATGCAATTAGGCTTCTTTGCCCAGGAGCTGCAATTTAGAATGCAAAGATGCACCCAAGACAATGGGAACGAATAAAAGAGATATACTGTTTACCAAATATAACAGATGTTCATTTGAGATTGGGCCATAAGCTTTGAGCTCAATGAGGTAAACAAAGAAGAAAACTTAGTATCTCCTCCTCATTGTGTGTGTGTGTGTATAGAGAAAGTGTAGGGAGTGATCCAGGGCCAATCCTTTATTTATGTCGTATATTTTGAAGATGTTATAAATTATTCACAAATGCCGCAGTTTATCAGGAGAAAAGTAGAAGACTGTAAATAAAGAGAATAGGCAAGATAGTTTTGTTAATTATTCAAGGCTTTCGCTGGAATAAATTGAAGCTGAAGTTAAGAATGCCATTGTGTTGTGAGAGATTCCAAGCTAGACTAGCTGAATAAGAATATGTATGAATAGAAAAATGCTATATCTTAATAGAATTTTATATTTTTTGACATGCTTTAAAACACAATGCAGTCGAACTGTAAAAACCAATTAAGAACGTGTTTAGACAGCACTGGGTGGCACATTGAAGGGTCTTGCTAATTGTTAATATATTTGGTGACTGCATATAAATAGTTTTAACCGCCTTAAGTGTGTAGTGTATTTTTATACGCTAAGTATAAAACTAAAACACTATCTGTGATACTGTATGCATTGTAAGGGCCATGCGTGTTGAGGCGACCAAAAGGCGTTGCCAGGAATGCGACCCCCTGGGGTTGCTGGAGATGCGACCAACAGATGTGGCCAGGAATACGACCCCCCCCCCCCCCCCGGGGGTTTGAGCTTGTAAACTTGTGACGTGACGATGAAGACACCGTGACCAACCAGAGTAGTGGATACTGGTTGTACCTCTCAGACCAATAGTATTAGTTGATGTTTGTTTACGTTGACCAATAGGAGTAGTCGATGTTTTATGATGCTACTTTCTATATAATGTTTGGTAAAGGAGCGCGTCGCCAGTCTGCGAATTGGCACGGCAGGCTCCATCATGCTGCAGTTGATGAATTTGATGCTTTGTTCAATAAAGACATTGAACTTAGTATCCGGACCTCTGAGAAAGATTCTTATTCCACCCGAGTAGAAATTATAAATAAGTGCTCAGCCATACCTGAACATGGAACCTTTGAGGGACAAATCATGTCAGACATGTCTGTCATAGGGTAGTTAGTTCACTTTCCTATGCTGTTTTGGAAAACATTTATCGATATGAGGAAACCATTGGCTGGGGGTTATTGGCTGTTTTAGCTTTTAGCTCGAAGATGATTGGTTATATTTGAATGAGTGTGGCCTCACAGCTGGCACTGGGCCTGACAAGCGGATGCTGATGACAGTGTTTTCATAATAAACATGTGTACCATCTAAATCACCCCCCATCCTCCCTTTAATGTGCCAGTATCAACTGTAAAAGTTTCACTGGGATCTGAAGTATTTCGCTGGATATCACAAGTGGGTGGCTAAGTTGGTATGGTTTAATTACATTGATTATTGATTGTATTGATCCTTTATTATCTAATCTTGATATAAATAACAGCAGTTATTTTAAAGTACTGTCACCCGTACTGCCAGGCATCCTCTAGCTGCCTCTAAATTCCTACTGAGGTTGTTGTTGTGAAATATTCTCGAAAACAAGTAACACTAAATCTCTGTGCATGAATATAAAAGACAACCTGTTAAATCTTGAATAAACACAAAAGACTTAAAGTTATAACAGCTTTATTTGGAAACATCCACAAACCATAGTGCAGCACAAGGGACGTGAAACAACACAACACACATCTCCACTAACAACAGGTTAACATACACGCACACGCTCACACACATGCACACACACACATGCACACACACACACGCACACGCACACACACACACACACACACACACACACACACACACACACACACACACACACACACACACTCACACCCTGCACGGCAACCACTGCGTCCGTTGTGCCAAGGTGTCAACTGAAGCACGAGTTCATCCAGCAGGATAAAGAACCCAGGATAAATTATATCTGTCTGACATCTGCTGCTGCATAATATGCCCTTGTTCATTTGCATATTATAAGAAAAATAGTAATAAAACAATATTACCATATTTATCTTCTGATCCTCAAGGTGTGCCACAGTGTCTGATCAGGTATAATTGGCATCCTCAATCGTGTCAACACGAGACCAGTTCCTATCCAGGGAGACCGAGGTGGTGGTGGTACCCCCCCAGAAAACCCTCCCTCGCTCCAGAACCGCAAATGAAAGATTTCCACTTATCAGGATGGAGTGAGACTCATGAGGGTTCCTCCTGTTCTCCTTTGTGGTCCATTGCACACAAGCTCCAGTCCCTTTAGTAGTACACACACACACGCACGCACGCACGCACGCACACACACACACACACACACACACACACACACACACACACACACACACACACACACACACACACACACACACACACACACACACACACACACACACACACACACACACACACACACACACACACACACACACATAAACAGCGAAAGATACATCGTTTCAAACATATTGTCAAGGCCAGACATGCGTAGTCATCGAAAAATAAAATAAAAAGAGTCGTTTCTTCTTCTCACAAATGGAACCACCGGCATGCTACGTTGAAAGATAATGTAAAGTGCTAGTCCTACACTCATTTTTTATTTTTTAAAAGTTTTTCTTCAGAAGCATGGATCCATAACCCGTGGCATCAAATACCTATTTCATTGTATATATATATATATACATATATATTTTACCTTCAATCTTTGAAATGGTAAAGTTTTTTAGGGGGATAAAAACACACAGTAACACAACCACAAAAAGGCATTTGATCCGGAAGCCGGAGAACCAACAAAACAATGAAAGAGGAAACATCTCCTCCTGCTGTTATATTCTTAAACGATGGCACTTTAGAAAAAAAGCCACAATCCATACCGAATGGAAACACTGCGGTGTAGCGGATACCCAGCTTAGATTATAGGCCTCTACAACCCAGGTTACAACCTAACTGATAACTCTCTCTCTCTCTCTCCTCTCTCTCTCTCTCCTCCCTCCCTCCCTCCCTCCCTCCCTCCCTCCCTCCCTCCCTCCCTCCCTCCCTCTCCCTCTCCCTCTCTCTCTCTCTCGTGAAGCTTCCTCCACATCTTGTTTGGATAGTTTCAAATGGAGCATCGATGCAGTGCTAAACCCCCCTTCCCCCTCCCCACACACACACACACACTTATATCGTACTACAATGTCCCTCTGATGGTCGGAATCTATTGAGCTATAGCACCTTTTGATAGGGGAAGGACCCTCTGTACAAATGGGAAGGGACACGGGAAATAGAAGATTCACATCCGACGTCCGACACAAAGACACCCGACAAAGCCTTAGGCTCTGAATGTCATCGTCGTGACACCAGGTAATAAGCCTGTAGGTTTATGTTGTATCAAATAATAATAATCACAATCATAATACGAGTCCACCTTTCGATTTGGTTCTTCACGGTTAGAAGGGGTTTCTTATACCGTGCTCAGCTTTTGGAGTTTTTCTAGTGAGTTTAATGTTTGTCGTGTGCTACAGGCCTTTATATATTTGTTCAGCTGTTCAGCGTGTCTATAGGTTGCATGTGTCTCCCTGTGCTCAATAACTCGTCAATAACTAATACAAATCAACGCCACCCATACTTCTCTTCTCTGTTTAAGGAGGAAACTGTTTAAGAGGGAACTCAACATGTGATCAAGGGGATAATATTTAGGTGCATCGAGATTCATTGTGTCCTACAGGTGGCTCCGACCTGAATGTCAAAATGTCTATTTCCGAGGCGACGGTGTGTCTTCAAACCCCCTGGCTCTCTGCTTGTCGCTGTCTAACCTCTGATCATAGGAATACACAGATATTAACATTTGATTGGAGTATATATATATATATATATATATACATACACACAAATATATATACATACACATACATTATACACATACATATATATGTTTATATGTATGTATATATATATTTATATATACATGTATGTATACATACATATATGTATATATATACAGTATATATACATATATATATGTATATATATACAGTATATATACATATATATATGTACATATATACTGTACATACATACAGTACACATATACATACATACTGTACATACATACATACATACTGTACATACATACATACAGACATACATACATATATACAGTTTATATATATATATATATATATATATATATATATATCATATTCTTTAAAAGGATGACGATATTACAAACAGGGTTGGAATAAATGAAGACATTTCACTTTCCTCAAGCATTGCACTTTCCCCAAGGGGCAAAAGATGAATCTAAAGAAGAATGCCGTAGGAATGAAGCGTAACCTTACAGATTAATCCATATATATTCATTCACATTCTATATCCCACATTGTGTTGCCATGAACGACCATGGAGGACTTTTTTAAAAGCAGCGTCTCAGAGCAATGTTTTATGGTCGTTTCACCAAACGGCTCATTTATAAACGTTTACGAAAAGCACCTCAAAGGGGTCTAATGTGTAGAAATAGTCATTCTAGTAACCATTATAACAACAACACTTGATGATATGATGTCACCTAAACCAATACATTAGAATATGTTTACTTCATATGCTATTTCACACACGGTAACTCATCTTAAAACCAAAAAAACCTAACACATCACACAGATTTGTTTTTTTCACTCATTCACAAGTATAGGTGACACATTCCTCTTCCACTTCCTCCTCTTCACCTCTACTTCCTTACACAGGAGGCCTGCACACTTTATATCTCCACTCCACTCCTCTCATACCAAGAGAAAAGACTAACTGTGGAGTACCCAGAATGGATGTAACCAAGATGGGACAGGGGGATTGTAAATGAGAGAAAGAAAGAAATATTGAGTGTGACAGAGAGAGAGAGAGACAGAGAGAGAGAGAGAGAGAGAGAGAGAGAGAGAGAGAGAGAGAGAGAGAGAGAGAGAGAGAGAGAGAGAGAGAGAGAGAGAGAGAGAGAGAGAGAGAGAGAGAGAGAGAGAGACAGAGACAGAGACAGAGAGAGTGAGGAAAAGAGAGAGACAGAGAGAGAGAGAGAGAGAGAGAGAGAGAGAGAGAGAGAGAGAGAGAGAGAGAGAGAGAGAGAGAGAGTGAGGAAAAGAGAGAGAGAGAGAAAGAGAGAAAGAGACAGATACAGAGAGGGTGAAAGAGAGAGAGAGAGAGAGAGAGAGAGAGAGAGAGAGAGAGAGAGAGAGAGAGAGAGAGAGAGAGAGAGAGAGAGAGACCACAAAAGAGACAGAAGCCAGGGAGCCATCTCTTACTAACCCCACCCCCCCCCCCTCCCCTACTGGAATGTGTACGACACAAGTGCTCGTATCACTCAGTCACTGGAGCTGGGTAGCGGAGCTGGTGGTGGTGGTGGTGGGCTGGACGGGGGGGGGTGGCTGGGTGGTCTCAAGGGGTACTAGTCATACGGGGCCCTCGTTCAGGCCCTCCAGGGGCAGGGTGGTGGAGTTGTCGGTGGGCTGCTCGTCCGGCTGGGGGTGCGAGGGCAGCCGGATGGCGGGGCCCAGGCTGGCGTAAGGCAGATGGCAGTCCGTGTGCAGGAAGGGAGGGTAGTGCTGACGGTAGCAGAAGTAGGCAAACAGCAGCCCGATCACTCCTCCCACCACCGCGTCTGTGAACATCCAAAATGATACATTAGGGCAGAGGCTCCCCAAAGTGTGGGCCGCGGCCCACCGGTGGGCCGTCAAGGTACGGCAGGTGGGCCGCCAGTGGTAATTTACAATAAATAAAGAAACAATAATATGCAAGCGTTGGCTTGATTCAAAGTTAATATATGTTATATATGTATATATATATATATATATATATATATATATATATATATATATGTATATATATATATATATATATATGTATATATATATATATCTATCTATCTAGTAGTGAATATTATGGGGTGTGTTGTTTTTTTACACCCTTAAGGCGTTTTTGGAAGTAGGAGATGCAATTTAAGATGAAGCGGGGGGGGAGAGATAACGCTAGTCTACTATCTGAACGTATGAGTCATTTCCTCATGAGTTGTGCTATTTTGGTGGAGATGTTTGTCTTGTGAAGGTGGTGGGGTAGGGTGGTGGGGTAGGGTGGTGGTGGTGGGGGAGGGGGGGGGGACAGAGAGAGAAATCCGGTTGATGCAAACATGGTGAAACGCGACGGTGCAAATCCGTTCCAGCGGGTGTGTTTGGGGGAGCGCTGCGGGTGCCAGCGTGTCACCTCTCCTCCGGCTCTCACACTCACACACACACAATCACTGCTGCTGTCATGGAGTCGGGCAGATTTATAACATACTTTTCTTTCCTTTTATTACGAGTCTGAAGCTTGCCGGCAAGTCTCGGTGATTGCAGTCAGCTATATTTATAGCCTATGACTATGATTAGTTTGTTGTTGTTTTCTCTTTCTATCCACCCCTATGGCACCCCGCATTTCCTTCCCATGAATCCAGAAGCCTCTTTCCAGCAGAATGAGTATCTTAATAATATGTATTGATTATATATATACAGTATATTATACGCAGTACATCAGCAGCAGCCAGACTAGTGTGGGTTCCCTGTGACGTCATGTAACCACTGATTGGTTCTCCTCAGGTTCTACGGACCTGTCTGCACACCGAGTTGTTCTCCACAGGTTCTACTACGGACCTGCCAGTACACCGATTGGTTCTCCTCAGGATCTACGGACCCACCAGTACACTTGATTGGTTCTCCACAGGTGCTACTACGGAACCCGCCAGCACGTAGATTGCATATGAACTGAATCTGATGTCTTCTGCATCCTTCTCTGCATACATTACAAGTGATATGCTTGTTTTTTTTCAAAATTCCTCTTACACAAACAATACTGTAGAGAGAGTGTGTGGTCGGTGGCTGGTTTAAGCAGCCTGTGCAGCCTGTGCACACCTGTGGGTCATTGTTAATCAAGGCCCACAGGTTAAAGCAGCCACCCCCACACACACTCGAGGAGAAAGCTCTAGCATTTACCACCTGCTCTGTTCACAACTATTCAAACGCTTGCAATAAACTAGATTCCTCATCAACCTGTGTCCTTGTTATGGTAATGGATGCTTTTATAAAGCACTTTTATCCAAAGCGCTCAAGTCCTCCACACATTCAACCACCGACGGCGGAGTCAGCCATGCAAGGAGACAGCCAGCACGTCAGGAGCAGTTAGGGTTAGGGTGTCTTGCTCAAGGACACCTCGGCAGTTTTTTTTTTTGCTAGAAGGAGCCTGGGGATCAAACCAGCAATATTCTGGTTGTGAGGTGACCGCTTTACCTCCTGAGCTATACTACTGCACTTGTCTTCAAGAGGAGCCCTCAAGAAGCCATGTTAATGGCTGCTGGCAGCGTCGTCTGCTACAGTGGCGCCTGAACAGGGACCTCCCAGCACCAACCCTTTCCCCGCCGGAAGCAGATGGTAAATGCTAGAGCTCTCTCCTCCAGTGTGTGTGCGTGTGTGTGTGTGTGTGTGTGTATGTATGTGTGTGTGTGTGGTGGCCGCTTTAACCTGTGGGCCTTGATTAACAAGGACCCACAGGTGTGCAGCCTCACCAGCCAATTAGTCTGACTCAGGCCAGGTGAGGCTGCTTCAACCAGCCACCAACCACACACACGCTCCACAAATACCTTAGTTAGTACGAATGAGAGTTTTATTTTGTTTCTTCAGTCCAACCACCTGTCAGTCAGCCAGATGCAACACAATGAATGGTTTTTTTTCTAGAGTGTTTTTTCTCTGTGGTGCAGTTTTCCTTTCTTTGTTATCGTTGTAATGGAGGTTTAAATAGACAGTAAGACGTGCCATACCGTCCACTTTATAATATAATATAGTATAATATAATAACACAAAGGCTCGGGGGGGAGGAGTGGGTGGGTGTTTGCGTACGGGGGTAAATATATTCATGTCTTTATTTTTACCCATGTGACTGTGAAAAGCAAAAAGTTTTATTTTTGGTTGTGGGTGTGTGGCTTGGCTGTGTTGTTAGTGTTGATAATATGTCCACATCAATTAACGAAAACGTGAAAGAGATTCTACGACTACAGAGTACTGGCCTTGGTAACGTTTAGCTTTCCAATAAGACATATATATATACATACCAGGGTTTCCGTTAGCCGGTATTTACCGGTTTTTAGCAGGTAAAAATGATAAAAAAAAACGGTAATTTAAAAACCCGCCAATCAAAATGTCCGGTAATAATGCTCATACTAAACTTAGATCCTGGACATTTGAGTTTTGACAGCTTTATTACTGCCCCTCCCCCCCGAAAGGGTGACCGAATGAAGTGACCAATCAGCTGCCGCACCTCTCATGAACAGGGGGCGTGGACAAGTCACGTGCGTGGCGGCGCACACACACACCTGTCGCAATTGCGTGGCTGATTGCTAATCCCCTCACCTGGGGTATATAGACCCTGGCTCCGTTACCCGGGTAGGTCGTACGTCTACTGTTCATGTTACGTCGTACATTCTGGACGGAATCGCCACGCTGATGTCCCGGAGATCCAGATCCTGTACCTATCCCGCGTCACCCGCCTGTCTCGCGTTACTCCGGTCTATACGAGCTCCCCGGTCATTAGAATTACCTGTCAGTACCTGTCGCTACTCCGACCTCCCGGTATCTAGACTTCTCGCTCGTCCCTGACCATCCGCCTGTCTGGTACCTGTCGCTACTCGACCTCCCGGTACCCAGACTCCTCTCCCGTCCCGGACTACTCGCCCGTCTACTACCTGCCGGTGTGCTTGAAATAACGCTTTATGTTATAGCTCCACTGTCTTGGTCTGCGTTCTGGGTCCCACCGAACAATCCCATTTGTGACACTACAGATGTTACAGGTGTTTTGAAATAGCCTCGATTTTTGCGGCTAACGAGGTTTTGCTCAATCGTTCTTGTTCGTTTTGTTGTTCATTAAATAGTCACATTTATTTGAGGTCTTTGTCATTCTTTCGTCAATCTAGGTGTACATTATAGTTGCGTTTGTAATATAGACTGTTTTTGAAACATGACCGGTAAGTTTCGAATTTGTCCGGTAAAATAAAATCTGTCCGGACACATCCTAGCGGAAACCCTGATACATACATATATACATACATATATATACGACTAAATCGAGGCTCAGTAACTTAAGCTTGCGATTGGGATCGACTGCGTCTCAGACAAGCTATTTTCGGGCAGCGGCCTCCTAACATTTCTGCGGACACTTCATGACTTGAACGGTGAGTTGGTCAATTGTAGGTGTGTGTGTGTGTGTGGGGGTATTTACGAGTGTGTGTGTGTGTGGGGGTATTTACGAGTATGTGTGTGTGTGTGCCCAGGAGGCTGTGTGTGCCTGCGTGTGTGTGTGTGTGTGTGTGTGGGGGGGGGGGGGGTGTGTGTGTGTGGTGGTTTCTAGGGCTGTTCTGTATTGTTAATGCACCGTGCAGCGAGACATGTCTAACCATTAGACATAATTCATCTAATTTCATTCTCTCAAGCCCCTCTACATCCCGGCCGGCATGCACACAAAGCGCTGATTCGTTTTGATAAGATATGAGAAATGGTGCAAATAATGACTTCATAATGAATTTCTACTTTATGTTTTGTGCTGCCAATTTATCCACAAGTTAAAATGACAGGCTGTTTAATTTAACTCAACCTCTCGTCAATTAGACGCATCTTAGTCCTTGTTTAAAGCAATGAACAGGATCTAACAACGTAAAATAACCATCACATATCACAGAGGGTTGTATCCGCTAACCACCCACTGTTGATACCTTGTCTGTAAAATGCTCAAAAGTATATAAATAAACATCTCAAAGTCAGTCAACAAACTCAATATCGTTGTGTGTCTGTATAGTTTCCTCAAAGTCCAAAACAGGTAAATAGAGGCAATAGAAGGAAATCAATAGACTGACATTTTGTGAGGTTACAATGGATTTGGTGGAGCATCACTTCCTGATGCTTAATTACCTTGATTAACCCGGAAAAACATCATTATCAAGTAAATTATGGATTTATGTTGTCAGTCACTTTAAATTCATACACGGCTTCGCAAGTCTCATTGAAAATGGCCCAATCAATGACGACGTCAACATCTATCAGCCAATCAAATGGTAAAATTGTAAATCAATAAGCCAATCAAATTCAGTGCACGAAGCAGCCCATCAATCAGTCAATCGGGGTGTCTAGAATGTGAGCCACACATATTGCACATCTAAGCGTTTCTGTTCCTCACCAGTCGAGGATTGAATCATCTTCGTGATTCTACCGTTTTTGCATCCTCACTGTACTCCCTCAGTCAGACTTGAAACCTCAGGCTCCTCCATGTCATGTTCCCTTCTCTCTGCCCCCTGGTCCTAGAGCCCGCCCGCTGGTTCATTCTCGGGCCGGTTCATGCTCACCTTGCCAGTGATGCTTGTAGTCGCATGTGCGAGACAGGGCGATCATCATGGCGCTGTAGAGGGGCAGCACCATCGCACAGAGGCGCCAGCTCCGCCCGCGGCCCTGCTCCGTGAAGCAGTGCAGCTTCCCCGCCAAGTAGAACGAGGTGAAGCCAAGACCGGAAAAGGCGACTAGGGGGAAAGAGAGGAAAGGTCAAAAAGAGAGAGAGAGTGACAGAAAGACAGACAAAGAAACAGACAGACAGAAGGCTGCTTGGTAAAGCGGCACTAAAGTGATGCAGTACAAACCAGAACATCTCTTTTCGATTTCATATACAAGGCAGAAGGCCGTTGTGTTAAACTACTGCACATATTCCTCCAGAGTCTGTGCTGTCCCCCCCCCTCCCCACCACCCCCCCCCCCCCCCCCACACCCCCATTTGGAGAAATAGATGATCCAGTTAAGGGCTCCTCAGAAGGTCTGAGGCGAGCAAGCCAGAGGCTACGGGTCTCTGCCTCTGCTCTGCTTGTCTGCTCTGCTTGCAGTCATCACCACGCGCCAAGGGCTATGAGTCGGAGACAAGCGGCGGAATTCTAATTGTGGATATTAGCGGCAGTGTGATGGACTAGTTATTGGATCACCATCAGTTGCCCCAGGCCAGGCGTCATGGGCAGGCCCCATGGGGCCAGGCGTCATGGGCAGGCCCCATGGGGCCTGGCCCGCCCATCCAGGATTTGGGCCCGCCCATGAGAAATCAGGGATTAAAAAAATTATTATATAAAAAATATATTTAATTTTTTTATTATTATGTTTATTGTTTTTATTTGTAGGGCTTTATCATACCATTCATTTTTGTATTAAACTATGTTGAAACATTAGTATAATATCATTTTTTAATTTTGCTATGAAATTCTGAATGAATCTCGCGATACTGGTTTTCGCGGGGTTGAGTCGTGTGTGTGTTTTTTTTAAGTGAGACGCGTCACAGCAACCTGTCAGTTTATATGTATCGGCAACAATGGATATTAGGAAGTGGTTCACCAACAATAAGAGCTCACACAAGGATTGTGGCAACTCAGCACCAGATGCTGGCAACTTGACGTGTCCCCCAGCGCCATCTCCTCTATACCTTCTCCTCCACCAGGACACCAGGAGCATCTCTCCTACCTTCTCCTCCACCAGGACACCAGGAGCATCTCCTCTACCTTCTCCTCCACCAGGACACCAGGAGCATCTCCTCTACCTTCTCCTCCACCAGGACACCAGGAGCATCTCCTCTACCTTCTCCTCCACCAGGACACCAGGAGCATCTCCTCTACCTTCTCCTCCACCAGGACACCAGGAGCATCTCCTCTACCTTCTCCTCCACCAGGACACCAGGAGCATCTCCTCTACCTTCTCGTCCACCAGGACACCAGGAGCATCTCCTCTACCTTCTCCTCCACCAGGACACCAGGAGCATCTCCTCTACCTTCTCCTCCACCAGGACACCAGGAGCATCTCCTCTACCTTCTCCTCCACCAGGACACCAGGAGCATCTCTTCTACCTTCTCCTCCACCAGGACACCAGGAGCATCTCCTCTACCTTCTCCTCCACCAGGACACCAGGAGCATCTTGGGAGCCGGGCAGCAGCAGTTCATCCTTTAGCAGCCCAGGCCCAGCTCCCATTCTAAACGCTCGTGATCTTGGAGATTTTTCTTTTCTAGTCCCAGAGGACCTTGGCGTGGATACACCAAAACAGGTAGTCCTGGATAGTTTTCCATCTCGGCTGTTCTCCGGGAAAAAACGTAGTTTTGCCAGCTCATGGTACCAAAACCGACCCTGGCTTGAATACTCCGTGAAAGGAGATGCTGCGTACTGTTCCCCATGCAGAACGTTTAAGGCTCATCATCATGACGCATCGTTCACCGTAAAAGGCTTCAAAGACTGGAAGCCTTACAAAAGGGCTCGGGTCTTAGCAAACAGCTCTTCCAAGGAACATTTAGTGTGTGAGAAATTGTGGAGAGAAAAGCAAATGCGCATCGAGACTGGTCAGGAAATCACAACTCTGGTCAACAAAGACCAGCTGGCTCCTAACAGATATTATCTGGGCTCCATTATTGACATTGTGACTTTTCTCTCTACCGGCAATCTTCCTTTCCGAGGTGACCACGACTCTTTAGAGTGTATGTCCAAGTCTGGCAGTGGGTTATTTTTGTCATTGTTTGAGTATACCCTCCAAAAGGACCCAGAACTTGCGAAAATTGCCCCCCCCACCATTCTCAAAAATGCTACCTACATAAGCCATGATATACAAAACGACATAATTGACCTGATGAGCAAAGTAGTAACGGAGCATATAGTTGAGGAAATAGGCCACTCCTTTAACACTCTGTCTCCATGGATGAACCCCAGACCAACAGGCTGTGAAAACATTTACATTGTAGTGCGTTTTGTTGATGAGAACTAAGTCATTAAAGAAAGGCTCTTGACAATCGCCACAGCAGTTGCAGGTGATGCAAAAACCCTCACACACACACTCACTGCTGAAATACGCAAATAAGTATACAGCAAAACCGCCTAAATCTTTCGGCAACTATATGCACATATGTTACGTTAAAATGGGGTGGGGCCTGGGGGTCGGGGGGGTGGAGCCTGGGGGTCGGGGGTTGGGCCCGCCCTGGTAAATCAAATGCCCGCCCAGAGATGGATGGTCTGCCGCCGGGTCTGAGTTGCCCCCCCCCCCCCCCCCCACACCCCACCCTCAGTCAGAGAGAGAGAGAGAGAGAGAGAGAGAGAGAGAGAGAGAGAGAGAGAGAGAGAGAGAGAGAGAGAGAGAGAGAGAGAGAGATTTGGTGGGATGAGTACACTAAATGAAATAAGCCTGAAAATGGATTCACAGCACCAGTCAGTCACCAGAGGAAGTTTTCGGAGCTAAAGACAAACATTGATAACACTCATTATTGAAACATTTGTTTTTAAAACACTTGTAATGATAGCATGCATCATTTTAACACTCAAAATTAGAACATCATAAGTATCCTCACTGTTATATTAAACCCATTGTACTCAGAAATACAGTATAACACCCCAGAGAATATAGCGAATGGGACTATTTCCAAAGGGGTTTCACAAATGAGGTACTAATGTGGGATTTTGCGCCCCCTGTGGGTGACGTAGTGCCTACTGCTTAGCTGAGAACGTAACTGAATTACCATCTACACCAAATTGTTAGGGGGGATGTCCTCTGTGTGCATACAAAGTCTCAAGACCCTGGAACCCTTCTGTAGCGGAGTTGTGAATCCATAAATATCGTATAATCAGACACATCCATAGAGAGAGTCTTGTGTAAAAAAAAGTCTTTCCCTTACCAGTTTATGAACATTGCAGTCAGAAGTAGTTATTTGTTAAGTCAAGTCAAGTCAATTTTATTTGTATAGCCCTTAATCACAGTTATAGTCTCAAAGGGCTTCACATGCCACATGTTTACAACACCCCCCAAACCCTAGCCCCCCTAAGGGCAAGAAAAAACTCCCTTAATTACGTAGGAAGAAATCTTGAGAGGGAACACAGAGTAGAAGGGGATCCCTCCTTCCAGGGATGGTTCAGGAGTGCAATGGGTGCCATAAGTGACTTATAGTAATGTACAAAGTACAAAGATAATAATATACATATAATATACACAATATACAAATATTAAAATGAGAAGATGATTTGTGTGGTGCTGGCCGGTATCCTTCAGGTGGGGATCACAGCAGCACACTGAAAAACAGAAGCAGACTGCGGTCGGGTTAGATGGGGTAGGGTGGACATGGAACATGTAGAGAATCTCTAGTCTAGTACCTATCGGCAGCAGGGATAGGTTAGTGCTGACTAACGGGTCGATTTAGCTGTAATGAGAGCTGAGGGGCACTCCTAGGCACCAAACGACAATGTAAAAAGGTAGGTTTTAAGTTTAGATTTAAATATTTCAACAGAGTCTGCTTCCCTTATTACAGGTGGCAGACTGTTCCACAAATAGGGCGCACGGTAGGAGAACGCTCTATTCCCTGCTGATTTCTTTATGACTTTTGGGATTGATAGAAGGCCGGCTCCTGAAGACCGGAGGGGCCGAGAAGGACAATAGGGAACAATAAGGTCCTTCAGGTATGAGGGTGCTAATCCGTGTAGGATTTTATAAGTAAGTAGTAGCACCTTAAAATCTGACCTCGCATTAACTGGAAGCCAGTGGAGCGAGGACAGAATTGGAGTAATGTGGTCAAACTTTCTGGTCCTAGTCAAAAGTCTAGCAGCAGCGTTCTGCACAAGCTGGAGGCTTTTGGTAGCAGAGTTCGGTAACCCAGAAAACAGTGCATTACAGTAATCTAGTCTAGACGATATAAACGCGTGGATGAGTGTCTCTGCATCCGCGGCAGACAGCATTGGTCGTATTCTAGCAATGTTTCTAAGATGGAAAAATGCAGTTCTGGTTATATATTTTACATGTTGACTGAAAGATAGCGTCGGGTCGAACAGGACACCAAGATTCTTCACACAAGAGCTTTGGGCCACAATAGAGCCCTCAAACAGCAGTGCGACATCTTCAAATAGTGGTCGTTGTTGCTTCGGACCGATGATTATCATCTCTGTTTTTCCTGTGTTAAGCTGCAGGTAGTTTTGGGACATCCATCTTTTAATTGCACTCAGGCAGGATTCAACTTTATGGATCTGGGAGGAGTCGTTTGACTTGATAGGAATATAGATTTGGGTGTCGTCAGCGTAGCAGTGAAAACTTATTCCATAACTGCGAATAATATCACCAAGAGGGAGCATGTAGATTGCAAAGAGCAGAGGACCAAGGACCGACCCTTGGGGAAGACCAAAGCTTAGGTTACAGTGATTCGATTGTGAATCATCACAAAGAACAAATTGCTTTCTATTTGTGAGGTAAGATCTAAACCAGAGAAGAGCCGAACCTTTAATGCCAACATAGTGTTGGAGACGATCAAGGAGAATGCTGTGGTCGATTGTGTCGAAAGCAGCACTAAGGTCGAGCAGCACCAGCAAGGAGCTTGCGTTGCTGTCCATTGTAAGGAGAAGATCATTAACTACTCGGGTCACAGCAGTTTCAGTGGAGTAGAAGGTTCTAAACCCAGACTGGAAGGGTTCAAATAAATTGTTCACCATCAGATGATTGATGGTTTGATCAGCTACAATTCTTTCCAGTACTTTCGAAAGGAAAGGAAGGTTAGAGATGGGCCGATAGTTGCTAAGTACTTCTGGGTCTAGGCCGGGCTTCTTCAGTAGAGGTTTTATCACAGCAGTCTTGAAGGTAGATGGAACTGTTCCAGTAGACAGGGATAGGTTCATGATGTTGAGCATAGTAGGCCCAACGACCGGGAAAAGTTCTTTAAGAACCTTGGTGGGGAGAGGGTCCAGCATACAGGTAGTGGGTTTAGAGGCCTGTGTTAGTTTAGCAAGTTCATCCAAGGAGATTGTGCTGAACTGCAGGAGGGTTTCTTCAGGAGGGACACATAGTGCCCCTCTTACATGATGTTCAGGATGATGGGTGGGGAAGGCATCAATGTCTTTTCTAATAGTCTCGATTTTGTGCTCAAAGAATTCCGAGAAGTTTCTAGCAGAGAGAGAGGAGCCAACTGTTTGAGGTTGTTTTTGCGTCAGGCTTCTTACTGTGTCAAACAGAAACTTAGGGTTGTTCTTGTTTAAGTTGATAACACTTGAAAAGTAGGCGTTCCTGGAAGTAGTTAATGCAGCTTTATAGCTGAGCAGGCTGTCATGCCATGCAAGATGAAAGACTTCAAGTTTTGTTGAACGCCATTTGCGTTCTAGTCTTCTGCAGCTTTGTTTGAGGGTGCGAGTCTCCTCATTGAACCAAGGCGCTGGCCGCTTTGTGGTTCGCTTTTTAACAATAAGAGGAGCAGCAGAGTCGATGGCTGCAGATAAGGCCGTGTTAAAGTCTTCAGTAAGACTACCCACAGAGCCACTAAAGTCAGAGAGAGGAGCGAGTGAGAAGGATAACTTAGCTGCCATGGATGCAGTAGTTGCAGGGGTGATGCGACGGCAGCTATAGGTAGCCTGGCCCTCATCGCGGGGGCAAGATACCATCACCTTGAAAGTAAGAAGGAAGTGGTCAGATAAAGCTGAGGTGTAAGGTGAGATGGCCAGGTCTGAGATATCAACACCACGTGACAAGACGAGATCCAGAGTGTTTCCACCACTGTGGGTAGGGTGCTGGACAAGCTGTTTAAAGCCAAGGGCATCGGTTATAGAAAGAAAAACCTTTGCAAGAGGATCAGCCGGGTTATTAACATGAATGTTAAAATCACCAACAAGTAAAACACTGTCAGAATATGTTACAAGGTCAGCCGCAAACTCAGAGAACTCATCCACGAAACGTGTGTATGGGCCTGGTGGGCGGTATACTATAGCTAAGAAGAAAGAATCTACTGCCCTTTCTGCTGTAGTAGGTACTGAGGAGCAGAAAGCAAGAACTTCAAAGGATGAAAAAGCATAGTTCTTTTTCTGCTTCATGGAGAGGTTCGAGCTTGAGATTAAAGCCACTCCACCACCTTTTTTGGATTCTCGGGATAGCTGTGTGCTAACATAGTTGGGTGGGGTAGCTTCGTTTAACGGTAGGTAAACATCTGGTTTTAACCATGTTTCACATAGGCCCAGGATGTCTATCCTATTTTCAACAACTAGATCATGGACCAAGAGCGCTTTAGTTGAAAGCGATCTGATATTTATGAATCCTATTCTAAGCTCTTCCAGAGTATTAAGGTTTGAGGGAGTTGGATTGCAACGCATCTCAGTGGAAGAGTTTACAGGAACATTTTTGCAGATTTGCCTTCGCCTGCGGGTTTTACACCTCAGGACAGTGCGGGGCAGCTCCACAGTACTGATAGGTGTAGGTGTTCTATAAACCTCCAGTTTGCAGTTGCTGCTGCTGTGACCAGTATAAAAACCTAGAGGCACCTCAGTGTCAGCATTACGTGCTACATCACCCAGGCTAACTAACCCACTCAGTATTCTAGACTCTGCAACGTGGGCTAGTATGTTGCTAGCAGGTTCGCTAATTGCCTGCGTCCCAGCATGCTGTAGGTGCATAAGTCACGCCTGGCTAAGACATCTATCTATGTTTTCTGACATAATTGAGGCGCCTAACCCAGTGGGGTGAAGGCCGTCTCTCATCAGCATGCCAGGGCGGTCCCACATGGAGGACCAGTTATCTACAAAACCTAAGCCCTGCTCTTCACTATATCGTGCCAGCCAACGATTCAGGAAAAATAGTCTACTATAATGCTCATCATTATTACTCCTGGTAGGTAGAGGGCCAGAGAGAATTAATCGATGCCGACACATCTTTCTGGCGAAGTCACACAGTATAGCTATGTTACTTTTAGTGACTTCTGATTGTCTCATCCTAGTATCGTTGGTGCCGACATGAATTACAATGTTGTCAAAACTAGTGTCGGTGTTGGGTGCGTCTAATCTAACACCGTGTGTGTTCTTACCGCATGCCAGCACCCTAAGATTAGCTTCGATGTCGGGAGCCCTGGCCCCTGGTAAGCACATCACGTCAGCTGGCATGTGTAGTTTAACTTTACGCGTAACAGAGTCGCCTATGACTAGCGTCTTCCCCCCCGAAAGAGACTTGCGAGGAGGGTTGCCTGCCTTCGCAAGGGGTGCTGCCGACAGGGAGCCCTGGACGGAGCTAATGCTAATGTTAGCGTTAACGTTATGAGACCGCCTGGCAGGTCTCTTCTCTACACTCTCTGGTGTATCTGTCTTTTCTATGGACGCTATCTTTTCCTCCTCTAGTTGACAGATACGTCTCTCTAGGAGAGCTATCTTATCTACAAGGAAGGCACAGGAGCAGGAGCAACAGGAGTCCATACTTACCTTGTTTGATGCGACGAACGTGGGGACAGATACAATACAGGACAATACAAAACAGCAATCGGTGTTAACCGATTCGCTGTTTTGTATGGTCGCTAAACAACAGTCGGATTATATAATAACAACAGCGAACTTTAGAAGGATACTGATACGGCTGACGGGAACCTGGTAGCCGAACCAAACAAACCAACTATCCGGATTTGTTACCGTCCTTAGACTCATTCAGGGCTCCACTGGACAAGCACTGGAAGAGGCACCCGCTGAAATATACATGGGATGAAGAAATGGGCCTGAACCCCTATCGGCCTCTAGCCTCCAGCCTCTAGCCTCCAGCCTACCAACCGCATGCGCATACGACAGTTAAACGAGTAATGACATTTTAATGACAATTCTGAACTTGTTGAAGAGGATCTGGTCATAGGGGCCACAGTGCCCGCAACCAGAACATTCCTAAGTATCCTAAGTAAGTAAGACAAATTGACACAAGAGAGGGTATGCCACCACCACGGGGTGTGGATGTGTGGATGTATGTGGTCTGGAGAGCGGTGAATGTTGTTTTAATGTTGCGTTTAAGAGGGTTTACCTTCTTGGACACTTATAGTATAAGGCCACTGTGTGTGTGGTGTGTGTGTGTGTGTGTGTGTGGTGTGTGGGTGTGTGTGTGTGTGTGTGTGTGTGTGGTGTGGTGTGTGTGTGTGTGTGTGTGTGTGTGTGTGTGTGTGTGTGTGTGTGGTGTGTGTGTGGTGGGGGCGCATTTCATCCTACAGCATAGCTCATGATAACACTCATAGATTCAAGGACGCTTACTCGCTACAAAATAAGAATTACAAAAGTTGGCCTGAGCCGTTTCCATGGGGATAACACCTTCCGCCTCTTCCCTAGAACTACCCAGCCCTATATAGATGTATTTTAAATCTACTACGACTTCAAGCTGAAACCTGCCCTTTAAATGTCTCTAGCCTGATGCTAAGGGTACTCTTGGCCTAGAACTGTGTTCTGGCCCATATCTAAAGAGGACAGTGCCGACTCATAGGTTGTATTTTTTGCCGGACTTCATACTACTATGACCTTAAAACACAAAGCTGTGCCAAAAAACAAACTAGTGAGACTTCAAACAGAGCCCTCACTCCTCCCTCGCCTGCACTCAGGGCTTGACTTTAACGTTTTGGCTCACCAGCCACTGTCGGGGGCAACCCCCCCCATAGTAGCTAGACTATGGATGCCTTTTGACTTATCAGTGCCATATATCTGACAATCAATGCAGAACAAGTCTAAATGGAAATCTGGAGGATCTAATCGTCTTTATTGGTCACATACGTGTAGACACACAGTGACATTTTTTTGTTCTTCATTTAACCGATCCAAGTATTAGGAGCAGTGGGCAGCTATTTTATAGGTTTTTTGGGGACTTGAACCGGCGACCTTCCGGTTCCCAAGTCAAGTGTCCTAACAGACTGAGCTACTGCCGCCCAAATGTAAATACTGTTGCATTGACCTTTATATATTTTATATATATTTGTATATACATAGTTTATTGCTGTTTTTCTATTTTCTATTGTATTTTGCACAATTTCTGCATGGCACTGCAACTTGTTGCACAATTTGTGCATGGCACAAATACATTTCTTTAACCTTAAATCTTGAATATGAGGTTTTTAGTTAGATCATACCCAAGCCACTGGCCACCTGATACTACTATACAACTATACTACTAAACTATACTACTAAACTACACTACTAAACTGTACTACTATACTACTAACATGAGGTTTTTAGTTAGATCATACCCAAGCCACTGGCCACCTGATACTACTAAACAACTACACTACTAAACTATACTACTAAACTATACTACTAAACTACACTACTAAACTACACTACTAAACTATACTACTAAACTACTAACATGAGGTTTTTAGTAAGATCATACCAAAGCCACTCGCCACCTGATACTACTAAACAACTACACTACTAAACGATACAACTAAACTATACTACTATACTACTAACATGAGGTTTTTAGTTACCGGTAGATCATACCCAAGGCACTGGCCACCTGACCTCCACTTTTTATCGAACACCCTGTTCTCTTTCTCCGTCTCCTCCTCTTATTCTCTTTCTTGTGGTTGTCTGGTCGATGGTTTCTCCTGGTCTTTTCACGGCCACAATATACCGCCACATTGTGTTTCTCGCTTGTTTACGTTCGGTGGCTAACTGCCAGCAGCGTTTTCAGCTTTTCAGCTTTCACACAAACCGACTGAGGAGGCAACAGGTGGATGGGGCCCCAAGTGGATGGGGCCGACGGAATGAACACACAAGTGCGCACCCAGCACTCATGGGAGTTGTAGTATGATGTAGTATCACCTCCAATTGACTTAGTTATTTCAGATACCTTTTGTAAACTGCAATGATTTTATTATCACAGAATGTGCTACCAAAAGGTCACCAGCCAAAGTGGCCGGTAAGAGCGATGGAGTTACAAGCCATTTCCAAATTCCGGTGGCCGGAGTTAATGTCAAGCCCTGCCTGCATACATGTAGTCGATCAACACTGAGCCTAAGGAGATACACAGACAAGTCCCAAACATGCCGAATATATCAAACAAACCATTACCTGTGATAGTAATAATAAAAGCAGTAACAGCAGTAACAGTAATAATAGCCTAGTATACCAAACCATACAAAACAGGTATGAAAATGCACTAGAAAAGCACTGGTCTGTGTAACTTGTATAAGTGCTGTAAGGTGTACTCTCTCACAAATGATGAATCTGGAATATCTTTGGAGTTTGTGTCCAATGTAAAACACATGCTCACAGCTGTGTGTGCGGTTGGTTACCGTTTCAATCAGCTGTCCCACATTAAGGAAGAAAACCCTGATTCCATTTGAGCCAGCAGTGTCCTCAATGGAGAAAGTGAAACCTGGAGGGAAAACCCTTTGTTAGAGGTTTCTACAAGTTTTAACCGTATAATGCAACATTTTTAAAAATGATCTAGAATCCCAAAGTACAGAGCACTGTGCATAATTACAGGTTTCAGAATGTGATTTTTGTTGATTTTGATGTTATTCTCAAACTGTAAAGATGGAGGAATTTAGACAAACCAGGTGTGTGTGTGTGTGTGTGTGTGTGTGTGTGTGTGTGTGTGTGTGTGAGTGTGTGTGTATGGTGCATGAAAAGAAAATATAATTTCCCTACTTTAAGTCTTGATATTTAGACTGCAGACCAAATATCCATTACAACCCAGTCACAATGTAGAATGGAGACATCTTCAAGGCAAATTAATTAGTGGAACATTTAAAATGGTAAATTATTCCAAATGTATAATGTTTGTGAATAATGAATGGGGTCACCGAGTCCAGATTGTCTCATTATGGCAAATGGCATTGTGTACTTTCTGTTAATGCATCTGGTGTGTGTGTGTGTGTGTGTGTGTGTGTGTGTGTGTGTGTGTGTGTGTGTGTGTGTGTGTGTGTGTGTGTGTGTGTGTGTGTGTGTGTGTGTGTGTGTGTGTGTGTGTGTGGTGTGTGTGTGTGTGTGTGCGTGCGTGTGTGTGTGTGGGTGGCGTTTGTCTGCGTCGGCAGAAATGATCCCGTTGGCGGTGGCAATTCAGATAGATATGAAATTGAATAGAATTGTTGATCGTTTTCCAAAGCCTTAAATTAATTGGATGAAGCATTTGAAAGATGATTTGTTTACGTAAATAGATAACAACATCAGTTATATATTCTAACAAGGAATCTTTTATTTTTTTTTACAACTTCAGTGTTTTGAGTATGCATCAGATTTTGAAGAGTGATTGACTTGTTGAGCGGTATTTTAATAAACATAACATAAACTGCCAGGCTACTGTCTAAATGTTTTCTAATCAGGTGAGTTTTCCTAGGAGATACAAACTGTATATGTTCATGTTGGCCAGATTGCACATTGTTCTTGAGAAATAAGCAGGATTATTTTAAAGAATTGCACTTTTCACATACAGTAATTGCTTTCACATTTAGACTTTGTACACGACCACCACCTATTTAACTGTAATTAGTTTACAAGTCAAGGCTTTCATTATGCTAACAAGGCGCCCACTACCAAAATAACAAAGCTTTTATCACTTCTGATGCATTTTGCCGTGGAATATCTTAATGTCAATTGTGTGTTTTCAGTATTCAGGGGGTGGAACCATTACAGCTTTGTCACAGTGGAAAAAGCAGAGATAGACTCAGTGTTCAGATAAAACACACTTATTAACTTCAAAATGTAACAATATTCAACAATATAAGTCAATGAATGATGTACAAAACATCTAAAAATCCTCTGATATATACAGTATATGTTTATCTGGAAATGTTCAGGCTTATTTCTATATGTTAAGGATCATCGTCAGTCTTAGCCAGGGTTTTCAGTTTACTATTCATGAATGTATTATTATTATTTTTATTGGTGTGCTGCATGAAAACGATGGTTTCCTTGGGACAGAGTTTCCAAATCAAGTCTGGAGCCTTTATGAAGTGAAGTGATTATCACCTGCCGCATCGAAACTCCCGCTCTCACTTGTTACCAGTATGTGTGAGCGCAAACCTGACACCATGCAAGCTATTTATATCAACGGCAAGAGGGTTCCACTCCAGCTCGTTAGTATCTGTTAAAAAAGATATCCCTCCACTCTTTTACGGCCTATCCTCTTTTCCAGTGGTTCCCAAACTTATTCTACTGCAAGGGTCCCCCTTTTGTAGATAAAAAAATATATATCTGCCAACTACCAACATTAAGACACTCTCAGACACATCCTTTGCCTGCACACTCCTATATAATGTCATTTCAAACATCGTCTGTAATTAATACAGAACTGCAATGGCAAATTGAAATAGGAACAAGTCACCTAGCCCCCCCCCCCCTGTCATAACTCAGGGTCCCCACCTAGGGTTTAGGAACCCCTGCTCTATTCTATCCTCTATTCAAACCCTTCGGGTTCCCTTGTGATACGTTGGGTCCATCAAGACACAGAGGCTGTGAACTAATCAGCGTTCTATGATTGGGGTTCTAAGGTTCTTTTACAATCACTACAGCTTATGTTCATTTTCTTTACACTGAAGCGTGGCTGACCGTGACGTGTAGTCGTCACAGGGGCCTCCTGTCCGTGTCCCACCTTGTTCCAGGGAGGACATGGTTCTAAGTGCTGAACTAACTAACGTGATGGAATAATATAACTCAATTGCACAGTTCTATTAGAAGTCATTTCGTATTATTGAAAACGCACCGTGCAGAAATGTTTGCGGATATTGAATCGGGGATGATTGGTTGTGTCTCAGAGGAAATTAAATGAGCTGAAGTCTGAAGGCCGAACGCAATAAACAGCGAGTCGTTGAACCCTCTTATTATACAATTGTTTCTAATGGCTTCATATTTGCGAAATCTAACCGTTTATGAGGGACAATAAATTACATTTCGTTGGAGAAACGAAACTAAGCGTCAAGATAGGATGTGAAGGTTTAAATTTGGTCTCATTTTGGAAATTATTTTTCTCAGCCCTGTGTCCTCTTAGCTTTGACTTCCCGGGGAAAATAAGTCTCTCTCTCTCTCTCTCTAGTATCTATTCAACCATATCATTATTAATAATACATCTATCATCTATATATAATCTCTCGCCCACCGCTGCGTTTGGCTGAATAAATACTTGAGGCCAACATGCGTTGAGCATCTGAGGCGCTCAACCATCTCACACACACACACACACACACACACACACACACACACACACACACACACACACACACACACACACACACACACACACACACACACACACACACACACACACACACACACACACACACACACACACACACAGACCCACGGGAGTGTGTGAACGCGTGCCACACACACACACACACACACACACACACACTCCCACGCGTGGGTAGAGTAGAGTTATTTTTTGTCACGTCTCTCGACCGGCATATGGGCTCCCCGGTGCTCGTCTTCTCCTCGCCATGGTGTGACTCACAGCACCACACGCCCACGAAGGGAGTCTCTCTCGCTCTCTCTCTCTCTCTCTCTCTCTCTCTCTCTCTCTCTCTCTCTCTCTCTCTCTCTCTCTCTCTCTCTCTCTCTCTCAGAAGAGAGTGCCATCATTGACGAGGTGCCAGGTGTAACAGTGCAACAGTAAACAAATGGAATGGGTGTAACTTTGATGGAGCACACGCAGGCGTGGCCTTTCCTGAGTTGCGCGCGGTCCTTTTACCTTGAATGTTAAAATCTAAAGAGCGTACGCTACACACGACACAATATACTGTATGTGTCTTTTATATATAACTGTCCTATTTATAACTGTCCTATATATATATATATATATATATACAGTATATACATATATATGTAGGCAAAACTCTCTTATAGCACTTCCCACTTGAGCTTGCATAGCCAATACTTTGATACATAATTGATATGTGTGCTTGCATGTCTAAATCTAAAAGATGGAATCCTCTTTATTGGTCACATACATGTACACACACACACACACACACACACACACACACACACACACACACACACACACACACACACACACACACACACACACACACACACACACACACACACACACACACACACACACACACACACACACACTCAGTGAAATGTGTTTCACTGCCTTTAACCCATACTAGTATTAGGAGCAGTGGGCAGCGATGTATATACACAGCGTTCGGGGAGCAGTTTAGGATTGTCTGGTGCCTTGCTCAAGGGCACCTCGGCAGTGCCCAGGGGTTTGATGGGACTTGAACCGGCGACCCCCCCCCCCACACCGGTTCCCAAGCCAAGCCCTAACAGACTGAGCTACTGCCCCCCCCACACCCCCCTGCTGCGCAAACGATCCCTCATTCAAAGGACGGAAAGGCCCATGAATAACCGTCTACTTCATGATCACCAGGCGGTATCTGACGGCCTTAGCGCAAATGATCACCATTTTGTAAAAAATAAAATAAACAAATAGAAAACCTTGAGCATTTTCACAATGAAAGTTTGAACACGGACGTCACGATTGGCTTGTTTTAACTCCTCCCTTCTGCCCCACGGACCACCTCACATCAGTCATGTGGTTGACCGCCATTACGTCCCTCCAGCACAACAACTCAGTGGGGGGGGGGGGGGGGGTGGGGTCCCCGAAACGCCTGGGCACTGCCGAGGTGCCCTTGAGCAAGGCACCAGACCGGATATGTTACGAATAAAGATGATTCAATCCTCCCAGATTTAGATTCAGAACTCAAAAAGACCTCGAACAATGAAGAAAGAAATGAACGGTGAGTGGATTATGAGCGAGCTGGCCATGAGCTAGCCATGTGTCCTTCCGGATGCTTCTCCAGACTTCATTGTGGGACATGTGGTGTCCTTCTTCTTTTCATTTACAACCGAGAGCGGTGGATTTAGAGGTTTGGATTTTTTAAGGGACATTTCTTTCAGATAGAGAGAGTAACAGCGGGGAAATGTAACACTTAAGAGCTTCCTGAGCAACCAACGCTGTCGCACGAGTTATTAAAATGGCACGCATTGTCTCTCATCTCCTCCAACCAATTTGAGCTGCAATAAAGTTGCAGATTCCAGCTCTCCGTTGCGTCACAAACACAAAACAAGCACAAAAGCAATAAATGTAATGAAATTACAAAAATAATAATAATATTTTTGTGAAGACATTCAGAGGGAAAACACGTGATTTAGTAAACACATTGCTGGACAGCTGGGAAGGCAGTATTCTCTAAGTGGTCGCCCAGCATTAGGAGGAGCTGTGAGACAGAAGGAGTTCATTTAATTCCTCCAAACAGAGAGAGAGAGAAGAGCCAAATATGACAGTGGCAGTGAAAGAATCCTAGAATTGTTGTAGTAATGACCACAAGTCTCTTGCTACGATGTGAACTTTCGCCATTTCACCACTTTCACACACGACCTCCAACAGCTAAACCACGTGCGAGTCAGACACATAAAATGCATGGACTGCATTTATATAGCGCTTTTCTAACCAGTGCGGCCACTCAAAGCGCTTTACAAGACAAGCGTCACACTCACCCATTCACACACCGACGGCGGAGTCAGCCACGCATGTCGGGAGCGGTTAGGGTGTCTTGCTCAGGGGACACCTCGACACTTGGCTAGGAGGAGGAGGAGGCGCAGAATCTAACCAGCAACCTTCAGGTTGTCAGACGACACACTCTACCTCCTGAGCTACTGCTGCCCCAATAAAAGCCACCAGAGTCAAACTCGTCAAAAGGCGCTTTAGCGGCGAGCAACTCTGAGCAGCTCTGAGCAGCTCTGAGAAGCTCTGAGCAGCTCTGAGCAGCTCTGAGCAGCTCTGAGCAGCTCTGAGAAGCTCTGAGCAACTCTGAGCTGCTCTGAGAAGCTCTGAGCAACTCTGAGCAGCTCTGAGAAGCTCTGAGCAACTCTGAGCAGCTCTGAGAAGCTCTGAGCAACTCTGAGCAGCTCTGAGAAGCTCTGAGCAACTCTGAGCAGCTCTGAGAAGCTCTGAGCAACTCTGAGCAGCTCTGAGAAGCTCTGAGCAACTCTGAGCTGCTCTGAGAAGCTCTGAGCAACTCTGAGCAGCTCTGAGAAGCTCTGAGCAACTCTGAGCAGCTCTGAGAAGCTCTGAGCAACTCTGAGCAGCTCTGAGAAGCTCTGAGCAACTCTGAGCAGCTCTGAGAAGCTCTGAGCAGCTATGCCGGTGTCAAGCGGCGTTGGTCTAGGCGTGTAACTCACATGAGGAATGGCTACTGGGGAAACTTTTGCGGCCCTCCGACACCAGCTCTGGCAAGCCGGTGCAAAGCATCTTGGGATTCATCTGCCCGTCTGGAAAACAGCGGTGGAAGTAGTCTGGCCTGGGCCTGTCACAGTCACACATACAAAGAAAACATAGTATATATAAATATGTCTTTATGGGGATCTCCATTTAATTTAATATAGGAGACACTTATGACGCTAGCCAGAAACAGTTTCATGATTGGTTAGCATACCTGCCGACTATCAACTTGATGGTGTTGGTGAAGACTCCATTCAGGGCCAGAGCCAGAGTCACCGCTGGTTGGAAGAGAGAGAGAGACACAAATAAATGACGTTTCTTTTTCTTTTATTTGTGATTTCACATACATGGTTAGTCTTGCGTTTTAGATTACATGTTTCCAACCACATATGGACTAAACATAGGACTAAACATAGAAGATACAACTTCAAGATTCAAGGTTTTTATTTGCCATATGCAATTAATGCATTACATTCCATAACATAACAGTCAATTTGCAGACTTACAATAGTGCGTTCAAAAAAGGAAGGCAAGAAAACAACTCATCACCAGAATTCCAAAATGCATTTCATTCCTAACAAGTCTCCAAGTGCTCAGGCAACACAACCGAATGCTCACTCCACATTCCCTCCCGCTGTATAAATTCCCTTCAATTGAACACTATATGCTATGCTATGTACTATACTTATACGATACAACACTATACTACAACAATACTGTACACAATATAAAGAACAATAAAAAGAACATTAAAGTGACTGATGGATGATATGTACATGTGTTGAATTGTGCAAAAAGCATTTAAAAGCATTTTGTGCCAGTAGTGCAGCACAGCATCATGAATCCAGTGCAGAACACAGTGCAGTAACTGTGATGAGTCCAGAAGGTCCAGCTAAAGTATGATAGTGTAATGTAATATTTATGTAATGTAATTCTCCACTGAACCTATTTGAATTGGGGGCAGACCTCAATGCGAGCAGACACACCTCGTCATGCATGCGCGACAACAACGACTGAAGCGACGGTACCAGATGCTACCGTAGTGTTTACATGTGCCAAGGCTAAAGGGTTTATTATTATTATTATTATTATTATTAATAATATATATTTTTTAATTATGTCCTGTCTTGTCTTTGCCTCTGTTTTTTCTTGTTGTTTATGTTATGTTATGTTTTTACATTTTTGATATAAGTTTGTGTAAGGTATGTCGTGTCTTGTAACTATGTTGAAAAATTAAGGAAAATATTGTTTTAAAAACAAATGTGCCAGGGCTGAGTTCCCCGGCGAGCCGTCTACTCACTACGGCTCTCCTTGGTTTCATCGGCGGCAATTAAGAATACACTCACAGGCAAGTTATCAGAACAAGTTCTCCTTGTTTGTTAGCGTAACCTTTGCTCACTCAAGACATCCGTCAAAGCTGTTTTAATGGGATTTATATTCCCGTACTTCTGGTAAAAATAGACGTACGAGAATAGACGTTTCTCAGAGAGAGCATTGCCTTTCTCCGAGAAATCGTTCCTTTCAATTCTCATTTGAAAGCCTATAGTTGCGATCGCAGCATAATATTTTCCGGTTTCCCAGTAGTGATAACAGTGTAACAGCGGTGGTATTTCATAGGTTAATAGTGGGAGAGCGTGCCACAGTGTGATTAGCGAGGCCTATAGCGAACCACTGGGGCCGATCGGATCGCTGCGATCTGATTGATTCAGTTCATGAGATTAAGCCACAGTGCTCAGTGTTAAATGCTATTGTGTCCCTGGGCAACACACAGCAAAGGGGTAACTTAACCCTGCATGTTAATTTAGAACGCCGTGTCGTTAATAACGAGGTGCCATACATATGTACATTTGCAACATATTTGATTAATCCAGTTTAAAGGGAAGAATATGTTCTTTTAGCTCAAGATTATTTATGCATCTTGGCTGGATCCCCATCCCATCCTTAATTAGGGATCAATAACCGATTACCTAAACGGGCGGGGCCTCCACTCTGAAAACACTGACACAACTGCCAACTGAAACGGATTGCCTTACCTACCCAGACATCGATAACCGGTTCACAGTTCCCAGTCTGTTTTTCCACCTTGAAAGCTTCTGCTTTGTAAATGAATAATAGGCTTCATGCCTCGTGACTCTGGGGAATTGTATGTTTGGCATTGTTTCTGCACACTAGCTCGGGAGATAATAGTTACATGAACAGAAATGTTCAACATATTCCCACTCAAACAGCAGCCCTTGGATACTGATGAAAATGTACTCATGAATCTTGAAGAAAATCAAGAAAAGTTCAAAGTTCAAACTTTTCTTGATACGGTTCTTCTTAAACACCATTTTTGGGGGAAGCAGATACGTTATACACCGTACATTAATGCAAAGCTAATAATACATGCATGGATAGACGAGGTTGAGACTGTGCAGTGTGAGAACAGAGGCATCGGAAGAGCTACAGACTACAGAGAATGTAAAGTAATGTTTAATATTAGCAATGCAAATGTCTCTCTACTGATATTTTAATTGGATGTAACCAATAGCCCCAATTAATAATAGTTTAGCCATTTTATGAATACGCATGACCGAACTCCGTTAATAAAAAATATGTGGATAGACATTTATCATTGTGCGACGTGATCTTTTGCAGCGAATATGACCGGGTAATGGAATGGTAATGAAATATAAAATTCTAAATGTGTATCGGTAAATTAGGAGCAACAAATGATTATTGACTAGCAGATATGTTGACGCAGGTGATAGGGAGTCAAGTATCACATCATGTTCACGGTGGAGATAAAGTGCACAACACGATGACACACGTCACTTATCTGCTGTCATCTCTTTGTCAAAATTTTTAATTAGGTTTACTTCACTGGTGCTGCACCAGCATCTTGCATCTCAAAGCGTTTTCAAACACAAAACAAAACACAGCCTAACGGTTGGTTTAAAGTACATTAACATAACAATGGAAGGAGTTGCCGCTGCAGCTTTTGGAATTACTTTTTCTAAACGTCGCGCAACGAACATTTATGACCGCCTGGAGGCAACGCAGAGGGAAGCAGCCAAAAGATTTCAGCTAATTACCCACTGCTTGAAAAAGGAGACGGTGTACCTCAAACGAAAGGCTATTTGACAGCTGATTTGAATATTCTCGTTAGCATTGTATAATACTTAGCTGATGAGCAAAACATCAGGTAAAGAGGATTCCACACACCAGTACACACACACACACAAGGAGGGGGAGGAGGGGTGCGGGAGGGGGTGAGGGTGGGGGGGGGAGGGGGGTGAGGTACACACCTAAACACGCTTCTTTGATCTCCGTCTTGTCCGTCCTCCGAATGATCTTCACCACAAATATGACCGCCAGAGGAGTGAGGAAGGAGATCGCCTGGGAGGAAGACGAGGGAAGAGAACAATGTTCGCCGCTATTTCATCCTCACCCAAGAGAGACAGACTGGGCTCATTCCACAGGGTCGCAAACATGCAAGTGAACAGCAAAAGGTGTTCCCTTGCCCCAGGGAACACCAACAATCCAATTATTATGGAGGTAGTGAAGCGCACTCCCCACGGAAGAGCGCTCCTCTGTATTAAAAAAACTTAGCAACCCAGACATAGATTATCATTTTTCGTGTGCCATGTTCCTTGAGCGTTGCTAAGGGCTCCATTGACAATAGTGCTATTACAAGACTAATGTGCTTGATCATGTAGACCTGGTATCTTGGTAGGGTGGCTGCATCCGGATTCCCCCAACATGTGCTCCCCGGTGGCCATTTTGCTTTCTCACTTAATATGCAAATAATAACCATTGCACACAACGTTTCATAGACGTTAGCCTACTTGCACATTTCCCTCCAAAAGGAAATTTTAAATCCTGGCCAGGCTTCCATTTTGGATCACCCGAGGCTGGCCGACCGGCTCTCCGTTCTGCCTGGTAATTTATTCCTGTTATACCCACTGTAACTGTACTCCCTCCCCTTCTATTTAAATGGAGGAAGGAACCTACTTAGGCAATATCCGAAGACCATCCCTTGTGGAATAGTGGATTAGCCTGCAGACACATTCAGCACAGGAACGTGTCCCAGAACGGAGGGGCGTTATATATTCACACATGCGTAAGATAAGATTGAACTTTATTCATTCCAGAGGGGGGGGGGGGGGGGGGGGGGGGGGTGGAAAGGCATCTGACGCATACAAACTTTTGCTTGGGTGAAGGGATTCTCATGCATCTGGAATGCATGAGGAAACACCTCACATCTGGATCTTTCTCCGATATCGAATGATTGTGCGACGACAGATGAGGCTGTACATTGTGTACTCAGAGCCTCGAAGCGCACACTCAATTATGCATGGATTTTCTATTTATTTTATTGTATGTTCACTATTTGTTTACTTGACACATCAATGGTGCCAGTTCCAGTATTTGCACAGAGATTACATCTTTAGATTACATTTGTCTGACTTTTAGCGCTACAACATTTGCCATTAGGTTTTCC
>CM051018.1:9405689-9420689 GCA_027704905.1 Muraenolepis orangiensis
AGCAAGGTTTAGACTTAGGGGAGGATAACGCTAGCCTCATTTTTTGTAGCACACCATGCACCAAATAAAATACAACCGAGACATGATGTAACACAGGGTAAGACACGGGGCTGAAGCTAGAGCCGAAGGCACGGCGAATCACAGCAGGTTTGTGAAGCAAGACGTCCTGAAGAAAAAGACCTTTGGTTTTTTTACACGGTTTGGCCTCGACGGGATGGGAACGGAAACGCCACACGGTGTGGAGTGCAATTTGGTCACACGACATGGGGGCAATTCAGGAACCCTCCTACTGGCCAGACATGATCTGGGGCTTGCAAAGGCAAGCAGGTGGTTGTACTGTGGCTGTACACCCCAGTGATGAACCCAGCAGCTCCCTGTACTGTACCAGCGGCTGTGGCACAGTCCTGGCTTTTCCTCCCAGGACTTGAAAGGACTGAAATGGGCACGCATTGTACAATGTTCTCAGTGCTTCCTTTGGACATGGTTACATTTCAGGAGTAATCTAAATTGTACAATAACTCTATTGTATACTACGGGTTACCAAGGTAACTATTCAGACAGAGATTTAACTCTGTTTTTCAAATAGAAAGTTGCAATGTTTTCTCCTTTGTTCAATCTTTGTTCAGTAAAATGACCTCCATATTGAGCCGTTTGGTTAAGTGCTGTGCTCCCTGCATATCCCATAACAGCTAACATGTTATTAAGGAGCAGGTGGGGGTAAGGAACCATCAAACCCAGTGCAAACTACCGATACAAACCACATCGTCGTGGTAACCATACATCATCACCGGTCCTGACCTTTTCAGAGCATCCAACGCCATCCGTCTCTCCAAAGGCTCCGCCCAGGAAGCGTGGGAATTAATTCCCATGGCAATCTATCGCAATCAATCAACTAAAGTGTTCTCACGCTTGCTGGCAATCGGTGGTGTTGCATTAGTAACGATAGTTTTACATTTAGTGCGCAGCCCTCTCATACGAGGCATAATGTAGGCCTTTCTGCCCGTCTGTCTCCGGGGGGGGGGGGGGGGGGGGCTGTTCACACTGACAGCCGGCCTCGTAGCTCTGGTCAGCCACAGCCCCTACAGATTGTGTGTGGTATAATGTATTGCTATGACAGGCTATGCGTGCGAGGGGGGGGGGGGGGGGGGGGGTAATAAACTGTGGGTGTGGGTGTACTATGTAGTATTTCTCTGTTCGGCTCATTCCCTTCATTTTCTCACCCGCATTTCAAACAGGAAAATGTAATAAAAGCTAATAAAAGCGACACACCCGAGTTCTTCCATAAATCCCCCCCCCCAAAAAGGGATCTTTACAACAATCTCCAGCAATAAAAAATATTTTGCAATTTACCCAAAAATATAGCAATAGGAGGATTCACAGCACACAGGGTCTGCATAAATACGCACCAAAAACTGGCAAAAGTGCCGGCTGCCTTCATACAGCATGAGCTAGTGAAGAATAATGCTGCTTCTACTACCACACATATCTGAACAAAACACCATTACACTATATGTAAACAATAGAAATGTTAATAGAAAGAATACATCTGCGATAAGCGTCAGGCCTTGTATACAAAGGCTGTATACAAGGTGTTCGCTAGAATCCGTATCCCGTACAGGAGGATAACCGAGGATGTCCTTTTTGATGAAACATTTTGCTCCCCATTATAATGCAGGAGGCGAGATATTGCCTTTCAAAATAGTTGTATCACAGGGTAAGAGAGAATTTGTATCTGCCAAAAAAAGTAAGGCAACAGTATTTCTACGCTGTCGTCAGAACACTTTCAAACATACCACACACTGCACGCATACCAATGGGTCGTGTCAAAACGGTTCGCTCACTGCTTTGCAGAAACATTTCCGTGTGTGAGTGAGAGTGTGAGAGTGTGAGAGTGTGAGAGTGTGAGAGAGAGAGAGAGAGAGAGAGAGAGAGAGAGAGAGAGAGAGAGAGAGAGAGAGAGAGAGAGAGAGAGAGAGAGAGAGAGAGAGAGAGAGAGAGAGAGAGAGAGAGAGAGAGTAAATGAGAGAGGGTGAAAATAGAGAATGAGAGCGTGTGTGTGTGTGTGTGTGTGTGTGTGTGTGTGTGTGTGTGTGTGTGTGTGTGTGTGTGTGTGTGTGTGTGTGTGTGTGTGTGTGTGTGTGTGTGTGTTCATGTGGATGAGGCTGTTGAAACAGAGAGAAAGAGTGAGAGAGTGAGAGAGAGAGAGAGAGAGAGAGAGAGAGAGAGAGAGAGAGAGAGAGAGAGAGAGAGAGAGAGAGAGAGAGAGAGAGAGAGAGAGAGAGGGAGAGAACAAAGAGAGACAATTTGAAAGCTACAGTAAAAGTGAATGTGTGGCAATGAACATCAAAATACAAGGCCAAGTACAAAACAGTCAAAGGCTCTGTTCTCCTCCGTCGGCCCCCTCCGTCCGTGTGTGTGTGTGTGTGTGTGTGCGTGTGTCTTTGGGTTCAGGGCTGCGTCGTCCTGCTGGGGCCGGGGCCGGCTAGTGAAGTGCCACTCACTTCACAACACGCTCGCCCTAAAAACTCAAGAGATTTAAGATTCAAGATTCAAGATTTTTGTTTTGCCATTTTGTTTGTCCAGTACAATGGAACGCTTACTGCCAATCCCACGGTATGAATTTCTAAAACACAATACTATAACAAAAAATACTATACACAATGAAAACATGACAATAAAAAGACCAATAATGTGATCGATGGAGAATATGTACATGTGTTATACTGTGCAAAAAGCATTTGAAAAGGATTTTAAAGTGGCAGTAGTGCGGCAGCATCATGAATACAGTGCAGTGCAGTGCAGAACAGGGCAGTAACTGTAAAAGTATGATAGTGTATGATGTGTATGAAATTTGTTTCTCTGCATTTAACCCATCGTTGTATGAGGAGCAGTGGCCAGCTATTGTATATACAGCTGCCCGGGGTCCAGTGTAGTAGAGGTCTGGTGCCTTGCTCAAGGGCACCTCGGCCAGTGTCCAGGTGTTTCTGGGACTTGAACCGGTGACCTTCCGGTTCCCAAGCCCCAAGTCCTAACTGACTAAGCTACTGCCGCCCCTTTAAGGGACAGAGCAGGGTCGGGAGGGGACAATTCCCCCAGAGGCAGCAATGCCGAATGAAAGAGGGAAAGGGACCAAAGTCACAGCCGAGCGGTACATCATACAGTTACGCCATTACAGTGCATTGAAAATGCATTATGCAGCCCTCGGTGTACCAGTTATGAGCTGTGCTGGGATGACATATTGACAAGCAGTCGGGAAAATACCCTGTTGATGAATTAGATATACGGCCCGGCCATCAGGCAGATAGTACCACGGAACAGCTTAACAGGTTTAAACTATTAAAGCGAGACAAGCCCCCCACTTTGAGAAAGCCTCCATCCATACTGCCTGGAATTAATCTTTTGGCTGGATACCAGAGTGTGGTGTGTGTGTGTGTGTGTGTGGTGTGTGTGTGTGTGGTGTGTGTGTGTGGTGTGTGTGTGTGTGTGTGTGTGTGTGTGTGTGTGTGTGGTGTGTGTGTGAGAGAGCATGTGCGTGTTTGTGTGTGTGTGTGTGTGTGTGTGTGTGTGTGTGTGTGTGTGTGTGTGTGTGTGTGTGTGTGAGAGCATGTGCGTGTTTGTGTGTGTGTGTGTGTGTGTGTGTGTGTGTGTGTGTGTGTGTGTGTGTGTGTGTGTGTGTGTGTGTGTGTGTGTGGTGCGTGGGTGCGTGCGGGTGCGTGGCAGGAACCCGAGTCTGTCCGTGGTATAGCCACACGCACCAGTGATTGAATCAATATCGATCATATTAAAGCTGCCAGAGGCACACACACATAGTGCCTCCTATTAAAGCACCACACAACAAAATTACATTTATCTTTCAGAAGCAGCAGCAGCAGCACAGGTGGGACCCATCGATTGTACCAACCCCCACCCCCCACCCCCCCATCCCCCACCCACCCAGTCCCCCCCTCCACCCCCTCCCCCTCACAAACACCTGTCTCACTTAGCAGCCTGTGACCTTCACATCTCCTGGGAGAAGTATAAGGATATTAAAATGTGGTATCAGACTAAAACTAGTGTCCCTTTCTATCTGATATAACATATATCAGATAGGTATATATCACTATATTCTCATCGATTGAATTATTGCCCAGCTCTATATGTAACCCTGACATAATCCATTCCACAAGTGTCCGCAATAATAATAATAATAATAATAATAATAATAATTTAAAAAGGTCTCCAGAAACCTATTCCATGGGTGTTTCTCCGACCTCTGTCCAAGTCAACTTCTCCGCCACATCAGACACTCTGATGTGGAAGCTGTAGCTTCATGAAATCACCCCAAAGTCAATTGAAAGTGACAGGTGTTCAGTCATACATGGGGGATTGGTTGGTTGGGGGGGGGGGGGGGGGTGGCATGGGGGGAGCAGGTATAATGTTGATGTATGAGTTTGACTGAAGACGAAGACAGGCAGCTGCTGTGTTGTGAGTGATGGGGTGAATTCCGTCCCATCACCTTCTCTCTGCCGTACCACCGCCACCATAAATCCACAACTCGGCCTCAGCTTTAGTACTGAGATCATTTTTGGGTAGGAATCGTAGGAATATCTCCATTCCAATACTAAAGGGATGACTGATACTTTTGACTGATAATATAACTATTATCTCCACCTATGACAGAATCAAATACACACCCTTGATGGCCAACTGCTGAAGCTTAGGCTGAGTGCGGCGTAGGCTTGTATCACATATCAGGTCTGCCGAAAAGCAATTTCCGTTCTCTTACTTCCTGTGAGCTGCGTACGTCAGTTAACAGTGCCCGGAGTGAGAACATGACAAGAAGAACAGCAGCAAAGCAATATCCGAAACATGTGACAGAAACGGATATCCCTCTAGCGCAAGTCCCTCCCTCTCTCCTGCCTCTCGCCTCTCGCCACTAAACCCCATGTAACTGGAAGTCCTGTCTTCTCTCTCGCCACTAAACCCCATGTAACTGGAAGTCCTGTCTTCTCTCTCGCCACTAAACCCCATGTAACTGGAAGTCCTGTCTTCTCTCTCGCCACTAAACCCCATGTAACTGGAAGTCCTGTCTTCTCTCTCGCCACTAAACCCCATGTAACTGGAAGTCCTGTCTTCTCTCTCGCCACTAACTGCTTGTAACTGAAAGTCCTGTCTTCTCTCTCGCCACTAAACCCCATGTAACTGAAAGTCACGTCCTCTCTCTCTTTCTCTCTCTCACCAAGAACGCACATTTGAAGCACGCCATTCCAGGTGGAAACCAGGTTAGCGGAAATCATGATGATTTTACATCACGGAAAACCTGTACAACTAATTAAAACCAATCCAGAGTTGGTGTGGGAGAATCAGTGGGAAGTGAATCCTTTCACATCTCATTAAACGCCTTCCAACGATCCAAAGTGCTGTTCCAACTGATGGTTGCTAGGTGGCCTGATATCGCAACATGAAAGAAGGTGAGAATGCAGAATAAGTTGTAAACAGAAAGTAGACAGAAATATAGTGTTGATTGCCAATGGTGGATATCATTCACAGCAGGTGTACTTGGCTTTTTCGGAATAAGGACATGACGTGAATAAAAGTGCACAATCCAATAAGTGCTCTCTTTCTGTGTGCTCCCTGTGAATTCTTCCAGCAGTTCCCCAGTCGTGGAATACAATAGCAACAGCCCAATGCCCTTGGCCATTGGGTGGCACTAATTACATTAAAGCAATCGTTCCCGGTGAAGAAAGGTATAAGGTTGCTGACTGGGTGGGTTTCAGTTAATTACTCTCTTTTTTTTCTTTCTTATTACCTGACCTGACCCCCATAGCGTGGCCCTAGTGCGGCGTCCTCACAGTAGCTCTTCTGCCTACGGTCAGCGGAGTAGATCTAGAGGAGAGATATGTGCCTTAAGGGGAAGGGGAACACTAAAACCAAGATGGCTCTAATGTCCACCAGACCAATCTGGCGGTAAAGACCACACAATGTGGTCAAGGCAACATGAGGCTTCTCCTTTGGGCTACCAGCGCTGTGAATAACAATGTTTAGACACATAGTGTAGTATAATGGTGGGTAGGTGACCTGCTAGGGCAATTAGTCTGAAACCTGTCAGCTTAACATTAGAAGACTAAGCAGCATAAGCAAATGAGGCTTCTGTACATGGGGATCGTCCAATAGCAGGGTTCAGGTGTAAAGCAACAGCAAAAGGAAAAGAGAAAACAAAGCATTGCTTTAAACATGCAGGAGGCTGCCATGCCCAATAAGCCCTTTAAGTAAACAGTTGTTATGGTAACAGATGTCTTGTAGAGAAAAACACTAGCTATCTCATACTACATTATTTATGAAACCTGGCTTGTAGTGATGCTGTGTTCGATTATAACTCTAACCTCATACTAGGAGAAAACGAAAAAAAACAGCGTGTCAACTCAAGAGTATCTAGTCAAAAACTTGTGTTTTGATTTCTCAACCCCCCTGGTTCAAGACTTAATGAAGCATCCATGTTTTTCCCGACTTTGTAGCCCGAAGGTGGTCACAGGTTATGCCTTTCTGTTACTTTTCAACAAAGAAGAAGAAGGAAAATACAATCCTCTGTGAGGTGGAGGATAATATACAGGTTGTGTAACTACCCTTTCATGTCATCGGAAGGAAGGACGCCACACACATACAGACATAATGAGGGAAGAAATGAGACCTGAAGTCTCTCTCTGGCAAGAAATGCCCAGAGCACTGCCCTCAAACAAGATGATATAAAAAGGAGCAGGGGGCCAGTCTTGGCAATCAGGGGAGGGGAAACACAGAGCCACCAGTGACGCTGCAGAGGGGCAGCAAGGGATCAAGGAATCACAGGAGCATAGAGCCGGCTGGCCCACACAAAATACCTTTTCCAACTCTGATGATTTCCCAGCAGGCTACGCAAATGCCCAACAGGTCGGAGTCGCTTATTGTGGGTGTGCCATGAAAATAGATGGCTTTCTTCACTTTTAGTTTAGATTGATCGTCGCCCGCCTTTAACCCTTCGAACTTCATATTTCCACCTTTCATAAAGCATTGGACATTTTTAGCGATGGCTAGAAGGTGAAGAGTTTATTTCTCGAGAATAAATTATCTTAACCGTATTTCTCAAACCCCAAGCACACACTCGGAAATGGCGGCATTTTTGAGGTTATACTCGGGTTACACAGTCAATCTCCCCCGATCCCCTAGCGTTCTATGTTAACTGACAGTTAATAAAGTACCAGCGCTAGCTCCGACGCAGTGAATGTCACTGGATCGTAAGGCAAATCACCTCTACTGTGGCTAGAGATGGAGCACACATGAGGTGTACCGTGCATGTGGTTGGGAAAGATGGTCGTCCAGCACCTAACCACAGTCCTGAAGGTGTATTCTGGAAGACGGACGATGCTCAGTTAAGTCATGTAAGGGGTGGTGGTGGTGGTGGTGGGGGGGGGGGGGGGCAGGGGATAGGATTGTGGGGTGCAGGGTGTGGGGGTGGTGATAGTTGGAACAGGGATGGAGGAGTTGCGAGGGGGAGGTGGGGGGGGGGGGGGGGGCTGGGGGGCGTCAGTTGCAATTGTTATAACTCAACTCTGGCTCAGTCCTCGGCTATGGGGCTCTGCCACTAAAATGACATTTATGTGGGCATGGCCATTATTCATCCTGGCAAATGTCAGAGATGACAGCGTCAGAAGATACATTTCAGGAGACACACCCTTGGAACGTAGCAAAGATGCATATAAACCACACACCCACACACACACACACACACACACACACACACACACACACACGTACTCTTGTTAGTGATCCAAGTCTATATCCCCTAGACACCATAATAGGCACTGTGCATGTTAAGATTCAAACCGACAACCCTTCAAACATAGACGGATCCATGCTTTTTGACATACACAGACACAGGCACATTTTGTTATGTACTATATTGAATATCAATATCATAAATATGTATGTGGTGATATGTGACTGTAGCAGTTGTCACTGCCTCATACCATTAAAATGGCTTCTTGGTTCCTCCCAATGACACGGACACAGTTGGATGAGTGATTCAGATTATTGTAAGGTTTGTATGTGAATGCAAACTGAGCCGATGGTCCATGCTAGCGCTTCCTTAAGTGTGTGTGTGTGTGATGGTGGTGGTGGCTGGTTTAACCTGTGGGCCTTTGATTACCGAGGACCGACAGGTGTGCAGCCTCACCCGGCCCCAGACTCTAATCAGTCTGACTGGGGCCAGATGAGGCTGCTTTAAACAGCCACCAACCACACACACTCTACAATGATCTTTGTAGAAATATTCCTTTTTTTTTTAATTTTCATTCATTTTAAGGTTGACTCTCTCTTTGTGTGATCGTTGTACCCTTCTTCTCGTCTTCACGCCACAATTGAATCTCTTTGACCTTTTATTTTCAAGCCGTGGGTCCTGGTGGAGAAAGGTAGGCCTATAAGGTTTCTGACCGGGGATATAGGTTTCAGTAAATTACACTCTTTTAGTTCTTTCACTACCCGACCCGACGCCCAGAGCGGGGCTTCTGCTCATCCCACGATGCCTCTTGTGGGTACGGTCAGTGGAGTACATCTAGAAGAGCTATACCCAGAGATATGTGCCTTAGAGGGACACAATAAAACCAAGATGGCTTTCACCAGGATGACCACCTGACCAATCCGACGGCAAAGATGAGACGAGATTTGTTCCAGTGAAACAAGAGGCTTCTCCCACCTCCGTGCACGGACACAGACACAGACACAATGTTTGAGGTTAATATTAAATGTCATCATAAATATGTATGTGGTGAGATGCCATCCGTGCAGAAATATTCTCTTTTATTGAGGGGTCATTTTAAGGTTGACTCTTTCTGTGCGTATGCGGTTTGATATGCATTGTTCTCGTCTTCCCACCACAGTTGAATGTGTTTGGATGAGTTGATTTTGGCCCCGGGGCCTGCTTCCTGCCTCTTAACTGTTCAGCTGAGTTTCAGCCTTTTGTCTTCAGGTGCAACGTTTCCTATAACCATTTGGGATCCTCTTGCTTTCCTTCGGCTCCAAGTTGAATTGAATGAGCTACACATTAGAACTTGTACTGATGGGGATGAGAGTTGTCACCCGGGGATAAAAGGCTGAGAAGAAACCATTTTTCTTGAGCCGAGACAGAGGTGGAAGTTTACTTATGAATGAAAGCAGAGGTGATACATCCTAGCTTTCTAGGGTTAGGAGAGAGGAGAGGAGACAGGAGGGTTGGCTGCATTAACCACACCAGGGAATCACACAAAGGAGCCATCAAGATCAGGGTTTGGTGTGTGACACACACACGCACACATTGCTCAAACTGGCTGGCATGCAAACACACTCACTGACACACAGGCTGGCACACTCACACTCACTGAAACACAGACTCTCTCTCACACACACACACACACACACACATTGTCTGGCACACAAACACACTCACTGACGTACACACACACACACATACACACACACACACACACACACACACACACACACATAGAAAACAACACACAAAACACATTTTTTATGTTTGCTTCAGAATGAGGGATGGAGCTTTCATCTGTGCATCTCCTCACCTGCCTGGGTGAAGATAAGAGCACCACTAAATAAACAGAAATGAATAAAACATCAGCCAGACAATGAGAAGGTGGAGGAGGAGGAGGAGGAGGAGGAGGAAGGGACATGATAAAGTGAAAGGAGGAGTGGAGAAGGCCAGTGAGGTCTAACACTACTAGAGTATCGGTGGTGGCAGGCCCGACATGAGATGTGTGCTGGGGGGTCCATGGCCGCATGCTGGTGCTCAGTAAAAGTTTCTCTCCACCCGAAAACCTAAACAACAGCCATGGCGCACTGTTTTAGCACCGAGTCACACCGGTGAGTTCCCTGCAGACGCCAGCTTCGCTTCACCCTCCAACGAGTTAGATTTGTTCTGGCTCTTTATCGGGGAAAAACTGCAGGGGTTTCTCCGGCACTGCAACTTCGCTTTTGGAGCTTTTTGACTCATTGTATTCATAACCTGTATAGATGTTTTTCAATAAAAAAAAATAAAAAACCTTGGCGGATGAACAGTGAAGATGAGGTAAGAAAATCACGGAAATTGGAAAACTAGTTTAGCAGCTGGCGGCCTGCGATTATCCCGCAGACCGTCTCCGACTGTGGGATGAAACACGATGGGATTTCAGGCATTATGAAACGACGGTGAACATACTGTGTCACGTGCCATTACAAATCGGACGTGTATGTCGACAAGCACACAACCGTACGACGAAACGTCCCTGCCGTAGTCAATCAGTTTCAAAAAAGGGTACGGGATGGGTTTGTAAATTAAAAGTCAATACGCAGTAATAAAACAGATGAGAAATGTAAGGGATCTGAGACACAGTGAAGTAAGTACGTTTTTTGTGTGTGTGTGTGTGTGTGTGTGTATGTGTGTGTGTGTGTGTGTGTGTGTGTGTGTGTGTGTGTGTGTGTGTGTGTGTGTGTGTGTGTGTGTGTGTGTGTGTGTGTGTGTGTGTGTGTGTGTGTGTGTGTGTTTGTGCATGCGTGCGCATGTAATGTATGTGAGAGTGTATCTGTGTGTGTGTGTGTGTGAGTGTGTGTTTAGTGTGCCTGCGCGTGTGTGTTTGTACATGAGAATGCGTGCGTGTATACTGTATGTGAGAGTGTATGTGTGCGCCTGTGTGTGTGTTTGAGTGTGTGTTTGTGTGTGTGTGTGTCTGTGTGCGTGTGGGTGTGTGTGTCTGTGTGTGTGCGTGTGTGAGTGACAGCTGGGTGCTGCCAATGCAACCCAGCCAGGGACTGATACGCCAGGGCTGTTGCGGACCAGCATTGTCAGGGAATCCTTGGACATCCTCTCTCTCTCTCTCTCTCTCTCCACTTAAACTACTTGTACTATTTTCTGCTTCTCCAGTTTTGGATTCATGTCGTTGTTCTAATTAAAACTTGCAGTGCCACTCTGTCCATTCTATCTTGCACTATTATTAACTAAATGACTGCAATTCTCTCTCTCTCTCCCCCCCTCTCTCTCTCTCTCTCTCTCTCTCTCTCTCTCTCTCTCTCTCTCTCTCTCTCTCTCTCTCTCTCTCTCTCTCTCTCTCTTTCTCTCTCTCTCTCTCCCCCTCCCTCCCCCCCTCTCTCTCTCTCTCTCCCCCTCCCTCCCCCCCTCTCTCTCTCTCTCTCTCTCTCTCTCTCTCTCTCTCTCTCTCTCTCTCTCTCTCTCTCTCTCTCTCTCTCTCTCTCTCTCTCTCTCTCTCTCTCTCTCTCTCTCTCTTTCTCTCTCTAAAACGTGTGCTGTCCTGTGTTTTCTTGTTCTGTTATTATATATTATATATTATTACCGCAAGTATCAATTTGGCCCTACATGTGGATTCCAATATCTGTCCAATTTCTATGTAAATCTTGTCCAACCTGTGCCTTATCCTGCGATTTCTTTGTGATACGAAGCCATGCTTGCATTGACAAGTCATCCTCTTCCCCATCGCCCTATGCATTGTTGTGTGGTTCTCTGTCTTCAATGGGGTTGCCTATTCCATTACTATGTCAATATTGACTTTAAATGCATTCTGCTGTCTTTCCCCTCAGTGTTCTTACACATGATGGCCCTGAATTATCTTTGGTCGGTCACAAAATGGACGACCTCTGAGTGGATGATGGATTCAATACATCAAGTAGTACCTGAGCCAGTAAACGCTCCTTTTCTTGGAGCTTGTCAACAGCAACGAAATGGAAGGTCAAAGGTTTTCAAATGACAGAAGAAGATGGAGGATCTTCTTAAGGGATTGCTCTTATGACACCATGGTCGAAAGAGACCTTTACACGTACAGTATATGAGCTGAACAACTGACTCAGGGGCGGCAGCAGCTCAGTCTGTAGGGACTTGGGAACCCGGAAGGTCACCAGTTCAAGTCCCCGAAACACCTGGGCTGCACTGCCGAGGTGCCAGACCCCCTACACACTGCTCCCCAGGCAGCTGCATATACAATAGCTGCCCACTGCTCCTCATAATAGCATGGGTTAAATGCAGAGAAACTAATTCCACTGTGTGACCAATAAAGAGGATTCAATCCTCCAGAGTTAGATTTTGATCATAAGCGACCAGTCTACAGTTTGTCATCTTTCCCTGATATGAGCACAGATCTCTCAGGTGATGGTCTTTGTGAGGCATGTTGTGTGTGGAATCTTGAGTTGCAGGCTCAGCTTCCCAGGATAAAGAAGGCTTATAATTGATTTAATGTGTGTTGACATCATCTCCCGCGATCAAAATGTCTTCTCTTCCACAATTAAATGCTTTTGGTAAAAAAAGAAAAGAAAATGTACATTCAATACATGTACAAATAAAAATAAAACTCTCCCAAATGTCTGTGTAAAAAGTACAGCAATTAAACCTGAAAACTGCAGAAATAATAAAGAAATCAATAATGACACCTCCCATAACAGCTTGAGGCCTAAACATCGATCCCGTTTTATGCATTAGTGGTATGCCTTCATGTGTTAAAACATCTTCCAACAAATGATTTTATTCTGGTATCTTGTGTTGTCTTCTATTGACTGATGATAGTTTATGATAGTTTGATATGTGTTTAGTTTGTGTGACTTGACCTTGGCATTGTGTGGATTTGAGTAAACAGAATTGAGTTAGTATAATTAAGTGCAATGCCTGTTTACGGTATTTCCTTTTTCTAATTATCTTCCGTTTTACCATAATACTCTTGGTCTTGATTGGATTTGTTGACAAATTTAAGTTATCTTATTAAAGTTAAATTGTCATCATCGGCTCATAGACGTTGGCTGTTTATCTGCACTGAGCGCGCACTTAAATATGTAATGTGGGCACTAGAGCTGAACGATATACTCCAAATAAATCCTATTTCTCTGTCAATTTTGACGGATATTGTGACTTTTGGTTGGAATGATAATTTTTTTAATCACAATTTTCATTTTCACTGACAAAACTATTTAAATCATGATATGTGTTGGGGTATGTACCAAGACAACTAGTTGACACTTTAAGTCTTACAACAACAATGTGAAGGCCAGGGCATCTCGGCAGCACGGCAGTACGTCCTATATAATGGAGTTATACACTTACATTTACACGTTTGACCTTTTAGCAAAAAATTGCAGCTCCTGAGATTTGGATATTACGCTTATTGCGATTTCAATAATGTGAATTGCCACCCAGTCAGCAAATCTCCCCACTGCCATTCACCCAATGTACATCCTACGCTTTTCACAACAAAAAGAACAGTTTAGCGACTGATAACACAAAAAGAGCGAAACAAACAGTGAAGCAGACCCTCGTTCATTACTCCCATTAAACCCAGCCTCAACACAACTCAATCACTGAAACATACAATGGTCCGATGGTAATGAAAAGGCTGGATTCTGCAGACCAAAGCAGCAAAATGGCTCAAAAAGGCTTTTGTTTAGTGTGCTGTTGGATAACAATGGAAGCCTTTGGCATCCGATAACTATCGCTATGACGTACCGAGAGACGCTTCACGCTTTCCTCGAATGGCTTAGCTATGCAGCGGTAAGGTAAAAGCTTTTATTAAAATCTTCTTTAAACATTAAAAGCTAATTAAATAAAAATGGAACAAGCATGTGCAACGGATGCATGGTGGCGATGTGTTTGGGATAAGCGACGCAACAGGGCGTCTCGGGGGCGACTCTTAAACAATGGCGGAAATCTACAGCACTCAAGTCTCCTATCTGCACATAATTAGATAGGAGCGGAAAAACAATGTTGCATTTTTGTCTTATTAATAAGGGGGGGGGGGGGGGGGGGGGGAAGTGGAAACAGGAAACAGAAATAGGCCCGGCGTTAGACTTGAGGGAGGACACAGGGGACTCATTCCAAACCCGTCCACGGATGTAATGGCTTTCTGGCAAATGGAAAATACCAAGATGATTATCCTCGTGTCGTATGCAAAGTAGTTAAATGGGCTGCCTAATATTTATTGTTGTTTTTTCAATGTAACGTTCCTCGCTGTTTCCTCTGCCGCTGCTGACAGTTGGGAAATGTCACCGATCCATTTCCATTTAGAGTGTGCTTTTGTTTTTTTACTCCAGGGCCCCCGAGAGGCCCTATGACAGGCTGGGCTGGGCTGGGCTGTGAAGGGCTGGGCTAGGACTGTGGTGGTTAGTCTCACAAAGAGATGCTGCTAGGTTAGGTGAGACTAGTTTCCTCAGCGGCTCAGCCTGTCGCCCGGCTCAGTGATAGGAATGCGAACAGAGCATGGGGCTCAGACGCGTAAGCCCGGTAAGCCAGAGGCAGCCGGCTGGGGGGGGATAATCCCTACTTAGTGGCTTGTCATCTTGAATATGATTTGAGAAAGGAACAACGCCATCGTCGTTGATGCAGATGGGTAGGCTTTTCGTGATCTCGTGTGAGTAAGTTAACGGCGTCTCGCAACACGCTCGTTCTCTCAATGTCAAGGATAATAATTTAAAAAAAATGACTGAAGATAACAATCGGGGTTGTAGTTACAAAACGCCCCATTTCCGTGTATCCAATTTACCGAGGATCATTGGAAATGAGCAGAGAATGGATTGCCTCGAAGCTCATATTTAGAATGTGATGGCAGACAATAGAACAAAGAGATGGTCATAATGTGTGATCACTGCTAACTCAGGCCCAACACTGAGTAAACCTTAATCACTTGCTTTCGAACCTCACGCTGCATGCTACATTTTTTGTTATACATTTACAGCACAAAGGAAAGTAAGCAGCACAACAAGAGTTCACCGTTTTGAATTCATTTAAAGTCCAATTTAATATTGAACAGCTAAGGGTGGAACGGGTAGCATACAAATCACAGCACCATTCGCATTAAAAATATACATCCATTCCCCTTGGTTTGTTCATCCATCCTTACGTGTCAATTTACGAATACAAATACAGTCTTTGTACTTGCACTCCTCAACTTGAGAAAGAGCGAACGGTTTGCGAATAGACATGGGCACTGGGGGAATTCCAGCACACAATGCCTCGGCTAGCGCTCAACA
>CM051018.1:9428189-9438189 GCA_027704905.1 Muraenolepis orangiensis
GTGCTCCTGAATCAGAGTGAGTCTCCCTTTTTCTATATAGCGAGGCGTGTGTGTGTGTGTGTGTGTGTGTGTGCGTGTGTGTGCGTGTGTGTGTGTGTGTTTGTGTGTGTGTGCGTATGTGTGCGTGTGTGTGTGTGCGTGTGTGCGTATGTGTGTGTGTAAGTGCACGTGGGGAGCATATATAAACTAGGGGCCTGTATATGGCACAACACCCCAGGTGGGCCATCTATCCATGCAGGCTTTTTCATTGGAGAACATCCCTCATTGTTTGCTTGCGATTTGTGGTGTAGCGTTACCATGGTGGTGGGTGGAGTCCCTTTATTGGGGGGTACCACCACACCCTCCAGGCAGGTGTGTGTAGCTGTACCGCAAGTGATGGGTGTTTATAGTGGGGATGCATTACCACAAGCCAAGCGGAGCAGATCTCTTTGTTGAGCGGTAAACAAAGTGGCTCTCTGCAGGTTTTTATCCACCCGCTCAGTCTCAGTCTCAGGTTAATGTCTCGTGGATGGCAGATCGGCGTTCACCGTCGGTCTCATAGGAAGGCGGTTGTTGTGCACACAGACATGCACACAAGCCACGCCAAGAAGCCCGCATCTGCTATAAAATATCTGTTCCTCAAACGGGAACCACAAAATGTTGTCCACCCCATGGGGTGCCAAGCCCTGTTTTTTTGGGTGGAAGTCATTCAAAAATGGGATAAAACCACAGATGAATCCCCTGCAGAAATACACACACACACACACACACACACACAGTTAATTATGCTTCTTTGAAATCCATACCTCCAGAGTGGGGTGTGCATATGTTTGTGTGTGTGTGTGGGTGTGTGTGTGTGTGTATAGGTATGTGTGCGTATGGATGTGTGTTTGGGTGTGTGTGTGTGTGTGTGTGTGTGTGTGTGTGTGTGTGTGTGTGTGTGTGTGTGTGTGTGTGTGTGTGTGTGTGTGTGTGTGTGTGTGTGTGTGTGTGTCTGGTGGATGATGAAGGGCAGTCTGTCCAGTAGCAGCAGGAAGCCGTCATGCACACACCTGACAAGGGTAAGCTTCTCTACTCCTCTGCACCAGCAGCAGCCGGGCAAACCTTCTCTCCACGCTGAATATGAATGAAGGAGGAACAACATTTTGGCAAATGATGAGATAATGCCTGACTGACACTGACAGGTAATGATTTGATATGGTAACGTGTATTCTTGCTTTCGTGAATATATGCATATATTTATATATATATATCTATATATAGATATATATATATTAAACAGTTTGCAGGTAAGGAAACATAGTATATTTTGGGCATAAGATATCCTTGTTGTCTACTGTAGAGGCAGAGGCAGTAATTATAAACTGCATTTATATTGCACAATTGTTAAGAAAGAATGAAAGGAACAATACTCGAAAAAAAGAAAAACACTTTGTTTACACATACATCACTTTTTCTTCTTTAATTATTATTGATGAATTATGAACTAATCTCATCATATCGGCGCCGAGACCCAACGCCAGACACAGCTTGACTAACGCAATAACCATCGATCTTATCGCCGCCGCCAATGTGTTTTTGTGAAATGAGTACCGGTAATTAATGTCACCAATTAGCAGCTGCCTTTGGATCTGACTCACTGGGTTAAAATGGCCGACAATGAGGAGCATGTAGACGTACCCGTAGACCAGCCAGACACTGACTGGTTGGTCCTCTTCCTAATAATAATGCCGGCTTATATAGCGCTTTTATCCAAAGTGCTTTACAAGTCATGCCTCACATCACCCATTCATACACCGACGGTGGAGTCTTCCTCACGATGACAGGGTGAAGACCAGCCAGACCCTGACTGGTTGGTCCGCTTCCTCACGATGACAGGGTGAGGACCAGCCAGACCCTGACTGGTTGGTCCGCTTCCTCACGATGACAGGGTGAGGACCAGCCAGACCCTGACTGGTTGGTCCTCTTCCTCCTGATGACAGGGTGAGGACCAGCCAGACCCTGATTGGTTGGTTCGCTTCCTCACGATGACAGGGTGAGGACCAGCCAGACCCTGACTGGTTGGTCCGCTTCCTCACGATGACAGGGTGAGGACCAGCCAGACCCTGACTGGTTGGTCCTCTTCCTCCTGATGACAGGGTGAGGACCAGCCAGACCCTGACTGGTTGGTCCTCTTCCTCCTGATGACAGGGTGAGGACCAGCCAGACCCTGACTGGTTGGTCCTCTTCCTCCTGATGACAGGGTGAGGACCAGCCAGACCCTGACTGGTTGGTCCGCTTCCTCACGATGACAGGGTGAGGACCAGCCAGACCCAGACTGGTTGGTCCTCTTCCTCCTGATGACAGGGTGAGGACCGGCCAGACCCTGACTGGTGGTTCTTCTTCCTCACAATGAAAGGGTGAGGACCAGCCAGACCCTGATTGGTGGGTCCTCTTCCTCATGCTGGCAGGTGTTTTACACATTACCTGCTCAGTGCCAGGTCCTATAGATGGATGACCACCATTAGATACACGCACAGAATGGGAATTAGAGATGAAATGATAGTGCTTTTCAGAGCACTTGTCCATGAGTGTTTGTGTGTGTGTGTGTGTGTGTGTGTGTGTGTGTGTGTGTGTGTGTGTGTGTGTGTGTGTGTGTGTGTGTGTGTGTGTGTGTGTGTGTATGTGTATGTGTATGTGTGAGAGAGAGTGAAGTAAAGAGAGAGAGAGGGGGGTGGGGTTGGGGTAGGGGTGGGGGAGACAGATTGTCCACTTATATGTGCTCTTTGAGTGCTAGTTCTGTGTGTGTGTGTGTGTGTGTGTGTGTGTGTGTGTGTGTGTGTGTGTGTGTGTGTGTGTGTGTGTGTGTGTGTGTGTGTGTGTGTGTGTGTGTGTGTGTGTGTGTGTGTGTGTGTGTGTGTGATAGAGATTGCCTCTTCACTCGCTCTGTCAGTGCTAACGATGTGTACAATGTGACGTATAGTGAAGATAACACATTCTAACATCACACTGCATTTTGTCCATTCACATTTCTTTCAAAGCACTCAACTAACACTCAACTAATGGGCAGGGCTAGTTCTGGCGGGACACTGTAGTCATCAGCTGACAGCGAACATGGTCCAATGAAATTAATCAATTTGAGACTCACTCACACACTCTCATCCCGTCTCGAAGTCACTGACCAACCCTTCCCCAGCCTTTCGCCTCGGTTGGTTCTGCTCTGAACTGTATGAAACAATGGGTTGAGATATCTGATGTTCTGTCTTGTGCTCCCTGTTGTCTGATGTTGTATCTGTATATGTTATGATTTCAAACCTACAGCAGGGAGCAGCCTAAAAGAGTGGAACCATACCAAAAAAACTAAAGTGAATTTTTCTTTTACGTGAGTGATTTCTGACAGAACTGGATTTTTCGTATTTTCTCCTGCCAAAATTAGCATCTGAAAAAAGTGGGGCCCGCCCTAGGAGACAGGACTGTGAAATGTCTCTCTTCTGTCTCTCTAGAGAAGCCCATCATTGGTCAAGTTCATTCCACTGCCGAAAGGGTCATTTTTTTAGATTAGATCCAAATTAGTTTGTACCCCAAACAGGGTAAGGATAAGGGACTGCATTGATTTCTTCAGGGATGAAGCGCTGTGTGCTGTTCTGGAAACAAATAGTTAGAATACTTTGTACACAGCGTGTATATACAGCCAACGTGTCCTCATTCTATACTGAAAATCATTGCCAGGGTTTCTTTATTGTGATTGTCCACACTTAATCGGTGAACAGGGACGGCACAAGTGCTGACTCTGTTTATTCCCGCTAACCACTGCAGCTAATGCAGAGAGCCAAAACAACCATGTGTCCTGGAAGATGGGCTCAGGTCCAATAGAAGGCACCAGGCGCCTCTAAATCTACCTTTAACAGTATGCCTGGATGCCTATACCTTATCGTTATAGTGTGGCAAATGCTGCAGTCCAAAGACATTTATCTATACTACATGTGGCAATTGTATTAGACAATATCATATATATTATTATCACCCATAAATAAAAAATGTCATATTTAAATATAATAAATTTAAATACATTAAATTAAATTAAAAATAAATAATTCATGAGGTTTTTTCAATTTTTTATTCATAGTTTTATTTTTGCACACTTTCTGCATGGCACTGCCACTTTAATTTCACGGCATATCCTGTTTGTGTACAGTATGTGACAAATAAAAAATCTTACCTATAGAATTAGGTGTCATTCTGGAAATGAAGTAAAGTGTGATGTATGATTCAAGTGAAAATCGATCAGCTATCGGTGTCTGATGCATTCTCTATTTTATGTATTACAATGCCAGCATGACTGTCATCATTTAACACCTCAAACCCTGCTAAGCATATTCGAGAACCACTTACTTTTTGAGCGGTAAATAGTAAATAGTAAAAATAGAAGTAAATACAAAAATTTAAATAATATCAGCTGTTTTGAGCTGGTGTTGAGTTGTGTTTCACGCTTAATAACCAAAGACAGGTGAACAGTTCAAAGGGTTTGGGAAGCAGAATCAAATCTCTGCTGATCACTTAAAGTTGATTCTTACATAACCGTTTATCCCAGTCACTGTTTATTAGCTTGTATAAAAGCTTGTATTATAAGCTTGTTTTCAGTAGACTATATGACATGAAATATGTAAAATGTGGTAGCCAGGTCGTAAAATAGGCCTACAAATGATCTGGATGTATTGGGTTTGACTCGACTGTACTGAGGTTACAAACAGTGTCAGTCACACAGAAAAGTGCCCAACCAAAATCCAAAAAAAACATTTCAATAATCCATCAGAAAATGTATAAAAAGCTGCACACATCTTCTGTACAGGCTGATGAGTATCCTTAGCGGTAACCAAGTGGACGTCTGCAAAGACATTTTCAACTAAGACAAACGTGCCAACCAAAAGCACGCAAGGAAAACAGGCCTCTGCTCAAGGGACTGCCCTGATGGTCTCAGGATATGTGAACCAATCATACGTTGCACACTCACAGTAAATGAACCAGCCTGTCACAATCAAATGTGTAGTATAGTTTAGTTTGGGTTTAGTTATTTGTCCCTCCTTTACAGAACGTTTGCAAAACGGTAATGACGGTTTAACACATTTTCTACGCCGCGTCTAATTCACACAGCAAATCTCCGTTATCGCAGTCTGTCTATTTTTTTTCGCCTCTGCTGCGTTTTCCTCTAAATCACACTAATTAACACACAATGATACTCATTAGCGGCGCCAAATGAACATTATTACGGCGACAGAAAATACAAACATTACAATGAATTAAATAATTCAACTCAAACAACAGGGCCCTACAATAACTAATCGGAATGTGTCCGTTAATGTCTCACCTGCGTGTTCATATTCCCCCACGTATAGACACAGTGTGCCGCTTTGAATTGCTCGTTGCGGCGGCTCTAGAACCTTGCAACACCTGTCATCGTTGACAGTTGAGTGACACCCCGTGACCAAACGAGTTACAGGTTACACACGCCACACAAGTGATGAGGTGCAGAGCTTTCACCCAAAAACAAATGTCGACAGTCGTACCCAATATCTCTCTACGCTTGGCCTCTGTCTCCTCTGTGTGTGTGTGTGTGTGTGTGTGTGTGTGTGTGTGTGTGTGTGGTGTGTGTGTGTGTGTGTGTGTGTGTGTGTGTGTGTGTGTGTGTGTGTGTGTGTGTGTGTGTGTGTGTGTGTGTGTGTGTGTGTGTGTGTGTGTGTGTGTGTTTCGGGCTGAGAGTGTGTACTGTTTTGAACACATCGCTCCGTGGGTCTCTGATGAGAGGAGAGGGGAAGAGGACAGGACGTTGTCACACCCGGGGCTACGGTGTGTGCAGTTCGGAGGACCATTACATTTAAATATGAAGTGTAAAGTGTATAGTGTAGAGTGTGTAATGCGGATAGATAAAGAGATATGGTTGAAGGGCGGCCAAGTTATCCTTTAAGATTCAATTCAAGATTCAAGATAACTTTATTTATCCCGAGTGAAACAGTTGAAACAGGGGGAATAAATGCACACAAAATATACTAATACCTAAAAACTAAAAACTAAATAACAACAAACTAAACTAAACTAAACTAGTATAAAACGTTTTATGTTTAGGAACACCTTTCAGACTCCCCCCCCCCCCCCCCCCCCCCATGCAAAAAACAAACAAAAGCATGCTTCTTTAAGGACGAGACAAGAGAAAAGGTCATGTTGATAGTACATTATGGAACAAAAGGAGCTGTTCTCACACAGAGGCCAGGCTATATATACAGTGTGTGCCGTCGGAGGAAGAGCTGAACCAATTAATAATGAGGAGGAGAAGACCGAGACAGAGATAGAGAGACATACGCAAAACCAAACGTATACTCGTTTACCGTTATGCCGAAAAAACCCATTTCTGGTGATATTTCAGTGTTAATAGGATTCTAATGGAAGGTCTAGTAGGTTTGCTCCGTTCCAGCGAACATAGCCATCTATCTGCTATTCAAACACAAGTGTTTGTCTAGAAGCAAAACTGAGCACTATTCTCCAATCTCTTAGTCTTAGTCTCTTGTTTGTTTAATATTTTTTTTCTGTTTGGCATCGGAAGAGGCAAAATAGATTGGAGGATATCCACCCTATCAGTCAAATCACAGCATCACACTATAACCCACTTTAAGTGAAATTGTTAAACTGGGGCAGAACTAAATACATCTTCTGTGAACCCTGCAAGAAGATATTTGCAATAAGACACACTGATCTATTTAGCTGAGCCTCTTAAGCTTCTACCACGTGCCCACCAGTGGACAGAGGAGCCACTGTGACACTGTTCCCCTTGCTCTGTTTCTGGCCCTCGTCCAAACATCCCTTTTGCTATTAAGTTGAGAGCGGCCACCAGAATGCTTCCCCACTTTATGCTTCAAGCAACATATTTTTAATTGCTTGCCAAAAGTGGCTCATTAGAAGTCAGGGTACAGACACTTTACAGAATGTGCCATTACCGGAGCACTATTGGGTTTTAGATTTTGTAAATTTAAGAGGTTTGGACTTCCATGGCCTTTTTAGCTTAACGACCATTTATTAAAAGTGGTGCAGGGAATCGTTAGTCAACGCTTCAAGGTACCAAAACAATGAAGCATCCATCCGTCCGCCTAGCCGCCTGTCATCACTCATCCTTTCATTCTTCCGTCTGTGTTTCCCTCCATCAATCTATCCACTCGTTTGTCTGACCTATCCATCCATCCATCCATCACGTCATGTCAAATAAATGACTAGCTAGTTTTGGCGGGACACCGTAGTTATGCGCCAGCTATCAGCTGACAGCTCCAGGTCATGTCCAATGAAACATACGTACCTTGTTAGGCGGTCGATTTTAAGACCTTCCATCTCACACACACACACACACACACACACACACACACACACACACACACACACACACACGCACACACACACACACACCACACACACACACTACCACACACACACACACACACACCACACACACACACACACACACACACACACACACACACACACACATACACACACTCATACACACACAATGCAAAGTCCACCCCCAGGAATCAGAACTGGCTCCACCTGTGCTGGTTCTGTTCTGTATAAATGGTTCAGTCTATGACAAGAGCGATTTCTGACAGAAGGATCCAATAAAAAAAAGATGTTTGATCATTTCACACAGGAAATGAATCACCGAAAGAAAAAGATGTGAATTAAATAATTACAATGTGAATTTAAATAATTGCAAAGATCTAAACGTGTCGGTTGAGCAGAGGGGCCATCTTCACTGGTGGTGGTGGTGGTGGAGGACAGACCTCCCCCCATATCTACGCTGGTCACTACGACAGAGAGGGAGAAGTGTGATGGGGTGGTGGGGGGGGGGGGAGGCGGGGGACACTAGAGTTGGCCCTCTGGAAATATCACCAGTCACACGGCTGTGATGGAGGGTGCCACCTCAAGACTCTCGTTGGACACCAGCAGCGACCTCGAGACGACCTGATATGGAATCCTGCTACCAAATTGAAATGTCTCAGGGGGAGGGGGGGAGTATCAGGTGAGACAAGAAATGCAGCAATAGAGACCTTTTCATTTAATCATAAAATATACAGATATATATAGATATATATTTAAGATATATATAATTAATGTTTCCTTTTTATTATAGACTCATCATCTTGATGGATGATGGATAGAAGAGAACCCACCTGAGGACCGGTACAGAGGCCACTGTTATGGTTCCCCGATGAGATGAGTTCTGAGGGGCCCCTCAGAACCCCATTGTGGTCCCTGTCAGCAGTCACTCTCTTTATGCTGCTGTATGAACAGGCTAAGAAGGGGTTTCTCATTGATGTATCTGATCTGTTCTACGCACCTGCCGTGCGTGTGCAAGGGTGTTGTTACCTTGCCTATTCATTCAACGCTTTTAATTTGAAGCAGACTTCATGGTCATGCATGATGTATCAGAAAGATACATCATGCAAACATAACAGATGGAGTAGAACATCACCAGGGGAACTCATTATCGTTTTTTATGTGAAAGATGTAGACTAGATACCTGGCTTTAATCTACCCACTTGAATTCTGTTTCTTAAATCTACAGTACAAACAAATCGACATGACAGTATTAGTGGAATATTGGGAAAGAAACGACAGGCCCTTGCCAACCTGACTCTATTGAAAAACCTAGACGTCTGTGGCGGATGATAGGATGATGGCGTTTTAACGCCACTCTAATCTTCCTCTCCTCCCACCTGAGAATCGATTCTCCCAGACCCCCTCTAAGTGTTCGATTAAACCACAGCTGCGGACACCACCTGTCTGCTCGGCTCCAGCCCAAAACCCAGAAATAGCTCTCCACAATAGGCCCTTCTTTATTTCCCCTATTTCTCTTGTCACCATATAAGAGGGCACTTTCATTGTCCACCACACAATCCTATTTATCCATCCCTAGGGCACACTTTTATCCAAAGCAACTTGAGTGTAAGCATAAGCTATTAAGGCAGGCCTTTGAATGACAGAGAGGAATAGGAAACGGAACCCTGAAGCTTTCCACAGAACACACTTCCCACTAAACTAATAGTGCCTGTGCACATCACAGGGTACTCTTGACCATGAAGTTAAAATGTGTCTTCTTGACCTGAAACTCCTGTACACGGAAAGTTCAATCGGGAATTTCGGACCCACAACCTTTGAATCGCTTCTGAACCTTAAACACACACACACGCCGCCCTGCCCAAACCCCATCTGTTCAGCGCCCATGGGTGGACAGGCGTCATAAAGTAAACATACCGCGCGAAACCCGCCGGGCGGCCCTTCATAAGATGTGTTTGGTTACCCCGGGCTGATCGAGGCGTCCCATTAACCTGGGCGCAGTCATTGTGTACGCCGTGGTGAATGTCAAAGACACACTGTCTGTGTAATAGGCCTTGGCTTTCTTCACCCCTCCCGCACACGTTTTGGCACCAGCTTCTTCCAGATGACAGCTGGGAAGTCATTAGCAAAACGCTACGGAGCTCTAAATAGGGAGGGGGGAGGGGGGGAATTAAGGAGCTTCCCTGATTCATGAGCGCATGGAGGCCGGATGAGGAAACCTGGGGTACTTTGGGGTCACGGTGGACTGCCTATCAGGGGGTATAATTGTGTATCTCTCTTATTACTATTGAGGGAAAATCATCTTTTTTGTTTTTTTAAAGAAACAAATCGGTTCAATTCGGTTCAGTTATGAGCTGTGAGCTACACATCATTACATGAATTAGTAACTAAACTAAATATATAATCTGCCCGTCTTGAGAACATTAGCGTGCACTGAGTACATTGACACTGCTACTGTCAAAACATCAACAGGTATGAATTAAGAAATGATTAAGGCCCCAAATCCCCAAAAGGAAATGCCCATCTATGCGGTTTTATTAGCTATGTTCCCATTCTTACCAATAGTTTCTTTTTTTTTCTTCAGATATCCACAAAATATGAATAACTGGACAATTTTATATAATAGTACAATAGTGAGGTCTATTATTTCCTGAAATGAGATCGC
>CM051018.1:9443189-9448189 GCA_027704905.1 Muraenolepis orangiensis
TCTAGTGACTTAGGCACTGTCTAGTGACTTATAGGCACTGTCTAGTGCCTAGGTCACCAGACAGTGCTTATCAATTGATGGACAATCACTGAATCAGCAAAGGGGGTTTGTGATGTTAGCTGTGTTTGTAATTTTTCAATTGGCTAATCTCACATTTTTGAGTTTTTGATTGGAATATAGGGGGTATGGTGTATTGGGTGGCTTTCTATGCAAAAAAAAAACAACCCAACCAAGCGTTGATCCACACAACGGCCAACAAATGAAATATAGCGTGGGGAGAGGATGAGGCTGTCAGGGCCCTAAATGCTCTCTGTGATGGTGCAATACGTTGAACTATTGGCCCCAATTGTCTCAACGTTGCGGGGTCGCTGGCGCCCGCTCGACGATCTACGAGCCTACGAAGCATATGAGGTCGGGATTACCGTCCAAGGAATGTTCTGGATGTAGGAATAATGGGGGCGAGGGGGATTCCGGCTGGGATGCCATCCGGTGTGGAATTCTGAGATGGAATTCACGCCTCCCTGTGCAGCAAATTGGCAAAACGTTGATGGTTTGACAAATGCGCTTCCATGCTTTCAATTGTGTAGGATGGTGCACATGTGTTAGATGAATGAAGCAGGTTTCTTTTTACTATTTCTTTGTCTCTCCACCTTCTGCTTTTGTGTGTGTGTGTGTGTGTGTGTGTGTGTGTGTGTTGGTGTGCGTGTTGGGGTGTGTGTGTGTGTGTGTGTGTGTGTGTTGGGGGGGGGGGGTGTGTGTGTTGGTGTGTGTGTGTGTGTGTGTGTGTGTGTGTGTGTGTGTGTGTGTGTGTGTTGGGGTGTGTGTATGTGTGTGTGTGAGTGTGTGGGGGGGAAGGAGGATGAGGTACTCTTGTGACAGTTGCCCTTTGCGAGCATCCCTCGTTCTACCGAATCCATTTTCAATAGGAGAGAGAGGAGGCGGTGAAATGGCAGAGCCCATGTCTGTCAGTGTCTTTGACTGACGGGCCCGATTGAAACCCGAGCTGATGGAGAAATGAAATGCAGATACACTGACTGTACGATCTGTGAGGTCTCAGCGAGAGCTGGAGAGAGAGAGAGCGAGAAATGCAATCTGTGAGGTTTCCAGTTAGCGTGAGATTCAGAACCCAGGCGGGACGTATAATCGTGATGGATATTATAATGACGATATTGGATATTATGCATATTATAATTACCAGGGGCCTCATTACAACACCTACAGGTATATGTCGGACAGTACTGTCACTTGGTGCTTCATATATGAAGGTTCTGTGTTTATTATTTATCTCTTTCGGTCTAGCGTGCAGAAGACCTTCATTCGTTCGGGCGCTATAAGCGGTCTTGTTTGCAAAGCGATATTACTGTTCCCCATTTTATCCCGGGCCCAACAGATTGCTGATAACTATCATTATGGCCATTGTTTGCTCACCACCTCCCGGGCTGTGCCCCCCCCCCCCCCCCCCCCCCCCACCCGGTTACCTCGTCACGCTTTATTTTTATTTTGCTGTTGTCCTGCGAGGTCTCTCTCCTGACCCAGCTGAGTGGGGCCATTAAATCAGGCCAGGCAGCCAAGCAGAACTGAGGGATAGAGGTGGTGGTGGTGGTGGTGGTGGTGGAGCAGGAGAGGAGACGGCAGGACGGAGAGAACACCGCGGCACAGGCCTGGGCCAGGGCCAGTTTGAGGGGATTTTCAGGTGCATGCATCCATTCCTGCACGCCACGCCCACTTCACCGGGGAAACATCCCAGGCAGGCAGGCAGGCAGGCAGGCAGGCAGGCAGGCAGGCAATTGGCAGAATTCTTTGGGGCGGCAGGTCTGCTCTGCTTGGCGATGACGGTGTTACTAGTTATCTGTCATTACTATTTAGTAGGCGCTTTTACCCAAAGCGTGTTGTTTCATTAGTACGCTGGTAGGGGTGAAGGGGGTTTTGCTCAGGGGTCCGCCTGATGGTACACTGTGGACATTGGGGTTCAAACACGGAATACTTCGGCCAACTTGTTTTATAATATTATTATTATTATATATTATTATTTATCGTAGTTCCTGTCCTCTGGCCCTTGGTCACATTTGTCACATTTCTCGGGCTCGTGGAGTTTAAAAGTAGGCTACAAAACAATACTCTGAAGTCTCCATTTCACTTCACACGTAAACACCACAAATCTAATCCTATAGCAGTAAAGGAGTCTCTGAAAAATCTAATAAAAAACTGAAAACAGGACATAACTGTAAGTGTTGTTGTGTGCCAGTGGTTAAGGACAAGAGAGCGAGAGAGAGAGAGAGAGAGAGAGAGAGAGAGAGAGAGAGAGAGAGAGAGAGAGAGGGAGAGAGAGAGAGATGGACAGGGAGGGAGAGAGAGAGAGAGAGAGAGAGAGAGAGAGAGAGAGAGGGAGAGAGAGGGAGGGAGAGATGGACAGAGGGAGGGAGAGAGAGGGAGAGAGAGGATTGTGAGTGAACCGTCGAGGCGCAGGGGTCATCCCGACGGAGACGAGGTGCTAAACGGTTTTTTTTTTTCTTTTTTATTATTATTATTATCTGTCGGCGACGACAGAAACACGGAGGAGCGGGCTGGCGGGATGACAGCGGCGTCCCAACAAAAGAGAGGGAGATGAATGAGTCTCCGCAGGCCATCAGCTGCCCTCTGACACCACTCCCCTTGCCCCTGGGGTGTGATATACACACACGGCCCTCTGGCTGCCAGCTCTGGCTCAGAGGAGGACACCGTCGCTCTGTATCTATCTATCTATCTATCTATCTATCTATCTATCTATCTATCGTTGTTCCCTCATGTTGCAGACACCTTTATCCAAAGCCATTTTTTTGTAACAGTTTATGTAACATTTTGTGTCAAGGGGGCCAGGTATGGTGTCTCGCTCAAGGATGTACAACTGTCAACTGTGCAGACGCTAGGAGGTTCGAACTCACAACCTTTTGGCCCGAGAGTCAAAACCTCCCACTACAGAGCTTCCTCTACCATTGTTTTCCAGTTGCAGTGCGGATGTGCATGTGTGTGTGTGTGTGTGTGTGTGTGCGTGTTGTGCGTGGTGATGTGTGTGTGTGTGTGTGTGTGTGTGTGTGTGTGTGTGTGTGTGTGTGTGTTGTGCGTGGTGATGTGTGTGTGTGTGTGTGTGTGTGTGTGTGTGTGTGTGTGTGTGTGTGTGTGTGTGTGTGCACAGTGCTGATGTGTGTGGGCGCAGAGGGGTTTTAGTGATCACTGATGCCAGTAGGGCTCATACAATGGTGTAAAAATATACCATAACAAGGAATGTTTTCTCTTTATGCTTCATACATTTAGGCTAAAGCCATTCTTGAGCCAATGACACCTACAGTATCATCATATTTTTATATTCTACGATAGCAAAACACTATGTTGCTGCCTAAAGACAATGTTTTGGGAGGCCCAACCTAATTATTGATTCAAACAAAATATATATGAAAGTGTTTTTTTTTGCATGGCTGACTGCAGTGACGCGAGTGATCCAGTGGGGGTGCTGTGCCACTGCTGGACGCATGCACTAGTGGTTCCCAAACCTTTTAAGGTCCTGTACCTCCCCTCAAACATTGGACCTCCTGCTGTGCTCCCCCCTTTACCTCTCATCATCTGATGTTACATATGAAGATAATACAGAGACACCAACTATTTTTCTCTTTATTCAGCCTGGTAGAAAGCCCTCTCATATAAGTGATATCAGCAACAACAAAAACCACCTGAATCACAAAGAAGAAATATCATATAATGTTCTTGCAACAACCAAATTAGTGACCAATTTGAATGCAGCATAATGGCGGCTGTGTGTTTTGCTTTGTTTTGTTTTAAATGTGTTTTTAGCATTGTTGACACAGAGAGGCTATTACAATCTATTTGTGGCGTACCCCTGAGGTAACGGTACGTGTACCCCTAGGGGGTACCCGTACCCCACTTTGGCAACAGCCGCACAGCCGCACTGACGTCTCTAGAAGTTACACTCAAACCTCCAGCGTGTTTATTCACTTCTGTCTGTTTTATATCGGGGCCACGTTGTATCTCTGTTTCATGGAAAACCAAGCAACAAAGGTGCAACCCCAAATACCGTGGTTCAGTGTGCGTGAAAGAGGTAGCGGTTTTGGACGAACACAGGCGGTCGACTTGACAGCCTCATCGATCCGTGGCGGTTCAGGCAACAGCGGCATGGAGGGTGTTAGAGTGCGTCATTATCTGCTCACCACAACCTCTCCCTGCCGCCCAAACGAGAACCAAGAGAACACACCCGCACATTCTGTCAGCCTGCACTCAGGAACAATGGAGGTGCCGGTATTAAGCATTAGGCTTTGTTGCTAACTAGAGCCATTATGTGCTTGTTTCCCCTGTTCAATGGAAAATCTGGGGGCTTTTTGCTCGACATTTGAATTGATCTCTTGGAAACCTTTACACTTACCCAATTTGCCTGAAAGTCCACCTGTAATATTTTTGGAAAATCGTTTTTCTTGTATCTGTCTTCCCTGTGAAATTTGACAATCTCGGCAGTGCGATAATTCCGCCACATCATCGCCCTTATTCCGTGGCACCCCCGCGCCCTGATGCTCATTAAACCATTGTAAAAACGCCAATTTAGTGTGCTTCTTGCAGTTTACTTGATTGGCTTCATCCTTTATTCTCGACACGCACAAACTCGTGTCACTAGCTACGACAGAGCTCCCCGCTACCTCTGCCTGCAACCACAGTGTCAGCTGTTCCTCCCTATTGTTCCTCAAACAGGAAAGAAAGCTGATGAATTCTGTTGACTGTCTCCGCCAGCTGCCAGGGTGTGTGGCACTTCCAGAGAATTGTAATTCTCAATTTATTGCCGGTTGAAGCCCCAACACTATCATTGATTGTGTGTGTGTGTGTGTGTGTGTGTGTGTGTGTGTGTGTGTGTGTGTGTGTGTGTGTGTGTGTGTGTGTGTGTGTGTGTGTGTGTGCGCGCGCGCGTGCAGGTACGATAGTGTGCTCAGCAGTTGTGACAGGGCTCTGGGAATGTGGTGCCT
>CM051018.1:9453189-9455689 GCA_027704905.1 Muraenolepis orangiensis
CATTCTTGAAGTGCTTTATTAACAATGAACTAGTTAGAAATAATGTTAATAGATTGAACTCATGAATGGCAAAAACATTCCTGGCACACCCAAACTGCTCTTTAGATCCTCTTTCTCACGTCTAGTGTCTCTCTCACTTCTACGTGTCTGGAGATAATCAGAAAAGGCAATTTAAATATGTTAAATAAAACTTCTAGTCACAGTTGATGACATGAATAAAATAGCTTTTGCAACTTTCAAAATAGCAAATATCACACGACTACAGTCATGGTGGAGTGTACAGTCCAATAGGTCTACATTCCTATAAAAGGCAATGTGCTAAAATAGTTAGAAGTGGCTTTTGCAACTATCACTACACACGACTACACTGACATGGTGTAGTATAGCTTACTAGGACATTAACAATACATACATTCATAATGAAAGGTAAATAATAAAACGATAACTAAGATAAACATGGCTGTAAAATGATGTTCAATCCGTATTGTATTAAATGAGCTTCATATTTCATATATATATATCCAAATTCTAACTAGCAATAACTTTTTAAAACCTAAATAAATAATATAAGTAATACTACATTGTAAGATCAATTATATGGGTTAATAGCTTACTAATGGCTAGGTGCAGCCGATGGCCAGAACACTGCAGTCGGGTCCAGTTGTTTAGTGGAATAGAATTAGTCTTCACTTCACTCGTAAAGCACAACTGACGATCCTCACACTTTTTATGTCCTTGTATAACTTGCACTATTAGTTAAGTTAATGGCTGAAAACACGTTGTTGTGAGTGGGTGCGTCCAAAACGTGCAAGCCTATTTCTGCAGGGATTGTATGTTCATGTTTCACTTTTTATTTTTTGAATCATGTTAAATCATTTTATCATGGTTATCGTGGAAAATTGTATGGCGAAAATGATCTAGATCGTTTTTTCGCCCAGCCCTAATTAACCGGGGACCAGCAAAGCTTTTCACACTTTTCACACTTTCACACACGCGAAGAAGACCCGCCCTACTCTGCCTCTGATTGGCCCTGACCCTGATATTCTTACCCTATCCCTAACCGTCTCACTCCTCATGTCTAAACCTAACAAATCCAACCAATGAAGGTAACAAGTAGAAGCCAATCAGAGGCAGAGTAGAGGCAGGTCTTTGCGGAATTCGGGTGGGAGGAAAGTAAGGAACAAATCGCATCCATATCCAAATCTAAATCCACATCCAAATCCCGTCTATTCAAATCAGGACGCAAGATTTAACTGTCAAATACATGACAAATCCGTATTTTACGGGACATAGGGGAAACACTAGCGACAACAGACTTTGCAAGCAACAACGCAACAATGCAACACTTAGCCTATGTTGATTGTATTGGCGTCATCATATCACCATCACTTTGTAAAGTATATTTGTCGACTCTGTGTGAAAATGCTAACAAAACAAGCAGCGTTTATGCTCCTTGATTAGAACGCTGTGAGACAATGCAGAGTGGGATTTGCAGAGATAATGAGGAGGAAACCGAGAAACGATAGCCGAGAAAACTTTGCAAGCGAGCGAGCGAGGGTCAGCAAGTTTCCCTCTTTAGCGCAGAAAGAGCGGGAAAGAAAAGGAGGAAGCAGAGGGAAGGTGGGGAGGCCAACGGAGTGACAGAGGGTGACAGAGGGTGACAGAGAGAGAGGGTGAGAGAGAGAGAGAGAGAGAGAGGAGAGAGAGAGAGAGAGAGAGAGAGAGAGAGAGAGAGAGAGAGAGAGAGAGAGAGAGAGAGAGAGAGAGAGAGAGAGAGACATAATGGCTTATGAAAGGCCGGACCGCCGGGGCAGACAGCAGGCGTTTATGAGTAGTCTTCACCTCCTCTGACAGGGGGGGGGGGGGGGGGGGGGGACCCTCACTCAAGCGTGGGACGTGCTTTGCACACGCTGGCCAAGCCGACGCAACCCGTAGGACAGTCAGCCCGACTGTCACTCGGTGTGCCTCGTGTTATCATGTTCGTGGCGTTCCGCTAGCAGTCGTAGCCGCGGATGTGCAATGGAATTGAGTCTTCGTAACGGCACGTCTCTTGAGCTAAAACACACACACACACACACACACACACACACACACACACACACACACACACACACACACACACACACACACACACACACACACACACACACACACACACACACACACACACACACACACACACACACACATACACACACACACACATTACTCCCTCTGCCAGGGAGAACATTACACAATCCCTCTGAGCCATTGCGACGCCATAACTAGGTAAACTATGTATTCATTGTGATTATGCGTCGTTATTTCTACCTCACAGCCAAATAAATCGCTGCCAGATGAGAAAGCATAATTTACACTTTGCTTTTCCCCGGCGCTCTGCTTCAGACGCCACATTTTCGACAATTAGCGCTACGATGTTAATTATGGCCATTAAAATGTGTTCAGATTAGCCGCCGCAGTGAATTCAGTTTTTGCTCACTGCGTTGATGTCCGCAGGCGC
>CM051018.1:9460689-9468189 GCA_027704905.1 Muraenolepis orangiensis
CAGAACGTTCCTCTGCTAGCCCCATGTCTGTGTCCGCTGCTGTTTGGGCCAGACCACGCAGCAGACCTCAGCTTCTCGACTGAACAAGTTCACATGGATGAGCTGTGGTCACTGTGCTCAATATGGTGTTTCGAGTTCAAGTATAGAAGCACATTGTAACAACATTGTCGAAACGATAACATCTGCCAAATGTCTTTCATGCAAACGTTCCTATGATGTTTATATTGGTTGTAATCAGTAGCTCGGTAAAAAGATTATAGCAATATCAACAATGTGCATTTTCACTCACAATCTTACATTGTTCATCAGCTTTCTCACTCACTCACTGATGAAACTGAAGTATTCCATACTAAAGGAGAGGTGAGGTGGTGGGGGATGTGGGGGAGACGGGGAGAGGGCCATAAGGCCTTGGCGGGTCTGGTGGTTTCAGTACGTCAGTAGAGGAAGGGAGCTCTGGTTGAGGCGCCAAGAGACTTTATGCAAAGGATTATTGAATTAACTATATGGTATAGAAGCTTGTCAAGTCAAGTCAAGTCAAGTCAAGTTTATTGTCACTTCACAGTTTACAGTTTACAAGTATAAAGCAGTGGTGTGAAAGCAGTGGTGTGAAAATACCCGATGACAGACAGCAGTTATAAAAATAAGATAAAAATAGATAAAAATAGAATATAATATAGTTAAAAAAATAAAATAAAAATGCAATTTATAAAATGCAATATATCGGCACAGAAAAGAGCAATATGTATATATAAATCAATGTAATAAAATATACATTGTTATATGCTATACGCCCTTGTTCAGCAGCCTGATGGCCTGACTGTGGAAGCTGTCTCAATTTGTATGGCACTTGATACTGCGGTATCGCCTGCCTGATGGTAACAGTGAGTACAGTTCGTGGCTGGGGTGGGCATTGTCTTTTATGATGCGTTTGGCCTTGGCCACGCACCGCTGGTTGTATATATCCAGGAGGGAGGGGAGCTCACCTCCAATGATATACTGGGCCGTCCGCACCACCCTTTGAAGCGCTCTGTGCTCGAGTGCGGTGCAGTTCCCGTACCAGGCGGTGATGCACCCTGTAAGAACACTCTCGATGGTGCCGTTATAGAATGTTCTCAGGATGCGGGGGCCCATGCTGAATTTCTTCAGACGCCTGAGGAAGTACAGGTGTTGTTGGGCCCTTGTCACCACGTGTGTGGTGTGCGTAGACCATGTGAGGTCCTCGGAGATGTGCACGCCGAGGAACTTGAAGCTGCTGACCCTCTCTACTGCAACACCGTCGATGGAGATAGGGCCGTGCTCTCCCCTCTGCTTCCTGTAGTCCACGATCAGCTCCTTGGTCTTCTGGATGTTGAGGGCGAGGCTGTTCTCCTGGCACCACTGCTCCAGCGATCCGACCTCCTCCCTGTAGGCTGTCTCGTCGTCATCGGCGATCAGGCCCATCACTGTCGTGATGACTCGTATGTTCGTATGTGACTTGTGTGGCAAATACCAGTGGTTCCCACTCACACACAAGTCACACGAGTCTCAATAGAGGTTCTCAGGCAACTCTCAGCAATAGTGCGCCCACGGGACCGCCACTGACCAGGGGTCTGACTGTGTGTGGCGGTGGGTGGGTGTCTGTGCTGCTCATTTCCCTAACTGCTCGCTCACAAGTTGCCCTCTGACCATGAATCACTGTGTCCTCCGTTCAGGCAGCTGGGCTTCGGTCCAGCGAGCCTATCTATTGGTTTGCAGAGCCGTCAGTCATGTCCACTGCCCCGGCCGGTGATGGCTTATTCAGTGGGGTGATTATGAGGGGCGGGGGGGGGGGGGGGGGGGGCATGGGGTGGGGGGTTGGAGGATGGGGGGGATTGTAGAGTGATTGGACAGTGACAATTTGTCAGGCTTATTGTTTATTAGCTCGGCAGATGTCCTCGTCTAGGAGGGCCTTTTGCAGAGAGCACAAGTGTGTGAGCACGAGTGTGTGTGTGTGTTTGTGTGTGTGCGTGCGCGTGTGTGTGTGTGCGTGTGTGTGTGTGTGTGTGTGTGTGTGTGTGTGTGTGTGTGTGTGTGTGTGTGTGTGTGTGTGTGTGTGTGTGTGTGTGTGTGTGTGTGTGTGTGTGTGTGAGAGAGAGCTTGAGTGTGTGTGTGTGTGTGTGTGTGTGTGTGTGTGTGTGTGTGTGTGTGAGTGTGAGTCGTTGCGAGTGTGTCTTTGCGAGTGTGTCGATGTGAGTGGAGGGCAGTGGGGCACTAGAGATAAAACAAGGTCTCTAATTGTTTCCTTGCTAAATGTCCAGCATTTCAAGTGAAGATTAAAATAGCTTTGGTATTACAGAGGAAAGGCTGAGCGTTAAGCATAATTCTACATCCATGCCGTGATACTGATACTTCAATTGCCCTGTCGTCCGTTAGCATATCTTTGACAAACCACCGTAACGGGCTGGTGTCTGAAGGCCCTTTTGCACAGCCTGTTAAAGGTGGGAATGGCGAGGTGTCTTCCATCTCCCCTTCTGTATTAAAGGTACAGACACGGAATGGGGGGGGGCGTTGTTTATCAGAGGTAGCACCATTAAAGTGATGGATGATACAGTATATACATATGGGGGATGGTGTGAAAAGCATTTTAAAGTGTAAAAAGTGCAGCAGCATCATGAATACAGTGCAATACAGTGCAGAACTGTGCAGTGACTGTAACTGTAACGAGTCCAGAAAGTCCAGTAAGAAGTATGAAATGTTATGATAGTGGCAGCACTCCTAACAGTTCAGTGTGTGTGTGTGTGTGTGTGTGTGTGTGTGTGTGTGTGTGTGTGTGTGTGTGTGTGTGTGTGTGTGTGTGTGTGTGTGTGTGTGTGTGTGTGTGTGTGTGTGTCTGTCAGTGAGTGAGTTAGTTCGAGAGTGCAAGTGTTTGTGGATATGTGTGTGAGTGTGTGTACTGGCGCACAGGCACACAGTTATTCATACATATCAAGTCAATACATCATATATGTACACACCACACACACACACACACACCACACACACACACACACACACACACCACACACACACACACACACCACACACACACACACACACACACACACACACACACCGAACATTCACACATGCACACAGCAGACTACCTGCTGCTGGTAGGACCTGGAGCGCTCAGCGTGCGTGAAGCCAGTCCTGTGTATTTATTCATCAGACAGGACTGTTCATCCGAGGTAACACCTGAGATGGACCCTGCTCATTAAACGGAACACCCGTCGATGTATTCACCCGCCCTGGCTCGCGTGCCAGACACCCGACTTTGGACCTCAAAGCTAAAGGATGTGAAGAGCTTGCTTTCGAAACGAGTGGTTGCTCTTAGTTGTTGATAGGACCTTCTTCTTCTTCTTCTTCTTCTTCTACGGTCAATACTCCACTGACTTGGTGTCCGTACAAATACACGGGGACCCCCCCGCACACACACACACACTACACACACACACACACACACACACTACACACACACACACACACACACACACACACACACACACACACACACACACACACACACACACACACACACACACACACACACACACACACACACTAATGTCAAACTGTTATTTTAATGCTGGCATCTGTTTGTGATTGGTGAATTTCGGTCACATGCATCTTTTGACAAAGCGTTCTCACTAGGGGAAGCAGGAGCTGCTGTTGATAGCTGGGTGATGTGGTGTGTGGCGCCAGGGAACGCGATGGGTAATTAAAGTGAGCGGACGCTCTTTGATTAAAACCCTCTCATCTGCTAATCCACTTTGCCCCGATTCCACAGATTACGCTCTCTTCTGAGTGATGAACTTACTTAAACATTGGTTCAGAACTTTCGTTCTCTGCTGGGATCCCCCTGCATCGGGCTTTGGGGTTCATGCCATTCGTCTTATGGCGTCGGCGTTTGATTACATTCAAACAGCTTGATTAGGGATTAACCTTGTTAAAGCACGTCCACAGTGGATGCACGGTGGCCAGTTCAATTCACTGTGTTTAATGTCTGGCATTATTGCAGGAGAAATATGGGGCACAAAGGGCTTTGGTAGCAGAACCAGAGGTGGCTGATTTGATCACCAACGCTGTTGGTGCGATATGGATATGGATATGGATATGGATATGGATATGGATATGGATATGGATATGGATATGGATATGGATATGGATATGGATATGGATCTTTTCATTACGAGTCTTCCGTATAATAAACCTCAGTTGGAATCCCAATCAAGAGGTTTTTTTTTGAACACAAGCGGATCTAGTGGATAGGGAATCGAATTAGTGGGGCTTTCCCGAAAAAAGAACTATACCGAGCTGCGTTAACGTGGCGTTAACAATGACCCCGTGCTTAGCTTGCTCATTAATGACTCTGTATCGCGGGTTCCCTAATTGGTTCCTGTTGAACATCTCTCCCTCCCTTCCCCCCCCCCCCCCCCCCCACCCCTGTCTCCTCTTGATGCTCTTGCTACCTTCTTTTCACCTCTTGTCCGTTATCCCCGGCTGCTCATCACAGCTCTTTGTACTTCCCTCACGCTGTAGTACCGGCACACATTTGCACTCTTGCATGTTCAATTAGTGTTCCTCCGTGGCCTGATTCAATAATAATTAGGGCTCCGGAAGTAGCCTGGAGGAGCAGAACCTTCATTAAAGCCTTCTCTCTAAACATCGGTGTGGAGAGAGTCTGTGTACCTCGGTGACGTCTCCGTACCTCGGTGACGTCTCCGTACCTCGGTGACGTCTCCGTACCTCGGTGACGTCTCCGTACCTCGGTGACGTCTCCGTACCTCGGTGACGTCTCCGTACCTCGGTGACGTCTGTGTACCTCGGTGACGTCTCTGTACCTCGGTGACGTCTGTGTACCTCGGTGACGTCTGTGTACCTCGGTGACGTCTCTGTACCTCGGTGACGTCTGTGTACCTCGGTGACGTCTGTGTACCTCGGTGACGTCTGTGTACCTCGGTGACGTCTCTGTACCTCGGTGACGTCTGTGTACCTCGGTGACGTCTGTGTACCTCGGTGACGTCTGTGTACCTCGGTGACGTTTCTGTACCTCGGTGACGTCTCTGTACCTCGGTGACGTCTGTGTACCTCGGTGACGTCTCTGTACCTCGGTGACGTCTGTGTACCTCGGTGACGTCTCTGTACCTCAGTCTGTGTACCTCAGTGACGTCTGTGTACCTCAGTGACGTCTCTGTACCTCAGTGACGTCTCTGTACCTCAGTGACGTCTGTGTACCTCGGTGACGTCTCTGTACCTCAGTCTGTGTACCTCAGTGACGTCTCTGTACCTCAGTCTGTGTACCTCAGTGACGTCTCTGTACCTCGGTGACGTCTGTGTACCTCGGTGACGTCTCTGTACCTCAGTCTGTGTACCTCAGTGACGTCTGTGTACCTCAGTGACGTCTCTGTACCTCAGTGACGTCTCTGTACCTCGGTGACGTCTGTGTACCTCGGTGACGTCTGTGTACCTCGGTGACGTCTGTGTACCTCGGTGACGTTTCTGTACCTCGGTGACGTCTCTGTACCTCAGTCTGTGTACCTCAGTGACGTCTCTGTACCTCAGTGACGTCTCTGTACCTCAGTGACGTCTCTGTACTTCAGTGACGTCTGTGTACCTCAGTGACGTCTATGTACCTCAGTGACGTCTCCCCTGTCCCCTGCTTTACGCTCTGTCAATTTGCTTTACTCTTTATCTCTCTCTCTCTATCGCTTTCGCTCTCTGTCTCTCTCAATCCCTCTCGCTCCGTCTCTATATTATATAGTACGCCTGTCCTTCGTGTTTCCATCCCTCTCCTTACAATACATGCACGTAAAACACACACACACAGACACAGACACAAATGCATGCATACACACATTAATGGGATAAGTACGCACACATAAACACATGCACACACATGAGCATTTAAAGAGAAATATGGCCTTATGTCGCCACACACCCATACACACACACACACACACACACACACACACACACACCACACACACACACCCAGACACACACACACACACACACACACACACGCACACCACACACACACGCACACCACACGTTTAAAAGATTGATTCCTAAATGTTCCCCACTCAAATCGTCCTTTATGTTTAAAGCTGCTTTTTAATGCCAAAATGTGTTGCTATCTTCAAGAAACTAAATGTGAAAAGTGTACTTGTAGGTCAAGTGGGCATATTTTCTTGTTTATCCTTTATCCTTTTGAGTACAAATAAAGAAGCAACTTATTTTAAATTGCATTGAGTGTTTGAAGTCAGTCAATGTAACTCATTTAATCTAAAAGCCATGCCCTCTGATTCTTAGTTGATCTTTTTTTGATTTTGTCTAGCTTATATTTCAGTTCAATGGTCATGCAAGTTTCAACCCAAACAAGTTATATGTACAGAATATGTTTGTTTTTTTCCTGGCATCTGAATGACGAATATAACTTCTTTACTTGACTTTCTTTGTTAGCTGTGAGTGGTATTGGTAGCCTGGGAACCAGACACATCTACAAGCTCATGTTGTATTTGCTCTCACATGTGTGTCTGGACCCACCTCCGGTTCAGACAGGTGTCCAGCCTACCTGGCCCGGGTTGGGTCAATCAGAAACGGTTATCTTATAAGAGGGCGGGTTTGATTAGATGACTGGAGAAGCGTCGTGGAGGCTGATGTGGAACGGTCTGGCGACAGTATTAAACTAACTGGACGATATATGTTTTCTCGAAAAGAACGACCAACTGCGCTTAAAGGTTTTTGTTGATCAGAAAGATGTGTTTATCGTACTTCCGACGACAGGATTTGGTAAAAGTTTACACACGTTGAGATGCTCTGATTGGTTGTAGGTCTGTCCAATTGTGTCCAGGGATTTTGGTCTGCTTCCCATGTCAATTGAAAATGAACTGAGAGTTTCCTGACTATCTAATGTCAGGTTGTGGTACTGGTACATCTGAATTTTAGCCCCCCACGGTTGTCATTCTAGCCCTGTTTCACATGCAGCAGCTGATCAGTTGATCAGCCAAGCTATCATAATGGCAACCTAACCGAGCCAGGCCTCGCTCTACATCCTGACCTATGGGATGCAGAGCTGTCTCACAGCCTCTGTGAGTGGAAATCCCTGTTGGCTAATTCACACAGAGCGGCAATGGAGATAGCTAGCATGTTCATGGCCCGACGCTCCCTCCATTGAGCCATGTCCATACAGGAGGCGACATGCCCCAAAGACAGAGTACCCCTAAAATCATTTATTCGCCGCGTTCTACGGCCATTTCTGTGCTAAGCTACAATATGGAGCGAGTCCATTTCGCCGTCTCACCGACACGCTTAAATCCTTGCTGTTCACGCAATCAATCCTGCCCCGGCCCTCGCTTCCTCCCAGACAGACATGGCAGCTTTAGTCTCTGCCATTACCCGCCATGTTCTGCATCTGTGGGCTGCCCCCACGCCTCCCAGTTGAACGACTAGCCCCCTCCGTGCCAACTGGTGACTCATTCATCCCATGTCTTGTAGTGGTGG
>CM051018.1:9480689-9483189 GCA_027704905.1 Muraenolepis orangiensis
AATGCACTTATAACTGTGTTATATATATAAAACCAGTCCATATGATTGTTCCTCAGCCCCTTGCCTGAAAGTCACTTTTTTAACAAAAATTGCCAAATCTGCAGCAGGGACTGTCTCCTCCCCACTGAACAATCTCTGCATAGAGCAGGTGGGAGGGTCCAGCTCCACCGGTGGAGCATGGTATTAACACTGCCATGCTTTGGAGGTTTTTGTGTCCCGCTGGGAGCCACCCGTGCTAACAACGTATACACGCACGGGTTGTATAACACGCTTCGGATTAAAAAAGGCAGACCAAATATATTGCATAGATTTACTTATTTGTTTATTGCCGTTCCCAGCTGCGCCACATAGTATTATTCTTATTATTCTCATTATTGTATTATTATTTAATTATTATTCAATAATTAAATAATAATAATAATAATTATTATTATAATTATAACACAAATAACAGTAATAATAAATTAAATAAAATAATAAAATAATAATTAATATTTATTATTATTGCTATTATTATTATTATATTATTATTATTATTATTATTATTATTATTAATAACATAAAAATATTAATAATATTAATAATAATAATACTATATTATTTTGATTATTATTATTAATTGTATAATTATAATAATAATAAGAATAGTAATTATTATTATTATTATTATTATTATTATTATTATTATTATTATTTTTGTTATCATGACTACTTTCAGAAGAGCTTGCCGGGCCTACAAGGAGTGAGCAGGGTTGCGTATGAATTTGCGGTGACAGGCCGGCTTCTCCCACCACCGACGCCTGTCCACCAATGTCCTTCACTGTCCACTGATCTTGCGCGACATGATTGGTTACTCAGAGCCTCGTCAGCGGGCTTCTCCGTCGTAGGCGTAGTCCCGTTCCTGTATAGCACCGCACCGCTTCCCCGCGGACCAGATGAGCCAGATGGACAAAGCAGAGGAAAAGCCCAATATTTGCCTTGACGGAATCGTGTTACCATCATTATTCTTTCACCGTGAGAAAATGAACCAAATGTGGCATTTGTATTCTTTGTGGGATCTACATCTGAAGGATTGAATCCTCTTCATTGGTCACGTACATGTACACACATACACAGTGAAATGAGTTTCTCTGCATTTAACCCATCCTAGTATTAGGAGGAGGGGGCAGCTGTTGAATATACTGCCTCCAGGGAGCAGTGTAGGTAGGGGGTCTGGTGCCTTGCTCAAGGGCACCTTGGCAGTGCCTCAGGTGTTTCAGGGACTTAAACCGGCGACCTTCCTGTTCCCTAGCCAAGTCCAAACAACAGACTGGGCTATTTCCTGCCGCCCCTATGGATTTATGCCGATTTATATTCTGTCGAGATACCTATTTGCATACTGTTGTGTTGTAAAAATCAAGTTGGTGGCGTTTGATCATTCTGACTCCTGTACACAAACCAGCGTGCCAAAACACATGCACAACAAATTCGCACAATGCAGTTTGCCCATGAACACAGACGTAAGACGCCATCACACGCACACACACACACACACACACACACAACCGGCAGCGCACAGGCATAAACAACAACATATTAAATCAAAACCAGGCACGCTGCAAATGACAGAGTAATGAAAGCACCATGTGCTCACAAGCAACCCAAAGACAGCAGCGTAGCCCGAGGTGAGCGAAAGAGAGAGAGAGAGCCCCGCCCGTTTGTTATTTCACCAACGTCAACAGACCCTGCCGGTTGACCTTCAGCCATTGTTTACCCGAGCGCGTCTTCGTGCCGGCTTCTCCTCCCCCCGCGCTCTGCGTTGATGATGTATCAGTCGGGGTTTTTTTTAACGTGACGTTTCCTTTTTTTTCTTTTTCTTTTTTTTATTGTCACCCGAGAGTCTACCAGAGTGTATGTTACCGCGCGGTGCACCACGCTATACAGCCCCCTAAATTATGAGCTGCTTACGAGGCCAGACCATAAGCTGCTCCCCTGCAGGTTACGGCCCTCCGCCGTGGGGACGACAGGGGGGGGGGGGGGGGGGTTGGGCTTGGCTGCTGCATATTTCTAGCGGCGGCGGCGGCCAGGACGAGACGAGGCGAGGGCGGTCTCCCACCATCCGTGACAGATTCAGCCATAAATCTGCCGGATTAATACACAGCCCTCCCAAGGACCGCCGTGGTGGTGGCTGTTGTTGAAACACAGGAGTCACTTAGGGCCCGACCTGCCGCGCTATTTGTCTTCTGCCCGCTTCCTATCACGGTTATTAATGTCACCGACACGACAGGCGCACAGGCGCCCACGCACGCACGCACACACACACACACACACACACACACACACACACACACACACACACACACACACGCGCACACACACGGAAAACAGGAGACCAAATGGACTGTGAAAAGCAGGGAGTAAACCAGGAGAAAAAGGGATGGAATATATTTGGTTTATTTGAGTTGAAGCGTTGCACAAAGAGGAATCCCCTTCCCCCCCCCCCCCTGCAAATGGCTCTGTC
>CM051018.1:9495689-9510689 GCA_027704905.1 Muraenolepis orangiensis
CAGACAGGCAGAGAGGCAGACAAACTGGCAAGCAGACAGACAGACAGACAGGCAGGCAAACAGGCAAGCAGACAGACAGACAGGCAGAGAGGCAGGCAGACAGATAGGCAAGCAAACAGACACAGACAGACAAACAGACAGACAGACAGACAAGGCAGGCAGGCAGATAAGCAGCTAGGCAGACTGAGAGACGGACAGACAGACAGTGGGTGTGTGTGTAGCAGCCCGTCGGTGGCGTTGTGTGGGTGACCTAGAGGAGTGCTCTGCTAAGTGTGTGGGGGTACCACGTTATGTGTAATCGCAGCTTTTAATTTGTGGTGCCATAAAGAGTTAGGAGAGGAGCAGGTGGGCCGCGAGCATTCTCCCTGTCTGCGCTAATGAGCCGGACCGCAGATTTACTGCATGCAGACCGTGGGGCAGACCCCCAGCCTGCAGCCGCAGAGACTGACTGGCTGCTCAGCGCAACCCACCGTCGCCTCCTCCCCTCCTCCCTAGCGCAACAGATGGGCGCCGACGCACCTCCAATATGGGATGAGAGTCATTGTACCACACACTCAGGGCTGGTTCTTCACACATTTTCCACAGCCTTTTCACTACCTTTTTTTTAGGCTGTGGGGGAAAAAAACCAATAAACTATCCGCTCGATGGGGAGTGGATGTGAGCGACCGGGCCTGTTGTTACGTGGCAATCAAAGAGAAACAACACCCCCCCCCCCCCCTTTCCCCGTCTGTGGTGACATCACTTGCCAACACTAATGGCTAACCCGGTCACTTACTGTCACACGGTTTGCCCGTGATGTTGTTGGCTGTTTTGGTAGATCAAGGAGACCATAGGTCTTCGTATTGGCTCGTTGCTGGGGGGATGCATATAGTCTATACAGCCTGTACATGCATTGAGTATATTGGCAAAGGAGCAGACAACAGGCCAGCAGACAGACCGTGATAGCCAGCCCAACTTGTTTAGCCCATCTGTTTGCTGTCCCCCAGTTCTGTCTGGCAAATCCCCCGAAGCTTCTATGTTCTGCCGGCCGTATCTCAGCTCTCCTCCTCTAAGCTGAGCCGTGATGGACTACAGGCCGCTATACACGTACCGCTCTGAGGTTTCAATCACAATCACAATCAGAGTCAGAGTGCCTTTATCGTCATCTAAATTGGTGCACAATTATTTAAGACACTCATACAAACAATACGGAATATAAATGATGTAGAAAATTATACCAAAAAATTTAACTCAATTAAAAAGTAAAAAAATTGGCATACCTTTTTTTTAATATATACATATTTCCGTGGCCCTATGAACAGGAGTGCAAATTACAAATGAAGTGCAAATTAACAGTGCATATACTGCACATACAAAAAGGTGCAGTGGGATGAACATGTTACTGGGTAATGTAGTATTGATAGAGTACAGTACAGTGTAGTAACACAGAACAGAACAGGCCAATAATAGTCCCAACGGTACAGCATTGGGGTTACGCTGAACAGTCACTCAGTCAGTGTTTGACAGTGTTCAGTAAGTGTATGGCACTGGGCTAGAAACTGTTCTTAAGTCTATTTGTCCGTGATTTGATGGACCTGAAGTGCTTACCAGAGGGCAGTAGGTCAAACAGGCGATGATTGATTTGATGGACCTGAAGCGTCCACCAGAAGGGGCAGTAGGTCCAACAGGTGATAACCTCGGGTGGGAAGAGTCTTTCTAGAGAACACTATAGAGTTCACTGAAGCAAATAGAGAGAAAGTATTTCAATGGAGCTCAGAGAATCACTTCGCCGACGGCCCCTTTTCCCTGAAGTGGTTTACCGCGTTTTACCGACTTTTACCGTTTGTGTGTTGTCAAAACACGTCGATTCAATTGATGGCGTCACTAACGAGCGGCATTTTCACACGTGCATGAATAAAAAAATATGAGACATGCGAGGAAAACACTAAACACTTCCTCCTCGTGGTCTCCCGCTGCGAGAGAGAGAGAGAGAGAGAGAGAGAGAGAGAGAGAGAGAGAGAGAGAGAGAGAGAGAGAGAGAGAGAGAGAGAGAGAGAGAGAGAGAGAGAGAGAGAGAGAGAGAGAGAGAGAGAGAGAGAGAGAGAGAGAGAGAGAAAGGGAGAGAGAGAGAGAGAGAGAGAGAGAGAGAGAGAGAGAGAGAAAAAGGGAGAGAGAAAAAGGGAGAGAGAGAGAGAGAGAGAGAGAAAGGGAGAGAGAGAGAGAGAAAAGGGAGAGAGAAAAAGGGAGAGAGAGAGAGAGAGACTTATATGTATGACTAATGGGTTTGAGATTCCTAAGGAGGTCCTGGGAGACATCAATGAAAGAAAATAATCAGGCCGATTTGCATTGAAATAAAATAACGCCATATTAGATATTAGTGTTTTGTAGGAACATTTGATGTGGACAATGTTCTACACACACCCACCCGCAAAACCCCCCCCCCCCCCAACACACACATACACACACATAGACACAAATACACACATGTGTGAACACACACACACACACACACTGTGATGAAATAGTGTATGATCTGCAGTAGTGTTATTGAATGGAGAACATGCTGGGTTTTGGCGGTTAACAGACTCCATCCTCACAGCGAATCCTGACACCGTAAAGACCCTCAGCCAGGATGGGGAGGGACAGCTTGTGGACCAGTCCTGGCTGTGTTTATTTTATTATTTGAGGGATGTCGTGTATGTACAATTATTTTATTCGTTGCACATTCTCACTAATTGTCTGCCAGTCAACCCCCCCCCCCCGTGTGTGGGTGTGTGTGTGTGTGTGTGTGTGGGTGTGTGTGTGTGTGTGTGTGTGTGTGTGTGTGTGTGTGTGTGTGTGTGTGTGTGTGTGTGTGTGTGTGTGTGTGTGTGTGTGTGTGTGTGTGGTGTGTGTGGTTGACTCTGCGCATTAGGGACAGGAAGATTCTCAGGTACTCGCTGATTGGGAGTGTTTCTCACCAGCTTCTCACCAGCGGCTACAACTTATTAATTACATGAAGCGTGACTACGCCAATCAGGAGAACATGCAATTACAAACATTTGCTTTTTAACTTTTTTATTCCTTCAAAGTTAACGCGTCCTGTCATTTGATTTTCCTTTTCCGACGGCACCGCTCACACTTCAGGGAAGTTGCATTGACTGTTGCTTGTCACTCAGTCGATCGACCTATGCCTCCCTTTTCATTGGCCATGCTCGGCCCCAAGCTCCTACCTATCCGGGTCATAGGTCATAGTGGCAAGTGAGTCCAGTGTGTTCAGTTCATTCTGTTGTTTTCCATGTTCCTTCTTTGGGTAGCTTTGCTCTAAGTGTGTCGCTGTGTTATTGAAATTGCGATATAGCCAAGTGCATATCTAAATTGCAGGGCCTGCAATTTTTTGATAAGAGTAAATTGTGTGAATGTAAATAAATAAATAAATAACTAACTCTAAAGGACTGTAGTGGTGCAGACGCCCCTGGCCTCCACAATTCTTTCAAGATTCAAAATTTATATTTTGTATAATTTATTAGTACGATGAAAAGCTTACTCTCCATTCCTTCCCGCAGTATACATTTGTAAAACACTATACTAAACAATAAATACGACAATAAAAAGAACAATAAAGTGACTGATAGATGATATGTACATATGCAAAATGCATTTAAAATCATTTCAAAGTGCCAGTGGTGCAGCAGCATCATGAATACAGTGCAGTACAGTGCAGTAACTGTAATGAGTCCAGAAAGTCCAGAAAGTCCAGCAAAAGTATGATAGTGTATGATAGTGTCATGTATTATGGATGACAATGGTATGATAGTGGCAGCACTCCCTAGCAGTTCAGTAGGCGCACTGCCTGTGGATAAAAACTCTATCCTTGATCCGGCGACCAGACCGTAGGGGGGAGAAGAGCTGGTGCCCAGGGTGGTCGCGGTCCTTTGTGATGGAGATGGCCTTATTCCGACATCTGGTCCTAAAGATCTCCTCAATGCATGGAAGTTTCTCCGGAAAATGTTTGATACAGACCCAGACAAATGTCACATAATTGTTTCAACAGTTTCAGTGACAATGACAATTGTGATGCAACCATTACCACTAACTAGTGCATCATATCGCAATCACAACATCTGTCCAAATGATTGCAGTATGATACTTTTTATTTGAACCATATCATTCAGCCCTACTTTGCTCTATTATCACCGTAAGCATTATATATGCACTGTGCATATTTGATTTGTTAAATTCCAAAGCCTTGATTACCTCTGTTACCTTTGTTTGTTTGTTGGTTTGTTTGTTGTTTGTTTGTTTGTTTGTGTTTCAAAGTTACTTCTACTACTTGGCTCTTCGCTCAAGCATTGAAGTTTATTTAAGTGTTAAAGTGGCTCCTCGCATCTCCGAGTCAAAGTAGCTAATGGCGCTAATTAAGAAATTAAGAAATAAGCGTGAATGTTTATCCTCCGTTCCCAAGGTGTCTCGCAGGGACTTCTACAGCCGATGAAGGGACTGTTATTAATACAGGCAGATAATATTGGTTTGGGGAGGGGGGGGGGGAGGGGGGGGGGGGACAAGGCAGATTGGTTTTGGGGAGGGGGGGGGGGGGGGGGGGGAGGGGGGTTGGGGAGGGGGGGGGGGTGGGGGGATGGTTTGGGGGAGGGGGGGGGGGGGGGGGGGGGGGGGGGGTGGGGGGGGGTTTGGGGAGGGGGGGGGGGGGGGAAAGGGGGGGGGGGGGGGTTTACTCCTCAAAACAAAGCTCCCCCAGAGAAAATGAATATGTCCCTATCTCTTCTCTCTTTAAAATCTTTTGGGTTCTCGTGTCGTTTACTTTGTCCCATTGAGCATGAAGAGCACCTTGATTTCGCATGGCGCCGCAGACATGGGTGGGGCTCTGTCCGTCAAGGCAGGCAGGTCTTAACCACAGAGTGCCCATCCGAGGGTGCATTCACCAGACAGAGAGAGAGGAAAGAGGCCTTGGAAGGGATGGGTGAGGAGGGGGGGATTGGGTGAGGAGGAGGGGGGGGGATTGGGTGGTGGGTGGGTGGGGGGGGGTTGCAGAGCGAAAGACGAAGAGTGAGAGCGAGAGAGTGAGAGATTGTGAGAAAGAAGGCTTTCACTCCCCCAAAAGCCATTAAAGTTTGATTCACCCACTCCTCGCGGTTTTGAATAAATCAACCTTCCGCTGCCTCTCTCCCTTTCTTTCAACCCCGCTCGCCCCCAACTGCCGCTGTCTCAGACCGCTTCGCAAAATTACACATTCTTCTGACAGATCATTTTTTTCACACGCCATTTGGTTGTGAATCCTGTCAATCTCTCGCCGAGTCTCACGTTTGTGTGTGTTTCTGCGTGCTTGTGTGTGTGTGCCTGTGTGTTTGTGTTGTGTGTGCATGTGCGTGTGTGTGTGTGCGCTTGCACGTTTGTGTGTGCGTGTGCCTGTGTATGCCTGTGTGTGTTTGTGTGCTTGTGCGTGTGCGTGTGCGTGTGTGCGTGTGTGTGTGTGCGTGCGTGTGCGTGTGTGTGTGTATGCCTGTGTGTGCGTGTGCGTGTGTGTGTGTGTGCGTGTGCGTGCATGTGCATGTGTGTGTGTGTGTGTGTATGCCTGTGTGTGTGTGTGTGTGTATGCCTGTGTGTGTGTGTGTGTGTGTGTGTGTGTGTGTATGCCTGTGTGTGTGTGTGTGTGTGTGTGTGTGTGTGTGTGTATGCCTGTGTGTGTTTGTGTGTGTGTGTGTGTGTGTGTGTGTGTGCGTGCGTGTGCGTGTGTGTGTGTGTGTGTATGCCTGTGTGTGTGTGTGGGTTTGTGGCCAGACGTTGTCAATCACTCGTGTAGCCCTTTAAAGTAAGCATGACAGCACTGCGGTGCAAGCATCACTGAGCTCTTGGACTTGACCATTTTTGTTAGAAGAGGGGGGGGCGGGGGGGTATGAGCAGTCGGCTTTGCTCAGCCACCACCAAGCGCCAATTACCTCGCCAATTGGCATTATGCAAATAGAATAGGTACACACACCGTTTGCTGAATCGTTTATTGGCCGCCACTTCCCACGATGAGATTGCGGCCAGAGCAGAAGGAAGCGGCTCTCTGTGAATGAGCATAGAGGAGATGTAAATAAGAATAAGAAAGAGGACAATGCAGGTAGAGACACATTCCTTCCAATGTGTCTTCCTGATCACTTGTACTGTGTGTGTGTGTGTGTGTGTGTGTGTGTGTGCGTTCGCGCGTGCGGTGTGTGTGTGTGTGTGTGTGTGTGTGTGTGTGTGCGTAATATAGCGTGTTGGGTCTGCGTCCCGTTCTGAATAATTCATAGTGCACGTGGACGCCCCAGTTCCAGCCGGCGTATTCCCCTCCGCTGTGGATAATTAACATCGTGATCACTGTTAAAAACTCATTTACTGTTCTGCCATTTACACCGTGATCCCAGCGGCTTGCGTCGCTGTTGCACACCGGGCCCTGCCCGGCCAACAACAACAACAACAACACAACAACAAGAACTCACACACACCTAACAACTTTTGCTTCTAATTACGGCTGGGAGCAGATGTTTAAGCTTCAAGTCGCGGCTCCTCGGCTGACGTGTTGTTCGTACGTTGTCATTCCAGTCGGTACGACCGGCAGCTCGGGCCGACCGACTGTGTGTCTTTCCTTCACACTTCCTGCGGTGAAGTCGAGCTTGTTTTGTTTTTCCGAATAACTTTTGTGCTCTTTTGTTTCGCCTGTGCGGTGTTGTCTTGTTTGTCATTGCGAGCGGCTGACTCGTTGACCACACGGTGTAACTTATTTAGTTGTTCCCAGCACAAGAATAGTTTATTTTTAAGAGGGCTGTTGCTTTAGAAGAGGGCAGCAGAATTAGACTGCAAGGGAGTTATTTATCAGTTTAGTGTACAACCCAGAGAGACTTGTAGATTTTCAGCAGTTGGGTTATTTGAATGTGGCATATCTAAAATACCTTTTCAGTTCAGTTTGCTTTTCCTGTTACATTTAAATTCATTAACCGAACAGAATGAATACCACCACCACCACCACCACCCTCGTCATCCCCTCCCCTTTCATGCCCCTTGTCCACGCTGTGCTCCTCTGATTTCACTCTCCTCACCCCTTACACCCTCCATCCCCAGGATATATATATATATATATATATATATATATACATATCTTCAGAGAGCTTTCTTTGGCAAGCAGGAGGTGGTGGTGTTACTTTTGTGGAACGGCTGCTGCTCTCGAAGGCACGGCCATCGGAGAGATGACAGTTATCAACGGGACTACTAATGCGGACCTTGGGTGGAAACGCTTGTTCCAGAAGAAATAAAACAATCCATAAACACATGTTGAAATGAAGCGGCCGACTCAGCACAGAGAGAGAGAGAGAGAGAGAGAGAGAGAGAGAGAGAGAGAGAGAGAGAGATGGAGAGGGACGGCCGCGTCCTGCAGGATTTAATTTGACGTGACATTTAGGAACTTTTTGTGGCAGTGTAGATAAGAAGAAGGTTCCCTGTGCAGGCGGAACAGTTAAAGGTGAGCTTTTAATCCACGAGACCATAAAGCATGCTGACCACACTACAGACTACTCTATTAAAGATACATTTTTTTAATGACGTGTTACAGCACGTTCACGCCTTCTTCTCTTGTGTGCTTATCACCTTCAGGTCACTCTTACCTCTGCTGCGTGGTCGTAGAAGTGATTCTAGGACCTTCCTCGCATAGTACAGCAAAAAGGAACTGGATTATATCGTTCAATCCGCGACAATCCCGTTACAGCCTTAGACCGGCACTGTGGCTTTTTGTTGAAAACATGAAAACAACCATTTTCATCTCTCCAGCAATGTAATCAAAATGTTAATATTCTACTGATGCGAAAATGTTTATGCTGCCGGTTAAAAACAAATTCGATGAACCGATCATTTGGCCGTGAAACCATGCGTCCACCATCGGTGATTGAAGATTCAGGGTTCACAGCTCGCCATGACGGCTTTGCAGGCCGAGAGAGCGTGCGTGCACGATGCTCGATGCTCGGGACAGTCCTCGCACGTTGGCGCCCGTGCGGGTGAAGAAGAGGCAAGCAGACACCTAGGATGTTCCCCTCTGTCCTCGGCAGTGACAGCCCATGCCTGGAGGCTAGTGATGGGGGGGGGAGGGATGGGAGGGGGGCCGGATGAAGAGTGACGCGGGGCACCAGGCAACCTCTGCGCAGTCGGCAGGGAGTCCAGGGGCATGGCAAGGTCGAGATGGAAGCTCTGCGACTATACAGGCAGGGAACACGCCGAGGCACAACAAACAAGGCAGGAGACGCTGGGCACAAGCCGAGCGAGGTGGAAGTGGAAGAGGGAGAGAGCAAGAGAGAGCAAGAGAGAGCAAGAGAGAGCAAGAGAGGGAGAGTAATGGAGAGACCCAGAGATAGATGGAGAGACTCAGAGAGAGAGAAATACCTGAGAGAGGGATAGATGGAGAGTCCCAGAGAGAGAGAGAGAGAGAGAGAGAGAGAGAGAGAGAGAGAGAGAGAGAGAGAGAGAGAGAGAGAGAGAGAGAGAGAGAGAGAGAGAGAGAGAGAGAGAGAGAGAGAGAGAGAGAGAGAGAGAGAGAGAGAGAGAGAGAGAGAGAAAGAGAGAGAGAGAGAGAGAGGTGAAGAGACCCAGAAAGAGCCAGAGGGAGAAAGAGAGAGAGAGAGAGAGACCCGAAGAGTGAGCCAGAGAGGGAGAGAGACCAAGAGAGAGCCAGAGAAAGACCAGAGAGAGAGAGAGAGAGACCCGGAGAGAGAGCCAGAGGAAACGAGAGAGAGCTAGAGATAGAGAGAGAGAGCAGAGATAGAGAGAGAGAGGAGAGAGAGAACCGGAGATAAAGCCAGAGAGAGAGAGTGTACCAGAGATAGAGAGAGAGCCAGAAAGAGAGAGAGAGAGAGAGCGGGACCCGGAGATAGAGGGGGATAGAGAGAGCAGTGATCACGGTGGTCCCTCTCCTTGTTGCCAGCGTGACCTTAATGACACGGCGGCAGCAGGGTTTCTGTGGGGCGAGGCGGGTCGTTCAGCAGCTGCTCATTGTCAGATGCGTGGCGTCTTTACAACGCGTGGAGAAAGGTCACCCACTCACCACGGGACAAGCGTGACTCGCGTCTAATGGAAAGTTCCACCACAAGCAAAAATTGTACTCTGTTTAACAGAGCGATTCCTAATTGCTTTAAGTCGGCCTTTGTGGCCCCGGCCCGAGAAACAGGATCCAGGAACTGGCGACAGGGGTTTAGAAGTACATACGAAGTCACGGTCACTTTTTAACTTTTCGTTTACTTAGAACTTGCTTATGCACTGCTTATAACAACTAACTCGAAATCATTCGAAAATATCAAGAGACGGAAAAGAGAGTTGATTTGAGAGTTGAGAGTTGGGATTGTTGGCTATTGATCATAAATTCACGGAAACCCCAAGCAATCTTATTTTTGGTCAATAAATGTATTTGTAATCAAATATTGTCGATATTGTGATACACACATTCTGCATGGTAACTGCATGTTTTTTTGGCTCAAACTATAAGTCAAGTTAGTAGGTTAGTTAGTTAGTTTAATTGCACACTCACAGTCACCTAACAGTCACCACAGTTACCACACTTTACATCCAAACTAGTGCCTGATGCCCCTGTGTCTATAAAAGACCAGAATGCTGGACCAAAACACATATGAGGTTTATGGAGGGTGAACCTAAAGTATGACACAATTTATAAATATAGCCAGGGCGACTTGGCCCCCGTAGGCGACAATCAGGTCTGTGCTCATTTGAACGTATTTCTATGGAAAAAAAACTAAATCCAGACCTCTTACCAAAGGGGCAAGTAGGGAAGAGGGAAAGAAATATGGGTGGCTATATTCTATACTAGGGGAGAGAAGAAATACACTGCTATTATTTAGTAATTACTGTCAGGTAGTTAATTTGGGTCTTTGGGCTTCACCTCCAGCAGTTCCCCCACACAGTTTACACAGCCTTTTACAATGGCTGTGACTCTCTCTGCATTCTCCACAGCTCTGTGAGAGGTGTGTGTGTGTGTGTGTGTGTGTGTGTGTGTGTGTGTGTGTGTGTGTGTGTGTGTGTGTGTGTGTGTGTGTGTGTGTCTGTGTGTGTGTGTGTGTGTGTGTGTGTATATTTGTGTGTATGTGTCTGTTTGTGTGTGTGTGTGTGTGTGTGTTTGCGCTCACTAGATCTTGATTTAAATGTCCAGATCTGTCTCTGTTATAGGGCAGGGTTCTTGGCAGCAGTTGCTGCGTGAGAATGACTGACTGCTACAAAAAAGACATCTCACGTCTGCACCGCGATGCCCTCCACCGCAGGCTGCTCCGGGAGCCGCACGGGAAACAATATAAATACATGAATTCGTCATTTCTAAAGATCTTCGTTTAAAAGAAACGGTGTGTGTCCTCCAACCCCAGCCTTGGTCCATCCTCTCCGCCTCTCCCCTGGCCCCCAGCGGCCTGCTTCACTTGATTAGCCCTCACACTTAAATAAACAACCCTGATCTTCACAAGGCAGCCCCGCTATGAGCAGTGACAGCAAGGCCACAAACACAGACTGATCCTGAGATAGAGATTCTGTTTGCTCCTCCTCCTCCTCCTCCTCCTCCTCCTCCTCCTCCTCCTCCTCCTCCTCCTCCTCCCTGCAGATAAACCCGTACACACGTTCGGACTCCTAAACAGGCTCAAACTCACCTGTGCATATTCATGTACTATACTACAGTATACATGAGAGTTGTGGGACCATAAGCATGGCAGTTACAAACATCAAACATTCATACGCTAACCTGAGAGCCAAACACTGCATTTTGACACACACACAAACACACACACACACACACGTGTACACAAATAAAGGCTTTTCTTGGCTTTGAAAAGCATCTCTCTCCGTAAGCAAGGAATGATTTGGTTCAGCTTTTGGCGCAGTTTCTGTAGCAAATCCGTCATTCAACGCCACAGTAGGAAATCGTCATTTTTTAAACTGTACGTTCAACAGACGCTCAGATTCTCTACTCTTTGTTCGGTTGTATTATTCTTCAATGCCAGTTTAGCAAAAAACTAGGGATGGAATAATGCAGTCATAATACTACTGCACTGTACATGTACAATGTGACACAATCAGACAAATCAAATAATTGTGACAGATATTATATTGACATTGTGCCAATGTCATCAGCAAAATGTTTAACCTTAGTAATGTTAGTATTCATTATATTTGGTAAATGAACACAACAACAAGTGTTCAGCGTTCCTACAATACAGCATATACACCAATATACAATATTCATACTTTGGTTATTATTTAAAGATAACTTGTGCATGCTGGTGTAGCAACTTGACTTTTCGATTGTTCCCTACTAGCTTATCTGGGGCGAATTGTGGGTTATGCCAAACTTTAGAAGTCATTCGAGAAGTAATCAGACATACTAGATTGCACTAAATCGTCACATATTTTACAGACGAATGGCCCCACCATTTAATATTTTTTTTTTGTTTTTTTTGCAGCAAGGCGACTGCCGACATATATATATATATAATATTGCGCGATATTCGGTGGCACAAGATGTCACCGCATGTCTGGCTAAAAACGAGCGTAGGTCAAGTCTCTTTCAGGGGCGGTGGGGGAGGGGCGGCCGGGGGGAGGGAGGGGGGGGGGCGTTCAGTCAAGTCACCTTTTTAGATACAAAGGTCAGAAAAATCCCCTGTGCCGTGCTGTGCATGTGGTGAACACTGAATACAAGCGTTGACGTAACCCCCCCCCCACCCACCTCCCTCCCCCCCCCCCCCCCCCCCCCCACTCCACTCCACCACGTCCTCCGCATCGATCTGACGACAGCACCGATAATAATCCAGTCCTTTAAAATGATACAATGGGGCGGAACTTCCCTTACGGACCATTAAACGTCTTGCGTTGCTGCGCTCCTTCGTCCTTCCCCCTATTTCTGTCACGGGCGACACGCCGGTGGAACGCCACTGAGGGGGAAAGGAAAGAGCGGGGGGGGCGGGCGGCAGGGGGGGAAGGGATAATAAAAAAAAAGCCGCAATATGAGAAAAATAAATAGAAAACGGGGGGACGGATAATTGAAAATTGAATCTGTGGCAATTTAGCTGCGAGACCAACGCCCTGCCGGTACCAGGTTCCCATTGTCTGTCTCCCTCAGGTCCCGCCCCCCCCCCCCCCCCCCCCCCAGGACCCCCCCCCCCCTGCTCATGATTGGTCACCTCACTATCTAGAAAGAGCGAAGGAACCTTATGCAGCATATGCTTCCTCAGCCTCTCATCCGATTGACACCGAGACACACGTGTCTTAAAGCTATATGTTTAGGTTAGGTTTAATATGACTTTATGAAGAATATGAAGTCTTTTTTTTAAGATTGAGCCCAGGTTATTATTTCAACATGCCGAGCCCCAAATGTCGGTTTCTTGCCCCACGAATAAATCATTTCAGTGCAATTGCCCCCCCCCCCCCCCCCTCCGTTTACTGTTGGGGGCCCTACAGATGAAGGACGTTTAGTCTTGATTCAAAAACACTGTGAATTATTGATAAGCTAATTTCAGGGGTGAATAATGTCGTTCTGGTGTGCGTCACCTCTCTGATTAATTGAAGGGGTCTCGTGGTTCGGGGGGTTCAGCTTTACTTTCAAAGTCAGATCATTTCTATTCATCTCTGCAATCAACCTCCCCACCTCCACCCCCCCCCCCCCCCCCACCCCACCTCCACCCTCCACCCCCCACCCCACCCCCACCCCACCGGCCCGCCCCCTTCAGGCCAAAGAACAATGCCAAGGGAGCGGGTGGGGGCGGGTGGGGTGGGGGTGGCGGCCGATGTGATGGTGGAGGCGGTAATGGAAGGTGGTGGAGGTGGTGGAGGTGGTGGAGGTGGTGGAGGCGGTGGAGGCGGCTGCGGCGGCAAAGTGTTGAAAGGGTGTGAGGAGCCAGGCCAATCACGGCCCTGCTGGGACGGAGTTCGCAGGCTCAGAAAGCAGACGGAAAGCAGACACGGTAGCAGAGAGGCTAGGGAGACCTGTAAAACAAAAAAAAAACAGCCGTAATCATAGCTCTATTGTAGCGAACAGCTGGACCTGTTCGACGGCTGCCAGCGGGCTGCCACAGCCGCTGCACACGTACGCAAATTAGCGCTTTTCAACCATGTCCCCCCCCCCCCCCCCCCCCCGCACAATGCATGTGGAAGATTATACCGGAAGATCATTGGCCCTAACACATGCCTCTGGACCTAACTCATGACTGACTGGCGCCGATGGATGTACGCACGCAGACCTGAGAGCGGCGTTAATGTTAAGGTATGACAGTGAGAGTGTTCTCATTCCGGAGGGTCTGACGGATCACTTGTCTAACTTAAAATAACTGGGGTTGTTAAATGACTCGTTTCAGTAACACTACTGCGTAACATACGAGGTAAAGTTATTCTCAAGTAAAGTACACTCACGGTTAACTTTCTTTAAAACAGCTTGTGGACTGTTGAAATTGCCCATTAACTGTATAGGGAACTGGAATGAATCTCATGACTTGAGATATAATATTCATATTACACATAATATTGTGATATATTTATTCTTAAATGTGTACTGCTGATTTGTAGATAGCCACAGACCAACAGGTTAAGGCGGCAGTATAGCTTAAGGAGGTAGAGCGGTCTCCTCACAACCGAAAAGGTCGCTGGTTCGATCCCCCGGCTCCTCCTAGCAAACTGCCGAGGTGTCTTTGAGCAAGACCCCCTAACCCTAACTGCTCCTGACGTGCTGGCTGTCTCCTTGCATGGCTGACTCCGCCGTCGGTGTATGAATGGGTAATGTGAGAACTTTACATGACTTGTAAAGCGCTTTGGATAAAAGCGCTATATAAAAGCCGGCATTTTTATTATTATTATTATTATTAATGTGACTCGAAGCAAAGGCTACTTTTTCTCCTTAAAGAATATGTAGGTTTAGAATCATCAAGTTTGTCCCTCTTTTACTTACCCGTGTGTATATATATATATATATATGAACCTACGTATATATCTGCACATATCTCATACTTACTCGTTATTTTATACCTGTTTCTATAACTAGTAGACTGTTTTACATCTTATTTAACCACTGTACATTGTATATTACCATGCACTTTACTGCAACATTTGCACTCTGGTTAGATGCCAAATTATATTTGCTGTACTGTACTTGTGCTGTGCAATGACAATACATTTGAATCTAATCTAATTTAATCTTTAATCTTGAATTTTTTGGTCATTTTCATAACCTTCTGCATTCATGCACATGAACATAATCTGGCCTTTCACACCAAATCTCCTCCTCCATAGGTGCTTAATTCCCAGACTGGCATGTGTCTGTTCTTGTGAATAAACACAGCTAAACGTCGAGCACATTGTTTTGCTAGCAGGTGTAGCAGCCGAAAAAGCCCTTCCACCATTATCCCTCAAACATGTACCGTATAGAAATACTGAAGTAGAATGAAGTAGAATCTATAGGAGCTCTCCCTCCCAGAGGGGCCCAAAACCCCATCACTGCCTGCGGTGAAGCATCCGGCCCCCTGGGGTGTGAGAGGCAGACGGAGGCGGACTCAGGCTACCAGAGGGTGATGTCTGCTGCATCGCCACAACACAACAGTTTGTTCTCCACCACTTTAGCAGGCGTTACAGGGGGTAACAGGAGGTCCCGCTCCGTGTTAAAGAATTAAAAGTACCTCCTGGGTTATATCGTCCGCTCATGTACATTCTCTCTCTCTCTCTCTCTCTCTCTCTCTCTCTCTCTCTCTCTCTCTCGCTCTCTCTCTCTCTCTCTCTCTCTCTCTCTCTCTCTCTCTCTCTCTCTCTCTCTCTCTCTCTCTCTCTCTCTCTCTCTCTCTCTCTCTATGTCTTCATCTGACTTGGTCCTTGGTCTATTGATCATCTCCACCTGGTCCTCCTTGGTCCGTGGTTTCCTACATCTCTCTTCATGATTCCACGTTGGCTTGACCTTGGCAAGGGATCGATTCCAATGTTTTGCGTTTCAGAGTCAAGGCCGACCGACCGACTTCACTTGTCCCTTCCCTGCTTCACTTGAAAAGTGAA
>CM051018.1:9513189-9523189 GCA_027704905.1 Muraenolepis orangiensis
ACACACATACATACACACATACATACATACATACATACATACATACACACATACACACATACACACACACACACACACACACACACACACACACACACACACACATACACACACATACACACATACATACATACAGTACATACATACATACATATCTGCTATAAACTATACTATATACTATAAACAACACTATAAACTATCTACAATATACTTTACTATATACTATAAGCAACACTATATACTATACAATACTACACACAATAAAAATAAACAATAAAGTGTTGTGATGGATAATATGTGATGGAGTATATATATTATTATTATTATTATTATTATATATATAATATATAATAATAGATATATATAATATATATATTATATATATTAGGCAAATGGTGCAAGAGGCATTTTAAAGTGAAGGTAGTGCAGCACCGTAGTGATGGCAACATCATGAATACAGTGCAGTTCAGTGCATTACAGTGCAGGAACTGTAACGCATGCACACACACACACACACACACACCATACACACACATTTCCTCGCAGGCTCAGACCAATACACACACTCCACATCCATATGCACACACACGGTTATGTAAAATAAACCCTAATGTGTGTGTGTGTGTGTGTGTGTGTCTGTGTGTGGCTGTGGCTGTGGCATCATCAGGACCAGGACAAGTTGAGACCGCTGTCTCGGCTGACCAACCTGGCCATCCTCATCACCGACATCCAGGATATGAACCCGGTCTTCACCAACCTGCCCTACAGCACCAACATAGCGGAGGACAAGAGCCCGGTCGGTACCCCCACCCACACCTGCTGCACCTCCGCCTCCACCAGCCTCAGCCTCTTCTTCTTCTTATGGTGTCTTATCTCGGCTGCCACATCGCTTCGTCTTCTCCCTATACTCCCTTATTTGTACTATTTCTTCTGTCTCCCTCCTATTTCCCACCTGACCCACCAAGTTGATTATGTTATGAGTACGTAGTGTGTGCGTGCGTGCGTGCGTGCGTGCGTGCGTGCGTGCGTGCGTGCATGCGTGTGTGGCTGTGGTATACGGCCGCTTCAGTCAGGGGGTGGGGTGGGGGGAGGGAGCTCCTCTGCTGTACCCGCCCCCCCCCCTAAAGCTGTGCTCCGGGCTGCTACCCAGGAGTTAGAGGAGGTGTAATTACTGTTTGGGATTTATGGTGCTACTTCTAGAGGTGTGAGGCCCCCTCAGCAAAGGTCACTTGGGCCACAATTTATCTCTGCGTGCCACCCCCTTGTTCCTGCTACACTCCAAGTGGGCGTTTGTTTGTGTGTGTGTGTGTGTGTGTGTGTGTGTGTGTGTGTGTGTGTGTGTGTGTGTGGGTGTGTGTGTGTGTGTGTGTGTGTGTGGGTGTGTGTGTGTGTGTGTGTGTGTGTGTGGGGGTGTGTGTGTGGGGGTGGGTGGGGTATGTGTGTGTGGGTGGGTGGGGGTGTGTGTGTGTGGTGGGTGTGTGGGGGTGTGTGGGTGTGTGGGTGTGTGTGTGTGTGTGGTGTGTGTGGGGTGGGTGGGTGTGTGTGTGTGGTGTGTGTGTGTGTGTGTGTGTGTGTGTGTGTGTGTGGTGTGTGTGTGTGTGTGTGTGTGTGTGTGGGTGTGGGTGTGTGTGTGTGTGAATTTGTTTGTGAATAAGTGTTATATGTGGTTTTTAAAGGGTACGTCGTTCAATGCGGGTATTCCCCATTGAAACAATCTCAGTGAAACAAAAGGGATTTGCTTGACCTAAGTAACTGGGAAGCAGCTTATTTAGTTGTTAGTCTAAGATCCTTCGTGTGAGCAGGGGGGAAAGTGACGTGTGTATTGTGTTTGTTTTTGGTGTTTGTGTGTATGTGTGTCTGCCGGTCTGTGCCATTGTGTGTCAGTTCTATGATATTGTATGTGTCTCTCTCTCTCTCTCTCTCTCTCTCTCTCTCTCTCTCTCTCTCTCTCTCTCTCTCTCTCCCTCTCTCTCTCTCTCTCTCTCTCTCTCTCTCTCTCTCTCTCTCTCTCTCTCTCTCCTCTCTCTCTCTCTCTCTCTCTCTCTCTCTCTCTCTCATTCTCATACGGCTTTAAAGTTAAAGAGTGTGACGAGCCATTACAAGCCGTTTCACACAGTTGTGACTAAAATTGTCGTTGACATAGTGACGACAACACACAGTGGTTGGTGTGTCCACCCAGATGCATGATGGGCGTATCCACGTCTGCCGGCCTACCCGGCGGTGGACTGTACCAACTGGTAGGCTTATCTATCCATCCATCATACATAAAGATTTTCAATTAAGTTCTTCATGATCATGGGAAGACACGCGCAGCGATCCCCCCCCCCAGCATCTTCCAAGAGAGAGAGACGATGACGTGTGCACGTGATTATTATATATTATATATTATATATTATATATTATATATACTTTCACATCGTCTGGCAGTTATAACAAAGAAATCCTAAATGTAGGGGTAGTGGAGGCTTAAGGATGCCAGGGCTGAAGCCAGCCACGATTGGAGAGGCCCAAGTTTTGCAATACACATACCGAGATGTGTGTTGATTAGCCGTTCATTGTTCAATAAGAGAAGGTGCGAGGCTGGGCTTTGCACAGTTATTCATCAATACACATACTCAGTAGTCTGTAAAGTCACAAAAGGAGCTCTCTCTTTGAGGTGCAAAGAGATTTAATACAAAGGCTTAATAACAATTTTAGTCCCAGTTTTGAAACTGCTTGCAATGGCTAATCACACTCACACCTGGTGGTTAAATGAGTAGGGGCCCTTCGATAGGTGTGCCTAGGCTCCATAGACGTTTGAGTCTATGTTTTCTTTTGGGCTAATATGGGGCCCATTATGACCACTCCCCTGGTTCAGTGGGCCCCACTCCGGGTCCCAGCTGGCTAATGGGCCGGCCACTTGATGTCTCTACACACTGGCAGAGAGAATTATACACAGGGGTATTCTACATGCCCTTGGCCCCCCATGCTTCTCTCCCATGGTTGCACTCCTCTCACCACAGCCACCGTCCGTCCCCCTGACACGCACGCACGCACGCACGCACGCACGCACGCACGCACGCACGCACGCACGCACGCACGCACGCACGCACGCACGCAGGCACGCACGCACGCACGCACGCACACACGCGCACGCACGCACGCACGCACACAACTTCACAGTTCACTTTCACTGTAGTTGGTACGGCTTTCTGTGTGTGTGTGTGTGTGTGTGTGTGTTCTGTGTGTTTCTCTCTCTCTCTCTCTCTCTCTCTCTCTCTCTCGCTCTCTCTCTCTCTCTCTCTCTCTCTCTCTCTCTCTCTCTCTCTCTCTCTCTCTCTCTCTCTCTCTCTCTCTCTCTCTCTCTCTCTCTCTCTCTCTTCCTGTACCATACACCATTAAAATCCCCCCCTCCACCACACACACACACACACACATACACACGCACACACACACGCACACACACACGCACACGCACACGCACACGCACCCACTAGCACTGTCCACCTCTCCTCGTCCTGGCCGGGCGTGTGCTGTAGTAGAAATGTCAAGTGCTACATTTGCATGCGTGTTAACGGCCCGTGACGGAGTCCACGGCTGGTGTCTCTACCGCATCCCCCCCCACCCCCACACCCACCCCCACCCCCCCCACCCCACCCCACCCCAACTCACCCCACCCCACCCCACCCCGATTCATCAGCTGTCAGGGGGAAGGTCACAGCACTGTGCCATCGCCATTACACTGCCGGGCGACATAGGACACAGTGAGAGGACGCCGGGATATTGCACTTTTAACACATTGGATACAGGTTGCCATAGTTACGGCACCGATGACCGCTCCCATCCACCCCCCCCAAAAAAGGCCTGCAAAGATATGCAGCCCTCGCCTCCAACAGTAGGGGGCGCTTGGTAATCCTGTTTAATGGCTCGTCACAGACGGACATCTGGGACCATTTACTGTATGAAGCCCGGATGTGGGAGTCTCTGCTTCTAATAGACAGGGGGGGAAAACAAGGCAGAGAGGTTGCTCAGGGAGAAAGGCACACACACACACACTCACATACACACACCATGGATACACACACACTCACACACACACACACACCCTCACATACACACACCATGGATACACACACACACATACACACACACACACACCCTCACATACACACACCATGGATACACGCACACACACACACACACACACACACACACACACACACACACACACACACACACACATACACACACACACACCCCCTCACATACACACACCATGGATACACACCAGGCAGTTCACGACTGGTGCATTGTAGCAGTCGACTACTTGCAAAAAGTAGACAAGTAGTCAAATAGCGGGAGATAAATAATATCTATTTTTAACCTAATAACAATGATCAATTCTCCTGGAAAAAGGTCTCAAACACATTCAGCTAAAGGTTAACTGTAATGTAGGCGGGGCCAACCTGGGGGTTGATTGGCGCTGAGAGACTGTTTTCCAAATGAGCCACGATCTGATTGGACTAAACCCCCCGGCACATCACTTTCTGTCAGGGATAGCGAGAGTCTTTCCTTCTCTGTAAGTGCCTTACATTCAGCTCACTGACCACGGCATAACGTAGAACATGTAAATCTATGTATCTGACAACCTCCCGCGCTATTTTTGATTTATGCATGCATATGCACATTTACACACACACACACACACACACACACACACACACACACACACACACACACACACACACACACACACACACACACACACACACACACACACACACACACACACACACACACACACACACACACACACACACACACACACACACCAGACACACACAGATGGCCACATAATCTCACACCCACACACACCACCACACACACACACACACACTGATACATACAAACACACAGAGACACATTGAAACACACCGACACCAATCTACGCACACACACACACACACACACACACACACACACACACACACACACACACACACACACACACACACATTGTTTGTCTGCATAGAGTATTCGATCAGGCCCTGTCATTTCCATTAGTTAGTGTGTGGTGATGATAAGACCCAGGTGCCGGGTGACAGAGCGGGTGTCAGCTGTCCTCAAGGCCTGTGACATTTGAGTGTGGAGCACGTCTATCAAACACCGAGCACTGCTCCCCTCTGGCCATTGATCTAACGGGTTGACGGGGCTCCTCCCCATGTGTTTCTCTCTCTCCCTCTCTCTCCCTCTCGCTCTCGCTCTCGCTCTCGCTCTCGCTCTCTTTCTCTGTATCTCGTTCTCTCTTTCTTGCTCTCATGCTTTCTCTATCTCCCTCTCTCTCTCTCTCTCTCTCTTTCTCTTTCGGTCTCTCTCTCTCTCTCTCTTTCTATTCTCTCTCTTGTCACCACAATCTCCCTCTCAGTTTATGTGAAGCTTCTTCTTCTTCTGTGTGTGTATGACTGTGTGTGTGTGTGTGTGTGTGTGTGTGTGTGTGTGTGTGTGTGCATATCACCCGCTCGCTCGCTCTCTTCCTCTTCCTCTCCCTCTTTGCCTTCTCCGTCCTATGATCAACCTGTCATTGGGAGAGAAAAAAAAGTGACACAGGAAGAAAGAAAGAATGAAAGAAAGAAAGAAAATCCAGACATTGCGTGAAATCGCGGGGTTAAAAGTTGTTGGTTTTTTTTAAGCCGGCTGCTTTGAACACGGCGGTTGCTGCTAGCCCATTCCCCGGGACAAACACAATTTGTCTGTCAAACCAATGAGCTTGAAATGGCTACGAAATCACCAAGGTGTGTGTGTGTGTGTGTGTGTGTGTGTGTGTGTTTTGCTCTCAGCCCTCCGAGCCACCTGCCACCAGCTGCCATGTCTCTTTGTCACACCTGATTGAACATATTCCACCTGCGTGGACGCGTCCAGAATACGTCAGCCCATCAGTCTCAATACGCCTCGACGCCGCACATTCACTCTGTACTATTTAGTATTTCTTCCTCCTCCTCCTCCTCCTCCTCCTCCTCCTCCTCCTCCTCCTCCTCCTCCTCCTCCGCCTCCTCTCCTCCTCCTCCTCCTCATCATCCTCTCTCTCTCTCTCTCCTCCATCTCTCTATTCTCTATCTTTTTTTGTCGCAGCTGAGTGTGTGTGTGGTGTGTGGTGTGTGTGTGTGTGTGTGTGTGTGTGCGTGTGTATCTTTGCCATAGATCAGCATGTAACCCCCCCCCCCCCCCACACACACACACACACACACACTCTAAAAGCCCTGTAATTGATTCTGCTGTAATTGGTCAATGACAGAAGACGCTTTGGCAGAAATGAAGCAGAAACGTGTCTCCAACACAATTTGTAGAATCAATGGGAGGCGGAGGGGCTTTGGAGAGAGAGAGAGAGAGAGAGAGAGAGAGAGAGAGAGAGAGAGAGAGAGAGAGAGAGAGAGAGGGAGAGAGGGAGAGGGAGAGAGAGAGGAGAGAGAAGAGAGAGGAGAGAGAGAGATAGAGAGAGAGAGAGAGAGAGAGAGAGAGAGAGAGAGAGAGAGGGAGGGGAGAGGAGAGAGAGAGAGAGATAATTACAAAGTGTGGAGTGGGTCCTGCCATTTCTTTCTCCATTGCACAGGAGGATTTTTTTTTTTACATATCAAGCCAGCTCACGAAGCTCTACGGATCAAAGACTTTTGAAATAGCTTTCTCACTTTCTTGTATTATGTTTCTCGCTCTCTCACTGACACTGTCACTCTCAGCTCTCTCTCTCTCTCTCTCTCTCTCTCTCTCTCTCTCTCTCTCTCTCTCTCTCTCTCTCTCTCTCTCTCTCTCTCTCTCTCTCTTTTGAGTCGCAATGCAGACTCACTGGCTCAGACGGAGAGTTTTGGAAACAATAAGAGGTGAAATAAGCCCCAATGGATAGCTAATGGCCCGTTCCACAGCAACACGGGCAGCGGGAGAGAGAGAGAGAGAGAGAGAGAGAGAGAGAGAGAGAGAGAGAGAGAGAGAGAGAGAGAGAGAGAGAGAGAGCGAGAGAGAGGAGGGGGGGGGGGGGGAGCATTTATGACCACCCTGCTGTGATGCAATTTGTTCTTTTGCAAAAAAGGGTGTTTTGCGGCGTCTTAAATGTATAGAAGATACAGGGGCGTGGGCTGGACAGGTGATTGGGTTCCGGCCCAGTGGCGGAATGGACTCCTCCTGTGTTATGGGTCTGTGTTCTGATGCCTTCTTATACCTCATAGCCCTTCGTTCCCCATGGAGAAACTCCAAATGTCTGACCCGCTTTCTTCAGAACCACCCAGCCATGTAAAGTTGAACATTAAATCACCGATCAGGCGGGCATCTTTCACACCGTATCAAATAATAAATCAAAGTGCGTATTGAGCAGTGTTGAACAACTCGATGTCGTCCTTTGTGTTATGATTATTATTTCATTTTTTGCTGCTCTGCATTCACTAAGGTTTCGCCCCACTGCCATTTGGTGGAATTTAAATAAGATTCTAAAAAGTGCTTTGTTAGGAGACACACTGTTGAATAATTAGCTTTTTCTGTTTTGGCTCGGAAGATCACACAGTATGGTGTGTGTGTGTGTACTTATGTATACTTGTGCCTGCCTATTCATGTATGTGTGCAATGCAAATAGGTGTGTGTGAGTGTGTGTGTGTGTGTGTGTGTGTGTGTGTGTGTGTGTGTATATATATCTATATATATATACGTATGTTTGTGTGTGTGTGTGTGTGTGTGTGTGTACATGTATGTGTGTGTTTGTGTGCTTGTGCGTGTGTGTGTGGTCATACTTGCATGTGGGGCTGCCTGCTGGCCTATGTGTGTGTGTGTGTGTGTGTGTGTGTGTGTGTGTGTGTGTGTTTGTGTGCGTACTAACCATGTGTGTGTGTGTATGTGTGTGTGTGTGTGTGTGTGTGTGTGTGTGTGTGTGTGTGTGTGTGTGTGTGTGTGTGTGCATACTAACCGTGTGTGTGTGTGTGTGTGTGTGTGTGAGTGTGTGGTGTGTGTGTGTGTGTGCGTGTGTGTGTGTGTGTGTGTGTGTGGTGTGTGTGTGTGTGTGTGTGTGTGTGTGTGTGTGTGTGTGTATGTGTGTGTGTGTGTGTGTGTGTGCGTGCGTGCGTACTAACCATGTGTGTGTGCGTGTGTCTCCAGGGCTACGAGGTGAGGAAGATAAGAGCCATTGACCAAGATCTGGGCCGGCCCCGGGGGATTGGCTACACCATCATATCAGGTCCGTGGCACATAATCAATGAGACATCAGCAGCGCACACACTGGGCAATCGATCAGTACTTATCATAATCCCACCACGGTAATAGACAAGCCTCATCAAAGCACGGCAATCCATGGCCGCTGGAGTGCTCAGGTGGTCCGAAGAGCTGTTCATCTCCCCTGGGTCGGGTGCAACAGTTGGGGATTACCCCACCTCTGCTCTGGACCAGGCCAGACCCCCACCTCTTGGTGGATTGAGAAACAGTTGCAGGGACCCCCTATATATTTTGCAGTAAAATGCTGTTTGCATTTGATCCCAGGCCTATATGCCTAATCATATATTTACAATGCATAATTAGCTTCTTAATATATCCAGCTTTGGTGCTTAGTGATGATAAGCCATGGTGACATCATTTAAATCAATGCATCAGTCTCAAACGTTTTCCACTGTACGATGACGACCAGAGCAAAAACGCGAGGCCTGAGCAAGACCCTAACCTACGCTCCCGGGGCGCTGTAGAAATAGCTGCCCACTGCTCCTAATACTAGGATGGGTTAAATGCAGAGAACACATTTCACTGTATGTTTACATGTATGTGACCAACAAAGAGGATTCAATCCTCACCATTTGTTGTTGTTTGTTGTGTTGTTGTGGGCAGGATGAAAACGATTCTTAAGGCCCCGGGTCTTTCTCCATGTGGAGCAACCACTAACTTAAAGGTGGAATTTGGGTGTATTTGAGGGGGGGGGGGGGTAACGGCAAGAATTGGTTTCTGCATTAATCACGTTTGCGGACCCCCAGCAGTGGCTCTGGTCTAGACTCAAGAGGTGAAGAGGTTGTCAGAGCTTCATATTTATTCAACTTCATATTCACCGAAAGGAGGGATGTTTTCGCCCCCTCCTTGCTTATCGGCCTTTTCTTGAGATTGGAAGTGTTTAGATTGGATAGCGGCGGCGTAAACAACGGAACAACTAAAAAATGCATTATTCCAGGCAAATAAGCAACATATGGTAACGTGCTGATGTGATCTTGAGGAAGCATAGCTTTGGTATTTCAGTTGAGTCAGTTGAGCTTTGCAGAGTATCTGTATTCGATCGGTAAGTTGTTGTGGTAAAATGAATGCTGTATTAATGAGGTGTTATGCATGTTTTAACCGTTTGTGAGTTTAAATTCAAATGCATCCGGAAGTCTGACGAGATTCAACTTTTGCAAACGTCGAGCTAACCCTGTTGATATTGATTGTTTGGAGAGAACATTTGAGACCGCACAACGCATTTTCTATTATCGAGCAAGACGGCAAACAAGCGCCCCCGAAAGAACCCAGAAAACCAGTAAACAAACAAACATACGTCCCTTTTGTTTGCTGTCTTCAATTTAAAACGGCTCGGAGATGGCTCTCTGCGTGGGTCTGCTTTACCCATCTTCAGTCCCCAAAGCGACACTCATCCTACCTCCCGACTCCAGTGCATCATGGTATCAAAAAGCATCAGAGTAGTCTCCCTGTGACGCCATTTTTCATTTGTATATACATATATATATTTTTACCACAATCAGTGGTTTTCCATTTCCCCCCCCCCCCCCCCCCATGGGCAATCACGCCTCATCCTCGCTCCAGACAATGATCTGTGCAGTGAGCTGGGCTCTGCCTCGGAGACAAAACACGAGGCTCCACTGGGGGAAGTTGGCTCTGCTTCAGACCTGGCGCTAAATGCCCCCCCCCCCCTCCCCTGTGGAGGCCAAGATGGCTGGGCACCGCAGGAGGCCGCTGCCTCTGGGCTCCCTCCCTCTCTCTCTCTCTCTCTCTCTCTCTCTCTCTCTCTCTCTCTCTCTCT
>CM051018.1:9528189-9538189 GCA_027704905.1 Muraenolepis orangiensis
CACACAGACACACACACACACACACACACACACACACACACAGCTTCACCTATAATCTGTGCAGAAATCCCGATAATGTGCAGGAGCACGCTCGATTCTTGCTTTTTGTCCAGCATGATAACAAGGCCATGCATCACTCAACTGGACTAGGTGTTGTTTATCTGTCCCTCCAGTCTGTATGGTTTCACACACGCAACACTTAAACCCAAGATCCACATTCATCTTTATTACTCGTTTTGTGTGATAGTGTAGCACAGTATGGCCAACTACTTTTACTTCCATCAACGCTGGAGCAATATTCCCTGCAGATCATTTTACATCCATTTATTTTCATATTCTGTTTCTTTATTTCGTACCTCCTGTTAGTTTTTTATTGATTGCTGTTACCTCTTAACTACACTATGAAAAACGTCCAACGCAGTATTTTGTTCTTTTCGCCTGTGGCCACAGTGAAATGGGAATTATTTGTTGGCACAACAACTAGGAGAGGAGAGGAGTACATCTAATCCTCCATACTGTACCGAGTCCATCCACTCTCAGTCACCATGGGAGTGAACAGTCGACACCTTGAGCTGACGGACCAATCGATAGCTCTCACTTCCATTATGTGTCCCGGTGAGTGTGGATGGATAGCTTTGATCTCTGGATCTGGGTGACGATACTATCGTCGTTATCATACGACAATAGTATTGTATGCCGTTACAAAACTATTGTAACGGCATACAATTACTCTTTTGCACTATTACTATTGCATTCACAGTCTATATCTAAATCTAAATCTGGAGGATTGAATCCTCTTTATTGGTCACTTATAACTGTTATCATACCTAGTAGACTGTCTTTTAGCAACTGTAAACTGTTAATGATATATGACCATGCACTTTACTGCAACATTTGCACTCTGGTTAGATGCCAAATTATTTTCACTGTACTGTACAATGACAATACGTTTGAATCTAATCGTATATAATACATAAACCCACACACAGTGAAATTACATTTAACCCAACCTAGTATTAGGAGCAGTGGGCAGCTATTGTATATACACAGCGCCTGGGGAGTAGCAGTGTACGGGGTCTGGTGTCTTGCTCAAGGGCACCTCAGCAGTGCTCAGGTGTTTCGGGGACTTGAACCGGCGACCTTCAGGGTTCCCAAGCCAAGTCCCAACAGACTGAGCTACTGCCGCCCCTATTGCCGCCCCTAGTTGAATGCAGTGCAGAGGTCCGTTACATAAACAACAATTAAAGAGCTTTTTCTTGGCTCTTGGTAGTCTGCATGTCATTATTGTTTGAAAAGAAAAAGTAACTTTATTTTTGGTTGTTGGTAATTGGTCTTTATTCTGGGCTTCTTATATAGAAGTTATTCCTGGTCTGTGATAGTTAGTTATCAGAAGGGGTGGTGCATTATCACTGACCAACACAGACCCAAACACACAAAACACACACGCGCACGACACACACACACACGCGCGCGCGCGCGCACACACACACACACACACACACACACACACACACACACACACACACACACACACGCGCACACACACACACACACACACACACACACACACACACACACACACACACACACACACACACACACACAGTCAGCCTTGTGATTTCGCAGGCGAAAGCACACTGTCTGTGTGTGACACAAAACTACCGCAGTACGCTTTCGAGGACAATATCTACAACCTCCCCATCATTACTCGCTGGTGGGCGTAATCCCTCACAAAAGTGACACTAATTTCTGTACATTTAGCAGAGTACACCAAAGCTTCGCCCCAGGACTTTCCGTGGCCCGGCGCCATATCACATTAGCAGAAGGTACCAGCGCCCCCACATCCTTGTCAAAGAACTTGAGGAAAAACTGTTGTCACCGGATTAGTCATGGTGATCACGCTACGGAGAACTTCGGACGTCTTTGAAAAATCTCAGAGAGGCTTTGGTTGGTTGGTCGGTTCGGTCAGTTGCGAGAGAGAGACAGAGAGACAGAGAGACAGAGAGAGAGAGAGAGAGAGAGAGAGAGAGAGAGAGAGAGAGAGAGAGAGAGAGAGAGAGAGAGAGAGAGAGAGAGAGAGAGAGAGAGAGAGAGAGAGAGAGAGAGAGAGAGAGAGAGAGAGAGAGAGAGAGAGAGAGAGAGAGAGAGAGAGAGAGAGAGAGAGAGAGAGACTCATTGTGCGGCAGTATAGCTCAGGAGGTAGAGCGGTCGCCTCACAACTGGAAGGTTGCTGGTTCGATCCCCGCCGCGTCCTCCTAGCAATAGCTGTCGAGGTATCCTTGAGCAACACACCTTAACCCTAACTGCTCCTGACATGCTGGCTGTCTCCTTGCATGGCTGACTCCGCCAATGTGGAGACTTGATATGTAAAGCGCTTTGAGTTACCATTGGTTAGAAAAGCGCTATATAAATGTCCATTTACCGTTGTCATCCATGTGTGCTGTCGCCACTTGATTGAGATGCTGGCCTTCCCCCCTTCCTGTTCCTTTGCAGAACAATACCCCACCTACTATTAACACACAAGCGTCTCTATACATTACATTTAGGCATTTGGCAGACTTTTTTATCCAAAGCGACTTACAAGGTGTACCCCTTTTCCTTTTTTTACTCTGTGCATGTACTCTCCCTTTATACGCAGCGTGACACACACACACACACACACACACTCTCTCTGTATGACGTGCTGCCCTTCAGGAGCTCCCCGTGAGCGGTCAGCAGCACTCCAATGCTTCAATCTAAAGCGTACGCCGGTAAAAAAACACTTCTCCTTCGTAAACCACACTCGAGTAATTAACACACGCTTATGAACAGGAATGGGAAAAAAGACCTACACTGGCTGTCATTATAATAGTTTCCTCCTTTTGTTCAGAATAGTAGAAGTGCAATGGTGCTTTTGAATTTAGTTCACCGCTTCTCCGTCTTGTTATCCCATTTGTAATTATACCCGTTTTATATAAAAGCTATCGCGAGATGGTAATTACCGAATTGTGAACGTGTGTGTTTGTGCACGTGTGTGTGTGTGTGTGTGTGTGTTTGTGTGTGTGTGTGTGTGCGTGTGTGTGTATATGTATGTGTTGTGTGTGCGCATGTGTTTCCATGAATGTCTATGTGGCACACTCACACTTCCACTAGTCATCAAAATAGTTTTCTCATTTTCCAGTCCACTTATGTTAGTAATGCAGGGGCCTCGGCCAATCGTCTAGAGTCGCACATCACAGAATTAAAGCCACCTTACACACACACACACACACACACACATGTGCACGCACATGCATGCACACATACACACACGCACACACACACACATCCCCTCTCCGGCTAATGGAATATATTTGACCGGACATGCGTTCTTGTGTGGAAAAAATACAGTATATTATAAGTGTGCGTGTGTGTGTGTGTGTGTGTGTGTCTGTGTGTGTGTGTGTGTGTGTGTGTGTGTGTGTGTGTGTGTGTGTGTGTGTGTGTGTGTGTGTGTGTGTGTGTGTGTGTGTGTGGCACGGTGTGTGTGACACACACACCCCCTGAGGGTCTAATCACTGTGAAGTGACGGGAGACCGCTCTCTATCAGCAATTAGATTAGAAATATATATTTTCTCTCAATGGGTCCCTGGATTCAATCTCTATCAGTTGAGCCCGGCTCCCAGCCGGCTCCCAGCCTCGGCAGCGCTGCATAGGCTGGAACCCGGGGGCCTCTTTCCGTGGGGCCCTCGAAGCAAGCGAATCAAAGCGATTTCTTTCTTCTTCGACACACAGCAGCTTCACAGCCAGCCGCCGTATCAAAGTTCATAACGGTAGTTATGTAGTTGTGAAGTATGTGTGTGCGTGGGCGTGTCCCTGTATGCGCACGTTTTCTTTGAATTGGTGTGTGTGTGTGTGTGTGTGTGTGTGTGTGTGTGTGTGCGAGAGTGTGAGACACATGGATTTGTCTTCACGCAGGTTACCTTTCTTCTGCCTCTGGTTTCTCAGCCAGGTGCCCAGCGCTGCAGACACGGTGATTTTGTCGGATGACATTAATATTCTGTCCGGGCCGCCGCAGCTGACAAGCTCATTTAAAAGGCATGAAGTTGTCACTGAACAGGCTCCATTATGGTGACCGCAATCCATATTTGGCCCCCTCCTTCTCATCCCTTGATGCAAACAATTTGAACGCCGTACGACACCACAGCGACCCCCTGAGATTAATATTACTCAATATCTATGATCCCCGTGGACCAAGGAGCTTCCTCTGGAGTGCTGCACTGACTATAACTAGTTCTAAGTTGTCCCGAGTATTGTTTGTTTATTATTTGTTTTGTAAGTTCAGGTTGACCGTCTCCATTTCTGGGAACAGGAAACAATGTTGCAGCTGTCAACTGACATTGGAGTGACATTGGAGTGTGCTATTGATTTAGACTGTGATCAACGCAGCGTAAAGCCGTTTCCATGTTGGCTAGGACTGTGTTACTCCACAGTGTTGGATGTTCAGAACCGTTCAGAACCCATTGTAAACCTGCTCAGTATTCCCAGACACATGCAGTTGCCCCATTTCCTTGACTCTCACTGACCATGAGGCTGAATGTAAGCAGCCGAGTTCCTCCGCTCCTGCATATATCTCTCTCTCTCTCTCTCTCTCTCTCTCTCTCTCTCTCTCTCTCTCTCTCTCTCCTCTCTCTCTCTCTCTCTCTCTCTCTCTCCTCTCTCCCACCTTTGGCCGCAATCCAGACTAATTACCCAAGGCCAATGCTCTCTTTCCTAGTAGGGCTCCCCCCCCCCCCCCCCCCCTGTACTGTACGGCCGCCCAGCTAACCAATAATAGAGATCAGAGATTAGGCCGTGGGGAGCACGGCGTGGGTTGACCTGGTGACCTTGGCCATTCTGCAGTTTAAACGCACCCTGCACAACTCCGCCCTATTTCACTTAAGACTCTCCAGAGTGCCGACCACACATATTAAAACAGACTCCTGAAGGGGAGTTACAACAACAAATAATCTGTCCTTCTATCAGAATGAAATATTACCAGATGAATATGCTCCAAATTATAATTTTTTTGTTAATACTTAAAGTCCCTGCCCCCCCCCCTATTAATTAATGCAAATGGTGTGTTATCTCGTTACATATGCACACATTAGCATATTATGTTAAACACAATATTGACTTTGTGGATGAAGTCAGAACATTTTGGTTTGTTTTAATGTGATCAATAACTAAATGGTGGGTAATCTCCAGAGGCATGCGTGTAGGCAATGTGCCTACAGAGCTACAAAGTTGCAAAAACAAAACATGGATTCTCACGTGTTGTTGCTTGTATAGCTAATGAATTAGCTGGCGAACATACTGTATGTGTACGCTGATTGGTCTGAAAATACAGAATGTGTCTGTTTAAATTCATACAATCTTATCAAATGTTTATCTTTTTTCTCACTGTATATGATGTGGGTGGGCATGTTGAAATTACATCAAATTACATTATGTCCGTTATGAACCGGGGGTTGAGAAATCGTACTCTAGTTTCCGACTAGGAACACGGAGTTGACAGGCCATTTTATTCGATTTTCCTAGTAGGAAGTTGTAATTTCCGACCTCCGAGTTAAGTTATATAACACGTCATTTTAATTATGTTAAAAGACGTGTGTGTGAAATGTGTGAAAAATGGCATTTGGAGAAAAGTGGCCTTAAACATTGTATGCATACAAAAACAACAATTGATATTTGTTTATGGAAATTGTTGTGTGCATATTTATCTACAACTGTTGATAACTGCATGCTCACTACCTGTTGATACTTATCTTGATACATATACTTATCTGTATATATATATACCTACAGTATACCTGCACATATCTCATACCTACTAATATACAGTATACACACCAGTTTTTTTTATAATTAGTAGACCGCTTTTATACCTAGAAGACTGTTTTTACATCCTATGTAACCACATTGTACATTGTATATTACCATGCACTTTACTGATACATTTGCACTCTGGCTAGATGACAACGTATTTACGCTGTACTGTACTTATGCTGTGCAATGACAATACATTTGAATCTAATATTATATATTATATATATATATATGATATAAGCCATATCAAAAAATATATACAAATTGACAAACTGAACCAAAATCATAATATTTGCCTGTAGTACCTGTTCCCCTTAATCTCAACAGTTTGAGATCAATTGCCGCTCAGGGCTATTATTCACGGCTATAATTCACGGCTATAATTCACGGCTATAATTGGAACTTCCGTGGCTTCAGTCGCTCCAGTGGCTGTCAGATACAGCAAGTCTCATTGAAGCCCTCTATAGATAATAATAAAATATAGATTTGATGGCAGCCACTGGGGAATATCTATACAGCTATAGACTTATAGCTGAATGCACAATTAATTGAAATACATATATATATATATATATATATACATGGAGAGACAGAGAGAGAGAGAGAGACAGGAAGAGAGAGAGAGAGAGAGAGAGAGAGAGAGAGAGAGAGAGAGAGAGAGAGATTTTTTTGGCTGAGCATGCACATCGCACTCTCACTTCGCCTTCCAATACGACACCCATTGAAACATATGGTGGAGCGTGGGAGCCTACAGCTGGCAGCAGCTGCTAAGAGCCGCTGGAATCACCCAGGGATAATTGAACCAGGCGGAGGTATAGACGGCCCCGATGAAGCGGGCCTCTCACTCAGCCATGTTGTCCACTCCAGTGTTTGCCTCCCGCTGAAAGGTATTGGCGGCGATAGCATCATCTCCAGGGCACAGCACCGGCACCGCATGAAATGGAAGTTTGATCCAGCCAGGCCACTCTCACCGCTGTGTGTGTGTGTGTGTGTTCTGTGTGTGTGTGTGTGTGTGTGTGTGTGTGTGTGTGTGTGTGTGTGTGTGTGTGTGTGTGTGTGTGTGTGTGTGTGTGTGTGTGTGTGTGTGTGTGTGTGTGTGTGTGTGTGTGTGTGTGTGTGTGTGTGTGTGTGCACCCGTGTGTGTGTGTGTGTGTGTGTGTGTGTGTGTGTGTGTGTGTGTGTGTGTGTGTGTGTGTGTGTGCACCCGTGTGTGTGTGTGTGTGTGTGTGTGTGTGTGTGTGTGTGTGTGCCCGTGTGTGTGTGTGTGTGTGTGTGCCCGTGTGTGTGTGTCATGTTGATTTGGAATAGTGGAGGCCGGCGTTGATGACATTGGAACAAGCAAGGAAGAAGGGGGGAGAGAGAGAGAGAGAGAGAGAGAGAGAGAGGAGAGAGAGAGAGAGAGAGAGAGAGAGAGAGAGAGAGAGAGAGAGAGAGAGAGAGAGAGAGAGAGAGAGAGACGAGAGCAGAGAGAGAGAGAGCTACTTTATATTTTCTTCGATTTGACATGTGAGATGTGTGACAGAATGGCAGCAGGACAAACTTGGCTGATTGAATAACAAGGCAGAGTACTGACGTTGCTGGGTACTAGCGTCGCTGTGCTGTGTTTGTGTGGATGCATACAGCCATCCCTAACGCATGGCTATTATCATCATCACACTGAGGACAGCACTCATGGGTTTTATTTCAAAGTAACCTACTTGTGAAGAGCCACTCCAAGAATGAACGTTAATCGGGTATCCGTGTAAGCGGAGAGATTACGGAGAGACTCACCATACCGATGATATTTCGGCCGTTGACCCTCTCAAACTCGTCAACTTTAGGAACACATATTTGCAAGTGGAATGTGCCTTTACGTTGTGTAAAAGTGCTCATTCTGGTGGTGGAAGGTAGGGTGCAAGGGAAGGCTGATCATAAAATAGTGGCCAGAGAGTGAGCTCACACCCTGTCACACTGTCTGATATAGAGACACATTACATACTGTGTGTTACCTGGCCTTAGGTGCAGCTACGTTCAATTATTCATCCCACCAGCAGCCTTTTATCTTTAGCCCTTCTTGGTGCTAGTTTTTTTGTCCTGACTTACTTGTCTGTCTCTATCTGCCTGTCTGTCATGAGGTATTTTCCACTCTGACCGTTTTCTCTCTCTCTCGCTCTCGCTCTCGCTCTCTCTCTCTCTCTCTCTCTCTCTCTCTCTCTCTCTCTCTCTCTCTCTCTCTCTCTCTCTCTCTCTCTCTCTCTCTCTCTCTCTCTCTCTCTCTCTCTCTCTCTCTCTCTCTTTCTCTCCGTCATCTCTCTGGGTCTCTATGTCAGTTCAATTCAAAAGAGCTTCATTGGGCATTGAAAATAAATAACATTGTTGAAGCCGTCAAACAAAGGAACAATAGCAAAGTAGAAAGTAAAGTGAGTTGTAGTAGTTGTACAGTAGAAACGATTTCACTGAATGAACTTGCACTAGTCTTTACCCACCGCCCAAGACAGCATTGCATTGGCTGTGCATGCACAATGTAACATCTCTCCCCCCCCCCCCCCCCCCATGTGGTTCTGCTCCATCCAGGAAACACCAACAGCATGTTTTCCCTGGACTACATCAGCGGCTCTCTGGCGGTCAAGGGCCAGCTGGACCGGGAGAACCCGCTCTACTCTGCAGGATTCACCATCACCGTTAAGGTGAGCTGCCGCTGGGGGTGGGAGTGGTTCGGAGAGGAGGTGGTGGGGGTGGGTGGTGGTTCGGAGGGGGTGGTGGGGTGGGTGGTGATTCGGAGGGGGTGGTGGTGGTGGTGGTGGTGGTGGTGGTGGTGGTGGAGGAGTGGGAGAAAGGAAAAAAGCCTGGAGAAAGGATTGAAGTGGGGTTCCTCCTCAGGATCACAGAGGAGCTTCCAATACGATACTGAGCTGAGATCACCGTTTTCGTTTTATTTAAGGAGTCTCTCAGAATACGGCGTGTTGTACAGTGTTGCCTGGCAAAAATTGCACTTCAAACGGAAAATCACAAATATGAATTGTCGGGGACTTTCCGTGTATGAGCAACACAGAGAGAATACAATGCATATTTTCGTGGCGGTTAGAATTGAAACAGTGTTCCAACCGCCCCTAATACTCTTCCCAGAGGCTCATGGTTAGGGAACAGGGGCAGCAGCCAGAGTCTTAGCCCGGTGAAGGAGAGGATCAACCAACCTCCAGGATTTAGAGTCCCGGGTTTCCTCGGGTTCCTGTGTCCCCGTGTTTCCCGTTCTTTTTTGCCGTAGACAGTCGACGTCCAAGTGGAATCCCTCTATCCCTCCACTGATCCCGGGTTGTTCTCCCTGGCCCACTTATCATGGAAGCCCTGGCCTGTCAAACCCCCATAGCCGGCCCACAGTCTGTCCCCATAACCCCCCCCCCCACCAACCACCTTATGCCCTCGTGCACACAGACACACCCTTCACGTCTCTGGGTCTCTGGATCTCCACCTGCATGCCACACAGTTGCCTGTTGTGCTGTTTAGCACAAAGCGTTCCCAACGAGGGGGAAAAGGTGAATGGTTCAGTAGATTCATGGTGGCGGTCCGAGGTGTTGCTGCTGTCCAGCAATTGGCAAAGTTTAAGAGTTCTATTTTTTTTTTTGGTTTTCTTTTTTTTTCTTTTTTTAAGTTTCAGTGTAATGAAAAAGTGATTCCATTGGTTTTTCCTCGAACTAGAATCAACTTGCCCCATTCTGTTTTCTGAGATTGAAATCAATGACTGCATGGGAGAGAAAAAGTAAAATTAGCCAGGTCCCCCCCCCCCCACAAATGTATTTATAAGATATGGATTTTTCCTTTTTTCCCCTTAAGTTTTCTCTCTCCGTATCTGCCTGTGCTTTCTGATGCTGCTGTTGTGCTGCTATCGATCGTGTGGTGTGCGCTGGTAATACAACTAATTTCTCAACTTCAGGCAGCTTATATAGCAGGCGCTGGCGAGGTCCGGGGGGTCAAGCGATTCAGTGGCGGAGGAGGGCCGACAAAGGCTAAACTCGCCTTGATTACCCACCCACCAACCCCCACAAACACACACACACACACACACACACACACAGCTTTTTTCTCCCCTCTGTCTCTCTCTGTCTGTCTGTCTGTCTGTCTGTCTGTCTGTCTGTCTGTCTCTCTCTCCCCCTCTCTCTCCCCCTCTCTCTCTCCTCTCTCTCTCTCCCTCTCTCTC
>CM051018.1:9543189-9548189 GCA_027704905.1 Muraenolepis orangiensis
ATTACCTTTATGGGTAGTTGGAGGTGTCATCCCTGCATATTGGATGGTCTTTTTGAATAGGAGTCATCACCCACAATCATTCTCTCCCACCGGCGGTGAAAACAAAAACAAAGGAGACCATTTCAAACCGCCGCCGCCGTAATGCCAATCAAGCCGGCCCACTCGTCAGCGCCACAGATTGGACCTCCTTTAGGCCCCGGGGGCCCGAGCGGAAAGAGACGAGGGGCTGCTGTGTGCCACAGCTTTTGAAGATGTCACATCCTTCTGAGCATGTCGTGACGTGTCGTGACGTGTCGGGGGGGGGGGGGGGGGGGGGGGGGGCAGGGAGAGAGGGAAGACCCGCTGGGGTCCAATGTAAGAGATGGGATTGACTCTCTCCTTCTGGTGGATCGGACTTGACCCCAAGATCGCCAGCTGTGAGGCGATGACTGTGCATTGTACTGTGATGCTAGGTGTTGATGAGCGTTTAAACCACCAAGTGGCAAGTCAAGCATTTACAATGTCATTTGCACCCGCTAAGCGAGGGGGAAAAAAATGCCTCTGAGCCGGTGAAGTTGAATCCCATCTGTTTGGCTTGAGCGTGCTGTTATATTATTCCTCCAGGATCGCCTCCTTCCCTCCTTCAGTTGTCACTGGTTATCACACGATTGTGTAAACGTGTGTCTGTGTGTGTGTGTTTGTGTGTGTTAAGGTGTGTGTGTGTGTGTGTGTGTGTGTGTGTGTTGCCTGATACTGGCTCTTTTCTTTTTCCTGATAAAGTCTGACCTCTGAACTCCCCTGCTGGGGGAGACAGAAATTGAGGATGCGAGAAGGATATGAAGGACAGATTACATATTGAGGTGCAGGTGACTCAGAAGAGCAGCTTAGAGGGAGAGCGAGAGAGCGAGAGAGAGAGAGAGAGAGAGAGAGAGAGAGAGAGAGAGAGAGAGAGAGAGAGAGAGAGAGAGACAGACATACAGAGGGATAACCAAAGTGATTAAAACAAGGGAACCTCGCTCGCCGCAGAGATAACAACTCATAACAGCTCATAACAGCTCCCGGTTTTGGGTCGCGGTGGTGCTTTCCCAGCATGCACCCTGTATTCTCAGCCCTCCCCCCCTCCCCCCCCCCCCCCACCCCGGCTGCACATTCAGCCATGTCAACACACATGACAGCCAGACACACCTCCTCACCCATCCATATGTTAACTGTACTTCCTCGCCTGTCACACACACACACACACACACACACACACACACACACGCACACACACACGCACACACATTATTCCTGGTCTCTGAGCCCTGGGGCCGTTGTTTGTCTCCTCCCACAGGGGGTGAACAGCATGTTCCAGGTGGTCCTCACGGGGAACAACTCGAACCACTTCATCATCTCCCCCACAGCGGTCCAGGGCAGGGCGGACATCCGGGTGCGCGTGGCCGTGCACCTGGACTACGAGAACATAAGCAGCTACAGCTTCTCGGTGAGTGCAACACACACACACACACACACACACACACACACACAGGTAGGTTGAGCACCGGACCGACCGCGAGGTGTTGAGCCCTAGTGGCCTGACAGCAGGTGGTTTGTCAACCTGCCTGTGGACCCGGGGACCAATCCAATCCACCAGGTTACGTTGTCATCGCGGTGTCCAACAAGTGAGCACTTTTACCATTGGGAATTGTTCTTTACTACTGTATACTGCGTAATGTCCATCTGAACGTGCACTGACATGCCATGTAGAGCTGAACAGAAATGTAACACGTCTAAAACGCCTGTAGGTCTACAGACCCCCCCACATTGGAACGAAGGGGGAAAGGAACGGGACACTGTTGGTACACTTCCTGTTTATTGGGTGGGGTTGATCTATTATTTGTCTTCTTCTGATGCACAAACACAGAGGGGCTAACGCCGCTATCTCCTTATCGAGCAATCTGGGACCCTGTGGTAGTCTGCGTAGGACCGTGTGTGTGTGTGTGTGTGTGTCGAGAACACAGTCGCAACACGAGGGATTGTAACTTCATTCGGGGGGGGGGGGGTTTTCTTTCCCAGCGTTGTTTTGTTGATTTGTTTGGACACAGGGCGCCGTCGGACTGCACAATCACATTTTCCCTTCCACCACAGTCTTGTTTGATCTGTGAAATTGATATTTTGTCAGCTCACTTTAACCCTGTTGTGTACAGAATCAGACGGTCGGTCCTCCCGGGATCTCAACATTTCAGGAAAAAACAGTCGGCAAGCTGCAAGTTTTGTCCGTCCCCCAGTGTACCGGGGGGGGGGGGGGAAATATGCCAATGCTGCATATGCTTCTCCTGCCACGGAAGCCACCGAAGTGGGTAAGGAATACGTGTGTGGCCTTAATAAAAGATGACCTCTTTCCCAGCTCTACGCTAACGAGTCCATGTCCGACCACGTGGGCTTTGCGCGCATCTTCATCGACCTGATCAACGAGAACGACAACCGGCCCATCTTCAGCCAGCCCGTGTACAACGTCAGCCTCCCCGAGAACACGCCCCCAGGCACGCCGCTGATCCACATCCTGGTGAGTAGGGCCCGGGGGTGGTGGTGACCCTCCGTGGTGACCCCATGACCCCCATCGCACCACATCGGAGGGACCCAAACCGGAGTAGGTTGAAGTACTGTAGGTTGCGTGTCCTTTGAAGGGGAGGTGGAATAATTCCAGTCCCTGACACACACACACACACACACACACACACACACACACAGAAACACACACACCCCCACACATACACACACACACACACACACACAGATACATACATGCAGGCACACGCACACACACACACACACACACACAGCCCTGAAACTAACTCTAAAACATGTGCCATGGGATGTCCGGGTGCTACTTTTGATGTATGATGAATGACGATCTAAGCATGGGAGACCGGTGTGTGCTACCTCTCACCTTGAAGAAGGAACTCACCCTGCCTGTAAGATCATTGATAATGTATAGCCTCAGCAGCTGTAACATTGAATTCAAATATTATCAGAATCAGAAATTGATTGCAACAATCCTCAAAGTCACTCTTTCCAAACTTTCCAAAATAATATAAATTGTTTTAAAAACTAAACTAAACTAAATAACAGGCTATACAATTGTATTTATACATATTGCAGTGGCCCTTTATACAATAGCAATGTATATACATAGAAAATATGCAGTGGGATGTAATTATATATATAAATAAATAATTATTGTAGTATTGATGCAATAGTATTGATGTAGTATTGATACAATATTGTAGTTACACAGAACAGTCAGTGTCGGTGTGTGACGGTGTGCAATTCTCAAATACTTTCAGCTAAATGTACCTAGCTAAATGGTTGTGTGTGAATTCAACCCCACCCATTCAGCCGTTCATGGAGGTCAAAGCGAAAGTCCCCTGTAAAATTCTCCAACTGGTTGGTTGGCTCTGCATCCCGAGGTGGTGTCCTTCTCCACCTTCGCCTTGCTGTGGTTCAGCATGGTTTCCTGTCTCCCTGTCTCGACCAGCAGGCAGGCAGTAGATCAACCACGTCAGTGACCCCCCCCCCCCCGCATCTCATAATGCGAGCATTATTATTCGTTACCGTTCATTCCTTGCGACCGAGCATCCGGCCCGCCACGAGGCAGCAACTGCGAGGGAACACAAGGTGAAATCAATAGCGTTTATAGACTGTAGACTGGCGCTCATGAAATGGAGATTGCGGGCCAATCTAACACCCAACAGGTCTGGGCTGGTGTTGACCACCCTCACGCCTCAGCACACACCACAGCCCCGGACTCCTCCATCGCCCTGGGTGGGGGTGTAGGGTAGGCGTACACACAGAGAGAGCCACAGAGGTGGAAGAAAGATGAGATGTGATGTGATTTTCTCTGCCATCGAACTGGCGGGAGATGACAGGGTGGCTCTGACGGAGAAGGGGATGTTCTAACCCGGGGACACGCAGACTGAAGGCAAACACGCAGACGTATATATATATACACACACACACACACACACACACACACACACACACACACACACACACAGGCGTGTATTTATACAGACACACGCACGCGTATCTGTACACACACACACACACACACACACACACACACACACACACACACACACACACACACACACACACCTATTCAGGTAGTAAACTGAACTCAACAACACCAAATGTTTTCCAAACATTTAGTTCTAGCCTTTAAATGTCTAGCTTAGAGTAAGCCAAACTTAAAAATATGAAATAAACACACACACACACACATCCAAACAGGGAATATTGCGGTGAATGTTTTCACAGGCAAGGGAGGTTCACATTAGGCCTGGAATCTTCATATTTGGAATCCAAAGACTTTTAAGTGAAGAAAGAATTGTCTGTTAATATGTCGGCAATGTGTTACCTTGTGTGACATATGGTTGAATCTTAATTAAAACACCCTGTGACATTCCATTTTCCATATGTTATACGAGTATCTAACACACTGGAAATGAGGCACATCTTTTACAAGAAAATATAAAACAAAGAAAAATGTGTGTCGATGGAAATTATTTGGGGTCAATATTGATGAAGCGTTCTTAACCAAACAACCGCAAGACCACCTCCTAACTGATGCAACTCGTAACTGATGCAACCCCCCCCCGCTCCCCCTTCCGGCATCGGTACGATCCGACATTGGAACAAGCTCATCCCAAAAAAAAAGAATCAGTCACAATACAAAAACTAGAGAGCACACACCAAAAAGTCCCTCGAATCCGGATTCGGATCCGGATCTGCGCTACAATCCGGTTACAGTTCCTGGGCTCGCAAGAAGTCTAACCACATAAGTTTTTGTCCAATTCCGTACAAATTTTGTGTGATCTTGCTGACAGACAAGACAAACACGGGCGGAAACAAAACCTCCGGCCGAGGCAATAATTAAACAGGACGTTGTTGGGACGATGGCCAGCTTTTCTCCCAATGTCTGGCTCCTCCCACTTTTCATGATGAATCCGTTCCACATTGACGCACGCTAGTTTTGGTTT
>CM051018.1:9553189-9585689 GCA_027704905.1 Muraenolepis orangiensis
TCTCGCCCTCCCCCCCTCCCCCACACCACCCCCACCCCCACCCCCTCACCCTGTCTGTGAGATAGTGAGGTTGATCATCTGCTCGTGGGTCCCTTGCCTTACTGTCAGCCGTGAGGGGAAGAAGTCATAGAGAGAGGAATACCAAGCTGCCAGACATATATCAATATAAACAGAATAAGAATTAAAGATGTTGGCAACACTACGATAGGTATGCACCCCACGCAACACACACCCCGCCAAACACACACGCACAGCCATCCTGGACATCCCGGTTCTAAGCGTTTGACTTTGACAGTAAACTCTAGCGCCCCCTAAAGGCCGAGTGCTACCAGACAACTTGGAGACGTCGTCCCTTTCTATGTGTAATAAGTTTGCAAACTTTTTTTTTAAAACGCAGTCTGAGATTTACACATTGAACTGTGAACATTGAGCTTAGGCATACTAAAATAATTCCTGTGATGTGAATTTCATTTAGCTATCTACGCCAAATGTTGTAAACTTGTTTATAGAGATGTCGTCTTATCCGTCTACCGAGTTGGAAAGACCTCTTCCTTTGTGAAGGGGAGTGATAATGGATACCAAAATGGTCATCTGACATCTGTACCAAAGAGTTTTCAATTTGGTTCATTCATTTATGTTAAGTTTTTGATATATAGACACTGTACAGAAAGAAAAAAAAAAGACGCAAACATGTTCAGCATGTGATAGAAGACTTATATACCAAGTTAGGTCAATCAGGGGAGGGGCAGGGGGGCTGAGCGCTTTACTCTGACACATCTAACAGCGCCCCCTATGGGCGAATTGGTTCCACCCTTTTTGGAGACCGGGAATGTTGTCGCCAAAATTTAAAACGTTTTACCAATCAGGGGATGAGCTATAGGCGTCGGCAATCAAAAATAATAAGAATATCTTGAACAAAAACAATAGGTATTCACAGATACTTTGTGAATACCTAATAATAGTGATAATAATAATAATAATAATAATAATAATAATAATAATAATAATTGGACTTTACAACACAACATCATGTATTTTTTATTTGTATACATTATATATATTATACAAAAAAATGTTATCGATCGATTGAAGTTAAATATGAGGCTATCATAAATGTGATATTGCTGGGATATTGGATACAATGTTAGCTGCTCCCTTAAAGTGTAATTGTCCGCCCTCCTCTCTGCCGAGCGGTTCTAAAGCATGATGCCGTTCTAAAGCTCCAACATTTTCCCGTCGACTCTCCCGCTTGATCCAAACATCCTCAGTTGCGACAGCATACTGTGATATTGTTGGCATGTCAACTGTGGCATGTCGTCAACTAACAGTTGACGTTTGTACACCATGTGCACAGACCCTTCTGGTGGAAGGGTTTAACATTGTGTGATAATTCAACCGGTTTTAAGACAACAACGTTAACAACCTCTGGTCCTTTGCAGTGACTTGGGTCTTGCTGGAACCGGAGGGTCGCCGGTGCAAAACCGGAAACCGGTAGAAGTACGGAGTGAGAACTGGTACTTGGAAAAAGGTGCCAGTTCGCCTCTTGGGCACTGCCGAGGTGAACTTACATTTACATTTGCATTTAGGGCATTTGGCAGATGCTTTTATCCAAAGCGACTTACAAGGAGTACATTTGTTGAAGCAGACAATAGCATAACGCTGAGGTACGCGAACATAAAAATAGAGCAGTTCACAAGTATTCATATTAACAACTTGAGCAAGGCACCAGACCCCTACAGTGCTCTCCCCTGGCGCTGTATATAACATTAGCTGCCCACTTCTCCTAATACTGTAGGATGGATCAAATGCAGAGAAACACATTTCACTGTGTGTTTACATGTATGTGACCAATAAAGAGGATTCAATCCTCCAGATTTAGTACGAATACTATTTAGATTTAGTGTTCAATTGTAGAAATTCATATTGCGGGAGGGAATGGGGAGTAAGAATTTCATTGTACTTTCGATTTTTAGATCATGAGATATACCTCAGCCTTGTTTCTGTATTGTTTAATATATTGAAACTAAACAAGTGAAGATTGATAGATAGATAGATAGATAGATAGAATTATCCTATTATTCCTAACGGTCCGATTGAAGGTCATACTTTAGTCACTGGGTTGGCGGTAAAGCCCAGGCCGACTTTGGCAAAGGACGCGATGATGGTGATTCTACGCACAAAGCTTTGGGAAGCTCAAGCGCTTCCCAAAGCTGACTGAAAGCGGTTGAGTTCACAGTGTAACATCGCAAGCGTCACAGAACGTTACCAGCCCTGCGGGAACGGGGTGTCTTCCTGTGTTTTCTTGGCCAAAGGCGCTTATAGTGGTGTAAAGTTGGGCAGACTTTGGCAAACAGTTGGCAAAGTGACTGGGCTGTCGCTGCCACGGTGATTGGTTGGTGGCGGAGTGGGGCGGAGTGAGGGGGGAGGAGGGGGGAAGAGGGGGGGTGGTTATTGTAGGTTGGGGTGGAGGAGGGGGCAGTGAGACGTGAATGATGAGAAGAGAGAGACGAAGACAGAAGGGTGGGGTGGAGTGATGCCTATCGTCTCTCTCGGTCTGCTTCCCTTTGCCTCTGTTTCTCTCCCCCTCTCTCTCTCTACTCTCTCTCTCTCTCTCTCTCTCCTCTCTCTCTCTCTCTCTCTCTCTCTCTCTCTCCCGTTGTACTCTCTCTCTCTCTCTCTCTCTCCGTTGTACTCTCTCTCTCTCTCTCTCTCTCTCTCTCCGTTGTACTCTCTCTCTCTCTCTCTCTCTCTCTCTCTCTCTCTCTCTCTCTCTCTCTCTCTCTCTCTCTCTCTCTCCTCTCTCTCTCTCTCTCTCTCTCTCACCCTCTACTCTCTCTCTCTCTCTCACCCTCTCTCTCTCTCTCTCTCTCTCTCTCTCTCTCTCTCTCTCTCTCTCTCTCTCTCTCTCTCTCTCTCTCTCTCTCTCTCTCTCTATCTATCTTACCCTCTCTCTCTCTCTGATTCTCTGCCTCTCTCCCTCAGTTTACCCCTCTCTCCTCGCCCTGGCGAGGGCAGCCTGACTCCGGCATGCAGAGGAAGCATTAGCCCTCTGGCGGAGCGGGGCTGCTGTCAGCGCCTCGATAGCTGTCACGCTAACACCCCCAGTGCTATCATCAGAGCACTTATGGGCCCGTCACTCACCTGAGAGAGAGAGGGGGGGGGGGGGGGGGTGGTTGGCGGTGAGGCAGGCAGTGGGACGTCAAGGGGAAAAGAGTGTGCCAAGCGGAGATATGTAGAGCTTGGGACAAACAGACACACAAGAGGAGGGGGGGTGGGCGGGGGGGGGGGGGGGGGGTGTCTTGTTGAATGTGTGTGTGTGTGTGTGTGTGTGTGTGTGTGTGTGTGTGTTGGGGTGGGTGGGGGGGTAACTGGGTAACTGACAGTTTCACAATATACAATAGACAATATACCAGGTACGAATAGGGTGAGAGAGGGCGAGTGCAGTACGGTAATGGGTGTTTGGGGGGGGGGGGGGTGTGCGGGGGTGTGGGGGGGGGGGGGGGGGGGGGTTAGCAAGCCAAACGTAATGGGGTCATATGAGGAGCTTGTGATGGAAGCTCTGAGCGTCTGAATGAGAAACTGACCAGTGTCCCCCATCTCTTCATCCCCCCCCCACACACACACACACACACACACACACACACACCTGTTGTTCTGAGAGGTTCTCGGTCGCCCGGTTCCCGTGCAAAGTTCGATAAGCTCTGTGTGCAATGACAAACACATCTCAATAGAGCCCTGGGGTGGACCTTTAGTGGGAAACATTGATTCAGCAGCCGGGATGCTGAGAGCGTACCTCGCAAATAACAGGCTTCAGCTAAACGCCATGATGGGACTTTTTAAACCGAAGAGAGAGAGCCATGCGTTCATCTGTGAGCAAACACTGTGTGTGTATGTGTGTGTGTGTGTGTATGTGTGTGTGTGTGCGGGTGTGGAGGGGGGGGGGGGGGGGGGCTTGTAAACCCCCTTACAACCCCTCCTTCCTCATCGGTAAACCTGTACACATCGTAAACATACAAGCATGCGGGCACAAACCTGTGTGGATGTATTCGGTCCGATTCAGGAGTGAAATTGGACTCGGTCCTGTTAGTGTTCCCACAGTCCATGTCCAAGAGTAAAAACGGGCTCGCTCGTCCCGTCCCTGGTGGACGGAACTCGCCAAATCACTTTCTGGTCACAGACTTTAATGGAGGGACAACACAGCACATTGCAACACCAGCCTTTTTTTATATGATTGGACTTTGGTGTTCTTACAGCAGCAACAACAACAACAAACAACAAACCAACAGTTGAGGACCACTCTGGGTTTTATGTGGTGTTGCTCTGTAAATGTGAGTCTGAGAATGAGAGCCTGCAATGTATTTGTTCTGATGTGCACACAGACCACAGCTCTCACACACACACACACGCACACACACACACGCACGCGCGCGCACACACACACACACACACACACACACACACACACACACACACACACCACACACTCTCTCGATGGCGAAGCTTCACAGCCCACAGCGTACTGTTGTCATGAATCGACCCGGTCCGTCCAGATCCTGAGCCGGGTTTTCCTTAAACAGCCCTGCCAGGCTTAGCGTTGTGTGCCCTCTTGTCCAAATTCCGCTCCACGTTTTCCTAATGACGGGCTCGTCAGCTGACACGCCTGTGTCTAATGCCCTCATCAAGACACGGTATTTAAGCTGATGGGTTTTGTTTTTTTGTGCAGATCACTAGCTGTGGTGTGTTCGTGCCTCATGCGTCGAAGGCCTTTTGTTCACTGACTCTGATCCCTTGCTTATTTAGATAGTTTTGGGCATTTGGACCATGTATTCCGGGTAATGTTCTTGGACTTGAGATTTTTGAATGTTGTATTTTTTTGTTGTTGTTGAAAGGGCTGACTTTCTGTTGGCACTATTGCCTGTATTCTCATTTTGAAATAGCTGACTTTCTGTTGGAACTATTACTATCTCTTCCTGACTGTGTTGGAGGTGCCAGACACAGTGGCAGACTCATTGAAGAGACCACGTTGTGTGGATGTGTGGATCCTGGATCAGCTTCTGGGGTTTCCGTCTGCCTCTCCCGTCTCTGGACCGTGACAACTGTATTCTGGAATACCATTCTGGTCTTCACTAACCATTAACAAATCAAACTGTTGTTCCCCTGGAACCGGCCAAAACCCAGCTAAAGACAACAATCTTGCTATAAGGGCTTAGTGTGTATATAGTGTTGGTGAAAACACACAACACACAACACACACACACATATGCACTCAAGGTGCATTTGATGGACTAGAACTGTAACACAGAAAGGACATTAAGTCGCACAAGTGTGTGTGTGTGTGTGTGTGACCCTTTTTTTCTGATTAGAAAAGCACAAAGCATCACTTTGAATAAAAATCACCAACTGTGTTGTTTGTGTGTGTGTGTGTGTGTGTTTGCCTTAATCTAATCAACACCTTGGGGCGGTGAGTCATAGCTTGTATACGGTAGCCATATAAATATGCTCCTGTAAGTTAAACTTCCACGACACGTTACTGATGGATACTGTTGTTGTGGCTGTTATATTTCAGAGTGTATTTTCTGAATATATGCAAATGTGTGTGCAGACACACACACACACACACACACACACAGTGCACAAATGCAGGGGGATCATAAATTACATCAACAGTCTGACAGAACAATGAAATGAAAGACATTAAAAACGGCTTTGTGCTTTTCCGATACAGGCGACAGACGGAGACATCGGTACTTTTGGAACAGTGCATTACTACTTCAACGAAGAACCAGACCAGTAAGACACAAACACCTCAACACACACACACACACACATTAACACACACACACACACACACACACACACACACACACACACACGTACACACACGTACACACACTTATGCAGTTCATAGCAACCCGATGAACAATAGCATCAAAAGCAAATCCCAGTGGTGTGGATCCCTTTGTTTCTTGTGGGGCTGGAATATTATAGTGCCTGGGGGGTTTCGACTCCCAAAGGTACTGGGTTTGATTCCCCCCCCACCCCCCATGTCTGAAACCTCCCTGGTTTCTGAAACCCACCTGTAGGTCTCCTGGAGCAAGATGCCCGGCCTCCTACCTGCTCCTTAATGAGATTCATTTCAGAAATAACCTTAAGTCACTTTGGATATAAAGTCTGAGAAATGCCTAAAAAGTATAAGTTTTAATAGAAAGTATAATACACATATAGATTTTGGACAGTGCGCAAGCGTCAAACTCACACACACACACACACACACACACACACACACACACACACACACACACACACACACACACACACTGTTCTGCACTGTATTCATGATGTTGCGGCACTACTGTCACATTCAAATGCTTTCTTCATCCATCCGTCACTTTATTGTTATTTTTATTGTGTATAGTATTATTAAAGTATAGTGTTGTGTACAGTATAGTATATAGTAGGTAGTATATAGTGTTGTTTATAGTATATAGTATTTAGTAGGTAGTATATAGTGTTGTTTATAGTATATAGTATTTAGTAGGTAGTATATAGTGTTGTTTATAGTATATAGTATTTAGTAGGTAGTATATAGTGTTGTTTATAGTATATAGTATTTAGTAGGTAGTATATAGTGTTGTTTATAGTATATAGTATTTAGTAGGTAGTATATAGTGTTGTTTATAGTATATAGTATTTAGTAGGTAGTATATAGTGTTGTTTATAGTATATAGTATTGCATGGTTCAGTGAAGCATAGTATTGTTCCAGTAAGTCATACTGTGGGAGTGAATGGGGCTTCAGCACTCCATTGTACTTGTTGCACGTGGACCAACACACACACACACACACACGGTGTCTCCTCCTCCCTCCCTCCTCCTCCCTCCTCGTCCTGCAGGTTTTCCCTGGACCGGCGGACCGGCTGGGTGGTGCTGCGCTCCCCTCTGGACTACGAGCTGATGCGGCGCTTCACGGTGACCGTGCTGGCCCGGGACGGCGGCGGCGAGGAGACCACGGGGCGGCTGCGCGTCAACGTGCTGGACGTCAACGACAACGCGCCGCTCTTCCAGAAGGAGGCGTACCTGGGCATGCTGCGGGAGAACGAGCAGGCACCGCAGCAGGTGGCCCGCATCAGGGTGAGGCCTCCCGGCGCTTCAGCTCAACTCAACTCAAATCCTCTTGTGTGTGTGTTTCTCTCGCCTGTGAGGAACGTCCTTTGTGTGGTCCGAGGTTACAGTGCACCAAGACTTCCTCCTATAGCGCATCCGCTTACCATTTTTTTTTAACTAGCGTCTTTCTAAATAGGTTGTCTAAGTAGATTGTCTGAGTAGATATTTTGTTCTATTGTTTGCCAACTTATTGTACTTTTACCTGAACTTATTGTACTTTTACCTGAACTTATTGTACTTTTTTCCCTGAGCACTGGTCCAGTTCTTGGAGACGTGTTAGGAATGTAATGCACTTTTGACTTCTGTTGTTGTCTTTCCTACCTTTGTTAAAACACACTATTTTAAGTCGCTTAGGATAAAAGCGTCTGCTAAATGACTGTAATGTAATGTAAGACAACATAACGAGTACAAGATTCAAGATGTTTGATTTGCCATATACACAAGTACACGGAATGCTTACACCCCAACACTGTACTATCACATGACAAGACTAATACAAGACGACAAACAGGTGTTACGTTAAGAGCGGTCAAAATTGTCCAGCACAAGAATCCCCTTGAAAGTCCAGAACATGTAAATGTCAGAACATACCGTCCAGCTTAGCAGGTATTAATGCAAGAAACGCTCGGATGTACACACAGACATTCAACCTTGTGCGCGCACACACACACACACACACACACACACACACACACACACACACACGAAAGCAAACATAAAGCACCAATTCCGGAAAAGCACTGAGAGATAGAGAGAGAGAGAGAGAGAGAGAAGGAAGAAGAAGGGCGGAAAGCAAAGAGAGGAGACGTTCGTTGCTGTTAGCTGCTTCCAGCGTTGTTGAGAGCCGCTAGAGCTGGCCGCTTTACAGCCAGGGCCTCCCGCCGGTACCTCGACAGCCTCCGCACACACACACTTGTTACTCCAGCCCTCCGGCCTGCCCTAATTCTGCTCTTCAGCCGCACCACACCTCACCTTGTTAGGCCTCCAGAGTTGCCGCTTAGCAGCAAGACATGCGTCGGGATGATGGCGCTGGTAGTCTTCCAGTTAAGTGAAGTGGCAGACAGCAAAGGAGGGGGACCAGGAGGAGGGGATGAGGGGGGAGTAGTAGGGGGAGACGGAGGAGGGGGTGAGGAAGAGGCGGAGGAGGCGAGGGGGGGGGGGGGGGGGGGGAGGAGGAGGGGGGGTGAAGAGGGGGAGATGGAGAAGGTGGGGGAGGAGGAGGAGGAGGGGAGGGCGGGGACGAGGAGGGCGGGGACGAGGGGGGGGGAGGGGGAGGAGGAGGAGGAGGAGGAGGGGAGGAGGAGGAGGAGGAGGAGGATGAAAGCTTGGCTAACTTGGAACTAGTTGAGGAGGATGACAAGAGTCTTCTGCCTACTCAACAGTTTGGAAGCGAATCAAAGAGCAGGGGGGAAGGTGTGTGTGTGTGTGTGTGTGTGTGTGTGTGTGTGTGTGTGTGTGTGTGTGTGTGTGTGTGTGTGTGTGTGTGTGTGTGTGTGTGTGTGTGTGTGTGTGTGTGTGTGTGTGTGTGTGTGTGTGTGTGTGTGTGGGGAGGAGAGGAGATATTCAAGTGAATGTTTCTGACAGCTGTCCAGTGTCTAATGATGCCAGTGAAGCCACCCCACGCAGCTGGATGACTGCCAGCTAGTCCATGACGAGAAGGGAGACTTGATGGCCGTTGATGTTGATGCTGCTGCCACCGCTTCGGCTCTTGTAGTTGTTGTTGTTGTTGTTGTTGTAGTGGATTAGCGCCGTAAAGTGTGATTTAGGCTGTCCTCTGTTTGCTTGGCTTGTCTCGACTCCGCTGGTGTTCGTCCAATGTTCACGCCCACGCTGCTAATAAACCAGAATTAGCTTTAATCTGTGCGACAACATGCCACCGCTGACTGGCGGCTTCCTGACCGGGACCCGTCACACACAAGGCCGCCGCGAGCGTGAGCAAACACACACACACACACACACACACACACACACGTGCAAATGGATAAAGACATGTTTAAATCTCATACACACACACACACACACACACACACACACCAGCCCATGCTGTGCCAACAACACAAAACATAGGCGGACGTTTACAACAAGCATCTGTCCTGCGGCGCCCGTCCACCCATCACACCCCTCAGCACTTTCTACGCTCTGTGGACTTCACCGACGCATATGTTTTAAGAAGCGCTTTTCTTTCCAACACGGCACAACACTCAAAAGTACCCTCTCGCCCCCCCTCCCTCTCTGTTCGTCCCTTCCCCACTCCCCCCTCCCCCCTTCTCCTCCCAGGCTACAGACGAGGACTCGCCCCCGAACAACCACCTGACGTACACCATCACCTCCGCCTCCGCCTTCCCCGAGTACTTTGACATCGTCATGCAGGAAGGCTACGCAAGTAAGGCCGGTCTCTGCTTGATGTGTCTTGAACACAAGCCCCCCCCCCCCTCCCTTCTGAGCGGGGGGTCACACACACACACACACACACACACACACATACGGGTGAGGACGGTGCTTTAAAAGAGTGTGTCCGTGTACACAAAAGACCACTTAACGCGTGGCGTCACGGTGTACAGGGATATGACGAAGCAGAATGATATTTAAACACACACACACAGGCATACAAATGCACAGTGTGGTTCCGGTGGGTTCAGCCCACTGGCTCTTTGTTCATCTTTATTTTATTTTAGTATTTGTTTTGTGTATTTTTATTGGTTTCCCGCCTGCTGTTGTTTTTTTGGGTGACGCGGCGCCGGTCCAGTCGTAACGTAACGTACGATGTGGAAACCCATTAAGCTCCAACCACCTGTGGTTCGGATGTGATCCAGGAAGCATGCTAATGACGTTTGTGAAAGGGCTTTAGTGCTCGGATCTCACACGGTGGGCCAATATGTTTGTTTATCTCTGTGTCTGCCTGTCTGCGTTCTGTGTTGTCTTCCATGTGTTCAAACTCCCTCTCAATCAAACTCGCTCTCTGTCTCTCTCTCTCTCTTTCTGTCATGCTCTCTCTCTCTCTCTCTCTCTCTCTCTCTCTCTCTCTCTCTCTCTCTCTCCTCTCTCTCTCTCTCTCTCTCTCTCTCTCTCTCTCTCTCTCTCTCCTCTCTCTCTCTCTCTCTCTCTCTCTCTCTCTCTCTCTCTCTCTATTGAACTCTCTCTCCCTTTCTGTCCACTCCTCTCTCTCCTTTTCTCTCTGTCTGTCTCCACTCTCTCTCTCTCTCTCTCTCTCTCTCTCTCTCTCTCTCTCTCTCTCTCTCTCTCTCTCTCTCTCTCTCTCTCTCTCTCTCTCTCTCTCTCTCTCTCTCTCTATCCCTGTCTCTCTTTCTGTCTTTGTTTTTTTCTCTTGCTCTCTCTTTCTCTATCAAACTCTCGGTCTCTGTCTGTCTGTCTGTCTGTCTGTCCATCTCTCTCTCTCTCTCTCTCTCTCTCTCTCTCTCTCTCTCTCTCTCTCTCTCTCTCTCTCTCTCTCTCTCTCTCTCTCTCTCTCTCTCTCCCTTCCTCCCGCTCTCTCTCTCTTTCTCTGTGCCTGCCCACCTCTCTGTCCGCCTCTCTCACTGTGTCTTTCCCACCTGCCTTTGTCTGCTACCTCATCTGTCCGTCCCGCCCCCTGTCTGGTCCTGTCTCCCACCCCCCCCCCCCCCCTTCCCCTCTACCAGTGATCAGCGTGAACAGGGCTCTGGACTATGAGCAGGTCCCCACAGGTAGGATCTACCTGACGGTGATGGCCAGGGACGGAGGCAGCCCAGCCCTCAACAGCAGTGTTCCCGTCACCCTGGAGCTCTTCGTGAGTGCCCATCGTCTCAATGACTTTTCATGACCGGGAACATGTACTGTATAATGGTATTCAATCACTTTGACAAACTTCGTTAAACACTTTACAAGAAGGGTACATTAATTAATAATGAATATTAGTTTGTGCCGTTATAATCATTACTATATGCAGGGTAGGGGGTAGTGGGTTAGGTTTTAGGGTTATGGTTTACCCTATTCCTATTAAATACTGTATAAATGAATACCTTAGTGAACACCATTGGTAAATGATAACTGGACCGTTAAATGTTAATTAACTATTAGTTATTGCTTATTAATGCATTAACTAATGTTCATTAATGGTTCATGAATGTACCCTTATTTTGCAAAGTGTTACCGATCATACCTTTATGGATGACCACTCCATATATATATATATATATATATTTTCCAAACGAGGCCAAATGTGTGAAATATATATATCCTGTATACAATACAGCCAACCCTTGGCTGTGCAGAGGAACTTGGGGCGCTGCAGAAAGAGTAGAAAGAGTGCGAAAGCGATGAGGAAGTCACGGTGCGACGCCTACAGCGAGAGATCGTCATAGATCTATAGTCTCTCTCTCTCTCTCTCTCTCTCTCTCTCTCTCTCTCTCTCTCTCTCTCTCTCTCTCTCTCTCTCCTCTCTCTCTCTCTCTCTCTCTTACTCTCGATGTCGCTCTCCATTCTCTGTCCCCCCTGAATGTCGTGACTCACACCACAGGGGTTTATCTGTAGCTGGCAGAACTGCAAGCACACACACAAATACACACACACACACACACACACACACGTACACACAAACACACACACACACACACGTACATAAACACACAAACACAAACACACACACACACACACACACAATGAGTGCCACCCAGCCGCGGTAGATAGCGGCGCCAATGACAGTTTTAACATTTCTTACAGCTCACACAGCAGGGGGGCCTTTCCATAAATAGCAACACAACTGAATGGGGGTTTGTATGAAATAGGCTAAATGAATAAAGCAGGCTTCACTTCCTCATTTTTTTAACTTGATGTGGCAGTCGGTGTGACATCATATCCTGTTTCACTATACAGTGATTTCTTTCGGTCACAGTTGTTGGCTGTTGTTTTCGCATGTTGCTGTGCTGGCTTTGATATATGGATGTGCGTACATCTCTGTTCTCACATCTCGGTTCTTTCGGTAGAATGTGTAGAATGTTTATCCCACGGAATAATTGCCATGCACGCGTGCAGACCTTTGAGTACGCCCACTCCACCGAGTAGACCGATTCAGGGCTGGCATCGTGACAGTAAAACATTTCCCGGATTGAGGAAACGGTCGATCCTATCAGCGTCACGGGCGGGGCCTACCCATGAGCCAATCAGGGCCTCGGGCGGGGCCCTACCCATGAGCCAATCAGGGCCTCGGGCGGGGCCCTACCCATGAGCCAATCAGGGCCTCGGGCGGTACTATAACGCCGTTGTCAAGCCGGGTGTGTGCCCGGAACCAAGATGGAGTAATAACAACAATGGCCACCGCTAAACAAGCTGTGGTCGACGACTGTTCTAAATCGACTGAAAGTACATTAAAAAACAGCACTTGAAGGCATGTATTCAAAGGGGGGGGGTTGGTGGGGGGTTTGTGACGTCTTCACTGGATCTAACAAGTCTCATCTAACAACTTGCCCATGTGGATTTAAAATGGCGTTAGATTCAGGGCGGGGTACGTTGGTCTCTCGTGATTGGTCAGGGAAAATCGACTACACCCCCGAAATCGGTTAGAGTGGAGGCTATGTCAGACTGAAGATGGAAATGGAGTGTAAGGAGTTACACTCAGGCCGGAATGCACAACTTTTTGCCTCATTTTAAGAGTTTATCTTTCTGGTTTAGGGGGGACAATGCTGTGTGCTTTATCTTATCTTTATCTTCTAAATCACTGTGTCTGCTTTGTCATGAAAAAAAGAAAGGACCACAGATCTGTATTTCGTTCCAGGCCAAGCCGTTCTCAGTACAAACATGTAAACGCTTCCTCAAATGTTGTTTTGTGCTTCTTCTTATTTTTATTCTTTATATCTTTTAATTTTTTTTCCCTTTCAGGATGAGAATGACAACCCGCCAATGTTCAGCCTGCCATCCTACATTGTAAAAATCTCAGAAAACATTATAGCAGGTAAGTTTTGTGTCGGTGGATCTTAGCATCGCCGCTGGTCTCATCCCCTCAATGAACACAATGCTCATACAACACACTTCAGACCAAAAAAATCAACAACGTTTTGCTACCTCACACAAAGTATTCTCACCGGCTTTCCCATTCAGTGGCCTTCCTTCTGAATTGACTCACCATCAACATATTCCCCCGTGCTTATCTCTCTCTTTCTCTCCGGCGACTTCACTTATTATTTCCCTCTAATGCAAATCCCTTACCTCCCCCCCCCCTCCCCCCCCCCCTCCCCCCCCCCCCCCTCCCCACCCCCCTGCTTTTGTATAGTATTTTAAGTGTTTAGTGAGAGTGCAGTGCATCGACTATTCAGGGCCGACTGGCCGACTTCTAAATTCATTCCTCATGCATGCATTCAGCAGGATCTTTTATCTCAAACAATAGATTAGTTTCCAATCGCTGCGGGGAAATGAGGTATTTGACTGTCCTCACCACTCTTTCTCTCTTTCTCTCTCTCTGTCAGAGTGTCTCTTTCTCTCTCTCTGTCAGAGTACTGACGGAGACACAGGCCAGTTTGTGGGACTGATTGGAGTGGGGATCTCTCTCGCTGCTGCTTTGCTTTGCCGGCTAGGTCTAGTGCTCGGGTAGTGGGAGAGGCTGAGGCCCAGAGGCCCCACGGTAGTACTTGAGACCCAAGGCTGGGTCTGGGGCGGGAGGCGTGGTGCTAGGGGGAGCGTGGTGGGGACATGCTCCAGGTTAGCCCCGAGGCTTGCTGCCTCCCCCCCTCCTCCTCATCCTCCTCCTCATCCTCCTCCTCAACCTCCCCCTCCTCCCCCGCTCAGCCTCGGGTATTGATCAGGACTCGGGCCAGATATGAGCTATTCCAAACAAGCTGATAATCCACTAATCCATAAAACCCCTCGTTGAGTCTGACGGCAGGCGGGGGCGTTGAGGAAATCTCTCTCTCTCTCTCTCTCTCTTTCTCTTTCTCTCTCTCTTTTATATATATGTATATATATCTCCATCCCTCTGATTGGTGTGGAAGTGTAGTTGTTGGAGAGAGAGAGAGAGTGTGTGTGTGTGTGTGTGTGTGTGTGTGCATGTTTTTTGCATGTAGAGCTGGTTGCGGTTAAAGGGGATCACATTTATCTTTCTATCTATCATCTCTCAATCTAAATTGTTCTCTCTCTCTCTCTCTCAAGTCAAGTCAAGTCAAGTTTATTGTCACTTCACAGTTTACACAAGTATAAAGCAGTGGTGTGAAAATCTTACGTGCAATACCCGACGACAGACAGCAGTTATAAAAATAGATAAAAAATTGAATAAAATGCAATTCATAAAATGCAATATATCGGCACAGAAAAATAGCAATATGTATATATAAATCAAAGTAATAAAATATACATTGTTATATGCTATACGCCCTTGTTCAGCAGCCTGATGGCCTGACTGTGGAAGCTATCTCTGAGTCTAGTTGTACGGCACTTGATACTGCGTTATCGCCTGCCTGATGGTAAAAGTGAGTACAGTTCGTGGCTGGGGTGGGTGTCTTTTATGATGCGTTTGGCCTTGGCCACGCACCGCTGGTTGTATATATCCAGGAGGGAGGGGAGCTCACCTCCAACGATATACTGGGCCGTCCGCACCACCCTTTGAAGTGCGGTGCAGTTCCCGTACCAGGCGGTGATACACTCTGTAAGAACACTCTCGATGGTGCCGTTATAGAATGTTCTCAGGATGCGGGGGCCCATGCTGAATTTCTTCAGACGCCTGAGGAAATACAGGCGTTGTTGGGCCCTTTTCACCACGTGTGTGGTGTGCGTGGACCATGTGAGGTCCTCGGAGATGTGCACGCCGAGGAACTTGAAGCTGATGACCCTCTCTACTGCAACACCGTCGATGGAGATAGGGCCGTGCTCTCCCCTCTGCTTCCTGAAGTCCACGATGAGCTCCTTGGTCTTCTTGACGTTGAGGGCGAGGCTGTTCTCCTGGCACCACTGCTCCAGCGATCCGACCTCCTCCCTGTAGGCTGTCTCGTCGTCGCCGGCGATCAGGCCCATCACTGTCGTGTCATCAGCAAACTTGATGATGACGTTGGAGCTGTGCATAGCCATGCAGTCGTGGGTGTAGAGGGAGTAGAGGAGAGGGCTCAGCACGCATCACGCAGATGGTGGACATCTTGAAGACCGCGGGAACTCTCTCACTCTCATTTAATTATTGCATCACCCCGCCAAAGTGGCTTTGCTGGGCTCCAGTTCCTCTGACAGTTGGCAACATGTTCCAGCCAGAGCAGGTATTAAATGCTGACCTGACCAGCACGCTGAGTGTGTGTGTGGTGATTGGCTGGCTTAACCTGTGTCCCTTGATTATTCGCATGCACCACAGGTGTGCAGCCTGTCTATAATCAGCCTGACCCGGCCCGGGTGAGGCTGCCATAGTCCAGCCACCAACCACACAAACATACATACATACATACAATACGTATACTAATGTTAGTAGTGTGTGTGTGCAGACTAACAGCCGTTAGTGTCCACTGGTTGTCTGGCGATAGCAGCTGAACCGGTCTGTCAGCCTTTAATGGCACACCGTCCGCTGTTTAAATGCAGCGCTTTGTGGTCGTGGGCAGAGCCTCTATATATATATATATGTATATATATATACAAATATATATATATAAGTAGTATATCTGATACAAGAAGATATAAGAAGTATCAATTAAAAGTTAAAAGTACCAAGAATTGAAATGGTATGCATAATAAAGTACTGCTGAGTGAGTTGACTGCAGTGTCATGGTTTAACCTAGTGCATGTATTGCACTCGGAATAAAGGAAAGCGTAAAACCTATTTGGCTTCCAACCTGACGGACCTGTGTCTCCGCCCATGAAGGGAAGGGAGGAGAACACATTCAGAACTCCAAGAGAAGAACTTGTCTTGTCATCTGCTATGAAGGAATGCTGCTGCGTGCCAATCATTTTACTGGCTGCTTTATCGTAACAAGAACAAAAATGTTGAACAAACTATTTTTTGTACCAAGACATTAAAACCAAAGTTTCAAATGGACTCAATAAAGGATTGGTAAATCAGACCCATTGGTGTTCTTCAGCTTCTTCACCACATAGCCATAGGTGTGTGCGTTCCCAGGTGAGGTCCTCTGGGAACGACCTGCGCATGGCGCCGCCTCGGCGGCGGCCAGAGCACTGGTCGTGACGCCGGTGGTAGGGTCTCTCCGGGAGGTTGATGCCTACCTCGGGAACGGCCGTAAAATCGATTCAGCTTGTCCCCGAGGGAGGCAGTGACGTGACGTCAGCTGTGCAGCTGGGTCTCCCTTCAAAGTCTCTTTCTCTCTCTTTCCCTCTCTCTCGCTTTCGCTCTTTCTCAAACTTATTTGATTTTTTAACCCTCGCTTACCCAGGGGCGACGGTGCTGTTTGTGAATGCCACTGATTTGGACGCCTCGCGGGAATTTGGCCAAGCCTCCCTCATCTACTCCCTGGAGGGCTCCTCCCAGTTCCGCCTCAACACGCGCTCAGGTGTGTGTGTGTGTGTGTGTGTGTGTGTGTGTGTGTGTGTGTGTGTGTGTGTGTGTGTGTGTGTGTGTGTGTGTGTGTGTGTGTGTGTGTGTGTGTGTGTGTGTGTGTGTGTGTGTGTGTGTGTGTGTGTGTGTATTCTTGCAAGTGTGCGTGTGTGCACGGGCGTTCATGCAACTGTGTTTGTGTGTGTGTGTGTGCCTGTATTCGTGTGTGTGTGTGTGTGTGTGTGTGTGTGTGTGTGTGTGTGTGTGTGTGTGTGTGTGTGTGTGTGTGTGTGTGTGTGTGTGTGTGTGTGTGTGTGTGTGTGTGTGTGTGTGTGTGTGTGTGTGTGTGTGTGTGTGTGTGTTCACGCGGGTGTGTGTGTGAGCGTACGTGGGCCGGGTATTAACATGGTGAATAACATGATTGTGATGGTGTGGTTTGCCTGTAGGGGAGATCACCACCACGGCCCTGCTGGACAGAGAGCTGAAGGCTGAGTACATCCTGATTGTCCGCGCCGTGGACGGAGGCATGGGCCCGCAGCAGAAGACCGGCATCGCCACGGTAACCCCTCCTGTTACCACTGCTGTGTCCCCAGCCCATCCCCGGCTCTCATGAAGGTTCCCTTTGAGCTGGAACTCAAAGAGTTCAATTGCGCTTCAATTGGAAACGTACCATGACGACCACATTGTGATCGTGGAATGAATGAATGAATATGTTTATTTCGATCAGCAATCATGTACAGACATTAATATATACAGAGTCGAAACAGAGACTTGGCTGACCGAAAACTAGCTTGTAAAATTGCCTAACCTGTTATTTCCTAATTAATTGATCCAAGCCTTACGTAAGATACGTAAGATAACGGTGTATACATATGTCCTACTTCAGGTGAACATCACCATCCTGGACATCAACGACAACGCACCCATGTGGAGGGACGAGCCGTACCATGCCAACGTGGTGGAGATGAGTCCCATGGACACTGACGTCCTCTCCGTGAGTGACTCATGTGTTTTTTTTCATTCTATTTTATTATACCTTTTCCAGAGAAGTCATTCATATTGTGTTGGCGCTGATGTGCACATCACTTGTTTGAAATAGGGCGGCAAAATAGTTAATAACACTGTCTTGTCTTCATATCAAAGATCAGATGGGCAGTAGAGGGTGTACACAGCAGGGAGGTTCAATGTTTGAGGGGTACAGGACCTTAAATAGTTAATAACACTGTCTTGTCTTCATATGTAACATCAGATGAGCGGTAGAGGGGGTACACAGCAGGGAGGTTCAATGTTTGAGGGGTACAGGACCTTAAATAGTTAATAACACTGTCTTGTCTTCATATGTAACATCAGATGAGCGGTAGAGGGGGTACACAGCAGGAGGTTCAATGTTTGAGGGGTACAGGTTTGAAAAACCCGTTTGGAAACCACTGATCTACGATACCATCTACCCATGTGACCTGCAGTGATGTCTGCCATCACTGTGCTGTCTGTGTTAAGGCCCAAAAGATAACAATCCTTCCTGGTACTTCGTACTGGTGTTTGATTACTGTGTTTTCAGGAATTTGACTAAAACTTTCCTATAATATTTTTAAATGCAAATAAGTCAATGTCTCTACATTCCCAACACAAGCTGGACAGAGCACCAGTTGATTGACACATGTTTGCCCTAAGCTTTGATTCATCCTGTGACGGTGGTCTGTGCTGATCAGTTCAGGTGTTGAACATGTGGCGAGGTGCTTGATTCAAGATTCTAAATTCAAGATTTGTACTTTGGAATGCTTACTCCGTATTCCTTCCCGCAGTTTGAGTTTAACACTATATAATATACTATGTACTATACTTTTATATAAATATTAAGGCTGTCAAAGTTAACCCGTTAACGCATGTGATTAATCTCAAGACTTTAACGCGCATTTTTTACTCAAATTAATCGTAGTATCCAGTTTAGACGGCTTCCTCCCTCAGTGTTTCCACCTGGTGATGAAGTGAGAGGCAGGCTGTAAGGCCCGTTAAACCAACAGGATGACTGAGGAGAATAGATGCGTAGCGCCCATTATACAGAGGGCCGTTGCTGTCTCCCTCCGCGCCACTGTGGATGTGATGGTGCTTTAGCAAAGTGCCGTAAAATAGTTGTCATTATTTTGTAATGACAGATTATTTATGCAGTTGTCTACTTAATTTTAATCTTATTATCAATGTTTTGGGCAATACTAAGCACTCCCTGAGACCTATTTGCTCAGAAAAACTCAAGTGAAAAGTAACAAATAAAATAATAAAAATCTTGATCTCTAATCGAACTGCTTTTTCGCATTTCATTCTTCCATACCTTCCATATTTGTTTTGCCACCCACAAAAAAATGAAACTACAAGTAAATCAGTTTCTTTTAAACGTGTGATTAATCAGATTAATCACAGAATTTTATTGTGATTAATCCGATTAAATATTTTTGATCTATTGACGGCACCAGTGGTGAACCGTGTTTATCACAACTGGACCTTCTGTAGACCCCCCCTCACAGAGGCAGTCACTTTATGCGTTATCTCATTTAGGAAGATCAGATTGTCGCAGCCAATTTCCAAGTTGACCATAGCTGTCAAAGCAGTGTCCATGTAGTGAAGTAACAGCACAACACAGCACCACCACACACAGGCTAAGCGATGAAGGGGACGGTCTAAAACGCTTAATGTGAAAAGGCTTAACGTAACTTAATGTTCCAAAACAGTGATCAATAATCACCAAATGTCTCTGGCATATGTCTTGTCATTAGCACTTTCACCTGTCAAAATATCAAAACCTAAATCAACGCAACGCAACTATTACGGAAGTTATATTACATTCAGTGTTTTCCTCTCATAAAGTTGCGTTAAGACTTTTCCTTACTGGCTCAATAGAGAGGAAAATACTTAATGTCACATAACGTTCATAATGGTAGGATTTAAGTTGAGATATTTTGACAGGTGAAAGTGCGGTTTTGTAACTTTTAGTTATGTTGTCTTTTCACGTTAAGCGATGCAAAGAAAGATCAAGTCAAAACTCTCAATTTAAATGCACAACAATGCTTAACAAACTCAAGACAGCCATTAACTAATCAGTCAACAAGTGTGTGGAAACAAAATGCAACTACCAGCTCAATGAGATGCAATACTGCGCCAAAACCAGCAAAGACAAATGAGTCTCACTCACCAATGATGTTCACTTAAAGACCAAATCCATTCTCCTGTCCTTCTGGATGGATCGATAACCTGGTCATAAAGCTGATCACTGCTTTTCAGATCCAAAATAAGTTGCCTTTCAATAGCTATGGAAGCTAATGCAGTGAGTCGGGATTGTCCTGTTCTGTTCCTCCATATGTTTTTATAATATAAAAATGTCCTTTCCGCAGATGCAGTGGTGACGGGGATCGTTAAAACTTTTTTATAATGTCCATCTTTTCACTGAATGGTCGTCTTGAAAAGGGTACTAACAACAATTCCGCAACAATATCATCTTCACCTGTTGCCATTTCGACGTAAAAAACCTAAGTAGAAAAAAAACAACGTAGCCCTACGCTAGATCCGAGCCAGTGAACCTTCTAGGGAACTATGGAACTGTGGGGAAATCTGAAAGAATACGCCCATTGGCTACAAATCACTATATGATTGGTTGATCAAATTGTCAATCCAAATGTACGCTCTCATTCAGTCTAAGGGCCAAGGCAATCGGGAATACTTTGGTTGAAGGATATTCTTCCCAGCAACCTAGAAAAATATCTGATTGGTTGCATTGTTTTTCCAACACAACACTGTGTGTACAGAGTACAGTGCAGAACAGTGCAGTAACTGTATCATGCATCCAGAAAGTCCAGCAAAAGTATGATAGTGTATGATAGTGTCATGTAATATGGATGACAATGTTCTGTTAGTGGCAGTAGGCCTAGCAGTTCAGTAGGCACACTGCCTGTGGATAAAAACTGTCCTTGAACCTGGTAGTCCTTGAACGGATGCTGTGGAACATGAAGAATATGAAGAGAATATGAAGGCAAGATAGTAACTATTTATTATTTATTTAGGTCCTGGACACCAGCGACCAGACCAGACCAAACCCAGGATCGTTGAAACCATTGTTGCTAAACACCGTTTAGCGCTTAGAGTGTCAAACGAATGAAACCCAAGAGCTAGAGAGAAAGATATCCCTTGACGTGTGGACTTTCCACAAGCTTGATATGCACACCGTATTCTGCCAGAGGATAAATGGGCCGAGGGTCAAAGTTACAGCATAGGTCATCAGAGAGTACATGCAATCATACTATATCTCCAAACTCTCTCATTGTCCTGCTGGTGTCTTTGACGCTGTGTTGTTGTTAATTAAGTGCCGACGGTCCATTAATTAAAGAAGCGGTAGCGAGTGTAATTAAGGGGGTCCGACTGCTAATTAAATTGCAGCCTGCAGTGACACACAGCAAATAGCTCCACTGCAGGGCCCAGGGGTAAACACTGACTCTGTCCTGCAGTTTCAGAAGGCGGGTTGGAAAGCGTGGAGAACAACTTGTGAACAAGGTGTTTACTCTGGTTTTCCAGGCAGATTTTCTTGTGACGCTATTGGTCAAGGTGGGTCCCCTGATCACAGTGAATACATCTCAATTAGTATGAAATCCTCTTTAGGTCGGAATCCTCTGTATTGGTCTCAGTGAAATTTGTTTCTCTGCATTTAATTTAATTGCATTTAAGTATTAGGAGCAGTGAGCAGCTACTTTTATATACAGCGCCCGGAGCGCAGTGTAGGGGTCTGATGCCTTGCTCAATGGCACCTCGGCAGTGCCCAGGTGTTTCGGGTACTTGAACTGGCGACTGTCCGGTTCCCAAGCCAAGTACCAACAGACAGAGCTATCCTGCCGCCCAGTAGAAGGAAAGACATTACATTACAGTCATTTAGCAGACACTCTTATCCAAAGCGACTTACAATAGCTATAGTTCCTACAATAGGGAGGTAATAGTGTGTTTCAACAAAGGTAGGTAGACCCATCTCTGCTTTCGAACCATCTTTCCAAAAACAAAGCCTTGCAACCCCCCCCACCCCCCACCCCCCCTGCTTGTCTGTAGGGCCTATGGCCAAAGCGTTTCCATGGCAACACGGACCCCCCCCCCCTGCCAAGCCCTGGCAGCGGAGGTATCCAGTGAGCTGATGAATTTAGGGGTTTTTAGCGAGGCCAGAGAGTGCCCGATCAGCTCCCCGGCATGCCCCCCTACTCACACAGCAGCCTCAGCAGCTCACTCAGTGCTCGGTGAGCCGGTGCTAATATCCAACAGCCTGCCAATGAATACACTTGGCCCCTTCTGAGTCCTGAGTCCTCTCCCTGCCTCCTCCTCCCCGCCTCTCGAGGTGTGGCGCGTGCGGGACGTGCCGACACGTGTGCCTTAGCACCTGTCCTTGATAATCGAAGGCCTGCGAAAGCTTTTGTTTCTTTAATGACCAATTAACTCGTTTCCAGCGGTTCTCCCCGGCGCGCTAAATAATGAATCGCTTCTTTAAAAAGCAGCCAGTGTTTTTGCCAGCCTCCCGGCCCCACGCATAAATCAACAGTCACCACTTTGCCCCGCTGAAGAGAAGTCATCATTTTTCTGCCACCTGATTGGTGTGGGAGTGTCAAGTGTAGTTGATGGAGAGAGTGTGTGTCTACTTTTGTGTGTGTGTGTGTGTGTGTGTGTGTGTGTGTGTGTGTGTGTGTGTGTGTGTGTGTGTGTGTGTGTGTGTGTGTGTGTGTGTGTGTGTGTGTGTGTGTGTGTGTGTGTGTGTGTGTGTGTGTGTGTGTGTGTGTGTGTAACGCTAGTCGTGGTTGAAGTTCGTATACCGTGAGATCACATTCATCTATCATCTTGCTCTTTCTCTCTCTCTCTCTCTCGTGCTCGCGCCCGCTCTAGCTCTCTCTCTCTCTCGTGCTCATTCTAGCTCTCTCTCTCTCTCTAGCTCGCTCTAGATCTCTCTCTCTCTCTCTCTCTCTCTCGCTCTCGCTCTCGCTCTCTCTCTCTCTCTGATTGCCTTAATCTGTCTTAATCACTTCCTCTTCCTACTCATCCACTGCACTTGTCCCCCCCCCTCCTCCTCCACCATCACCACCCCGCCCCTGGCAGCTCCTTTGGTGTGGCCCTCCAATCTAACCATGCCAGCTCAGTCAGAAGAAGGTCCTCCCCCCCCTCCCTCCCCCCCCCCCCCATGGGAGCCCCTCCAAACAACCCCCCACCCCCACACCCCCCTCATGCTGTCTGTGTTTCCCACCGTGCGGCAGGTGCTGGCGGTGGACCCGGACGACGGGGACAACGGCGTGGTGGAGTACCGGATCAGCCCTCGCAACCCCTACTACGCCATCAACGGCAGCACGGGCAAGATCCGCACCACGGGGGTCACCCTGGACCGGGAGAGCGCCAACCCCAGGAACGCCCTGCTCATGAGGTCCATCGTCATCTCCGCCACGGACGGTGAGTGTGTGTGTGTGTGTGGGTGGGTGGGTGGGTGGGTGGGTGTGTGTGTGTGTGTGTGTGTGTGTGTGTGTGTGTGTGTGTGTGTGTGTGTGTGTGTGTGTGTGTGTGTGTGTGTGTGTGTGTGTGTGTGTGTGTGTGTGTGTGTGTGTGTGTGTGTGTGTGTCTGCATGCATGCGTGTTTCTCTTTCTTTCTCTCACTATTTTCCCCTTCCTTTAGCTCCTTTTTGAATAGTATTGCTCACCTGTGAGCCAACAGCCAGGGTCCTTTTTATCACTCGTTAGTGGGGAGAGCCTCCATTTTCTTTGCGATTTACTCTGTCTTTACAAGCCTCGTTTCTCAAATTTTATGTTGACCATGAAACTTTTACTACGCCCGATAAATTCCTGCCTGAGACGACATTGTGTGTGTGTGTGTGTGTGTGTGTGTGTGTGTGTGTGTGTGTGTGTGTGTGTGTGTGTGTGTGTGTGTGTGTGTGTGTGTGTGTGTGTGTGTGTGTGTGTGTGTGTGTGTGTGTGTGTGTGTGTGTGTGTGTGTGCGTCTGCATGCATGCATGCATGCGTGTTTCTCTTTCTTTCTCTCACTCTCTCTCCCTCTTTGCCCCCTCTTTGCCCCTCTCTGGCGCCCTCTATAGGAGGCACACCGCCACTGCGTGCCTCGGTGAGCACCACCGTGTTCGTCAACCTGCTGGACCTCAACGACAACGACCCCACCTTCGTCAACCTGCCCTTTGTGGCGGAGGTGCTGGAGGGGCTTCCCGTGGGGTCCTCTGTCTTCAAGGTGAACCAATGTGACGCCCAACTGACCACCACATGCGCATATTTGCATCACAACACAGTTGTTTTGCTTACGATGCTACCGGGATGAACAAAACTAATATGTTTTGTGGTTTTTTTGGCACGGTGTGAAATGCATCCGTGCTTTTTACCATTTTTTGTATCTTGGGGATGATTGGGAGTTGACTTCACTGCGTCGTCACTGATATCCGTACATATATGATATTCAAGATGCAAGATGTTTTGATTTAAACTCTTTTGCATGCAAGCACAATGGAATACTTCCTCCCCGTTCCCCCCCGCAGACTAACAATAACACTATTCACAGAAGAGTGGACACAGACCCTGTCTCACCACCAACCTACCCTGTCTCACCACCAACCTACACTGTCTCACCACCCTACACTGTCTCACCACCAACCTACCCTGTCTCACCACCAACCTACACTGTCTCACCACCAACCTACACTGTCTCACCACCCACCTACACTGTCTCACCACCAACCTACACTGTCTCACCACTAACCTACACTGTCTCACCACCCTACACTGTCTCACCACCAACCTACCCTGTCTCACCACCAACCTACACTGTCTCACCACCAACCTACACTGTCTCACCACCAACCTACACTGTCTCACCACCAACCTACACTGTCTCACCACCAACCTACACTGTCTCACCACTAACCTACACTGTCTCACCACCAACCTACACTGTCTCACCACCAACCTACACTGTCTCACCACCAACCTACACTGTCTCACCACTAACCTACACTGTCTCACCACCACCTACACTGTCTCACCCGCACCCACCCTGTCTCACCACCACCTACCCTGTCTCACCACCACCTACCCTGTCTCACCACCAACCTACACTGTCTCACCACCAACCTACACTGTCTCACCACCAACCTACACTGTCTCACCACCACCTACACTGTCTCACCACCACCTACCCTGTCTCACCACCAACCTACACTGTCTCACCACCACCTACACTGTCTCACCACCACCTACACTGTCTCACCACCACCTACCCTGTCTCACCACCAACCTACACTGTCTCACCACCACCTACACTGTCTCACCACCACCTACACTGTCTCACCACTAACCTACACTGTCTCACCACTAACCTACACTGTCTCACCACCACCTACACTGTCTCACCACCACCTACACTGTCTCACCACCCACCTACACTGTCTCACCACAACCTACCCTGTCTCACCACCAACCTACACTGTCTCACCACCAACCTACACTGTCTCACCACCACCTACACTGTCTCACCACCAACCTACACTGTCTCACCACCACCTACACTGTCTCACCACCAACCTACACTGTCTCACCACTAACCTACACTGTCTCACCACCAACCTACACTGTCTCACCACCAACCTACACTGTCTCACCACCAACCTACACTGTCTCACCACCAACCTACACTGTCTCACCACCAACCTACACTGTCTCACCACCAACCCGCCCGTCCCCCGTCCCCCTCCCATCAGGTCCAGGTGAGGGACCCCGACGAGGACAACAACGGCCTGGTGACCCTGGTGCTGCAGGTGGGCATGCCTCGCCTCAACTTCCACCTCAACACCTCCACGGGCGTGCTGACCTCCACCGCCGCCCTGGACCGCGAGCAGATCGGCCAGTACTACCTGAGGATCATCGCCCGCGACGCCGGGAGGTTCCCCCGCACCTCCACCTCCACCCTCACCATCACAGGTGGGGAACAGACCCCCCCCCCCTCCCCCCCCCGAAACCATAACCCTGGTGTTTACATTCAGGCGCTATGCTGACGTTTAACGGCTGCCACCCATTGTTGTTTCGGGAGTCAATTGTTCCTTGTTCATTTGGATTAATAATGATTCATAATTGTCATCCATAATTATTTGCTTGCACTTTTACATGGAACAAAAAAACATTGAATATGGATATTAGATATATATAATATATGATATCATATATATTATATGATATATAATAATAATATAAATCCGAAAGATTCTCACCAAAATAAGAAAGCTCTGTTTAAAGGTAAAGTAAAGTCGGTCAAATGTATTTATGAAGCACTCTTCCAGTTAATAGTCACAAAGTGCCGTACAGAAGAAGAGCTAAAGGTATAACTTTGTGATCATTTCAAGGGGTATTCCCGTGACGGATAGGAGTATGGGGCATATAGGGCCTTTCTGTAACTTAACAATACCAATCCAGCACAGATTTAACAATATATCATTCGGATTTTGTGTGAGGCCCAAGGTTTAAGATGAGGATTGGATGGAATAACCACTAAATGGGTTTGGTTGACAATAAGTCGGATAACGCTAACATCTGCTGGTTGGATGTAGGAACTCTCCCAGGAGCACACTGGACTTATTTGAATATATTTAAAAGTAATTGGATATGGGAAAAGTAAGAGTGCTATTTTGTAATATTTGGATCAGATAGCAAATCTGCAAATGTATTTCCAAACAGAAAGAAATTACAAACTCTTAAGGGGCTAAAATGAAAGCAGTTAACTTCGTAACTTTTTATTTTGGCTGCACTTTGTCCGGATGACACACTACTCTCTGCCTTTGCCTCTGTGTGTGTGTGTGTGTGTGTGTGTGTGTGTGTGTGTGTGTGTGTGTGTGTGTGTGTGTGTGTGTGTGCCTCATGTGTATATGTGTTGTGTGTGTGTGTGTGTGTGTGTGTGTGTGTGTGCGTGTGTGTGTGTGTGTGTGTGTGTGTGTGTGTGTGTGTGTGTGTGTGTGTGTGTGTGTGTGTGTGTGTGTGTGTGTGTGTGTGTGTGTGTGTGTGTGTGTGCGTGCGTGTGCGTGTGTGTGTGCGTGCGTGGTTAGTGCTGGACGTGAACGACGAGACGCCCACCTTCTTCCCCGGGCAGTACAACGTGTCTCTGCAGGAGAGCGTTCCCCGCGACCACGCCGTGGCGCGGCTCAACTGCTCAGACAACGACGCCGGCCTCAATGCTGAGCTCAGCTACTTCATCACAGGTCTGACTCTGTGTGTGTGTGTGTGTGTGTGTGTGTGTGTGTATGTGTGTGTGGTGGTTCCTGTGTGAGTGCAAGACACAGCGCCCTCCGGTTAGGTTTGCTTTTCCTCTCCATTCAACAACCTACGACACACATACATGCACACACACACACACACACACACACACACACACACACACACACACACACACACACACAAGCATATACAGACGGACACACACACACATGCACACACGCGCACACACACAAACACACGCAACCATATTCACACGTACACACACACACACAAGCCTATTAACATACAAATACACACACACATGCATTATCACACGTACGCATAGACGTGCACACACACACACACACACACACACACACACACACACACACACAAGCATATTCACACGTTCAAATACACACAAAAGCATATTCACACATACACACACACACACAAAAGCATATTCACACGTTCACATAGATGCACACACGTACACACCTACACAGGAGGGGACAGGAGGGTTCAGTGCTGAGGGTCAGGTGTATGACTCCCCGCTGAAAGGATCTGGGTTCGAACTTCATGTCTTGCGGACTCACCTCGTCTTACCCCCCACCTCCGCCTTACTGACGTGTGTTTGAAATTACCTTCGCTTTGGATAACAAAAGCAAAATTGGCTAATGGTAAATATGCTGCTGTTGTGTATGTGTTTTGGAATGCACATGTCTCCTTGGCAGCACTGTGCATTTTTGACGTGTGTGTGTGTGTGTGTGTGTGTGTGTGTGTGTCTGTGTGTGTGTGTGTGTGTGTGTGTGTGTGTGTGTGTGTGTGTGGTGTGTGTGTGTGTGTGTCTGGTGTCTGGTGTGTGTGTGTGTGGTGTCTGGTGTGTGTGTGTGTGTGTGTGTGTGTGTGTGTGTGTGTGTGTGTGTGTGTGTGTGTGTGTGTGTGTGTGTGTGTGTGTGTGTGTGGTGTCTGGTGTGTGTGTGTGTGTGTGTCTGTCTACAGATGGTAACCAGGATGGTAAATTCAGCGTGGGCTTCAGAGACGGGGTGGTGCGCACGGTGGTGGGTCTGGACAGAGAAACCCAGGCAGCGTACACTCTGGTCATAGAGGCAATAGGTGAGTCACGTCCCTCAAACCTTCCACAACAACACACACATTGGAACCATATGGCTGATGGCAGTTCCTGTTACAGCTGAATGTGGAGGGAACAAAGGGGCTTGTTTTTCATTTGGGTTTTTTTCATTTTTTTCAGTTTTTCTGTCTTTCTTCTGCTTTTTTTGTGTGAAGACGATGACACTTAGGAACAAACCAAAACAAATAAGATCTGCACGTCTGCAGTGATCTCAGCATGTTGCACTATGGCCTTTGTTCCTTTTTCAGAAGAGAAACAAAAAAAAACCTCTGAGGTTTTCCTGTGTTGGAAACTTTATTTCATTGCAGCTGATTCGGTGAATCGCTTGTGAACCCAGAGACGTCGACACAGTCTTATGACATACAATTACCCGTCCTCCATCAGCACGTAAACAACCTGCCTGCCCTTTGAACTTTCAGCCTTGAGAAAAAAGAACGCATTCACACACCAAATAATCTTGTTTTGTGTAAGAGTGTTTTGTGTTGTGGAGTTCTAGAAGTTTCCCACAGCAACACCGATCAATTAGCATATGAATGACAGACACTCTCCCTCCTCCCCTCCCCCCCGACTGGTAACGATATGGTGATCAGATGAAAGGGCAGGGCGCAGGGCAGACGAGAGGCTAGCCATTGTTGACTCAGACAAAAGTCGACCGGAATCCATTTGCCCAAAGGCGGCGTCCTGCTCCTCGGTGACATATACTGTCATATACTGTCATATACTGTCATATACTGTCATATACTGTCATATACCCACGCAAACGGTGGGGCCCTGTTCCCCAGACAACGGGCCCGCGGGCAGCCGGAGGACTGGTACGGCCACGGTGTTCGTAGTGGTGCTGGACGTCAACGACAACCGGCCCATCTTCCTCCAGAACAGCTACGAGACCAGCGTGCTGGAGAACGTGGCCAGAGGCACCAGCATCCTCCAGGTCTTACACACGCACACACACACACACACACACACACACACACACACACACACACACACATATGCACACACACACGCACTCACACACACACGGACACACAAGCATATACACACACACACGCACATACACACACACACACACACACACACACACACACACACAGACACACATGCACACACGGACACACACGCATATACACACGTATACACACACACCCACAGATGCACATGCACACACACACGGACACACAAGCATATACACACACACACACACACACACACACACACAATCAAGCATATTCACATTTACACATACACATATACAGCATATACACACGTACAGATAGACACACACACATGCACACACACTCACACACACACACACACACACATATGGATACACAAAAAAACCAGACCTTCACATTCAATGTTAATATTAAAAAGGGACACATTTTATTTCAAGAACAACGTTACAAATTAAATCTGCAGAACGACACCATGGGACACACAGACGTTAGACTGGTCCTCTGGCATAGCAGCCGTTCAGTCGGTACATATGACCCCTGGGAGTCAGTCAGACAGTGTTGAGATGGTGTTCCACCTTCCATCCTCTCCCGTTAACCGGTGGATATCGGGGGTACACGGCGTCGCAATGGTGTCAAGTGAGCCGAGCAGCAGAACGGCAAGCATGAATATTCAATGAAATCACAGAGAGCTTCGTTTGATTGTCTAAATGTTCTAAGAAATAACACGCACCCCACTAATCTCTTCTCACATCCTCCTAAGACGCTCGGAAGGGAAGGACTAAAAAAAGGCTGCTCTAATTTCTGACTTCCGTCAGTGTGTCGTGTTTTGAAACAACGGGCCGCTGTAGAAACGGGGTCGAGGAGACCGGAGCGCGAGGGGAGACCGGTCCCCAGGTCAGATCTCGGTGACGTAGTCAAACAGGCAGGGGAGCGTGGCGTGGGGCTCCGGCTGCAGCGTCTGTGTGGCGGGCGACCGCGGCGAGCCGCTCCTCCCCCCGGCCCCGGCCCCGGGCCCCGGGCTCTGGGCCTCCGGAGGCCGGCGCTGCGGAGGCCGCCTGAAGGACACGTTGTAGGAGCGACGGTAGGAGCCGAGCCTCTTCCACACCTTGAGCTGCGGCTCGCCCGTGGCGCCGCCGCTTCGACCCGAGGCCCCCGGGCTGCCCCGGGAGCCGCAGAAAGCGCCGCCGTCCGAGCCGCATTCCCGCTCGGAGGACCGACACACGGCCAGGAAGGCGGCCACCCCGGCCAGCAGCACGGCCAGGCCCAGCACCACCATGATGGTGACCTCTGGGTCGTGAGCGTCCGCGGATGTGGGCGTGGAGAGAGAGAGTGCCGTGGTCAGGCTGGACAGGTTGGATCCAGGCGTCGGAGACAGCGATGGCGTCGGCGACGGCGGGGAGGAGGTGTTGAACACTGGGTGGTAGTCCATGGTGACAGTGGTGTCGCTGGATGAGGAAAGGAAGAGCGTTAGATGGATTACATGCGTGTTGGATTGAAATGGATCAAAAGGACAATCATAACGTGTGTGTGTGTGTGTGTGTGTTGTAGGGGCTGAACAATTCATCTAAATATTATAGAAAAAAGTGCATTATCCAAATCGCAGGAGCGGCAATTCTTTGCTAAGGGTAAATTGTGTGAATGTAAATGAATAACTCTATTATATAGGAAGTACTGGTAGTGCTGCCTCCACAATTAGTTTTTTCTCCAGATGTAAGAAAACATGTTTGGTATAGACCCCAAAAAATGTAGTATCATGATATGTTTCTTTCAGTGAAATGAAAATGGAAATTGCGATGTAAAAAGTGATCGTTCCCACTGAATCATATCACAATCGCAATGTGTCAAAATAATCGCAGTGTTTTTCTTTTACCATATCGTTCAGCCCTAGAGTGTTGTATGCATGTTTTGTTGTATTGCATGACTGTGTGTTTGAACTGAGGAAAGGGTCACTGAGTCTCACAGCAGCTTGTTTGTACTATTAAGGGCTCAGCATAAACAGTTATCATGTATGTGCACAACTAAACACAACCACACACACACACACACACACACACACACACACACACACACACACACACACACACACACACACACACACACACACACACACACACACACACACACACACACACACACACACACACAGTCTAGCTACATGGAACTGGTGGCATTTGCACCAATTATGGAGCTATTAAATCAATGACTGCCAAACAGGGGATGCTTGACAGGCTTTCGTCAATGAAATACAAATTGACTGCATTAAAAGGCCCCCTCATAAAATGTAAGGCAGCCACCTCCTCTAACCCTGGTCTCCAATTACTCCACACACACACACACACACACACACACACACACACACACACACACACACACACACACACACACACACACACACACACACACACACACACACACACACACACACACACACACACACACACACACACACACACCCCTCGTCAGCAGAGTAACATTTGTAAATGTCACCGTCCTTAATTTCGGCGGAGACAAAGCATGGCTCATCGGTTTAAGGGGAACACGTTGGGACGTGAAATTATTTTCAAGACCAAATGCCAGGAAAGCCGGGAAAAGGCCAGCGGAGCAGGATGGCTCGTTAGAGAGCCAGTTCATTAGTCAGAGGCATCCGGTGCATGTAAACACACACACACACACCTAAACACACACACATGCACGCCACACACACACATGCACGCCCACACACACATGCACAATGTAGAAACACCACCACAACACCACCCCTTTAAAAACGTACCGACACACAGGGTTGTCGTATACATGATTAGACCTGGCTTCTTCTTTAGCTTGGCCATATTGTGCTGTACATTGTCCCCAAGCCCCCCCCCCCCCCCATGCCCCCCCCTCCCCATCACATACACACACACCTCTCAACCTCCACTGCAGACCTGCCAGCTCAGCAGTCCTTCACACAGTCCGAATGTTTTCCTGAACTCCCGATCAAGTGCTGAACCTTTTCTATCATTTTTTAATTTTTTAATTTGCATTTCGGGCCAACCTAACTTGATTTTTCTTTCTTTCCTTTTTTTTCATCATTTCTTATATATTTCTTTCCAATGAATATTAGATTTTAAATTGCCCGTCATTGCCCCCGACATGCCTGTCACTCAGATTTATGGCTTTTTATCCGGCTGCCATCCGCTCCGCGCTTTGTCATCCGTACCTCGCGGTTCACAGTCTCCCGCAGATGAGCTGCCATCGCTGCCTTAACGCAAACACACGGATCTCTGTGGCCGCTACGCGTCACCCAGGGGCTAACGGGAACGCCACTGGCACCAGAGGGGCGGGCGGTAGGGTAGGGAGTGTGGGGGGATGTTTAAGGCCAGGGATGTGGCCTGAACTCAATTGACTTAGTCGGTTTTCACACAAACAAACACGCATGTTAAGTGTTTACCTAACTCGCTGTAACACGATTGCGCAAGTGTGTGAATGTGATTTGTATCTGTGTATCTGTATCTCTTTCACGAGACATTTTACGAGTCACGTTCCCCCCCCTACGTTTGAGGATTTAGCGTGAAACAGAACGGTCAAACAGTCTCAAAAGAATTCAC
>CM051018.1:9588189-9605689 GCA_027704905.1 Muraenolepis orangiensis
ATGATATTTATCGTGTCCACCTCACGCTGATATTAATGACCAGATGTCTCCCTGTGTGTTTTTAATGTAATAATAGTGTGTGTTTTTTGCTGCGTTGTATCTTTTCTGCTCTGTTACTTACGCTGAACAGTTGTTGTTGTTGTTGTTGTTGTTGTTGTTGTTGTTGTGTGTGTGCAGGTTCAGGCAACAGATGCGGACCAGGGAGAAAATGGCAGGGTCTTATACAAGATCCTCTCCGGTAAATTAAGCTGTCGTGTCGTCTGTCCCTGAGTTTGTTTAGTTGTTTTTCATACTTCTCCACATTTTCGCCCCCCTGAGGCTGTATGCTCATGAAAATCTAAAGGCAGCGCAAACCACGCTACAGTGAGTGGCCCATAATATGATTGGTTGCCTGCTGGTTTATTATTGATGGTGAAGTCACTCTCTCTGTCTGCATCGCTGTAGAAAAAATATCCTCTGTGCGTGTGTGTGTGCGTGTGTGTGTGTGAATGTGTGTGTGTGTTTGTGCGCGTGTGTGTGCCTGTGTGTGTGTTTGTGCGCGTGCGTGTGCCTGTGTGTGTGTGCGCGTGTGTGTGTGTGTGTGCCTGTGCGCGTGTGTGCCTGTGTTTGTGTGTGTGCCTGTGTGTGTGTGTGTGTGTGTATGCGTGTGTGTGTCGCTGCGAACGCTAAACCGTCACAAGGCAACAGCAACCAGCTCTTCCGCATCGATGAGCGGACGGGCCTGGTGTCCCGGGGCACGCGGGCCCTGGACCGGGAGAGTGTCAGCTCCCACGTCCTGGAGGTGGAGGCCTACAACAGTGACCAGGGCAGAATGAGGAGCTCAGTGCGGGTGAGACAAACTACCCCCACCGGCCACCACCGCCACCACCTCCACCACCGCCACCTCCATCATCACCACTGCCACTACCACCACCTACATCACCTCCACCACTTTAACCACCGCCACCGCCACCACCACCACCTCCACCACCGCCACCTCCATCATCACCACTGCCACTACCACCACCTACATCACCTCCACAACTTTAACCACCACTGCCACTACCTCCACCACCACCACCAGCACTACAACACCCTGCACATCACTCAGCTCACCCCATGGGGAGACTCACTCTGTCTCCCTCTGCACCAATATTACATTACACGGTCATACTTATTGTTTTTTAAACTGAACTTACTAGAGTCATGACAGTTACTGCATTGCACTGGACTGGTATTCACGATGCTGCTGCACTACTGTCACTTTCAGATGCTTTTTGCACGATTCACCACATGTATATTCTGCATCACCAGTATATACATGTATATACTGGTATATATATATATATACATATCAGTCACTTTATTGTTCTTTTCATTGTGTATAGTATTGTTATATTATAGTTTTGTTTATAGTATATATATAGAAGGTAATCTATAGTGTTGTTTATAGTATATAGCAGTGTATTATATAGTGTTGTTTATAGTACAGTATTGTACTAAGCAAGTGTAAGCATTCCTTTTTACTTTACAAATAAAACCATCTTGAGTCTTAAACCTTAGGGGGGCGCGCTCTCTGTCGCCCCCTGCAGGTGATCGTCTACGTGGACGACGCCAACGATGAGGCACCCGTCTTCACCCAGCAGCAGTACAACCGGCTGGGGCTGCGAGAGACCGCCGGCATCGGCACCTCCGTCATCGTGGTGCGCGCCACCGACCCAGACACCGGTGGGTGGTGCCCCGCCCGCATTGAGAGTAGAGCGTGGCCATAACACACACCACCACCACCACCACCATCACCGTCACCACCACCACCACCACCACCATCACCACCACCACCACCACCATCACCACCACCACCACCATCACCATCACCACCACCACCACCACCATCACCACCATCACCACCACCACCATCACCATCACCACCACCACCACACACCACCATCACCACCACCATCACCATCACCACTACCACCACCACCACAAGACATGTATGCACTCACAGTATTGTAAGAGGCTTCAGATACTGGACATTTATGGAGGTTCCATTTGAGCTGGACGTGTACAGTATGTTTTAATGGTTTATGGAGGTTCCATGTGAACTGGACGTGTACAGTATGTTTTAATGGTTTATGGAGGTTCCATTTGAGCTGGACGTGTACAGTATGTTTTAATGGTTTATGGAGGTTCCATGTGAACTGGACGTGTACAGTATGTTTTAATGGTTTATGGAGGTTCCATTTGAGCTGGACGTGTACAGTATGTTTTAATGGTTTATGGAGGTTCCATGTGAACTGGACGTGTACAGTATGTTTTAATGGTTTATGGAGGTTCCATTTGAGCTGGACGTGTACAGTATGTTTTAATGGTTTATGGAGGTTCCATGTGAACTGGACGTGTACAGTATGTTTTAATGGTTTGTGGAGGTTCCATTTGAACTGGACGTGTACAGTATGTTTTAATGGTTTCTGGAGGTTCCATTTGAGCTGGACGTGTACAGTATGTTTTAATGGTTTATGGAGGTTCCATGTGAACTGGACGTGTACAGTATGTTTTAATGGTTTATGGAGGTTCCATTTGAACTGGACGTGTACAGTATGTTTTAATGGTTTCTGGAGGTTCCTTTTGAACTGGACGTGTACAGTATGTTTTAATGGTTTCTGGAGGTTCCATTTGAGCTGGACGTGTACAGTATGTTTGGTGCGGTGCTTTTAGATCTGCTGCACAGGTTGTTGTGCGGAGATCATTCGTTCAATCGGTCAAAACCTTCATTTATTCACAGGAAAATAATTGAGAAGTGACTGATTGTCATCCTAAAGTGTTTCCTGATTAAAGTGCAGGTTTAAAATACTAGTTAACAGTCACATTTAAATAATACATACATACATACATACATAATACATACATAATAATATAATAGATAATAGATATTATAAATAATTGTCATAATCAATTATTTAAATTTATTATAATAATGTTTATATTTATAATGAATGTATTGTTGTCAAGGTAAACAAGAAAAAATGGCCTATACACCTATAACACACAGAAAAAAACTATAATGTCAGGTCAGCGAGCCAGGCATCAAATAAATAACCCACTTCAGGGCTTCTGACCTACAGCCTGGCCTGGCCCCTCTGACAGGCCTCAGAGTTGACCAGTGGTGGGCAAACTACGGCCTGAGGGCCACAAGAGGCCCATTGTGCTTTTTTATTGCGGCCCGTCAAATATTGGTACAAATATCTCAGAAATATATATCAATTTGAGCCTTTTTTCTGCAACACCCGGAGTTTGGGTTGATCCCACTAGATGGCAGGGAGGAGTTTTGTTGTGAGAGGGATTAGTCAGTGAGTCTCTTGTTGTTGTTTTGTGTGCGCTACCAACCAGGGTATAAATAGGGAATAAACCGGCCATTCTGTTGACATGAACAACGTCTCCGTATTCCCCTCTTATAATAACAGCATGACACATGCTGTTATTACTTCTAATACTACCACTATTACTATTAATACTGTTATTGCTGTTGTTACACACGCATGTTGGCAATACAGAAATCATATACAAATAAAAGGAAGAAAGGGCAAAAAGTGCAGTGAGCATTTGGGGGAACGTATACAACAGCTTTTACAGGTCATTTATGTTTACACTGGGCCGGCTCGCCTGTCAAATTTTAAATCATCAGCTTAGCCCTTAGCCAAAAGGTTTGCCCACCGCCTTGCACTAACTCCTCCCACAAAGGTTGTTGTTTTGAAACGTTTGGGTTGCGCAGCCTGTAGCTCCAAATCTGAAACCAAATTTGAGCATGAGTGGCATTTAATGAGCGTAACTTCTGCTCTACCACTTCTCGTATTCGCTTCCCCTTTAAAGTGTGTGTTGCGTGGACTGTGTGTAGCCATACAGCCTTTACTTTCTTTAAAAGGCCCGAGCTTCCTTTCTGTTTTTTACAGAAAACATTCCCGAGTTCAAGGACATGACGGTCGGGGAGATTAATCATGATAGATTTCTCTTTAAAAAGCTAGGTCATAGGTCCCGGGATGTTTCCTCTTTATTGAATCCTCTTTAGTCAAGTAAAGTCAAGTCATACATGTACACACACACAGAGTTAGTTAGTTGATCTGCATTTAACCCATCCTAGTATGAGGATGGGTTAAGGAGCAGTGGGAAGCTATTTTAATATACAGCGCTTGTAGGGGAGCAGTGTAGGGGTCAGTGTAGGGGTCTCAAGCCCTGCCCAGCAGGTGTTTCGGGGACTTGAACCGGCGACCTTCCGGTTCCCAAGCCAAGTCCTAAGCTCCTGCCGCCCCATCATCATGAAATCATAATTCAATACCGTTCATGGAATTTGTTCAAGTAGTGGGACACATTTAATGCAGCCATCTGTTCCATATTGTACGTATTACAAACGTATTTTCTTTATTAGAATTTAGAATTAGAATTGATTACAGTTGAGTCATAATAACAGACGCTTTTTATATGTTATTACATACTGAAGATTAGAAGTCGAGCATGAGTGCTTTGCACTTCATAAATGCTTTTTGCACCATCTGCCATGTATATATCACCCATTAGCCACTTTATTGTTCTTATTGTTCTTTTTTTATTGTGTATAATATTGTAATAGCATAGTGTTGTTTGTAGTATATAGTATAGTATAAAGCATATAGTATATAGTGTTGTTTATTTATTTATGTCGTATAGTATTGGATAGTGTAGAATCGCATAGTACAGCATAGTGTAGTATAGTATAGTATTGTTGTTGAGATTGATACTACAGAAGGGAATGGGGAGTAAGCATTCCATTGTACTTGATGCACATGGCAAATAAAAACTTCTTGCAAACTTACCTCTTCATGGAACGCTACCCGGATCCCTTCTCCTAGCGCATCCTCTGAACGCTTTTTACTAGCGTATAAGCGTCTCTCTAAGTAGTTCGTCTCAGAAAATGGTTAGTTAGATAAAACCTATTGTTTGCCAACTTATTGTATTTTTACCTTATTGTACTTTTACCTGAAGTTATTGTACTTTTACCTGAACACTGGCTCAGTTCTTGGAGACTTGTTAGTAATGAAATGCACTTTTGACTTCTGGTGACGAGTTGTTCTCTTACCTTCCTTTGTTGAACGCACTATTGTAAGTCGCTTTGGACAAAAGCCGTCTGCTAAATGACTGTAAAAAGCAATGTAATGTAATCTAGAATCTTAAAATCTAGCAACCAGATGCTGCTGAGTGTTTGACGGCCGGTCCTTTGTCCCCTTCCCCCCCCTCTCTCCTCTACCCCCCCTAGGGGACGGCGGCTCCGTGGCCTACGCCATCGTGTCGGGCTCGGACCGCAAGTTCCAGGTGGACGTGAGCACGGGCCTGGTCACCACGGTGGACCACCTGGACTACGAGACCAAGACCACGTACCTGATGAACGTGTCGGCCACGGACCAGGCGGCTCCCTTCCACCGCGGCTACTGCAGCGTCTACGTCACGCTGCTCAACGAGCTGGACGAGGCCGTGGCCTTCTTCTCCGCCGGCTACGAGGTGTCGCTGCGCGAGAACATCGCCACGGGCACCGAGGTGGTGCAGGTGAGGGCGCAGTCGGCCGACAACCTCAACCAGCTGACGTACCGCTTCGACCCCGACACCTCGCCGGCCGCACTGGCCCTCTTCAGGATCGACAGCATCACGGTGAGAGGGGGGGGGGGGGGGGGGGGAGCAGGACTCAAGAATACAAGATGAGCGACGTGCATGTAAATAAAGGGGCTTCTTGGGGAAAATGATCCGGAATATTGGTAACGTTAGTTACCTGTAATGGTCTTTCATCCATCACCCATTTCTTTTTTTTACGAATATTCAAGCAAACTATAGAGCTAAGAATCGAATATTCAGCAAGCATATTCATAAAGGCGGCAGGTTGCTTTAGCTGACTCGTCAGCAGTGTTGGGTAAGTTACTGAAAATAAGTAATTAGTTACAGTTACATTACTTCTCTCAAAATGTACTTAGTTACCTTACAGTTACTGCATATTAAAAGTAAGTAGTTACTAGGGAAAGTAACTTTTTATCTGCTGCAATTATCTTATTAATACACACATAGCTATAGTTATTCCACGAAACGGACCAATAAGATACATGAGGTTTTGACGTCTGTCAACCACAATAGATGAGAGTAGAGTCATATGAGTCATATGAGTCATATGAGTCATATGAGTCATATGAGTCATATGAGTCGGGGACACATAATCAGAACCATCAGAACTAAATCGCTATTGGTGCACTTTCAGACAGAGGGAAGGGGGGAAACCACCTACTTGGCTACGTGCCTGTTCTTTGGTATGTTTTATTTTTTATTAATATTGTGTGTGTGTGTGTGTGTGTGTGTGTGTGTGTGTGTGTGTGCGTGCTCAGGGCCGTATCACGGTGATGGGTCTGCTGGACAGGGAGATGGGGGACCTCTATACTCTGACCGTGGTGGCAGATGACGGAGGGCCCAAAAGGGACTCTACAGTGGTACGTTCCATCTTTGGTTTGACTCTGACAGTATCGTAGAAAATGTCGTCTCCTCATTCCTTCCGGCTCTTCACCTTCCGGTCATCTTAACACTTTGTTTGTGTTGTCGTTTCAATGTTTGTCGTGGCAGAGCTAATGGCATTCCCTTTTCTCCTCCATTGCTGCATTTTCCCGGGAACCGTAGAAGGTAAGGTTTGCAATGACATGAAAATATAGTTTGGTTGTCTTCCAGCGTGCGTATAGGTATAGGTTAGCCAGCTTGCGATTTTTTTTGGGGCCGCGCCGGCGTTCATTCCCTGGTTGACCACCGTTATGGCTATCAGGTGTCCATCAGCATCCTGGATGAGAACGACAACAGGCCGCAGATGGACATCACGTCGGACACGTCTGTGAGCGTCCTGGAGAACACGGCCATCGGGGTGAAGGTCGCGACGGTCCTGGGAAGAGACAGGGACGCCGGGAACAACGGGATGGTGAGAGCCAGGACATGAGGAGCAATAACACTCAGCCACAGCCACAGCCATTCAGGTTCTGATTTGGTTTATTTGCCACACAAATATAAGGTCTAAGGTACAATGGAATGGAGCTCGGAAGATGTGCAAAAAGTTACAGAATTACAAAATGATTATTTAAAAAAAATTACAAATATACCAAAATACAAAGGGAATACACAAATATACAGTACATATTAACATAATTGCAGGAATTTATAATATATGAATGTGTCATACTTGATCACGATTGGTTGATGGAACGGGACACTGCCGCCTTTTTAAACAGTTTTCGAATCAGTGCGCTACTAATTGAACATTAACAACAACAGTCAAATAAAACGACCGACTAGATGTTTCCGTGACAACGCTAAAACAATATGCTCAAAGCACCGTGGAAGAATATTTCTATTTCAGCTGCTTAGGTTAATTAACAAAAAAAACCTGTTAGAATAACTGTTTGGTAAAAACAATTATTCTGACCTCATTGTGGAGCTCACTGTAATTTAATTACGCCTGGAGCAACAGTATGTTTCTCTTTCTCACAAGTATTATGCGCATCCACAAGGGAAACTTAACTTGTAAACAAACACCTATTAGTTAGAATCATCCCACATGTAAATGTGTACTATGCGTGAAGTCAGCACATTCTATTTTTGTTTTTATCTCATTCTCTTCATATTTTATATTTCTCTCCATGTGTCCATCTTTTCCCTCTCACTCTGCCTCCTCTCTCTCTCTGTCTCTCCCTATCTCTCGCTCCATCTCTCTCTCTCTGTCTCTCTCTATCTCTTGCTCCATCTCTCTCTCTCTGTCTCTCTCTATCTCTCGCTCCATCTCTCTCTCTCTCTGTCTCTCTCCATCTCTCTCTGTCTCTCTCCATCTCTCTCTGTCTCTCTCTCTCCATCTCTCTCTCTGTCTCTCTCCATCTATCTCCATCTCTCTCCCTGTTCCTGTCTCTGCCTCGGCCAGGTGAACTTCACCCTGGTAGCGGGGAACATGCAGGATGTGTTTGAGGTCCGTACTGTGAACCACACCTACGGCGAGGTCTACGTCAACTCTCCCCTGGACAGGGAGTCAGTGGACCGGTACCTCCTCAAGGTTAGCACACCGCTAACCGACCGGAGGGGGGGATGATGATGAGTGTATTTCTACAGTGGCCAGTGTACACGGTCGGAAATCTTTACAGACACTTTCCTTTACTGTTCACTACTGCTGGCTGACTTTGTGTTCGCCAGTAACATAAAAAGGCAAGATGCAGTCAGGCAGCTTACTAGACAGACAGACAGATGGCCAGACAGTTAAAAGGACAGACGGATAACCAGACAAACTAAAAGACAGACAGGCAGGCATAGGTGGACGGACGGACGGACTGATCTGATCGTACACCCCATGTAGAAGCATCCCTCCCTGTGGCCATATGAGGGCAGAAGACGTGTGTTGTTGTTGTTGTTGTGACAGGTGCGTGCCATGGACAACGGATCCCCTCCCAGGCACACCGATCACTCCCTCACCGTCAACATCCTGGACGTTAACGACAACGCGCCCGTGGTGGAGAGCCGACGGGGCTACAACGTCAGCGTGAGCGAGGTGGGTGACCCCCGGACCCCTGGTGGGGGGCGAGCAGACATCTTTTTGCTTCACTTGCACTGGACTCAGGATTTTCAACTGTGCTTTCCTGTGTTGTGTGTGGGTGTGGGTGGGTGTGTGCGTGTGCGTGCGTGGATGTGCGTGTGTGTGTGTGTTGGTGCGTGCGTGTGTGCGTGCGTGTGTGTGTGTGTGTGTGTGTGCGTGCGTGTGTGCGTGCAGAACGTCGGAGGCGGCACCTCGGTGCTCCGGGTGGTCGCCACCGACCGCGACATCGGCCCCAACGCCATGCTCTTCTACTACATCACCGCCGGCAACCAGGACCTCACCTTCCGCATGGACCGCATGACGGGCGAGATGGTGACGCGGCCGGCCCCGCCCGACCGAGAGAGCCAGCAGGAGTACCGGCTGACCGTCACGGTGGAGGACGACGGAGCACCCCCGCTGTCGGTGAGAGAGCCCGCGTCGGAGAGAGCATGTGTACGAACTATACACGGTTATATCGCCTCCGCCCTTGGCGAGGCCGAGGCCGAGGCCGCCTGTCTGGGATGTGGAGTATCTGGGTTTTCCCTTTATGATGAAAGACATGGCCAGGAGTGAAGAGCAATGTGAGTGCTGCTGCTGCTGCTGCTGCTGATGCTCCTCGCAGCTTCAGAAAAACATGGTGTGACCTCCCTGACCCCCTGTCTGCTCCTGTGGCGTGAGGATGAACACAGAAGAGGTTGTGTGTGTGTGTGTGTGTGTGTGTGTGTGTGTGTGTGTGTGTGTGTGTGTGTGTGTGTGTGTGTGTGTGTGTGTGTGTGTGTGTGTGTGTGTGTGTGTGTGTGTGTGTGTGTGTGTGTGTGTGTGTGTGTGTCTCGCTGCCGTGGACTGGTGTGGTAGCTGTCTTACATCATCTGGAGTAGGCTCTGGCCCCCCCGTCACCCTGACCAGGGTTAAGTAAATAAAATAAGTAGATAGAGGGACTGGCCAAGGTTTACCTCACTGGTTACGTAAACAAATACAAAGATCTTATTTTTATGGGAACAGGAACTAAAACGAAATACAGCTGATTTTAAGTACATTATATTACATCACATCCAAGGCGACTTACAATCCTTAAGTCGCCTTTAAGAAGTATTATTGGGTATTATTTAAGGACCTTTGTTTTCCAGTATTTTTTTTTATTTAGGCTCCTTAACAGGTCGAATACATGTATTCCCTAAATCTAAAATCTGGAGGATTGAATCCTCTTTATTAGTCACGTACATATACACACACACAGTGAAATTTGTTTCTCTGCATTTAGCCCATCCTAGTATTCGGAGCAAAGGGCAGCTATTGTATATACAGCGCCCGGGGATCAGTGTAGTCTGGTGCCTTGCTCACGGGCACCTCGGCAGTGCCCAGGTGTTTCGGGTAGAGTGGTTGCTTTAAAACACATGAGGACTGTGTATGTGTATGTAGTTCCTTCTTTCAGTTAACGACTGCACTCGATACGGTTAATAGCATGACTGCTTTAGATAAGTCTCCACGCGATACAGTTCCTTCATTCTATATGCATTATATTCCTTGGAAATGGGGGTGTTCTGATTTCTCCCACCTAAGATTAGAACCATCTGCTGGCCACCCAGAGTACTGCAGGTGCCTCTGTCGACAACAAAACAGTGGCTCTATTAGGTGGATTCTCTGTGAATTAACATATAGACAGCTGGTTATCTTCTCGCCTCAGGTCTGCACACACAGTGTTTCCCAGCGCCCTGCTAAAACCTGAGACACGTGGCAGACATGTTGACACTTTTGGTTTGACTTGGTACTTTACTTATTGTTATTATTATTATTATTATTATTATTATTAAGACCTGCGTGGTGCCAGTTAGAGACGTGCGCTAAGCTCCTGAGCCCCGTAGTGACAGGATGCCCAAGTGTGTCAACAGGAAAGCCGCAACTCTGAGCCAAATGTGCAGTAAAAAGGAAGAAGAATGTCGTTACTTCCTGTTCAGACACGACCGTGGTAGCGAATGTGTGTGCGTGTGTGCATGCATGCATGCATGCATGCGACAACAGCACAGCAGACCCAACAGAACAGGAGCTGCGCCCGAAAGATCCTGAAGGATGACAGTCATTCATAATAAAGGAGAGACGGTGCACCTAAACCCTCCCTCTCCCCCCCCCCCTCCCTCACCTCTTCTTCTCATCGTAATTGATCATCCCTATCGCAAGAGAGGCCCGAAAACGGTTTCAAGATTTTCCCTCCCCCTCAATGCCAACTCGCCTCTGGTGTGCCCGTGTAACAACCTTGTTACGGTGCTAAGGGCCCCCGGGTGGGCCAAAGAAGTGCAATGGCATTTATGAGCAGACACAGGCCGTTGAGGGACAAGAACTCCATTTTTTTTATTATCAGAGTAGTACAGGATATAGGTGGCGTTTGTTTGTTTGTTTGTTTGTTTATTTGGTTGGTTGTTGCAGAGGTGTACAATGGCGGAGGCCACAGAGCACACATCATCATCGCATAGCAGCACGCGTGCACACACACACACACGCACACACACACACACTCAGACACACACACACACACACACACACACGCACACACAGGCACACACTCAGACACACACACACACACACACACTCAGACACACACACACACACACACACACACACACACACAGGAAGACACACACACACACACATTTGCACACACATACACACGTTCAAAATGTTCCGGCTAAAAAAGGCACAACAGATAATGCTACAAAACTGTAAAGTATAGCGGTGCTCAAACCAGAAAGAATGCACTGACACACAGGCACACACACACACACACACACACACACATTTAAAATAAGAGAAACAGTTAGCAGTTTAAAGCTATTACCCCATTTGTTCTTCTGGAAGGAGGGTTTGGTAGCAATGACTTCCCATTCCAATACAAAACAAACACAGGAAAGAGGCACATACTTTATACATACATACATACAGTATATATTTTCTACCTGTTCAATTTTACTTCACATATATATATTTTTTGAAAAGTAAAAAAAAAGTAAAAAGAATATTGTGGCAAGCTATAGGTGATAAAGTGACAACCGTATTCGACCGTATCAGATGTTGCTACCGCAAAAGATAAATCCACATATCCACAAGGCCAACCGTAAGTATTGTAGCACTGTACAGGGAATAGTCTACAACCGGTGGTTAAGTGCTGGCTTCAGGAGGCTGATGCCCCGGGAGAATGACATGGCTGATTTGTTTATTTACAACAGGAACTGAGGTAGCACAAAAGGCACAACAACAAAAAAATACACATACTTAAAGCCATATGGGGATGAGGGAGTGCGCGGGGGGAGGGTAAACACTCGAGTCACATTGAAAACCAAGAGGGCCAAGAAAGTCCAACTCAAAGATTCCACAGGAGTGGAATGCACTCCCTGCTTCTTCCCCTTATTTGATCCCACACTGAGACAGACCACGGCTCCCTAGCCTCCAGGGCCAGACGAACCAAGACCAGGTCACCTGTTGTTCCATGAGCTGTCGTCACAGACGTCAGGCAGACCATGCATCACACACACACACACACACACACACACACACACACACACACACACACACACACACACACACACACACACACACACACACACACACACACACACACACACACACACACACACACACACACACACACACACACCTCTCAATGGATGGGTGGAATGGAATTGAATGGATTAGGCCGACAAGGCTGGCCAGTGCTCCCCCCGTAACAGAAAAAAGGAAGAGAACCACAGGGGGGCGCCATGCTCTCCACGTCGGAGGCCAGGAGGAGGAAGAGGAGGAGGAAGAGGAGGAGGAGCCGTCTACATCTGCATGAAGTCTGGAGACTCGGGAATGGCATCTGCAGGGAGAAAGGAGAACGACGAGAGTATGAGAGCAGTGTGCTGTGACAAAACCCCCGATGTGGATGTGACCTGTTGTTGGTCTAACTTCAGTATTCGCATCTGCCACATACAGTATCTATAGCTCCACTACAGAGTGATTGTGTTATCAGCCCAGGCTGATAGCAAAAACTGAAGCGGAAGCCATCGTTCCTCGTCGCTCATCGTGGGCCTGAAGGGGAAACACAGCTTAACCCTACGGTGTACGGCCAAAGTTTCCTGGAACAACGTGTGCGACTCACCGAAGGAAAAATAAAGAACTGTCGTTAAGCAGAAGAAGTGTCTTGGCCAGAATTGGGACATGCATGTGTACAAAAGAGGAACCGGTGCTGGTTAAATTCCACTAAGTCGACGGTGAGGGAGAGGAAAGATGAAGTGAGCCCTAACAACTAAGACAGAGGTGTACCTTTTTGAGTAATTTTAGTTCACGGACAAAATAACATGTGTCACATTTACATCGTTCGCCGTAATACGGCTGCTGCTGCATTGAACCGAAACGCCAATCCAGCTTGGTTTGGTTTTCGTAGCAGCTCTAAGCAGTCGACAGTGAGAGAGACGTAACGGGAGTCTTGTAAAAGTCACTCTGCGACCCCCCTGACCCCCAGCCCAACCCCCACCCCTCGCCCTTACAACATCTACCGACCAGAAAATGAGACAATCCACCTGAGAATGACTGGAATGTCAGCACAGGTGCCCCAGGACCCAGGAGAGAAACATTCACCTCTCCCTTTCTCTCCTCCATCACCACCACCATAGCTAATAGTCTCCACCATCATCAGTTCAGGTGAAGACATTGGGAGCAGCTTATTGCAACCGTTTACGCCTCAGCGGGAGAATTGATGTAGGCCTTATCGAGGCAGGGTTAGTGTGCATTTTAGTGTGTGTGTGTGTGTGGTGTGTGTGTGTGTGTGTGTGTTTTCTTTGCTTGGTTGCATCACCGTTTTCTTAACATTACTCAACCTGTGAGTGTCCATTTTGAAATCTGTATTTCCAGAAAGTGGCTATGGTGTAAATAATGTTGATAGGACTGGTGTGCGTGTGCGTGTGTGTGTCTACGTGTGTGTGGGTACGTGTGTGTGGGTACGTGTGTGTGCTGTACCGTACCGTTGGTCGGAAAGAAAACGTCGCCAAGCGCAGGGGGAGATAAGGGAGTCCCGGGCTCGGACAGCAGGTGGCGCCCCGTCTCGGAGGACTGTCGGGTCATGATCTGGGATACGGTCTGGGTCTTGGGATGAGGGGACCCCCCCAGGAACACGGGGTTCTCATGACCCTGGGCCTCACTAAAAACACACACACGGACACACACACACACACACACACACACATGAGAGAGAGGGATAGGGGTGTCAGAAGTATATAGCCTGTAAAGTGGCCTATAACTGTGATTAAGGGCTATGTAAATTTAATTTACTTGACATCCACTTGGAGGAAAGAGGAGAGAGAGAGAGAGAGAGAGAGAGAGAGAGAGAGAGAGAGAGAGAGAGAGAGAGAGAGAGAGAGGAGAGAGAGAGAGAGAGAGAGAGAGAGAGAGAGAGAGAGAGAGAGAGAGAGAGAGAGAGAGAGGTATACACTCCACTTTTCCATATTCCATAGTGTAAAGAGTTCCTTAGATTTGCTGTCAATCGAAAATCATCACGTCTAATACTGGCTCACACATCCTGCGTCCTCCTCTGCAGTGTGTGTGTGTGTGTGTGTGTGTGTGTGTGTGTGTGTGTGTGTGTGTGTGTGTGTGTGTGTGTGTGTGTGTGTGTGTGTGTGTGTGTGTGTGTGTGTGTGTGTGTGTGTGTGTGTGTGTGTGTGTGTGTGTGTGTGTGTCAGGAAGGCCCAGCTGGCGGACGGACTGTGGGAAAGCTTACCTGTCCATTCTGACCAGCTCGTGTGCACCTGGGAAGGAGAGAGAGGAAAGAGGAAATGGTCCATTGTGAGCAGCAGCCGGGGGATCACAGGGGAACAGGACACATACTGTGGGAGTGGGCTTTCCCTCCCAAAAAACCAACAGTCCAACGGGAAGTGTCTCCCAACACTGCCAGCGGCGTTGTTGTGGACCCCGCGTAATGCATGTGGATGTGGAAATGTGTGTGTGTGTGTGTGTGTGTGTGTGTGTGTGTGTGTGTGTGTGTGTGTGTGTGTGTGTGTGTGTGTGTGTGTGTGTGTGTGTGTGTGTGTGTGTGTGTGTGGTGTGTGTGTGTGTGTGTGTGTGTGTGTGTGTGTGTCTCCGATGCTTACGTCTGTTGGACCTGATGTGTTGCCTCTGTTTGTAGACCAGTAACATGATGGCAGGCAGGGAGAGCAGCGCCACAAGGCAGGCGGCCGTGGCCAGGGCTGCGGAGACGGTGTCTGACGACACAAGAGACAGAACTGTGTGTTAACAGATCATCTTGTCCCGCTGGCTATTTGATTTGGTTGCAGCGCATCGCGTTGATTGGTTGCCACAAGCTCGCAGTACTTACTTTCAGGTGGCGCTGGGTCCCACACTGTGCATTCTTGAGATCCATTTGTCCCTGGAAAGAGAAAAGGGGAAAAAAAAGTACAGTCAGTTGAGATGTGTGGGAGCTCCATGGTTCACACTGCACTAATAACTGTAACAACAGGCCCCATTTCAACGTTCAATTTATGCTGCAACATCCTAAAAGCCTGTTTGCACACTTCTGAATGCCAGTACACCGTGGTCCAGTGACTTGGCTTACTGACTTCAGATTAAATCCTTAATGATGATTTGTTTAGGGTTAGGGTGGTGTGCTTAGGGTGGTGTGGTGAGGGTGGTGCTAGCTGTAGCTGGGGGGCGGGGAGGCAACAGGCTTACGTGGCGTGATGTGTAGCAGAATGTGGGTGATGTGCCTCTGCACCAAGGTGGCATGCTCGTGCTCCAGGACTATGCAGCAGTAGCGGCCCTGGTCCAGGCTTGTGACGTTCTGCAGTATCACCCAGAAGTTCTGCTTCTGGGCACCGTAGGACAATCCCGGCACGTTGGGATGGTGACCCAGCTTGGTGTGGCGGGGGCCCACTATTTCGTGGCACTGCTGCTGGCTGTGCGGCGTGAACAGCCAGTGATGGTTGAGCTGGTCCTCGGCGTGCAGCTTGGTCCCCCACTGGACACACACCAGTTTGGCGGTGGCCCCCTCTGGGCAGGTGTAGAACAGATGGGGGGCGGTCACCCCCAGCGTCTGCTGGGCATGGTCCTTGGCTGTAGGTGAGGAGTACACCACGGTTAGATGGTTGATGTGGATCCAAAACAGACTCCTTGGTACTCGATTGTAGAGTGTGTGTGGTTGGTGGCTGGTTTAAGCAGCCTCACCTGGCCTGAGTTAGACTGATTACTCCACGGCTAGTGAGGCTGCACACCTGTGGTGTGGCCACCACCACACATGCTCGAGGGAGAGCTCTAGCATGTACTATCCGCTCTGTTCACCTTGATTCAAAACTCTGCAATAAACCGGATTCCTCATCACCCTGTGTACTTGTCTTCGAGAGGATCCCTCAAGTAGTCATTTTAATGGCTGGTGGCGTGGTGTCGACTGCTCATCATCAATATAAAAACACAAAGTGTTTTGTAAAAATGGCCAGGTTAGTGCCAACTGTCATTCAACTTCAAGGTCTGATGAACGAGAGCAGATACACACCAGATACAAAACCTCAGTTAAGCGCCTCTGCTATAATGCCTCCAGGTTATTTTTTTGTTTGTACGGGGCCAACCCTGTGGTTGGTTTCCTGTTCTAAACCCTGTGGTTTAGGTGAGATGTAGCTGAGGATTGTGTGCTCAGATTTTGAGACACGGTTTTGAGATTAGATCTATGTACCAAGTACAATGGAACGCTCACCCCTCCATTCAACTCCCGCAGTATGAATTAGCTAAAACACTTACTATACTATAAAATAAAAATACTGTACACAGTAAAAAAAAAAAAAGAACACTAAAAAGTAACAATAAAGTGTGTTTGATTAAAAGGCTTAGCGGTGCGGGTAAAGAACAAAGACATCAACAGTGTTTACCGCAGAATCCTTCGAGTGTGATGGTGTGTGGACCCCAGCACAACACTGCTGAGCATTGTAGAAGAAGATTCATCATACTGAGTTTCTGTGCACTAGTTTGCTGTCCATCTCACGACACACAGTATGTGGGTTTTCTTTTGAGGGGGGTTTGAAAAAGACAGAGAGAAATGTGTGTGTGTGTGTGTGTGTGTGGGGGGGGGGGGGAAGGGGGGGGGGGGGTGAGGGAGGTATTTCTATACTGGTTTTTATTGAAAGGTTACAGCAATAAAGATTTTAATCTGGCTTCCTTCTCTGTTCATCCAGACAGCCGGTGTTCACAGCATATTTTTAAAGGCCGTCTCGGCGGATGACAATGTTTTTGCCTATTTTCTACCACTCAGCCACTTCCTGTATCGCTCGGCACTCAAGAGTCATGCTTCGCTGCAGCGAAGGAATCAACAAAAACACACACACACACACACGTAGTACACTTAATCTTTCTGAAAGCATTATTCAAATTCATACGCTCAAATTCTGACATTTAATGTATCATGGGAGAGCTCGAAGAACCAGACCATTGTTCTGTATATACATACGTACGTATGTACAATGCTTCAAACCAACCCACATGGTACACATGGAGAACATGTGACAGTAGTAGCAACCAGTGTAACACCGTACTTCTCCACAAACCAGGCCTTATGAATCCATTCACCTAGCCGTGTGTGTGTGTGTGTGTGTGTGTGTGTGTGTGTGTGTGTGTGTGTGTGTGTGTGTGTGTGTGTGTGTGTGTGTGTGTGTGTGTGTGTGTGTGTGTGTGTGTGTGTGTGTGTGTGTGTGTGTGTGTGTGTGTGTGTGTGTTTGCAAAAAGTAACCAAATAGAAAGAAATCCCTTAAAATTTCTCTAAATAAACTTAACAGGGCACTGCAACACAATCACTTATAATATGTGATTCTAGTGAATATTTGCATTGTGACTAGCTTTTTAGGCATGATCCATAAAGCCGGAGGAATTAGGCCATATTTTGCCTGACTTTATTAAGACTCCTATTCTTCATGCAAT
>CM051018.1:9608189-9615689 GCA_027704905.1 Muraenolepis orangiensis
ACACACACACACACATTATATATTACCATGCACTTTACTGCAACATGTGCACTCATTTTCACTGTACTTAACACAGTTTAATCGAATCTAATCTTTAAATCATCGGTGGAGAAAATGAAATCAAACTTAACGTACATAATGTGGTGTTTGGCGTTCGCAGTATGAAACCATCTCGACTCTGTCCCACCATCATCATAACAGATGATGAACAGAACTTTCGCCAGAAATATATGCAACAACAATGGACCCAATAGGCCTTAAGACATTCGATTAGACATGATGCTGACTATATAGACATGGTGCTTTTTCATGGGCGTCGGTTAACTTTTTATCGCTGGCCCTCATCCAACTGGACCAAACACCACACAACCAAAATCTGATGTGTGTATGGGTTCTTTCTAGTAAGTATTGTTTGAAGTGTGGAGGTTGTGGTGGTGGGGGCTCCCCTCAGCATGCCAACACAACCTCCATCTCTCTCTCTCACACACACGCACGCACGCACGCGCATTCCTTCAAAAACCAACACACAAGCTCTCTTAGCTGTCTTAATGTACACCGAACTACGACGTCTGAATTTACGCTTTGCACAGGAAGTTGTGCAAAGTCTCACAAATAAGAGATCCACCATTATTATTCAGCGATTTACTTACCTCACTTCCCTTTTCCATACCTAAGGGCACGAAGGTGAAAGTGTTTTTAAGTGTCATTAATGGCACCCTTACTCTTAACAACAAGGGACCATTAGTACTGGTTTCCCTTTGTTGCTTTTTGAGTCTGGGTTTAGTCAACTTTTTCTCTAGTTGGGTTTAATTTAAAGGGCTGATCTGAAACGGACCTTTCAATCCTAGAGTTGGCTAAGAACACAAAAAGACACACTCATCAACACCTTGGATGCAGTTGATTGCCATCAATCGCATCCAAGATCTGACTAAACCAATACCTATTCAAATTCTGGCTTTTCTAGTAGAAATCTATTCAGCCCTGTAACTGCTAAAAGATACTGAACTCGCCATAGTTAGATTATTATCAGTCAGTTGGTTTGGCCTGAAGCGTGATGATAAGATAAATATGTATTGATCCCAGGTGCGAAATGTGGGTGTACTGTGCAGAATACTGGTAGAACGAAAGAAAAAAAGAAAAAACAATACAATTACAAAATATATATACAGAAGAGCATTGGCTTGATAGGCCTTCTGAAGGCCGAGGTGATGTTGTTGGTGCTTTAGCCTTGTCCCCCCCCCCCCTCCCAAGCTGGGAAGGGCACTGCCATGTTTTCTTTTCAAGCTAGCAGCAGTGTTTATGAAACCATGGGATAGATGATGGACACAAGAGAAGAACAATAAACTCCAACATGCAAGTGATTGCACACACACATTCCAATAGCTTCCCGTTTCTCAAATGCGTACAAACTCCTCACACACCCACACACATGTGTAGTGTATGCGTCACAACACAATACACACCTATTAATTCTGTGTAATCGTTAGTCGAGTTATACAGGTTCCTGTTTGTGTGACGAAGCCTTCCCCCCCTGGAAACAAACTGAAATCGTTATGATTTGTCTGAGCTGCAGGGGATCAATGCACAGGAAGACTTGGTCCAATAAGGGGAAAGTAACCAGGGGGTCAGGGGTCACGTCCTGTGGAGCCTCCAGTGGGGCCTATTATAGACTGTTTTATGGCGGCTATTGTTCTGTGGCCAGAGCCCTGAAGTCAATCCCAAAATGAAGGGGGGCAATACAACTCTGATTGGTCCCTATCTGTGTACATTTTTACTGTCCCCGCCGTATATATTGTAATCTTCAACTGTTGATGGAACTGCATATCCCTGCTCACTACCTGCTGTAGATACATTTATATATATATGTATCCTGCTTTTCATCATTGCATATCACTACCTGTTAAATACTTATACTTACTTACCTGTGTATATACACTGTATATATATATATATATATATATATATATATATATATACCTGTAATCTAACTGTTTTTATACCTAGTAGACTGTCTTTTAGCAACTGTAAACTGTACATTATATATTGCCATGCACTTTACTGCAACATGTGCACTCTGGTTAGATGCTAAATGATTTATCACTGTACTGTAATACATTTTAATCTAATCTAATCTTTAAATCATCGGTGGAGAAAATGAAATCAAACTTAACGTACATAATGTGCTGTTTGGCGTTCGCAGTATGAAACCATCTCGACTCTGTCCCGCCATCATCATAACAGATGATGAACAGAACTTTCGCCAGAAATATATGCAACAACAATGGACCCAATAGGCCTTAAGACATTCGATTAGACATGATGCTGACTATATAGACATGGTGAACACCACACACAACCGAAAGCTGATGTGTGTGTATGGGTTCTTTCTAGTAAGTATCGTTTGAAGTGTGGTGGTGGTGGTGGTGGGGGGGGGGCTCCCCATGCCAACACAACAGCTGCTGGCCAGTGGGATTTGGGGGTGGGGGGGGGGTCAGTCAGGAGGAGGAGGAAATTAAACGAAACTGCAGCTCAACAGATGTGTGTGTGTGTGTGTGTGTGTGTGTGTGTGTGTGTGTGTGTGTGTGTGTGTGTGTGTGTGTGTGTGTGTGTGTGTGGTGTGTGTGTGTGTGTGTGTGTGTGTGTGTGTGTGTGTGTGTGTGTGTGTGTGTGTGTGTGTCCGATAGGGCGTAGGTCTTTGCGATGATCAACCCTTTTCGCCGCAAAAGGTCAAAAAACAGTCGAGAAGAGAGAGAGAACCTGACATGTTTCTGGGAACTAACTAGATGGTGTTTGTGACGCTTTATTCTTATGTTTGACTCAATTCTTATTTCCCGGCACCACTCCTACACAACATGACTCCCCCCCCCCCCCCCCATTCCATCAATACATTGAGTTAGTAAAGCCTTCTAGAATAACCACCCACAACTAAAACGAAATACACGCATGTAAGATTATTTTAAAACCAAGGAGGAGGGGGGAAAACTGTGTTGTTGCACTGTTCACACAGTTCAGTATATACATTGATAAGTTAGACCCTTGCAGAGACATTATTAAACCTTTTTTACATTTAAAAAAAAGTTTGTTATAATAATATATATATTTATAATAGTTCGCTTACCTCCAGCAACACTTAGGAGAACGGAGACCAGGCAAAATATCCTATGTAAAAAACATTCTGTGTCCCGTCTGTGTACATCCGATGACATGGTTTAAAATGTGTTTAAAAACCAAGTGTAAAAAGAGTGTATATATAGAGACGTTGTATAGGCTCTACACACACACACTCTCTCTCTCTCTTCCACGGGTTTCTTTCTCTCTCTCTCTCTCTCTCTCTTGGCTTGATTTGGTTGGTTTTCCCCTCTCTTCTCTTCTCTCTTGACAGTTTCTAGTCACTCCTTTATCTGCGATCCGATTCGTTGTTTCGACCCAAAATTGTAGTTAAATTTGCAATCTGAGACGCAAAAAAACAAAACACGCTCCTCCCCCGGTGCGCTCTCTCTCTCTCTCTCTCTCTCTCTCTCTCTCTCTCTCTCTCTCTCTCTCTCTCTCTCTCTCTCTCTCTCTCTCTCTCTCTCTCTCTCTCTCTCTCCTCTCTCTCTCTCTCTCTCTCTCTCTCGCTGCGTTTGCGACTCTACTACTACTTCTCTCTCTCGCTCTACCACACACACACACACACACACACACACTCTCTCGCTGCGTTTGCGACTCTACTACTACTACTTCTCTCTCTCTCTCTCTCTCTCTCTCTCTCTCTCTCTCTCTCTCTCTCTCTCTCTCTCTCTCTCTCTCTCTCTCTCTACAAAAGAAAAACAGAAGTTTCCAACCTGCATTGTGCAACATCATGGGTATAGAGCAGCTGCCATCCTCTCGGAGGGCAGGCACATCTCACCTTGCTGATGGTGATACAGGGTGGAGTACAGACAGGAACAACAGGAAATCTTGATTGCACTTTTTGAGCTCGGTGGTTTGTGTGCCAGCAAACTTCACCTTCCTGGCTGTGATTAAAACACATTTTCAAAAAGTGCAATAAGAATTCATCAAAATAAGTAAATTAAGCCGAAGAATATAATTTAAAAAACAGGACAGGAGAGCGGCCGTTGCCTGAATATCTCTATAGTAATGGCGTGGTGCTCTCCTCCTGAACTCCTCCTGGTGGTGTCCTCCTCCTGAAAGCTCTGGTGGTGTTCTCCTCCTGAACACTGGTGGTGTCCTCCTCCTGAAAGCTCTGGTGGTGTTCTCCTCCTTAAAGCTCTGGTGGTGTTCTCCTCCTGAAAGCTCTGGTGGTGTTCTCCTCCTGAACTCTGGTGGTGTTCTCCTCCTTAAAGCTCTGGTGGTGTTCTCCTCCTGAAAGCTCTGGTGGTGTTCTCCTCCTGAACTCTGGTGGTGTTCTCCTCCTTAAAGCTCTGGTGGTGTTCTCCTCCTGAAAGCTCTGGTGGTGTTCTCCTCCTGAAAGCTCTGGTGGTGTTCTCCTGCTGAAAGCTCTGGTGGTGTTCTCCTCCTGAAAGCTCTGGTGGTGTTCTCCTCCTGAAAGCTCTGGTGGTGTTCTCCTCCTGAAAGCTCTGGTGGTGTTCTCCTCCTTAAAGCTCTGGTGGTGTTTCTCCTCCACAGACGTCCACCACCATCTACGTGCTGATCGTGGACGAGAACGACAACGCGCCAGAGTTCCCCGAGGAAGAGTACGTGACGGTGCTGAGCGAGGGCCCCGAGACAGTGGGGGCCACCATCGCCACGGTGACGGCCGTGGACCCAGACGAGGGTGTCAACGGCACCCTGCGCTACGCCATCACCCACGGCAACCTGGCTCAGACCTTCACCATCAACCGTGTCACGGTGACCACTTCCCTAGATTCAACATTAAACAGTCTTTATTGTCCAAGTACAGTGGAATGCTTACTCCCCATTCACTCCCGCAGTAGGAATTTCCTTCAACAACACTATAATATTCTACACTATACTATACTATACAATACTAGACTATACGATACAATACTATACCATAAACAACACTATATGCTGTACAATGTACAATGACAATAAATGTGAATCTAATCGAATCTAATGTAATATACTATCTCCTGTGTACTATACTATATACTAAGCAACACTATGTATGTATGTATGTAATGGATGATACAGTATATACACATGGCTGCATGGTGCACAAAGCTGTTTCAAAGTGACAGTAGTGCAGCACAGTAGTGAGTGACAGCAGCGTGTCATAAATAATGACGCATAAAGTACAGGGCAGGGCGGGACAGAATGATGAGTCCAGTAAGTCCAGTGAGGAAGTATGGAGGGAATAGTGTAATATTGGCGACAATGATCTATAGACTCACTCTGGTGTGTGTGTGTGTGTGTGTGTGTGTGTGTGTGTGTGTGTGTGTGTGTGTGTGTGTGTGTGTGTGTGTGTGTGTGTGTGTGTGTGTGTGTGTGTGTGTGTGTGTGTGTGTGTGTGTGTGTGTGTGTGCGTGCGCGCCTGTGTGTGTGTGTGTGTGTGCGCGGGCGCCTGTGTTTGTGTGTGTGTGTGTGTGTGTGTGCATATACAGGGACGGATCACTGCTCTAAAGGAACTGGACTTTGAGATCAGCAACGGGCACTACACGCTGGTGGTCACAGCAACCGACCAGTGTCCCATCCTCGCCCTTCAGTTGACATCAAGCACTACAGTAAGGATAAAAAAAACCTGTATTCCTTCTATTCCTTTACTGTGCATCCCCACTGTGCATAAACCGTACAAGTGCTCTTTATGTTAAAGTCCCAAATGGTGCTTAAAGGGGTATATATATATATATATATATATATATATTATATATATATATTACACTACCAGGTGTGAGTGTGATTAGCCTAGGCTTATCTATCCATTAGCCATTAAGGGCCATTAACGGCCCCTTAATGGATAGATAAGCCTACCAGTTGCTACAGTCCACTGGGTGGGCCGGTAAGCGGGTCTATCCATCATAGATCTGGGTGGACACTGTGTGATGTCACCAAGGTACAGGCAATTTTAGTCACGTGATGATTTTGAAAGGGCCTGTAAGGCCTAATCCCACTCACACATGGTGGTATAATATGACCCCTTTTATTTGTAGGGTTGTTTTAGTGTTGTCGGCATCCAGTGTCCACTTGTCTAAGTGATAACAAATATTTCCCAGTCAATCTGTTGATACACGCATATATACAGTATATAAAAAAAAAAGAAGAAGCCTATATTCATAACTGGATGTTATTAAGGCAGGATATCTACCATTAGGAGTGACCTCACATCTGACCAACGGCGCTAATCTTAAGCCTGACCAATCACAATCGTTGTCCTACTTGTCCTGGTCCCACACCCTTCACACAGGTGTCACTCATAACACTAATTCATACACACTCATAATTAGTGTTTTGTGAGTGACATTTGTGACAAACTGTGTTGAAATTGAATGAACTAAATGTTCAATGTCTCCTTCCTGGTATAGTTTCCGGCACATTCCGAACCACGTTTTGCCGATGCAGTTTATAGCCAGCCCACTTTGTGTGCTTGTGAAAATGAGTTTTTACAAGCGCACAAAGTTAGTACATTAAATATGATAATTTAGGGCAGTGTCAGGGACAATGTAAAACCACTGCCCCAGCGGTTAGACCCGGTTGGACCCCGTACATCAATCAAAAACCTGCTCATACCGTATTACTGCCACGCTCTGCCAAAAATCGCTGATGAGCAAATACAGCAGTTTTTAAACAGCATTTGATCATAGTAAATAACATACTTTCTTTATCAAACTTTGATGATGCTGTGGATTTGGGTTCATACTTTTTAAATTCATCAGTGTGATCCCCAATTTGAGGTGGCAACTGGGCGCTGCCAAGGTGCCCTTGAGCAAGGCCCCAGACCTATACACTGAGACCTATACTCCCCGGGGGGCAGCTGTATATCAAATAGCTGCCCACTGCTCCTAATACTAGGATTGGTTAAATGCAGAGAACCACATTTCACTGTGTGTACATGTTTGTGACCAATAAAGAGCATTCAATTCTCCAGATTAAGACAAAACATGTATTAACCCCTCCATCCCTGCAGGTTCTGGTGAATGTCCTGGATGTGAACGACAGGACTCCCACCTTCCCCAGCGCCTTCGAGGGGCCCTTCGAGGTGACCGAGGGCCAACCGGGGCCCAGAGTTTTGACCCTGAGGGCCACCGACGAGGACTCAGGCCTCAACGGCAAAGTGGAGTACAGTATCACAGCAGGGGACCCCCAGAGTAAGAAGTCATCAAGAATCAGTGTGTCTTCTTCTGTAGCTCGCTCTGCCTCTCTATGTCTCTGCCTCTCTATGTCTCTGCCTCTCTATGCCTCTGCCTCTCTATGTCTCTATGTCTCTGCCTCTCTATGTCTCTATGTCTCTGCCTCTCTATGTCTCTATGTCTCTGCCTCTCTGTCTCTATGGCTCTGTCTCTCTGACTCAGTCTCTCTGTCTCTCTGCAGTAGAGACAGTAAAGTTAAGCTCAGATAAGA
>CM051018.1:9620689-9633189 GCA_027704905.1 Muraenolepis orangiensis
ACATCCGCGGACCTCACCGCTGCCACCTGGTTCTGTTCTCCTCAAGGGGCTCTCAACCCTCTTTGGACGTGGTTTGGTTTTTATTTCATGTTATGCTATGTCATATGTCATGACCAGGGAAACTTTGTGTGGTTACATCCATAATGTCAGTAACTTAAACCGACTTTTAGGGCTTTAGTATTAAGTCAAGGTGTGGAGTGTGTGAGATCAGTGGCTGGTTTAAGCAGCTGCACACCTGTGGGTCCATGTTAATTAAGGCCCACGGGGTTAAAACAGCCACCACCACACACAATTGAGAAAAGAGCCTCTAGCATGTACCATCTGCTCTGTTCACCATTGTTCAAAACTCTACAATAAACCGGATTCCTCATCACCCTGTGTCCTTGTTTTTCGACAAAAAACAAGGAGCCCTCAAGAAGTAATTGTAATGGCTAGTGGCAGCGTCGTCTGCTTCAGTTTCAATTTTAGGATTTCTTAGATTTCTTAGATTTAGTGTTTTTTGTCTCGCTCCTCCTCCAGCGAGGCTGACCATCAACGTGCTGGACGTGAACGACAATGTGCCGCGCTTCCGGCCCTTCGGCGTGGCCAACTTCACGGAGAAGATCCTGGAAGGAGCGCAGCCGGGCACCACCCTGCTGTCCGTGTCCGCCGTGGACCCCGACAGAGGTCCCAACGGCCAGGTCATCTACCAGCTGCTGCACCTCCCCCGAGGGAACTACCTGAGACTGGAGGACCCGGCCATCGGTGAGCCCTGCCGGACACACACACACACGCCAATTCAATGGCAGATGCTCAAAGTCACCTTCTTTTCTTCTTCCTCGGAAATGCGGTCCTATGTTTCATTTGATCTTCAACATAGTAATCTATGCAGAACACTGTGGAAACCACTGGTGGTTTTGTGTGTCATGTGTAGACCAGTGTGTAAACCTTTTGACTTTAGGTGTACCAGTAAATTGTTCTCAGACCACCTCATATGCAAACGGTAATAAATAGATGAATACTCATGCAGCGGCTGAGCAAAGAGTGCCAGCGGCCCCTTTCATACACAGTTCCCAGACAAAAGTGGGTATAAAGGCAGGTATAATGTATTTGCCAGTCACCGGCAGGCAGCTGGTTTGTGAACGCTGTTCTCTGCGCCAAACTCAAGTCCTGTTGTTTTTGTGACGCGGAAGAGAGACACCACCGGTGGACGTTGACGGCCCGCGTCCGACAGAGGGTTACAGCTTCTTAACCGACACTTCATACGCAACATCGCTCATTGTAACGCTCATAAACAACAACAGTACTAGCTCAAAAGGTAAATATCATGTCAGGTTTGTCGGGAGTCCTAACCATGGGGATAACACCTCCCCCTCTCCTTTCCCAGAACTCTCATGGTGTTCCAATTCAAGGTGAAACTGTTATCCCTCACACTTTAAAGGTTCGAATCGTTGTCACGCTCGGCTGTCTCCTCATATAAGAGGACTGCTTCATGGGGGTGTTGTAATAACAACAATTGCAAATCTGCAACTTTATAGTACTGCTTTAGAAATTCATAATGCGGGAGGGAATGGGGAGTATGCATTCCATTGTACTTGTTGCAAATGGCCGTGTATCTTGTCACACCGAAAGTAAAAGATCCCAGGAACGTGGGACCGTCGACGTCCTTGTGGGATGGTGTGGGATCTCCATGCATCACTTCGTCCAACTTTTGCACGGGGGGAGTCTTTTTTTTCTTCTCAGAAACCAATAACTAACTGAACAACTGTTGGTTCCCCCGCAGGTAAGATCGTGGCCAACCGCACGGTGGACTTTGAGCAGGTGCAGTGGCTGAACTTCACCATCCGAGCGCAGGACCACGGCACCCCGCCCAGGATCGCCGAGCTGCCCGTGTACATGCGCATAGTGGACGTCAATGACAACAATCCCGTCTTCACTCAACCCTCTTATCAGGTAACGGGGGGGTGGGCAGATGGGCGGGGGGGGGGGGCAGATGGGCGGGGGGGGGCCACAGCTGACAACCACAATAGGCCGGCTAAGTGGCCCTCCTCTTAATGACCGCCGCTGTATATTTAGCACGTCGCTAGCTTTTAGGAGCACTTCAGCTCTGTCATTTTACTTAGCCTGCCAGATGGCAACGCTATAGCGAACCGCCGGAACGGGTCTCGTAATGTTGGCCCGATAACGAGCCATTATCTTAATTATAAACATAAAAATAAATCTAAACAAGATTATGTGTGAGGGAAAAAAAGGGATTCTTGAGCTGGCGCTTCAGGTCTGCGTGCTTTTAAGTAACATTTTTACTTAAAAAGTCTTTACACAGTTCCTTTATACTTAAACCCATTTAACACCGGTGCTTATTGCGTTGTAAAGACATGAGGGGGTGTTTGTCGTCATGACAAACACGTCACACCAACGGTCACACCTGGGTCGCAGCTTCCGCACAAGTCTTAACAGTGTGGTCAAGTTAAGTCAATGTTATTTGTATAGCCCTTAATCATAGTTACAGTTTCAAAGGGCTTCACAGCCGCATGTGTACAACACCCCCCAAACCCTTAGCCCCCCCTAAGGGCAGGAAAAAACTCCCTTAATTATGGAGGAAGAAATCTTGAGAAGGAACACAGAGTGGAAGGGGATCCCTCCTTCCAGGGATGGTTCAGGAGTACAATGGGCGCCCTAAGTGACATACATAGCAATGCACAGTCATTTAAAAGAAAACATTCAAGTACAAATAGTGAAATGAGAAATAAATAGAGTCAATGGTGCTGGCCGGTATCCTTCAGGAGGGGATCACAGCGGCGCACTGGAAAACAGAAGCAGACTGCGGTGTGATTAGATGGGGTAGAGTGGACAAGGAACATAAAGAGAACCTCTAGTATAGCACATGTCTGCAGCAGGGGAAGGATAGTGCTGGCTAACGGGTCGATTTAGCTGTAATGAGAGCTGGGGGGCACTCATTGGAGCCAAATGACCATGTAAAGATGTAGGATTTAAGTTGTAGATTTGAACGTGTGGCTGTGGTGTGCTCTGGTGGCTTGCAGAAGCCACTGTCTGAGGACGTTGAGCTTGGCACCGTCATCCTCCAAGTCAGCGCCACCGACGCCGACTCTGGCCTGTTCTCCGTCATCGAGTACAGCCTGGTGGACGGGGAGGGAAAGTTCGGCATCAGACCCTCATCTGTGAGTCCCCTCAACCCCCCCCCCCCCCCCCCCCCCGCAGTCACCAACCCTACACACACACACACACACACACACACACAGACTAACACACACTCAAACACATACACAAATAATGTGTGTAACATTTAAAGTTAAAATGAAGGTAGGAAAGCATGGACTTTTTCCTCTTATTTGAGTTTAACCCACACTGTTGAATGAGCTCATTGTGGAATAGGATTACCATGGCTACACCATGTTACACTGGAACTGGAAACCTGGAGATGCAACTTAAAACAAACACACACACAGACACAGAGACACGCACACACACCCTCTTCTGAAATGTAAACACAAAGCATTGTGGCAAACCCTCCCCCTACTCCCAAACACACACACACACACACACACACACACACACACACACACACACACACACACACACACACACACACACACACACACACACACACACACCCTACCCCTGCTTCCTGCTCACAGAGTCTCCTCTGTCGCAGGGAGACATCTACATCCTGTCTCCGCTGGACAGAGAGACCAAGGACCACTACACCCTGACCGCCGTTGCCAGGGACAACCCCGGAGGCAGCCCCAACAACAGGCGGGAGAACTCTGTGCAGGTAGGTTGTCATGACCACCTCATATGGAAACGGTAACAAACAGATGAATCTGCATGTTGTGGCTGAGCGTAGAGAGTAACAGCGCCCCCTTTATACACAGTTACTGGTATTACTGCAAGAAGGCTGTTGCCAGTGGGGTACAGTGGGATGAACAAAATGTAACTTATGTTCATTCAGCAAACCCAAATGAACACAAAACATCAATGGAAACCATATGACAGAATGCACAAAGCGACACTATGTTTTAAAAAAAAACGGGGCGGCAGTAGCACAGGAGGTAGAACCCGTCGCCTGACAACCAGAAGGTCGCTGGTTCGATCCCCCGGCTCCTCCTTAGCAAAAGTGTCGAGGTGTCCTTGAGCAAGACACCCTAACCTCTAACTGCTCCCGACATGCTGGCTGACTCCGCCATGGGTGTATGAATGGGTGTATGAATGGGTGAATGTGGGACATGACTTGTCAAGCGCTTTGGATAAAAGGGCTATATAAAAAGCAGTCCATATACCAAATAATAACAAGCCATCATACTATAGTTACTGAATGGGATTTAGAATCTCCTTATTTTCATATCATTGTAAATTATGATTGTAAATTTGCCTTTCGCCATTTCCAGAGCAAAAAATGGTATGTACCACCTAGAGTACCCTGGCACACACACCACCAGTGGTAAAATCACCGGTGTTAGACGTATTGTGTACAAACAAGTTCAGCATCGTTTGCTCTGAATCCGTTGTGCTTTTTGCGGTGTTTGCGTGGGTTGATCCAGGTCCTGGTGACGGTGCTGGACGTGAACGACTTCCGTCCGCGCTTCGCCCAGCGCGTCTTCAACACCAGTGTGTTTGAGAACGAGCCCAGCGGGACCTCCATCATCACGCTGTCCGCCACCGACCTGGACGAGGGGGAGAACGGACTGGTGACCTACAGCATGCAGGGGCCTGGAGCAGGTACCCTGGCTGCATCATCTACACACACACACACACCCACACCCATACCCACACACACACACACACACACATACACTTATACACACACACTTACACACACACACTTACACACACTTACACACACACACACACACACACACACACACACACACACACACACACACACACACACACACACACACACACACACACACACACACACACACACACACACACACACACACACACACACACACAACCACCTAGAGGCCATTATAGGAACTACATGCTCGTCTCCACCGTGAACCACCTAGGTCCTAGAGGCTTTTGGAGGAACTACATGCTAGTCTTTACCGTGAACCACCTATGGGCCGTTAGAGGAACTACACGTTCGCCTCTACTGTGAACCACCTATAGGCCATTAGAGGGAACTACACGTTAGTCCCATCCGCCATGGTTTCGCAAACCGCCGCTTGGTCTAGCACCACCTAACCCTGCCTCTGATCCCACCCCCCTCCACCCTGTGAAGATGTGTTCTCCCTGGATGCGGACACCGGGCTGGTGCGCTCCCTGCGTCTGCTGCAGTCCTCGGAGCGCTTCAACCTGACGGTGTCGGCCACGGACCAGGGCAGCCCCGCCCTGATCGGCACCGCCTTCCTGCTCATCACCATCATAGACGTCAACGACAACCGGCCCGTCTTCCACTGGCCCACCAACGCAACTGTTGTAACCATCTATGAGGTGTGTGTGTGTGTGTGTGTGTGTGTGTGTGTGTGTGTGTGTGTGTGTGTGTGTGTGTGTGTGTGTGTGTGTGTGTGTGTGTGTGTGTGTGTGTGTGTGTGTGTGTGTGTGTGTGTGTGTGTGTGTGTGAGAGGGGCCATTAGGGACATTATTCAGAAACCAAAATAATTTACAGACATATGTAAAAAATCTCTCATATACACATGTCAAACGCTCTCTCACACACACGTGAAACGCTCTCTCACACACACATATGAGTGCATTTCATATGTGTGTGTGAGAGAGCGTTTCACGTGTGTGTGAGACACACATGTGAAATGCACTCTCACACACACACATGAAATGCAATGTCAGTATGTTGTGTGAGAGGGATTTCAGTATGTTGTGTAAGAGGGAATTCAGTATGTTGTGTAAGAGGGAATTCAGTATGTTGTGTAAGAGGGAATTCAGTATGTTGTGTAAGAGGGAATTCAGTATGTTATGTGAGAGGGAATTCAGTATGTTGTGTGAGAGGGATTTCAGTATGTTGTGTAAGAGGGAATTCAGTATGTTGTGTAAGAGGGAATTCAGTATGTTGTGTAAGAGGGAATTCAGTATGTTGTGTGAGAGGGATTTCAGTTGAAACGGAAGGCATCTCAGTTGAACAGGAAGGCTTTTTTTTTTTCTGTCTGTCCGTCATCATGTCTGCTCAGCAGCCTGCACACAGCTTAACGGAGGCAGCAGCGCTGTTAAATAATATTGAACTCAGCATTTCATATGTTTATATGAGAGCATTTAATATGTGTATATGAGAGCGTTTCACATGTGTGTGTGTGTGTGAGAGCGTTTCATGTGTATATGAGTGCATTTGGTGTGTGTGTGTGTGTGAGTGTGTTTCACATGTGTATATGAGAGCGTTTCACATGTATATGTGAATAACTTTGGATTTCTTATGTGTGTGTGGTGAGAGCGTTTCATGTGTGTATGAGAGATTTTTACATATGTTTGTAAATTATTTTGGTTTCAGTTGTGTGTGTGTGAGAGAGTGTTTCACATGTGTATGGCCTCTTGTGTGTGTGTGTGTGTGTGTGTGTGTGTGTGTGTGTGTGTGTGTGTGTGTGTGTGTGTGTGTGTGTGTGTGTGTGTGTGTGTGTGTGTGTGTGTGTGTGTGTGTGTGTGTGTGTGTGTGCGTGCGTGCGTGCGTGCGTGCGTGCGTGCGTGCGTGCGTGCGTGCGTGCGTGCGTGCGTGCGTGCGTGCGTGCGTGCGTGTTGGTGGAGGGTTATTCCTAAAAGCCACACATGGGGCGGCAGGATACCTCAGTCTGTTGGGACTTGGCTTGGGAACCGGATGGTTGCCGGTTCAAGTCCCCGAAAGACCCGAACACTGCCGAGGTGCCCCAGTGTTCGAGGGGCTGTATATACAATAGCTGCCCACTGCTCCTAATACTAGGATGGGTTAAATGCAGAGAAAACAAATTGTACTGTGTGTTTACATGTATGAGACCGATAAAGAGGATTCAATCCTCCAGATTTAGATTTAGACATGTTTGAGTGAAACAAGCTCTGGTGGGTCATAGGCCGAGAATTGGTCATCTGTATCAAGTGCCAACTACAACATGTATTATATTGAAGCTGCACACTCAGAGCCTGTGTGTGTGTGTGTGTGTGTGTGTACACCTCCCAGGAGAGGCCCCCTGGCCTGGAGGTGTGTACTGTGTTGGCCACGGACGTGGACGAGGGCGTGAACGGGGAGGTGCGCTACGCCTTCCTGCAGACGGGCGCCGGTAACCGGGACTGGGAGAACTTCCACATCAACGCCCTGACCGGCGTCATCACCACCGCCGTGCGGCTGGACCGCGAGAGTCAGGGCGTGCACAGCGTGAGTCGCCCCGGGAGAGAGCCTTTTGTGCGTGTGTGTGTGTGTGTGTGTGTGTGTGTGTGTGTGTGTTTGAGATAAAACGAGAGAAAGAGTGTTTGTTTTGGTTTTATTGACACAAATGAAATAACAGCCAGTTTGTACTTTAAATTAAGTAAAACATATATGGGAGGGTGCAGTAGAAACCTATGACGGATGATTTAAATCGACCCTACCCAAAATGATTCAAGATTCAAGAAGTTGATTTGCCATCTCCAACAAGTACAATGGAATGCTTATGAAACCAGTGGTTCCCAAACTGGAAGAATGTCCTACAACAATACTATACTAAACAATACCATATACTATACTATGTACTATGCTTATACTATACAACACTATACTATCACAAAACTGTACACAATTAAAAGAACAATAAAGTGACTGATGGATGATTTATACATAAATTGTGCAAAAAGCATTTTTTTTTTAAAGTGCCAGTAGTGCAGCAGCATCGTGAATACAGTGCAGAACAGTGAGAGAATAATGCTAATTGTTGAACTATGCATTAATGTGTGATCCGTATGGAAATAACCTACAGTTTATCTCTCCATGCAATGGGTTGTCGCATCGCTCTGGGATTGGCTGCTCGGTAGTTGTGTTGTATTGAGTGGTGACGTTGTTCTGAGGGGTCCTGAGTACATTATTCAAATCACTGTAAATCGTCAGTCAGAAGACAACAAAAACAGCAAATCAACCACTTTAGCTGTATTTGTTGTTTGAAAGGTGCCGTATGTGTTGGTGTGTGAGACCGTTTCACCCCCTGTGCCGTATGTGTTGGTGTGTGAGACCGTTTCACCCCCTGTGCCGTGTGTGTTGCTGTGTGAGACCGTTTCACCCCCTGTGCCGTATGTGTTGGTGTGTGAGACCGTTTCACCCCCTGTGCCGTGTGTGTTGGTGTGTGAGACCGTTTCACCCCCTGTGCCGTTGGTGTGTGAGACCGTTTCACCCCCTGTGCCGTGTGTTTGCATCTCAGCTGATCCTCGTGGCCTACGACCTGGGCCAGCCGGTGCCCTACGAGACAACACAGCTCCTGCAGGTGACGCTGTTGGACATCGACGACAATGAGCCAGTATTCCTCAAGCCGCTGGTAAGTTCAAACTTAGAGCTAAAGATAAAGGAAAAACATTGTATTAAAAGGTTTTTGGGAAAAATGGTCAACCCCCGCTACCTGCCACTAAAGTCGCCAAAGACACAGGTGGTTGGCAAGTAAACCAGTTTATTGTACCGTTTGAGAATGTCTTGTGTGTGTGGTGGTTGTGGCTGGTTTAACCACCAGCACCAATCGGAGTCTAATCAGTCTGACTCTGGGGCCAGGTGAGGGTGCTTAAACCAGCCAACAACCACACACACACACACACACACACACACACACACTTATATTTGGTGTTTTTGGTGCTTGTGCCCCAGCGTGGCAGTTTGCCGTACCAGGTACTGTACGTGCGGGAACACGCTGAACCCGGGACCGTGGTGGGCAATGTGACCGGAGCTGTTGACGCAGACGAAGGCTCCAACGCCGTGGTCTATTACTTTATCGCAGGTGACTGCTGCCTCTGCCTCTGCCTCTGCCTCTGCCTCTCTCTCTCTCTCTCTCTCTCTCTCTCTCTCTCTCTCTCTCTCTCTCTCTCTCTCTCTCTCTCTCTCTCTCTCTCTCTCTCTCTCTCTCTCTCTCTCTCTCTCTCTCTCTCTCAAGCCTCTGCCTGTATCTAAAGCTCTAGGTACTATTGTCTGAATTCACAACAACAAACAACAAATCCATGTATCCTCCTCAGACTGGTCTTTTTAAGATGCATTTTTTCTCTCTCTCTCCCTTTCTCTCTCTCTCTCCCTTTCTCTCTGTGTCCGTACCCTAGGAAGGAACAGCGAGGGTAACTTTGAGCTGAGTACAGCGGGAGTGTTGAAGGTGAAGAGGGACCTGGACCGGGAAGAGGTGCCCATGTACTCCATCATCGTCAAGGCCTCCAGCAACCGGAGCTGGACGCCCGTCAGGGCCCAGAGAGCGTCCTGGTCCAGGGCGCCGGACCCCGGTCATGACCCCACCCTGCAGGAGGTCAACATCTACCTGGACGACATCAACGACCAGTCGCCTCGCTTCATCAAGATGGAGTACACCGCAGGTAACGGGGTTGGAGAAGAGCCGCGTCAGCCCGCAGTAGTTTGCTGGACGTGAGTTTCTGCTTTTAATGGGCCAGGTTAGTCTCTCGTTAGTGGTTAGTGGTCTGTTTTCACTTTTAGGCATCACACTTAGTTTATTTAGATGGAAAGTTCTGACTAAATGACTGCAGCTGCCGCTTATGTGCCATTGTGCCACATTACTTTCCGAGTCAGGTTTGTTCTAGGGTTGGAGTGATTCTCTGACTCTTGGCTCTCCCTCTCCGTCTCAGGAGTGGCAGCAGATGCTAAAGTGGGCTCGGAGCTGATCAGGGTGACGGCCGTAGATAACGACGTGGGCAACAACAGTGTGGTGCGCTACCACATCGTCACCATCTACTACATCAGGCTGCAGTCCAACGACACCGAGGACATGGGCGACATCTTCATCATAGGTACACCGGGACATGCCTTGCCTCCCGTCTCCTCTTGTGCCAATACACACTGTGACACACATTTTGACGATGATGATGCCGTCCCACAACTGCAGATGTGTATTCGCAAACAACTATGTTATCGTATAACTTCTGGGGGGAGAGCAACCAAAAAAACTGAAATGAGTCAGGTCCTTGTTTTCTGTTTCATTACGAGATAGAAAAACTAATTAGATTCTTTCAGAAGGGGGTTTTCATATGTGTATTTCTAGAGGTGCGAGTCTAGACAGTGTTGATTTGAAACCTTCGATTTGTTTACCGTTATGCACTGACAGCTCCCCGCCTCCAGCTATGTGATTGGTCGAAACAAACATGAAGAAACTGAAATGACTCGTTAAACACTATTTGAGCACTTCTGTGAGACTTAAGATTTGAATCTAAAACATTTTTTAATTTTAAAAGGTTATTTCATGAAATATATATATATAATACAAATAATACAATTAAAAAATGTAAAGTAAAAAGTAGTAAAATTTAATTAAAAAAAAATAATAATAAAACATTGATAATAATAAATAATAATGATTTGTTGAGACTAGCACACGTGTAACGGCACAGGTTGCAGGTCTATCATGAAACAATGTACCAGCCGTGACTTCTCCTCCTCCCCGGGGGGTTGTACTCTACTAGACAACAGGGGCACCATCCGGACCTATGACTTGTTCACGGCCTACGACCCGGGCTACTTCCAGCTGGAGGTCCTGGCCAGCGACGAGGCGGGCAACAGCGGCATGGCCACCGTGGGCATCTACATCCTGAGGGACGACCAGCGGGTCAAGATCGTGATCAACGACATCCCCGAGAACGTCCGCCTCTACCAGGACGAGTTCATCAACCTGCTGTCCAACATCACCGGCGCCATTGTCAACACAGACGATTTACAGGTGAGTAGGCCAGGCCTCTAAGATTCTCCAACGCCTTGAGTGATGCTCTGATCGATCGGCCTTCCTCTAAACCGATCGATTGGAGCTCTCAAAAGCAGTCAGAAGAGCTGATCAGATGAAGGAAAATACATGGGATTTGAAAAAAAAAAGCAGAAGCAGAAATGCCGGCAGCACTGCCGAAAGCTACCGGTAAATACAGATGGATCAAATTGGGCTCCTGGATGGTTTATTTTATTTTGGGTGGGTATGATTGCTCAAAAGATGAGAATACATGAGACATACTTGGATTGAACTGACCGCGGGAAGAACCAACATGTAGGAGTTTTCTCCGTCTACCTTTCTGTTTTTAGACTGCAGCGATTTGATTGGTTGAGTAGCGTCATGTGAGATGAGTTGGGCCATTGTCGCAAAGGCTAGAAAATATTGTTATCGGTTGATTTGATCATAAATAAGTAAATCAGTAAATATATAATATAATAAATATAATATACAGTATACTTAATAGTTTTAAATTGACGATACTTTATCAGGTCTTAATTATATTTCTGCAATGCATTTCAGAATGCTCTAAATAGTAAATTAGATATATAATACTACACAAAATATGGAACTTTAAATGGAAGATCCCCATAGCCCCCACCCACTATGTGATCGGCAATCGGTATCAGCAGATTCTGATTCCGGTGATCGTCAATCGGTGATCATGGGCCCCGATAAACCCTGATCGGAGCATCCCTAAAGGCCATGCACTACTTGTTGTCCCTGTGTGTCCTCATTTGTATCCCTGGGATTGGGTTCACGTCTTGCCCCAAACTGACAGAAACTTTTGAACTTAATGACCCTGGTCACCCAAGACCAAATGGGGGGAAATGTATTTGTTGTCAAAGTTGATGTTGTTGTAAGTCATCCATCAAACGTTATTTACGATGAGAAAATGCTGTTTGAAAAAACGCTCATCAGAGATTTTTCCAGGATTGACTGCGTGAGGCAGTAATGTGGTATGAGCAGTTTGATTGATTTACTGTGTCTAACGGCTGGGCAAGTGATATCATCGTAGTTTTATTCAGTATTGTCCCTGACACGGCTGTAAATTATAATTTGATTACTAATCATTTTTTACAAGCACACGCTCAAAGCGTACCTTAACTGCACATAGTGCAGCTCGACACAGCGCTTCTGAATGTGTTGGAAACAACTAGGAAGGAGACATTAAACATTCGACTTATCTTCACTTATTAAAAGAAAAGAGCAGACCCAGGTACCAGGTAACCATATCAGCCAATCACAGGCTATGCATGCAATAGCACACACACAGTATGTCCCATAGAGGGAGTCACCTGCAATGCAAACCAATCTACAAGTGGTGTTGGGGTTTGTTTCCTCTTTATCCCCCTTTAACAACAACAACAGAATCAGTAGATAGCACAGGTGAACAGAATCGGTAATTAGCACAGGTGAACAGAATAGGTAATTCCCACAGGTGAACAGAACAAGTATTTAACACAGGTGAACGGAAACTGTTATTAACACAAGTGAACAGAACCAGTAGATAACACAGGTGAACAATACCAGTCATTTACACGGGTGAACACCACCAGCAGCAGTGAATGCCATTGCCACACCGTCAAGATTTCACAAACAAAGGTGTTTTGATGTTTTTAACAAATATATACGACAGCGGAATATGGGAGCGGTCGGTCA
>CM051018.1:9638189-9683189 GCA_027704905.1 Muraenolepis orangiensis
TTTTCACGATTATCTCCAGATGTTGGGCTACAGCAAAACGAACAAAAGAGAGAAAAAAAATAGTTTTGGATAAAAATTAAAATAATCGAAAACTTTGTTTGAACCCGTGGGCCAAATAATACTCCAGCTCTGGAGACGGCTTTTTGCCAACGGAAAGAAACACTGCCACCTACGGGTGTAAAATAATCAATGCTCAAAATGAGCCTGTTTTTGCTTTTTATTTATTTTTTATTTGATAAGAAAATATTTACGAGAAAATGTAATGGAATAAAAAATATTTTTGGAAGAAAACGGCTGGCTTACCAAAGCTATTTATTATTGAGAACCCTCCTGGATGTTTGTGGGTACTGTATGTATGTACTTTGTGCTATGGTGATTGATACATGTTGTCTGGTTGGCCATGAGTGGTGTGTTTTTATCCCGATTTTGTACTTTTGTTTCCAGTCATTGTCCCCCAGGCCCCCGAGATTTGTGTTGGCAAATGTTGTTTGGAGATATGTGTAATAAAATAAATATGCAACGTGCTCAGACTTGGAGAGGGGGGGGGGGGGGGGGGGCGGTCAATGGAAGAACGAACAGGACAGGCATGCTGTAGTACGAGGCCAGGAAAAATATTGAAGTGGCTCGTAAATAACCGAATAAAACACTGGTTCTTCGAAATCAAATGATTCCGACAGTCTTAAGGTTTTGATCACCCAAAGTACATACTGATACTATGACTGGCCCCTTGGATTACAGTGGAAATAAATCAAGACTTCAGCACACTGCTTTTCCTTTCTCAGCACACGGCTATATTTTATTGGTTTTCAACTGGGATAGAAAAGCGATTTCATCAATGAGGAATTCAGTGGATTGCGCTCATCGGGCGGTAGCGGTACCCGCTATCGGGGCCGTGGCGACTACAGCAGCGGTGACGGTGGTGGGGGTGGTGGCGGCGGCGGCGGCGACCGCGGCGGCGGTGCTGCTACCACCTGCTGCCATCTTCTTCAGTGTCTTGTTCAGCTACGGAGAGAGAGAGAAGGGGAGACCATTAACTTGGAGGCTCAGAGGGCTGGTTTTATAATCCAGTGCTAGAAGGGGGGAGGGGGGCACTCACTTCCTCAAACTTGTGGATCTGTCTGATGAAGAAGTCTCCGTAGCGGCGAGCCACCTTGGTGTCAGCGATGTGGATCATGTCCTGGAGGCACACATCAGTGAAGGGAAAAATCAAAAGCATTTCATGGAAACTGCCAAATGGTTATGATAGTGAACACGGATGCCTTTCTTTCACTGGCATGATGAAAACCCTGTGTTTCAACTCGGCGTGATGACACTAGTCATCGTCCATAAAGCGGTGTATATTTCAACACAGCACAAGGTATCCTTTAGCAAAACGGAGCCCTAGCCAAATCACACACCTTGTCGATGTAGAAGTCGACTTCGGAGGCAGACTGGAACTCTCCGTCCAGGGCGGAGATGCCGCTAGTCCACACCAGGTTCTTCATCTTGTGTTTGAAGACCAGCAGCTGGATGCGGAACTCCTGCTCCGTCATGTCCAGGAAGTCGGCCAGCTTGGCCACAGGCATGGTGGTGTACAGCTTCAGGAAACTGAGGGGCAGCACAACCACACACACAGTTATTCAGCAGGTAGACATGGTGTGCTTTACCTCAATAATATCCCAATATTATGCAAACCAGGAGCTCTTAGATTAATTATATTTCATGAATGCAAGTAAATTGAGGAGTCCTTTATTGCCGGCAGGGTCCAAAAGTAACACCTGCCTCAAGCAAATATGACCATTTGGCAACTAAGAAAAAGCTTGCTTGGTTGGTATATTTTACACTCTGACAGGTCAAGTTAAATTTGGACACTATTGGACACCAGTGTCCTATCATATTACAAGCAACTCTTGGAGCCCACATTATGATGGTAACACCACAGTCCTTGTATACAATTGGTTGTGGCGCCCCCTACCTGCGGATGGTGGACAGCTGGGCCTGCTGCTGCACCTCCTCGGCAAACACCTTGAGCTGCTGCTGGAAGGGCTCCTTGTGGTAGTTTGGGTGCAGGTTGTCATAGTTGGGCACCACCGGCGACAGGAACTTGGGGCAGGCGAAGCTGAACTGCTCCTCAAACACCTGCAGGTCACTGGGGTGGACAAAGACAGAGTGCGGGTCATGAAAACACTTAAATGTTTTAGAATTTGAATGCCTTTTCGTTCAAAAACCATGAAGGTGAGGCTGAGAAACAAAATCAAAATTAGAGCAATGACAAATTTGTATTGGGTTTTAGTGTAACCTAAAACAAAAATATCTAACTTAGAACCAGACCCCAAATTCGTACTGCGGGAGGTATTGGGAAGTAAGCGTTCCATTGTACTTGACTGACAGATTCAGATGCGTGTCGTTAAGGGTTCAATATTCAAGATGTTTAAACTAAACATCTTGAATCTTGAATCCTTAATGACACGCATCTGACGGTCAGCGACTTTGGGATAAAAGCATCAGCTTGTACGAAGAGGCCTCCTCACCCCTTCTGCATACGCAGCATCTTGTCCCCGTACTTCTCCCTCAGCTGGGTGTGGATGCTCTCGTCGATGCGCATGGGGTACATGGTCAGGGCGATGGCCAGCAGGCCGTGCATCTGCTCGTTCTGCTTGTTGATCTGGGGGGGGGGGGGGGGGGGGATACACAATGAACATGCCATCTCAGCACGACGACATCCGCTCCCATCCAAGAGCCGTTCGAAAAAATGCAACCACCGAATAAGCTTTCAGTCTACGCATTGTAAACACGGAAGTTAAACTACCTTCAATGGGCCACAACACTAAGCGCTAACTGACCACTAAGCTAAGAATAGACCAATGATTAAAGTACAACTACTTGCAGCACTTCAGTTAGTTAGTATCAACTGCTAGTATGTTAGTATCATAAACCAACAAACATACTCAGACTATTCCAGAGGAGTCTACGAAGGATACAAAGATTTAAGTGCTCCCAAACCTTGCCCCCAGCCCTGCTACCGCCACAAGCAGATTTCAGATCAGTGGGAAACACTGGACTCACATCTCCCATCTCAAGACCCAAAGGCGAACTTAAGACGCAGAAAATAACTGAAACGCAAACTGATGAACTAAAATAACCATCATTGACTCCCAAGTTAAATCCACAAGCCTTTGAGACAAGATTTGCCGTTCTGAAACACTGACCATCTCATATTTGTACGTGGACCTCTGGAACATGTTCCTCGTCCTCTGGATGTACAGCAGGATGTTTGCGAACACGCGGATGGCGTCCTGGTACCTCCTCATCATCAGGTAGGCAAAGCCCACGTAGTAGTACGTGGTAATCTGGCACTCGGGCACACGCGAGTACATACTCTGATGAGGAGGGAGACATAAACGGGAGATGAAGAGACCGAGTTAGGGAGTGTGTGGGGGAAATCCTTAATATTGCATGTTATTCCATGACATGTAATCGGTGGGACCCTTCAGACGGGCTTCGGCTGTACCTTCTTGTTGAGCTCAATGTTCTCCAGGACCTTGATGGCCTGGTAATAATCCCCAAGGAGAGAGTGAAGCCTCAGCAGGCCCACCAAGCTGAAGTAGCCCAGCATCTTGTACAGAGAGTGGCGACCGTACTCCCCAGCCACACTCTCTGGGTCTCCTGTCGAGGACAACCACACAAATGTGATGAGAATATACAGATCTAGATTCAAGATAACTTTATTTATCCCCAGGGAAATTAAGCAGTTGAAACAGGGGGAATAAATGCACACAAAATATATACTAATACCTAAAAACTAAAATCTAAAACAAAAAACGAAATAACAATAAACTAAACTAAAGTAGTATAAACAAAATATAACTAAATGAACTCTAAATGAAATCTAAATGTATTGATAGATGAATTGCACAATTTACAGTATTATTACAGTAATACGTAGGTATAAACAATAGGTATAGTGCAAATTGGCAGTAATAAAATACTAATAAATAACTCGGATGAATACTGAAAAAGTGACATGTGAAAAGTGAAAGTGAAATTGAATTTACAGTGCAAAATACAGTGAAAGGATTTACAGTGCGTTGACCACAAAAATAAATAATAATAACCCTTTTTGTTTTATCCTAATGGAAATGTACCAAAATGTAAGTCTATTATAGAATGGTCCATACCTCCACTGGTGTAGACCTCGAGTTGGCCGTTAATGTTGCTCTTGTCCACCAGGGAGTGGAGAACGTTGAGGACACTGTGGACATTCCAGATCTTTGGGTTGTTCCTCAGGAACTCGATCTCTTCTTCGGACTTCTTGGCCGTCTTACAGCGGTACTGGCTGAAGGACTGGAACTGTGGAGAAGAAAAAGTATTTCAATATTTTTTTTTTCCGTTGAATATTACATATATTCCCGGGAGTTGTCCAAAATGCCCTCAAAATGTATAACTAGGACAAACAAAACCCCCTGTTTAAAGGGCTAATTTTATACCATGGTACAGAAGCAAGGATGAAGGAAAATATGTATGCAAAATACTTTTTATTTTATTTTATTAAAAATAAAGAAAATCACATATACCTGATAAATAAACTCATCAATGATGTCCCAAAGCCACTGGTTGGGAAGCTCCAATGGGGCAGGACCGTCGGCATCTGCACAACACAAACAATTAAATTCACTGGAACTACAGAACACCACACGACCATTTGTTCATGTCAATACTATGGGGAGGGGTGGGAGGGGGGGAGGAACCCATCTTACTTACTCAAAATGTAGTTGAAGAGGTTGCAGTAATTGTAATATGACTCAAATCTCTGGTCAAGAGTTGGTCCACCCTGAAGCAAAAGGTAAGAGGTATGTATTGATGTTAGTAAACAGGCTTGCTAGTCGGTTGACCACTTCACCTGATCTCTGGGTCTCATGGAGGTTAAATAACAGTGCGGTAACTTACGCTGACTTTGGCGTAGATGTGTCTGTAGTACAACTCCTTATACAGGATGATGAAGACGGCATCTGGGGGAGGATGAAGGATGAAGATTATCCAACGGTTCATAACGTGCGATTGTTTTGGATTCACAAGACTTGTTCAGAAACAAATACGAATAAACATTTGAAAATAATACTCCGAGCATCATTTTTAGACCAAGATACTAACCATTGCCAACGAGGGAAGCAATGGCCTCCGCCTCTGGCCAGGGAGAAGTCTTGAAGAAGCGGTCTGTCAGCTTGTTCCAACTGGAGGTGTTAGGAGAAAAACGGTAAAAGATAAATCAGCCATCGGCATCCGAGAAGAGAGCCTCAACTCTGACAAAAGATATATTCAGCGGTAATTCAAAGACATGTTTTTTTTTTTTTGGGTATACCTGTTCTCATAGACATCCTGTATCTCGTAGATCTTCTGCTCGATGCTCTCGCTGGACACGCGATTGGCCTGAAGCTCATACACCTTCTGGTCGATGAGGTCCGTGGTGGTTTTGTGGAAATACTGGAGAAAGTTCTTGATCACCTCCGGGATGACGCTGTAGGTAGTCTGCTGTTCATACTGCCGCTCGTAGGCCATATCGGCCTTGGGGTCCCCTGCAACGGAAAAAACGTAGGGTCAACGATACATATGGTGGTAGTATAGCTCAGGAGGTAGAGCGGTCGCCTCACAACCGGAAGGTTGCTGGTTTGATCCCCTGGCTCCTCTTAGCAACAACTGTCCAGGTGTACTTGAGCAAGACACCCTAACTGCTCCTGACGTGCTGGCTGTCTCCTTGCACGGCTGACTCCGCCGTCAGTGGATGAATGAATGTGTGTATGAATGTGTGTATGAATGGGTGAATGTGAGGGATGACTTGTAAAGCGCTTTGGATAAAAGCACTATATAAAAGCATCCATTGCCATTACATATACATATAGGCATCACCTAAAGTAACAGTTGCCACACATAGTATTGTCAATGGGGTCACTCACCTGTGTGGAGGTCATAGTCGTAGGGGTCGTACTGTAAACAAAAAACAACATAACAACCCGTTATTAGTCAAAGAACTGATCCAGAATCCATCCCTCCATCAGGTGCTGACCTCATATAGAAGCACCTTTAGCAACAGACTCATTCCACCCAGGTGCACCACAGAACGCCATAGGAAGTCCTTTCTTCCTGTGGCCATTAGACTCTTTAACTCATCTACCTCGGGTCGTGAGAGGGACAGTGGAGACTCAGTGACCTGAGGCCAACGTACTTATTATTATTATTTTTTGGTCAACGCACTGTAAATCATCTCATTGTAACTTTGCACTGTAAATTCTACTTCAAATTCTAATTCACTTTTCACATGTCACTTTTCAGTTGAGTTATTTATTAATATATTATTCTGCCAATTTGCACTATACGTATTGTTGTGTATTGTATATACCTACGTATTACTGTAATAATACTGTAAATTTATCTTCATTTATCAATACATTTAGATTTAATTTAGAATTATTTTAACTATATTTTTGTTTATACTAGTTTTATTTAGTTAGTTGTTGTTTTGTTTTTAGCTTAGGTATTAGTATTTTTGTGTTTGCATTTATTCCCCCTGTGTCAACTGTTGCACCTTAATTTCCCTCGGGATTAATAAAGTAATCTGAATCTGAATCTGAACGTTGGAATATCATTAGTTCAATGCTACACAATTGGTCGAGAAAAATTACGTGAATTCGCGCTGTTCACACAATAACACTACAACGAGTCACTAATATAATAATAATAATAAAGTAACATTACAATAAAATAATAACTGTCACCAGATGTGTATCATCCTCACGCATAGCTAGCTATAGCTAGTCACTGTATACGATGCCCTGGTAGCTAGGCTAACTGGCTACCTAGCATAGCCCAGCCTGGCTGGCTGGCTATCGAGACTATAAGATAAGTAACTCGTGCGTGTACATTTCGTGTACGAAGTAATAGAAGAACACACACACCTGTGCGGGGGTTTCTTCCTCGTCGTGGTAAGACATGATGACCCGATTAGTCCAGTATTGCCACGATGAGCAGCGTCTCTAGTCAGGGAAAAACCACGCAACTCTCGCCGGGCGACTAAAAGAAACCGGAAAGAGACCAGAGGCTCTGGAGTACATTGTCAGACGAGTAGTGCATTGTGGGATTGCTACCATTCCTCCGATCATACTGTAACAGTCAGTGGTGGTTGTGCAGTGTGCAGTTGTAGGGTTTGCGGTACCTAGTGAAACATCATAATAATAATAATACCATAATAATAATAATAATTTAATATAATATAATAATACCACCAATCATACCACCACCAACCTGTGATGCATGTAATTACAAACAACTAAAAGCATTGTTTGAGCTGACAATTCTTACATCTTACATCTCACATCTCTATATTATAAAACAATTGGAGCTTAGCAATTTTGTTTTATTTTGTTGTAAAATTGATTTTCCATTTGCCATTTGCAACGAGTTCAACGGAATGCATAATGTGAGGCATGACTTGTAAACCATTGTCTGTTGATTGTGTGAATGGGAAATTGTGAGGGCACCAAAGTGGCCACAGTTAGACAAATATACAAATGTCGTCCAAAGGATTCATAGTCATCCACTTTAATATTAAACATTTACAAAATCATGTAATTCATAATTCAGCAGGTTATTCACAGTGGTGGGGGGTCATATTCAGTTCAGAGAGAGCGTGTCATGGGACATGCTTTTGAATTTTATGAATATTTGAATCTTGAAAGACAAGGACCCTGGGCATTTGAACAACAGCATATCATTTCCGTTTATGATGAATCAGTTAATCCTCAAACTTCCTTGTCTATCGTATTTTTATTATTTTTTTAAGATTGCAATAGCTGGAGCTGAAATGAAACCCCCCAAGTCATCTTTGGTAATGCGATACGTAAGGGCACGTGAGTAGTAGTGTTGTGCATTGTGAAAGGGACCAATCAGTTATTCATGAGCAGGCAGGCCAGCACAACAACAACCAGGATATGGGGGAAACAGTTTCAAGCAGAGCCATGGGGACCATGGAGAATTCCCTCAAGTGTCCCATCTGCCAGGACGTCTTTGTGGACCCTGCGACGCTCCCCTGTGGACACGACTTCTGCCTCACCTGCATCCGGGCGGTGTGGAACATGGATGTGTCAGAGGACGGGCCGTTTTTCTGCCCTGAGTGTCAGATAATTTTCCCCTCCAGAGTCCCTCTGGAGGTAAACGCAGACCTTCAGATCAAGAGGAAAGACCTCGCCTGCAACGTCGCCGCAACGGCAAGCCAGCTGTCTGTAACTCCCGGGAGTTCATCGACGCCCTCTCCGCCCATCCGCTGTGACCACTGCATAGAGGCAGTGGGCTCCGTAGCCGTGAGGACCTGCCTCACCTGCGATGCCTCGCTGTGCCAAGGGCACGCTCTGCTGCACCAGCAGAGGGCAGCGCTGCGGGAGCACACCGTGGTGGACGTGACGGGGGATCCCATGTCTCTGAAGTGCAGGGAGCACCGCGAGGAACTGAAGCTCTTCTGCACGGAGGACCGCATCCCCGTGTGCTGTCTGTGCGTCCTTGTCGGCTTGCACAAGAACCACCGGGTGGTCCAGCTTCAAGAAGCCTGCTCAGACTTCAAGGTAACTCCAGGATCACCTTTATGGGGGGCAGTATAGCTCAGGAGGTAGAGCGGTCGCCTCACAACCGGTGAGCCGCTTCCTCCTAGCAAAAGCTGTCGAGGTGTCCTTGAGCAAGACACCCTAACCCTAACTGCTCCTGACGTCCTGGCTGGCTCCAGCCAGGACTGCTTCCAATGCTCCTTGCATTGGAAAAGCGCTATATAAATGTCAATTTACCACCTTAAAGGGACACTGTTTTACCACCGGGTGTGATGTTAATTAGCCATCATTTCAAGCCATTTGCACTTTCATTTTCTACTTCTTCTACTCAGATGATCAGCCTACCAGTGGGTGCAGTCCATTAGGAAGGCTGGTAGATTGATCTACCTATCATACGTAACATCTGAGTGGACATTGGACACATGTGCTGTCCCTATAGGGTCAGCTTTATGGTCGATGGCTTTCTTGACTGGGGATGGTTTTTCACTAACAAGGTGAATTTCATGATAATTCTGCTGTGCCTTTATCTTTAGAACATGCTTGAGACTTCTATGGGTCAATTGCTGAAGAAGAAAAGTGAAGCAGAGCATGCGATCAAGGACTTGGAGACACTGTATACACAGACAATGGTACGATTGTGCATGTAGCGATGAAGACATTCACAAAACAATCCGCTACCCTTATTTCACATGATCCGTGATCAGTATTGTTTTCATCATGTTTGTTCATCAGGAGTCGGCTGCGGATTTCCGCGAGAGAATCTCCGACAAGTACAGCCGGATCCGGGCTGTGCTGGACGGCGACGAACGCCTAATGATGCAGATCATCGATGCGGAGGAAACATGCACGATGGAGTGGCTGGAGACACAGAGGGTCTCCATGGAGGCCCTGATCTTAGAGGCGGATAGCCTCAGGGCCCAGAGCAGACAGTTGCTGCAAGAAACCAACGACTTGTCGTTCTTGCAGGTGGCCGAACCAGTCCCTGAACATTTGTATTTGCTTGTGCAAAGCTATGGTCATTGAGGTGTTATCTTCTACTGCCAATCAAATGACAAAGAAAATGTGATTTTGTGTTTAACAGCGAATCACAGCACAAGGTCTAGGGTAAGTGTATTCAGGAAAAGTACTGGCTTTTCTTCCGTGCCTCCAAACCGCTTTCTTTACATCTAACAGTAATCTAATATATTTATATTATGTTGTTGTTGACGTAGCAAACCTCCGGATTTGCCACCCATCCAGGAAGTGGACAGATACCTGTGTGAGCCCGAAAGGATGAGGACTGCGGAAAGGCTGGTGGACGACCTCTCTGTGGCTCTGTCCCAGCACTTCCCACGCATGTGGTCCCGTTAGTAACACCATAAAATCACCAGACAACCCCAGGTCAACCGTATACACCTTGTGGCAGCAGGGGAGTCATTGTGCTTTCATTTGTTTGATTTGCAGATTTGTGTTCTCCCTCCTTGGACCTGGAGACCGCCCATCCCAGACTGGAGGTGTCCCAGGACAGGAAACATGTGTTCTGGCGCAGACGGCCACATGAAACCAAGAGCGCTCTGACGCCTTACGACCGCCAGTACAGTGTGTCGGCCGAGAAGGGATTCACCGCTGGCCAGCATTACTGGGAAGTCATCGTCCAGGAGAAGCCATATTGGCTCATTGGCGTGACCGCGGGGCCGGCCAATAAAGGCAAGGGCCCGCGTCAGGAGGAATCCTCCCGGCCAGATGTGAAGGGAGACACGGTGTCATGGTGCATCTACCACGGAGACGGGAAGTACTTGGCCTGCCACGACACCCATGAAAAACAGCTGTCTGTTCAGGGAAAGAGACTCCGGAAGTTGGGCATGCTGGCCGACCTCCAGAAGGGGGAGCTGTCCTTCTACGATGCCGACACGCTGACTCTACTCGAGGCTTACCCGGTGGCGCGCACCGAGGCCCTCTACCCTGTGTTGAACCCTTGTATCGATGTGAACGGTGTCAACCGACAACCCCTCAGCCTGTTTTGCCTCAGAGACAGTGGTGTATGCACAGATGAGAATGAAGGCTGAATAACTGGTATGCTCTACCATTAAAGATAGTGTTACTGTTCAATGACTCCCACTTCAACCATGTGCACCTGATAAACAAGGACCCTGGATCCTATATCCAATATAGGATTACTGTATTTTCCAGACTATAAGTCGTTTGAACGCAGTCAGACGAAATACAATATATAAGTCGCTTTGGAGTATAAGTCGCAGGACCAACCAGACAGCTAAAAAAAGCGAGACTTATAGTCCGGAAATGATTATGGGATATATATTGCAATTCTAAATATATTCTAAACGCCTATTAAGCTATTCAACTGAATGATCTGCTAGACCCATTAAATGGTCATGGTTTACCTGATACCTTATTGTTCATTATGTGTGTCACTGAAATGTTCTGTGTTTTTGAGTTGAGTTAGACTTTGAGCTGTAAATTAAAGTTTGAGTCATTTATTAAACCCTTTTTTACCTGAAAACAGACATGAGCACTTTTATCAGGGAGGGTTTATTTAAAATATGTCAAATCTAAAACGCGACTTCATTAATATTTAATGAAGAGTGACGTCAAATCACTTTCAATCGACCTTCAGGCTTAGGAACATTTCCAAGTCTTATTAGGTTTCTTCTATACATTACGTTTTTATTTTTATCCCACATACACACACAAAGAAACAAAATACAGCTGAGCCATACAATCTAGAGCCAAATACAGAGTCACTCAGGCTAGGTTTGTGTCTTTGACCTGATCCAGTCCAGGAAGTGTGTGACCCGTGTGTAGACCCCTGGTTTGTTCTTGCGGCCACATTGGTCTCCCCAGCTCACCAGACCGTAGATCACCTGTGTATCCTGCTGCAGACATGTCAACGGCCCACCGGAGTCGCCCTGAACACAGTGAGGTGAATTAGTTTACTACCGTTTGAAGCTGTGAAATTCCTACTGATGATTTGTGATCAGTACACACCTAAGTAACCTAAGTAAGTAAGATTATATCCAAAGTGACATACAGTGAATGTTTAGATACATGTTTGTTTAAAAGCGGGTATGGGGTGAGGCACCTTGATGCACGAAGATGCCTGCATATATTGGGGATCTAACTGAGAACCGTTCAGCTGGGACTAAAACAACTATCTAGTCTATTCTGCCACCGTAAGACAACCTGCTTCCCAACTTTACCTATACACGTTATTTCATTACCAGAGCCACTGTGCATTTGTACACACAAACACACACACATAACTCAAATATCATAGCTGGCGACTCACCTGACACGAGTCTACTCCTCCCGGCATGTGGCCAGCACATAACATGCTCACGCCCACAGATGAGCCATAGACGTCATTGCTAGAGCACTTGTCCTGGTTGATAAGGAGTACATCGGCATCCAGAAGGTGGTCCGAACCGTAGTCAGCTGAAACCAAGGTAGAAGTGATTAAAATAGGTGCCATTCAGCAGCGAAACCAATGCTACAAAACTGTTGAACTGGTTAATGAAAGTATGTCCCCATGTGTGGGGAAAAATTTGAATGTACAGGAAAACTAGTGATTATATTGAAGTCCCTTACAGTCCTCCGTGGCACCCCATCCAGAAATGGTACACTCTTCACCATCAGGCACCGGCCCTTCAGGCAGACAGACTGCCTTCACAAACTGGGTCTCAATGGCACAAGTGCCATTCTCTCCTTCCAGCCTCAGCAGAGCTGAAAGAGGAACACTTTGGTGAGAATGTGACCATTCATAACCTAAATATTTAAAAATGTAGAGTTGAAGCTGAATACAGGTGAGTGTAAAAGGATCACCTATGTCATTGGAAATATGCGTAGGAGTTTCCTTGTAGTTCTCATGAATGATGGCCCTCTCCACCTGATAGGTTTGGTCTGTGGGCTCCTGCAATCCCAGGGAAAGTCCACCCATAACAACTTGCATATCCTTTGCCTTGGGACTAGTGGCAGACGATTCACAACAAACAAACACAATCAAGACAATTGACAACAAACAGAAGTTATATATCTACAGTATTTCAAATATGTCTATGAGGACATCTGCTTACATGCAGTGGCCGGCCGTCAGCACCCAGCAGCTTTCGATGAGAACCCCTCCACATATGTGGCTATAGGGTTGGCTGCTGCCTTTGGGTCTCACTTGCAGGGACACCTGCCAGGGAAGGGCTCCGGGAATAGCCTTGAGACCCCCATAGATACGCTGGATGGATATCTTGGGCTGCGCTTGACCACAGGTGGAGAACTGTGCAGGCTCAACTGAGGTAGGCTGAACAGCTCCTTGGGTAGGAGCCGGAGCTGGGCTTACTGAAGGGATCGGAGCAGTGGGGACCTCCGAAGGGGAATCGGAAGGCTCAGGCTTGGTGGGCTTGGGTTCCGTAGGCACGGGTTTGCTTCCAGTGGGTTGGGGTTGTGGGTCGGTGGGCTTGGGTTCCGTAGGCACGGGTTTGCTTCCAGTGGGTTGGGGTTGTGGGTCGGTGGGCTTGGGTTCCGTAGGCACGGGTTTGCTTCCAGTGGGTTGGGGTTGTGTGGCAGTAGGAGGTATGGCTGAAAGAACACATGGGGAACAACTTGTTAATGTGTTGTTGTGGTTCTGGAACAGTTCTGAGAAGAAGTGTAGACCTACATGTAGGTTTAGGGCACTGGTCCACATCGCAGTATTCCCATCGAAGTTTACGGCCCTTTCGGATAAAACACCAAGGCTTGGTGTCACCATCTGGGTTTCTAGGGTTTTTTTGTTAAACGTGTGAGTCAACATTACCTGGTTTAACCTCTACTGCCACTACTTGGCTACAAGGTACATGTTTGCTATACCTTTTTTTCCTGGTATCAAAGCTTACCTGCAGAAATTGTGGCGGCCGAGTCCATCGCTGTTCTCAAAGGTGGAGAAGGGGTCAGCGCCGTTCTTCAGGATGAAGTAGGAGTTCCAGTAGAGACACTCATCTCCGTCCTCTGTCTCAGTCACGTTGCCACGATAAGACTCGCCATCGTCCTCAAAACAGTCATTGGGGCCTGGAATTATAACCCCACACAAATGCACTTTCATAGCCGGAATATGAGCCACATGGAAGTACATGCGGTGCAATTAAAAAGCGGATTAAGTTCCTTAAAGGATTCAGTATTTACCGACATTGCAAAAACGCCCTAGGAACTGTGAATCGCACATGCAGTCAAAGTCCTGGCCGTCCTGGATGCATGAACCACCGTTTTGACAAGGGTTTGGGTTGCACAAGGAAACTAGGAGGGAAAAAATAAAGAATGCATTGAAGGCTGACAAGGTAATTTCAAGCACCAGTAGCTTGAAGAATGTAAGCTATATGTACAACACAGGTTGTTTTCAGTTTGAATAAAAGACCAACGCTAACCGGTCAGGCAGTGTGGGGGCTGGAAGGGTTCCTTGCATTTACACTCGTAGAACGGGGGGTCGGAGATTAACACACATTCGCCGCGCCCGCATGTCCATTTTTTGCACACCCGACCTGCAAGCATCGGCAATATACAAAAATATATAAATAAAAAATAAATAAAAAACACTTCCAATGTTCAGCGAAGAGATGTTTTGCATGTTTGTCTTCATACAAGCGCTTACCTCTTTGACACTTCTTGCCCTTGAAGTGTCTCGGACAGTCACACTTGAACCTCTTTTTGCCCTTCTCCTCACAGACTCCACCGTTGAGGCAAGGGTTGGGGTTGCATTGACCTTGGATACAGACCAATTAGAGTTGAGGAGCAAGAGGTTCACACGCGCCTTTAACATATCGGATACGGATGTATAACCGACGGGTCACTGTCTCACCATCCGGCTCTTGAAGCTCATAGAGCCACTCGGAATCATCGCTTTCATCCTCATCATCGTCATCTTCATTGCCATCCCGGCCCTGGAAGAACAGGTCTAATGCATAATATAGCTATTGGTTAGCTTTCTCTCTCGCTCACTGTTTCCACTGCCCTTTGTCTGAACTATAAACAGCATACATCTTTAATATGGATGTGTTCATGCAATTGGTCCAAAGCATGAATGAAAGCACACACCTTCCAAGATGTCCTTGATCTTTACGTACTTCTTTTCATGTTTACCATGGCGTCTGCCAGGGCTTCTTTCACGGTCGGGTCCGTGGCCATGCCCGTGCCCATGCCCTGCCCGTGTTTTTTCGGCTAACCAAATAAAGATTTTAGTAGGCCTATATCACATTATAATCATGCATACATGTGTGACACATTAATTCTCCGTCTCACCTTTTGTTCTTCATAAAAATAATCAGGACGTAAAATCGAGCTAAACACCAAGCAAGTTTTTAATTGGAATCGACACCCAATATCAAACACAGGGACGGGGATGACCAATCCACTTCACTAAGATTCAATACAAGCGTCCACTGGTCTCAAAGTCAATCCAAAGCACCAAAGTTGTCATGATACACACCTGAGCAGGTTGAACGAGCACCACTAGGAAGAGGAGACACAGGACGATCCCCAGCTTCATGATGGCAGTAGGTCCAGAACACGTATGAGAGTTTAAAGGACGTTTTGACGTGCAAAGGATCCGGCTTCCAAAGCTTCCTTCGCACAATTAGTCGGACGCAGACATTCAAGTCATTTATGTCGTCAGTTTTTATCCAAAGGGACCTACGCGACAAACATTTGCACAGGGACACTAACCTTTGTATTGTGCACCGTTGAATCTGTGGCTGTCGCTGAGTCAGTTTTATTGATTTTTCACTTTTGGGTGTGTGGGTTTATTTTTACATTCATCAAAATCTTTGCTAAAAATGACTTAAGCTACAAAATGTGTAACAATAGAATGTACAAACCCATGGCATTATTATATGCCTTTTCTATATTTTCCCTTCATATTGTATTTCATTTCAAATACAAGCGTGAGTAGCCAGTGTGGGTGCAACTCGGGTCATTGCAAAGGTTTCAGAGTGCATGTTTGAAAAGAGCTTAATATTTGTCTGAATGTAGACATTGGCCCATCCAACCCCCGGATATCGCTGCGATTGATTTCATTTAAAAGGCTCTTGCCGAGGGCCTACATTCCTATGGTTATTTCTGGTTTAGGTTCACCCCTGAATACTATGTCATTATTGTTCTTATTCAGAAATAGTATTTTGTTAGAATGGTAAATGGTAAAGTAAACCCAACAAGAACAACAGCAAAACACACCATGATTATGATTCAGCTCGAATTCAAACAATTCCACGCATAAGGGTTTCCACAAGAGAACAAGAATACTGCACTACAAAGCCTCCCAGTCAAGTCAAGTCAAGTTACAGATCACAATAGGGCTAACGTTATCACCGTTGTGGTCATGCCCCGGACACACAGCCAGGTGGAGAGGATGCGTGAAGCTTCCGGCACAGAAGCAGAACAGCGGTGTCAGGTCGTCGGCCCCCAAGAACGTCACTGTGCCTCCGGGGAAGTTGCACAGGATCCCGATGCGCCGGAAACGCCGCGTGACGGGAAGCTGGTGGGGCACACCGCCGTGCCAGGCCGTGTACTCGCCGTCAAATAACTCCACGCACCAGGACTCCTTGCCCCGGCCCAGCCAGCAGTCCTCTGCGTTGCCTTTGCGGGCGATGGTGGGGTAGGTGAGGCCCAGCTCCCAGTAGGTCTTCCCTGTCACATCCACCTCCCAGTAATGGCGACCGCCGCTGAAGCCTTGCAGGCTGATGGCGTTGAGGGTGGTGTCAAAGCGCCTGGGGTGGTCTGCCAGATCCTGCCAGGTGTGCGTATATGAGGCGCTGTCACCCGCCGGCGAGATGAGGAGTTTGGGGTGAGCCGTCTCTGGATCCAGGGACACCTCGCTGGAGTCTGAGGGACAGCAACAACGGGATATCACCGCCTTTATCACTCAACGATACGTAGCAAAGAGATCACCCTGTTATTGGTGTTGGACTTACAGGACTTGATGAGGTGCTTGGTGATGGGCGTCTGGGATCGGATGAGGAGGGACATGCTGTCGGTCAGGCTGAGGATCTGGTCTGCCTTGGCCTCATCCAGGCTCACACTGCTGGGGTCCGTGCTGTTGAGAAGCTGGCTTATCCTGGTGGAAAAGGACGTCAACAAAGACGTTCATACCAGCAGAACTTCTTCACCAGCAGAACTCGGGTGATAAAATCATCATCCGAGTTCTGCTGGTGACAAAGTTCTGTTGGTATGGATGCTGAACCATGCCATTGGCTGCTACTACATACCTGTTCACAATCTCTATTTCCTGCTGCGGAGGGTGAGAAAGACCAGATTGAGGAAGAAATTGGAGAAATTAATGCATGAGTTAATAATTATTATTATTACTTAATTATGAATGAACATAAAGACGTTATCACCGTTGACTCAGGCTGCATCTCCTCCTGGGCTATTTCAGCGGTGATCCTGGCCAGGTCCTGCTCTATCTCCTGGATTAAAGAGCAGTTACTTTCCATGAGTCCATCCAGCGCGTAGACGGCTGCCCTCTCCTCCACATCGAGGAAGGCCAGCGTGAGCTTCAGGTCCTCCTCCAGAACCTTCTGGAGCTCCTCATACTTCACGATGATGCTCTCCTTTATGGCCAGAGATCTCCTCTGAGGCAAATACAAGTCATCCACACATGGGTCAGTAACACAACACCCACACCCACAAGAGAATAGTACATCTGTACAGCTGCAATGTCTTACTGTGATTTTTGACTGGCGGGCAGCCAGATTCTTTAGTCTGTGTTTGACTGCGTCTCTTTGCCATATGAGGCACTCCCGACGTTTCTCTAGTGTCTCCTGCGAAGAGGGTTTTCAGAGACAATTTAACACAATTCTATTTCATTCTAATATGAGTATGGGTGGAGCTCAATTTACCGTCCGGAAGAACAATTGACATATAGTTTAGTGTTTAGTCGTGGCCAGTATGTCTGTCTCATTTATGATCTGTTCAGAGCTGTTCTCATATTGCTGTGTCGTTCCTTTTGGGAATGGGGAGTAAGCATTTCATTGTACTTGTTGCAAATGGCCAATAAAACATTTTCTTGTATCTTGTAGGGTTTATTTCATGGTAGTTACCCATGATGCAACACGGTATATTTGCTATACTAGCGGAACGTGCTGGAAACCATTCAAGCACGTGCTAAGGCCTGTCTGTGATTGTTTTTGGATAGGCAAATCGTTTGGAGAAATGCTATTAGGCCATGCTATTAAAGGGGTAATTATGATGTATATCATATACATTTAGTTACTAAAACAACAAGGTTATACTGGGCTGTGTAGTCAGTATTGAGAAATGTAGCAAATATTGGTGTGAATTTCATTTAATTCAATAAAATGAAAAAGTATCATTTGATAAATATAGAATTGTGTTTTTGTATTCAGCCCTGTGCTGAGTAAATGGGCAATATGTTTGAATTATTATATAATAAACCATTGACTATTGTAGGCCTATCCACAAGCAAAATCCACTTAGTAAAGTCTAATGAAAACATGTGTGAATTGTTGAACTGCTACTTCAGCTGCGGGACTTCCAGATCAATACATTCGGATACATTTAGCTGTTCATAGTTCACTTGTATCTTAAGAACTGAATAACAATTACTCGAACCCGATTGAGTCGTGTAATATTAGAAAAATTGGAGAACAAAAAGAGTCATGAATAATGAATAATATCATGAATTTCATTAGGTTTGATTTGAATGTATGTAGAAGTATGCACAGAAGTTATAGCAGGTAAGCAGACATTCCTCACACATCAGGGAATTTGGGAATAAATTACAAAGAGGTCAAATCATCAATGAGTAATAGTAATTCAGCAATTTATTCATTCAGTACTCAGTACTCAAAATTCCAATCATAGGCCCTAGGCATATTCTCTTTGGTTGTTATCTGCTAGTTTAGTTACCATGCCATATCCATATATTTAAAATAGTACAGTTGATTTTGTTGAAGTAAATGTCAAAATGTAAATTTCCAAGTAGACTGTACAGTCTACATATTTACAAAAGGGTTGTAAAGGGGTTCTTTATTGTTCTTTCTTGTTGTTCAGAAGATTGGCTCGTCAAACCTTATTCCTGACTATCTCTCCTGGGATACCCAGAAGATTAGTCCATCATGTGATGGAAAGATTGTTGTTTTGTTTGAAAGGTCATCATCATCTTCATCAATATGATAAAACAAATATATAAAGCCATTAACCCTGTGAGTTCAGTTATGTGTGTGTGAGTCGTCTACTGGCGTGGTTGGCGAATGTTTCCCCCCCTTACCTTTGTGTCTAAGGACACCTTGTTGTCATAGATACAACCCAAGCATTAAACCAGAGGAAAGAAGGCAGGCAGAGGATGCTTTTGGCACAGCTGTAGACCATATGGATTAAGGTGATTTAAAGCTTTATTGGCTTAGATTTTCAATACAACAAATGGCAGTGTGAGTTTTATTTATAAAACAGCAATTTCAAATACAGTTGCTTCTTACATTTGGGTGTTCTTTTTTGAAAATCTACTTTAGATTACGTTGGATAAATTGGTTGGATTGTAATATGTCGATGGGAACTCTCCTCCCAATACAACTGAAAAGGGAACGTATTTGGCCACGTTTATGAAAGCCTGAGAAGAGACAAAGAGATTTGAGATGATGTTGTTGTTGTTTTGTTAGTTTTTCCGTCGGGGGCCAGAATAGCGCGGCGTGTACACGGTAGTTGACTGGGATGGAACAGTGACAATGAGCAAGTGCAAGAATAAGTGAGCCTTTCGTGGTATGGTGTCCAGTAAAATGAATAAGTAAGTAGACTATAGTGGCCAGTGGCTTGTCCGTCTGAAGACTCACTGAGCCGCGTCGTGGCTAGGCAACACCGGGATGAGTCTGTATGTGAGACTCATCTTCACTTAAATGTGCATGGACATAATAATGGTGCCATGAGATTCTACAATACTTTACAATGTTCCACAGGAATCAAACAGCAACGCATAGTAGGAAGAAACAAGCAAGGAAACAAATAAAAGTAAAGCGTTTCCATTCAAAGCAAAGCGCGACAAAACAAGCGCAGTCAAAATAAAATGAATAATAATAATAATACAATAACATGACCCCCATTTTTTCATTCATTTTCATTCTTTGTCATTTTTGTAATTCCCATTTCCTGTTTACTTCTGACGCTGCCTGAATGAGCCAATCAGCTCTCGGTCACCAGAATCCTCCATCCTTCCGTGATTATGTCGATTAATAACATAGAACATAATCCGAAAAAACCGAACAGAAAATAAACAAAGAAAGAGCCAAAATATAAGCCCTACATCTAACATTACAGCTGGTCGTGAGTCCCGTTCTTTAGTTTTTGTTTGAATGAATGTACAGAATAGGCATGCTGTCCTGACTGCTAGAAGAGCTTGGCCTTCTTTTTCATGTCGTTGCGCTTCCACAGGGGAAGCCTGTCAAACTCCTGGATCTCCATCCCAAAGATGTCAAAGAACGCATCAGGAGCTAAGTGGCGCTAAAATTGAGAAGAGAGGGTCAAAGATAAAAAATAAAAAGGGGGAACAAACAAAAGAAGGGGAGAGGAGAGGGGGGGAGGGAGGGACAGGGGAGGGGAGGGGAGGGGAGGGCGGAAGGGAGGGCGGAATGGGGAGGGAGGAGGAGGGGTCGTGGTTAGCGAGAGAAGCAACCAAAGCCAGGGAGGATGTGTCACAGGAAACAAAAAATAAAACCACAAGAAGCAATGGATTGCACATTCCTTCTATGTATTAGTCTCATTTTGTTTTTTGTTTTTTTTGGGTGCGGCATGTTATTTACACACACACACACACACACACACACAAAAAGCAACAACAAATCCAGTATCAATTGCGGACAGTAGAGAGGAGATGCGATACCTCCAGTCTGGTTCTGTCCACCTCCCTGGGCAGTTTAGCTCTCCCTCTACTGGTTATCATGAGCATTTCATAGGGGTACACCTTCAGAGGAAAGACACTCGAGTCAGTAAGACGCACCAAGCCTGGAAGGAAGTCACTTCAGAGACCAGTGAATGTTTCACGCTTTTACTGAGACATATATATATATATATATATCAAACTGCTACCGTAAGGGCTGCTGCTGTTTAAATGTGAACAATTTGAGAAAACTATAGGGGGTAGAGGAAGGGGGGGGGCAGTGTCTGTGAGACTCAGAGGTCAAAGGTTGAACAGGCTTACGTGTGAAGGGCGGGGTGTGTGTTAGTGCAATAGATCAAGATAGTAAGAGGAAAGCAAAGTGTCACATGACATTCTCCCAATCAGTACGGCTTAACGGCACGATAGAAGAAAACAAAGAAAAAAATGATTCACTCCACATGGTCCTCATGAATAGTGATCATGCTGATAATATGCTATGAGAGCCAGGAGAGGAACTCTTTTTTTTCCAAGATGACAGTGGCGGTTGGCGGTTAGTGTACTGTATATTTGAAATGCTCGATAATAAACCAACATCTGCGCAACTCATATCTACTGATGAACGCTTCACCAACGCTTCATATACACCAAAGTCTGGGTATATAGCAAAATGAGTTGTTTGGATGACAAACGTCTGGGCTTTTTGGGAGTTTCCTTACGCTGTATCCAGCCACCGTAGGGGGTCCGAGCGGAGCGGATGGTCATGGAGCAGCTCGCATGCTAAGCGCTACAGGGTGCTAACCCTAACCCTGAGCAGCTCCCCCGCCGAGCCGCATGCTTAACCGGGAAGCAGTTAGTATGAGGCTCTCAGCTCCGGGGGAGGTCCCTAGAAGTCCCTAAACCCTAGATCTTCCACCCTCCTATATCCTCTTCTCGTCGTCCGGCGGCGGTTTTATTTTTATTTAAAAATACAATTTTGAGACTCAATCTCATGTCGGACCTCAGGATGTCACAAGCCTCTTGTGACACAACCCTGTCAGCGTTCGACGTTGTTTGCGTTGTTTGGGATATATTTGCAGATTTTGCGTTCGACTCTTCTCGTTGCAGTAATAGCGATGTTGCATACATGACAACAGGTACACGGGGTGTCTCGTAAGCGCGTCCACTTTTGTATCGATCACATGTCAGATCACAAGGTTTCAATTACAGGCTTTTTGTTTTGTTGCATCAACACAGAAATGGTGAGGGGATACTTGCTTTTGGTTCCAACATATTAGGCATAGATACTCCCCTGTCCATCCTCGCAAGGGCGGCACGGCCATCCTTAATGTGCTAGAGAATAGAACATATACACATGTAATAGGATGGAAGGGGACTACAAGGAATGGCATCAGTAGGGCCACACCAAGCGAGAAAACCGGCCACTACGTTTCATGGATGGAACAAGTCATTTAGAGGGGTTCGTCCCCAAGTAGGAGAAACTACCGCAGATGGAAAGCTTTTTTTCTCTCTCTCTCTCTCTCTCTCTCTCTCTCTCTCTCTCTCTCTCTCTCTCTCTCTCTCTCTCTCTCTCTCTCTCTCTCTCTCTCTCTCTCTCTTCAAATCATGTTTGTTTTTCTAACAAAGGGCCACCGTCTAGGCGACATGTTCACAAAATGACACACTGAAATCAGAACAGTACAGACGATCAGAACAGATGATGAGGAGCCCATGGGACTTGCGTAATGGGGCCTGTTAGCGTAGCGTAGCGCAGTGCAGTGACAGTGATAGTGATAGTGAGTGTGAGAGTGAGAGTGCACCCCAGAGCCACCTCCTTCCACACACACAGGTAAGTTACCTCTAACCCCACACCGAGGCAAGCATTTAGCGGCAGTGGCCAAGGTGCATTCAGGTAGGGAGGTGTGGGGAGGGGGAGGGAGAGGAAGAGGGAGAGGGAGAGGGAGAGGGGAAAGGGGGAGGTGTCTCTCGCGCGCCACAAGCAAGCACACAGTAGGCTACGAGGCTAGGTGAAGAAGCATGCCAGGTGAGGAAAGCGGATGGGAAGACATACCTGAAACTCTGCAGGACAAAATGGGACAGAAAATGAGACTCACGGTTAATGTTTTTTTCCCCACAACTAAAATGGCCATCTTCCACCACGCAGGTTTCTATCTAAGCAAAGTATACTACTGACACTACAAAGATGTTTGAGTGGATGCCATTTTGCCAGTCAAACCATGTGGAATATTGGTTTTAATTTACCTTCCAGTAAATTAAGTTACGTTGGTTTTATAGCAGAAGATGGAGTGTCTCTTAACAGCTTTCCAGCTAAAATGGTTGTTTTATGAAGGCTGTTGGCAGAAAAGCTAAACATTCCTGGGTATGAAATGAAATCGATTGATCGATTGCAATTAAAAAGCCTTCATGGCACATTTGATTTATTACTTCGACCAACATTTTGCTATTACTGTGACGACAACTCAGAAATGTAGACTACTTTGGCAGGATTTTTATGAAAGTGCATGAGTTAAAGCAAACATGCTTTTGACCAAATACATTTACCAAGGCACAGCGAGAAACAGCTATTCTAATCACCTCATTAGTATAAACGATTGCTGAGCAGGGGACATAAACATCAAGGACCGGGCAAAAGCTTTCAGTTTGAGGTTCATGCAATTTCTTTTTTAAATCCAATGCTTGCTATCTCTTTCATCATGCAAACAAATATTTAGCAATGTGTTGTGTTTTCTGCCACATTATAAATATACTGTATATATATATATATGACATACTACCAATGTACAGTACACATATATACAATACATTGGTCATAGACATGAGCAGTCTGCAATAATAATAAGCAACAATAAGCAATCTGGGTATTGTTTTTGCAAAGCAAACCATGGTAACGTGTAGACACATCAAGGCGCACGGACAACACTTTTCGTTTTTTTGTGAACTGTGATGATCAAAAAGTTTCATAGTTGGAGACAACCATTCGGATCACTGTAGACATGGGTTGGAAGAGCAGCAGGGCGGTCAGCAGTGGAAGTCATACCTGACAAAAAACCTTTGGACATTTGTCCAGACGCCTGAACTTTTCTTTTTGCGTCGTTTGACCGGCAAGATGGCACAGCACAACACTAACGTCACGTCAACAAAACCACGCGACTCTGAAATAAATAAATAATAAATTATATATATATATATATATATCCGACGGCTCACGTCACCGTGACACCGTGATTCACATCCGCATCTTTTCCACACGAGGTCCATTTAAGTCTGTAGTAGACTGCCGATAGCGAACGTTATCCCAGAAAGCGAAAACAGAGTCGGTCTCTGTTTCAGTGGCCCTCACCTCTTCCTCCTCCACACATGTCTCCATAGCTGTTGTACTGCGTGAAGTCTGTGGACTGGGGCTGCAGGGAAGATGGATAGAAAAACATTCCAGCCGTTAAGAGCAGGGGGCAATAGCGTTACTTGTAATGTGATACCATAGTTTGGGGGTGGTTGGCGTGAGATCTTACCCGATGCAGCCCATTCCTTCTGTAGCCGGGAAGAGAGTTTGTCTTGGAGGGAGAGGTTGGCTCTGAAAGATTCAAACAACCCCACTTACATTGGGGATCTGTGTCTTTAAAATCATAAGAGAGCTCATCAAGACACATTTTCACCACTTTGTGACCTGGTTGAGGTTGAGTAACATAATAATAAATAGCACGCTGTCCAGCCCCCTTATACTGCATACATTATACTATCTACAGCATTGATTGTATTCACACTTTCTCTTTCTGCCTCAAACGGAATAGAAGTTGAAGCTTTTGATCACAAGTTTGATCCCTAATTTGATGACTAGTTTGATTCCTAATTTGTTTACTGGTTTGTTTACTAGTTTGATCACTAGTTAATCACTAGTTTGATTAAAAGTTTGATCACTAGTTTGGTCACTGGTTTGGTCAATAGTTTGGTGACTAGTTTGATCAATAGTTTGGTCACTAGTTTGGTCACTAGTTTGGTCACTGGTTTGGTCACTAGTTTGATCAATAGTTTGGTCACTAGTTTGGTCACTAGTTTGATCAATAGTTTGGTCACTAGTTTGGTCACTGGTTTGATCACTAGTTTGTTCACTAGTTTGGTCACTGGTTTGATCAATAGTTTGATCACTAGTTTGGTCACTGGTTTGATCAATAGTTTGATCACTAGTTTGGTCACTGGTTTGATCAATAGTTTGATCACTAGTTTGATCACTAGTTTGATCACTAGTGTAATCAATAGTTTGGGGTGAGGGGAGGAGTCGCTGTGTTTACCGGCTTCACAGTTGGTCTGCTTGGGGTCGTAGCGCTGGGCAGAGAGGCTGCGTGCGTGTCGCTCCCGGATCTGTTCCTGTTCTTTCTCCTCCTTTAGAATGAGCTTCCCCAGACCCGACTGGATCTGTGTGTGACACACACACACATGCAAGCACACATGCAAGCACACACACACACACACACACACACACACACACACACACACACACACACACACACACACACAAACACACAATGATTTTAGTACAAAAACTGTTTGCATGTATTGCGCGTGTTTATGTGTGTGTGTGTCTGTGTGTATGAGTGTGTGGGTGTGGGTGTGTTTGTGTGTGTCTGTGTGTGTGTGTGTGTGTGTGTGTGGGTGTGGGTGTGTGTGTGTGTGTGCGTGTGTGTGTGTGTGTGGAACCTTGGTGAGATGCTCTTCTTGCAGCTGTTTTTTTTTCAAGACCTCTTCCTCATCCTCCTCTCTTGACCGCCTCCTTCCCTCTCCTCCTGACCCTGGAAGTCCCGGTCACACAAACACACACACACACACACACACACACACACACACACACACACACACACACAAACAAACACACACACACACACCAAAAATGCACCCTCTTTGAATCAAGGTTCATGGCGTAACAGTTCTAATATAGAGTCAAATCAAAGTCACCAAACCATACTGCACATTCATGAAATGCACCACCTTAATGAAACGCTTCATAATGACACTCATCACAAAAGACACACCGAACAGTTGCTGCATTCAGGTTGCTCAACGACTACTGCACAGGGAGGACGCACCAGTGCAGTAATAGTGTAACAGGTGGTTGGTACAACACAAATGTGAGACAGAGTTGACCAGACAGACAACAGACAACAGAGGGGACTTCTGGCCGTTCTTGAACCGATCTGGATCTGATAGGCGGGCGGGACACCGTCAAGTTGCGTACTGTGCAAATAGGATTTGCAGATTACTGATGTGTAATACACAGAACACAACAATGCAGGACAGACAGACAAAAGGTCAGTTTGAAGTCAGTCTCGGTTATCTCTGTGAGTCATTTGTGGCATTTGTGAGTATAAAGCATATGCGTATGAGTGTACGCCAGTAGCCAGAATGGAAGATTGCATACGTTAAGTAAACAGCAAAAGGTTATTGACGGAGCTCAAGCATCTCTAACAACAACAAAGCAACTCAACTGAAAACTTAAAAAACATTAAGACAAAAAGCAAAACTATATAAAGTATAGACTAGTAGTTATTTATAAGCACTGTGAGCAATGCAAGTAAACCAAAAAGTGACAAGAGGGGGTTGAGGAACAATTGCGTGCCACAGAAGGGGGTGGGGGTTGGGGTGTGGTTCAGGTGTGCCTAAGGAGAGGTGGATGTGGTAAACATGGGGTGTGGTTAATGGATGGTGGGTGTGGTTAAGGGGAGGTGGGTGTGGTTAATGGGGGGGGGGGGGGGAAGGTGTGGTTAGTTGGTGGTGGGAGTTGTTATGGGTGGTGGGAGTGGTTCAGGGGTTGGGGTGTGGTTAAGGAACGATTTGGGAGTGGTAAAGGGGTGTGGGTGTGTTCAAGGAGGTGTGGGAGTGGTTAAGGGAATGTGGGAGTGGTTAATGGGTGGAGGGTGTGGCTAAGGATAGGAGGGTGTGGTTAATGGGGAGGTGGGAGTGGTTAGTGGGGAGGTGGGAGTGGTACAGGCGGTGGTGGGCGTGGATTAGGATAGGTGGGAGTGGTCAATGGGTTGGTGGGAGTACTTAAGGGGCGGCGGGAGTGGTGCAGGCGGTGGTGGGCGTGGTTTACGATAGGTGGGAGTGGTCAATGGGTTGGTGGGAGTACTTAAGGGGCGGCGGGAGTGGTGCAGGCGGTGGTGGGCGTGGTTAAGGGGTGCATGCCTATCGGGAGCCTACTGTACCTAACACAGCCAGAGAGTAGGGCCACAGGTCGCCCCCGCCCTGCGTGCCGTCGTCCCGACAAGGGGCATGGGCGGCGGGGAAGGTAGCGGACCTGATGATGTCATCAGCAGACTTGCTTGGGGGCGCTAGCGCAGGTTTGTCTAGGTCGGTAACCATGGTAACTGATCTACCCATCTTGGGCTCGGGGTCTCCAGCACAGGCAGAGAATACAGTCATCATCTTTGTGTGTTTGTGTGTGTGTGTGTGGTGTGTGTGTGTGTGTGTGTGTGTGTGTGTGTGTGTGTGTGTGTGTGTGTGTGTGTGTGTGTGTGTGTGTGTGTGTGTGTGTGTGTGTGTGTGTGTGTGTGTGTGTGTGTGTGTGTGTGTGTGTCAGCCCGAGCGCCCTGTGCATCATCCTGGATGTGGAACAGGGAGATGTCCACCAAACAGGGCGGCGCTAACAACCACACGTGACAAGACGTTAATTTCCTGGGAATACAGCCATGAAGGCCTATCTTCTGACAACACGTTTACAAAAGAAGTGAACTCCATGGGTTCAAAAGCATCTTGTTGTACAGCGTGTTTTGCTTCAGTCTCTATGAAATAGACTCTAGGTCAGGACAGACACAACTTCTATTTTGATATCTTAAAATAGGAAAATACTCACAAAATGGTGAATAAAGGTCATTGAAAAAGAAACAAGGAAAATAAAGTCTAAAGTCTTGATAATACATTGATAATTTCGATCAAATTCCGGTTCAGGTTGTACTGGTTGTACTGTAAGGAGGTATTCCTGTGGCAGTACTGCTGCTTAACAACACTCTATCGGGTTCTTAAGATACTCATGGAGACAATTAGACTGAAAAATGTGTGTGTGTGTGTGTGTGTGTGTGTGTGTGTGTGTGTGTGTGTGTGTGTGTGTGCGATAATTGACGTGATTTGACTTGTATTAGCATAAGTTAACCCACATCCATTGTTAAATTTCCTGATATATATATACTGTATATATATACTGTATATATATATATCAGGAAATGAATATATATAAATATATATATATATATATATATATATGCAGTATTCCTCTATTTCTGGATGTTTTTTAATTTTTTTATTCGAATCTTAAACCAACTGAATTGCATAAAACATGGGTGCAGTTGGTTTCCGGTGACTGTAGTAGATATGCCAAACACTTAATTGTTTATGTTTTAATCGGGCTTTCATGTCATTTACTTTCGGAAATGACATGAAAGTCCAATTAGAAGGAGTGGAACCTGTGTGCTGGCTTGTTTGGCTCGGTGTCGTGTGCTAGTGTACAGAACGGTCACTTGTTTCGTCCGGTGTGGCGCGCTAGTGTACAGAACGAGATGGGAGAGAGAGACTTCAAACAGGTTCATACAGTGAGACGAGGAGGAGGTGGTTAGACAGACAAAGAAAAGAAAAAACATACACTTTCAGTAGCTAAGTGTCCCACTCGCCGGCAGGTGAAACGCTGTCTCTCTCTCTCTCTCTCAGTCTAAAGTACTGTGGTGAAATAAATAGAATGTCGTCCCCCCACCCCCAAAAAAAAAAAGAGAGATAGAGATAGAGAAACGTCAAAGTACCGTGTTGTTTGTAGATGGGCGGCTTTCTGTAGATGTTGCTTCCTTGATCTAAAAAAACACACACAATTCAGACACAATAATACAAGATAAAGCCTTGTAAACAGGAAATCATTAGCATGTCTGTGCTAAACACGGACTGGTGGATTGTGAAGCACATAGGGTTAATGTTGAAGCCATCGGGGATGATGGTGATGATGGTGATGACGATGATGGTGATGACGATGATGATGACGATGATGGTTTTGGGGGAAAAAGCCAGTTTCTCAGAAAACGAAATCAGTGCATTCTCTATGGCCGAGTGGATGCAGAGAATTAGGCCCGTATGCACACGGTCTTAATAAAAAAACATACATCTGAGAAGTCACAGACTATACAACTCAGTTGTATAACGCACGTTAGCCATTCGAGATTAGTAACAGTTGGTGTATTTGACGTCCTAAGCCATTAGATTGAGTCTGTACACTCATCACCATGTATGTTCTTACATACCATCCGCATAGGGGCTTCGTGTCAATCTGTCGTGTCACGTTAAGATGCTGAGATGCTAAGCATTGGTGCGTTCCTACCTGGATCCTACCTGATGCGTGTCACCACCAGGTAGGTGGACCAGCACCTTCAATGTTCAACGTTGGGAGAATTATACTGAATACACAGTTCGATTTTTGAACAAAAACGCGTGGCCTCGAAAATAGTGTTCAAACCTCTGGGAATGTACCGTGACACAGAAGTGACCAAACGGGAGGCTGAAGGTTGACGGTTAACTGAATTGAAAAGATGTGTACCTTTAAAAGAGCTGAAGAGATAAGTGCTGAATTATAACCCTTTAACCCCAAAACAAGCATTCATAATTCATTTATAGTTCCAAAATTGTATATACAGTTCTTTTTTTGGAAATACTAGGACTAAAACGTTGGACGTAATAAGCTGGTATAAAGGAAGGGAGAAAGACCATGGAAGCAAGAGAAAGGGAAATTAAGATTTAGGAGGAGACTGAAAAGAACGAAAGTGAGACTTAATTTGCAATCTATTTGCGGATGATGATTTCCGACTGTATTGATGTAATATTTCCGAATGTCCCCAAATAACATAACATTTACACAAATATTGAATTACTTATGGAGTAATTATCACCTACAGACATGGAAACTGCAGACTTAAAATGAAGTATTGTCAGAGAGAGAGAGAGAGAGAGAGAGAGAGAGAGAGAGAGAGAGAGAGAGAGAGAGAGAGAGAGAGAGAGAGAGAGAGAGAGAATGGTTGAAAGACCACAGAAAGAGAGAGAGAGAGAGAGAGAGAGAGAGAGAGAGAGAGAGAGAGAGACCACAGCAGGGTGACAGTGCTGTGCGGGGGGAGGGGGAGGAGGAGGAGGAGGGGGGGGAGGTGGGCGGGGCGAGGGGGGGGGTATCAGACAGTGACAGGGTGCGCTCCGGCTCCTATACCGTACCTGGGAGGTGGAAGTGTTTAGGGGTCAGAGAGAGAGGCGGGGTGACGGGCCGGCTGTCACACCTGAGGGGGAGGGGAGAGCTCCGGCCGCTGGGTGGGTCAGCGCCTCCCGGTGGTCAGAGGAATCAACACAACACAGGGTAAGCCGGGAGCGCTACAGACAGGGAGGAGCTCTGCTGCTGAACCGTGTCTACAGGATGGGAGATGGATCGGCTTCCCACAACTGCATGGAGCTTGTGGGGTTATGTAGAGCCAGGCCAGATACAGGAAGGCAGAGCGAACTGACAAAATTATAATAATTATGATAATAATAATATTAATAATAATATTGGTGGGCCAGGACATATTTGCTCTGAATCAAAGATTCAGCACTATTCTTAATCATGCAGAATAGTGCGTACGATAGTTCTTAATTCTTCAGTGTTAAGTCATTACCAGCATGCATCAGAACAACTCAAATGTCCCACTAAAGCTCAGTTACTGTCTCTATGTGAAACAATAAAAATCATTTGAAAACATGCAACAATTGGCATAGTCTACACACCATCTGATGTGAGACTAACAGTCTTTTAATGTTCAGGCACAAGGCTGGTGCAGTCGTATCCTTCTCCATTAGGGTTAGATGTGTTAGTTAATGCATGCATGCATGATGCCGATCCGTGCCTTAAAGGACAGAAACCTCACTACGAGTGGAGGATTTTGAGCAAATCGGGCTTTGATGTATGGGTTAGAGTGTTTCATGGTTACTCATGACATCCCGCCTGTCATCAAATGAGGCGGACACAGAATCTGACAAGCTAGGGATGGGATGGGATGTTTGGGTGGGAATGGCAGTGGGTTTTCAACGATTGAAGAATATTGCTGGTGAAACCTGGAGGGATGGGGTAGAAGAGGAGATGAGATGAGGAGAGGAGAGGTGAAGAGGGGAGGGGAGAGGTGAGGAGAGGAGAGGATAGAGAGGAAAGTGGGGAGAGTGGGGAGTGGATAGAGTGGGGAGAGGATAGAGAGGAGAGGTGGGGAGAGGAGAGATGAGGGGAGGAGAGGAGAGGGGGGGTGAGGAGAGGAGAGGAAAGGAGTGGAGCGGAAAGGAGAGGAGAGGAGGCGAGATGTGAGGTGAGGTGAGGTGAGGAGAGGAGAGGAGAATAGATGAGAACAGAGGAGAGAGGAGTGTTAGCGAGGGGAATATGAGAGGTGAGGAAAAGAGTTGAAAGAGGAGATGAAAGAAGAGGAAAGGAGGGGTGAGGATAGAAGAGGAGGAGGGGAGGGGGGGAGGGGGCCCTTACCTTGGCTATGGGGGAGGAAGTGGTGTCTGAAAGGGGAGGTGGGGCGGGAGTCACTATTTCTGGAGCCCACACTGTTACTGCACAGAGAGGAGCAGAGCTTCTGCATGCCTGTCAGAGCCTCTGCAGGCATGGGGGGGGGGGGCAGTGATGGGTGGGGGAGAGAGGGTGGTGACCCGGACCGGTCAGTGTGAACGTATGAGGAGGACCAGAGACGGGGGGAGGAGTCGAGAGGAGGTGAAGGAACGGAAGGAAGATATCCAGAAATCAAGTATAGAGATAAAGAGGAAGAACTCTTAGGCTGAACTGGTTGGAGCCATGGTAACAACAGGACCAAGAAGGGTAATACAAAAACACACACTTGTGTTATAACGTCTGCGTGGTCTTTGGGATGGTAGACATTTTCTTAAACAAATTCTTGAGCGTGAGATAAAAAAACAGCACAAATGCCACTTCTTGTTGCTTTAACACAATAAAACAGAACGCGAAAGGGCAACAGTCAAAAAGAGAGAGACAGAGCGAGAGGAGGGCGAGACAGTGAGAGAGAGAGAGAGAGAGAGAGAGAGAGAGAGAGAGAGAGAGAGAGAGAGAGAGAGAGAGAGAGAGAGAGAGAGAGAGAGAGAGACAGACAGACAGACAGACAGACAGACAGACAGACAGACAGACAGAGAGACAGACAGAGAGAGAGAGAGAGAGAGCGTGTGACAGTGGTGAGTCTTAAGTCCAAAGCCAGGGCCAAAAACACCCTGACAACTAACTAGCAACATGTTGTCTGTGAGATCTCACAGATGTGAAGCCTCTCAGGGCCTGCATTTTGTCTCCTTAATCTAAAAGCATAGCCTCCATATGTTTACATGGGGGGGGCTCATAAGTGGCACTGTACTTACCCGGCCTGTGGAAATGCTGTGGGGACCGGGACAGGGTGGGGACGTAACCATGGCGATTATAGATGGGTGATCCGATAGAGCCCTGACTGGTGGACCTCTGGAGGATGCGTTCCCTCCTGTCGCAGAAGCCCTGCGGTGAGGAAGGACACACACATACACCGGATGTATTATACACACACACTCACACATGCACACATACACACACACACTCTATCACACACTGTCTCTCTCACGCACACACCCACACCCACACCACGCACCCACACCCACACCCACACCCTCTCTCTCTCTCTCTCTCTCTCTCTCTCTCTCTCTCTCTCTCTCTCTCTCTCTCTCTCTCTCTCTCTCTCTCTCTCTCTCTCTCTCTCTCTCTCACATACATGCATACATACATACACTCTCACACACTATCTCACATACACACACACAAACACACACACACACAGATGCACCTTTCAGAAATATTTCCACTCACCTCAGCAGGGGGTGTAGGTGACAAGTTTCTTGAGGGCTGGAATATAATAAAAAAGTGGTTTAGTGGGGAAAATGTGTCTGACACAACACGTGTCCTACAGACTAGTGTACTATAGTACATTCTGTGCAAGTGATGCATGAAAGAAATGTCAACAATCAACAACTCTCAAATCTCAAACCATGCACAGATTGTCCTGAGCATTTAAATGTCATTCGATGGGTGATCCTCGATGCTAATATCATTCGTTCTGTGTGACCTCCGATCCTTCTAGAACACATTTCTGGCGATACAAATCGGTCCCCCCCCCCCGAGGCTGACATCTTCTGTGACTTCACATTTCAAAATCATCTCCGTGGAGACATGGAGGGTTTTCCTCACCTTGTCGTCGGGCAGAGGAGAGCGCTCCCTCCTGGCTGTGTGGAGCTGGGATGGGAGTCAAGAGTGGTTCAAAGTGTTAAGTTAGTTAAGTTAGTGTAACTTTATTAAACAGTACCAATACTGATCCTCAACAAGGTGTGTGTACCGTTACATGGCTGCTAGTCCTGCTCATTGAAACCTTAACCTACACTGTGTCAACTTCACTTCAGCCATCGCTTTGACTGAAGAAAGGTTTCCTTCATTTTGAATAAAAGTGGGGCAGGTTCCAAGGAATATTTCAAGATTCAAGATTATTCATTATTTTTTCCATGTGTACAACAAGTACCATCACCTTCATTTCACTTCACATCCTGTATGTGTTAGTGACAAATAAAGTTCTTAAATCTTGAATCTTGAATCATTCACTCCCGCATTCTGAATCTATCGATTCAGCCTTTGACTGTGAGTGAGCGTGGACCTGGAGCTTTACACATTACTGTAATCGCTAGAATCGCTAGAGTTTCCTTTGTAAACACACCCAGGGGTTTGAACCAACATTGCAAAAGAGATTGAGTGTTGTGTAACGCTGTAACTGTGTTTACCTCTCCCACGCTTTCCCGCCTCTCGTCCCTCTCGTCCCTCTCGTCCAGGGAGGTGGTGTACATGGGTTCGTACGTAATGAGGTCGGGCCGCTCGATGTCATAAATGGCTTTGACTTTGGGAATGGCAGCGAGGTCTCTGTAATCCAGGATTTCATTGTCTACCTTTGCCTACAGATAAACGAAAACAGACAAGAGACACAAAAGACACACAAGTTACAGATCCAGAACAAGGCGGGGGGTTACTACTGTACTAGAAACAAACACGCACGCACGCACGCACGCACGCACGCACGCACGCACGCACACACACACACACAGCTTAGGGTGACCAGATCCCCCATAAGCCAAATGTGGGACAAAGAGTATGTTTGTGTGGGACAACACATGTTATTTGTTGACGGGGGGAGGGAGGAGAGACTCATATCACATGGACTGCATTTTATAGCGCTTTTCTAACCAGTGCGGCCACTCAAAGCACTTTACAAGTCAAGCCTCACACTCACCCATTCACACACCGACGCTGATGTCAGCCATGCAAGGGAGAAGTTAGGGGTTAGGGTATCTTGCTCACGGACACCTCGACACTTCCGGCTAGAGGAGGAGGAGGAGCCGGGGGGATCGAACCAGCAACCTTCCGGTTGTCAGACGACCCGCTCTACTTCCTGAGCTACTGCCGCCCTTATGTGGTGCCAACCGGGACAATTTGACTTTTTAGTGATTACATTTACTTTTTGCAGTCATACTTTTAGGTGTAGCGCGAGAAACACCTGGTCACCCCTTGCACTGCTACAATGCCACTGCTAAAAAAAGGATAAACGCGATGCTATCGGTCTGTGCTTTTGTAGTTTTAGGAAAAGAGGCTACTAGCCAACTACCGCAGGAACCACTTGTCAGGGGTTATTATACATCCGTCCCTATTGTTTTGCGCAGTGGTTCACAAAATAAATTTTGAAGGCCCTGTACGCCTAACAACATTGAACCTCCTGCCGTGTACCGCCCCCTACCTCTCATATGAAGTGAAGACAGTGTTAGAATATGTCTATTTTGCTCCTTATTCGGCCTCGTAGAAAGCCGTTTCATATTTCAAACAAGCGATGACATTGGCTAAAACACAATATGAATGACATACCTGGAAAAGTTATAATAAAATTGACCAATTTGAGTGACCAATTGAGGCAGACTAGGGTGGTTTTTTTGGGGTTGGTTTTAGTGGGTTTATTTTTTTACAAACTATACAGACATATCAGTAAGAGTTGTAGCAACATGGGACTCACATATATGGTGTGACCCGGTGAGCCAGGTATGCTTGAACCAGGTCTGGAACAGATGCTCTCCGACGACGACCTCGTAGGCTGCAGACAGGGAAGCACAGGAGGGCCGATTACAAGACGAAAGAATCGGATCCTTTTTGTGTTCGTGTTTTTTTGCAACCGCCTGGGCCATTTGTTAATATAAAAATCCTGGGTTATTACACACATACACACACCGCTTCCTCCGGCTCAGTCTATGAGGAACGGAGAGGAATGGGTGCGTCCTTTCCCGTGTCATTAGGGAAGCCCTACGCTTCATTTCACCTGTAATGTAATGCAGGTGCACGTTTGCACCTTGGAGAGGGGGGGTGGGGGGGGGGGGGGACTATTTTGTTCTCGTGGAACCCTGGGTTCAGAAAGGGTACAGAAGGCGTTGAATGGCGACTAAATGGATCTGAATGCAATGCACGTGAGGTCAGGCTCCCGATCGTTCCTACAAGCAGGGTAGCTACTGGCTCAATTGCTTTATTTTTGAATCCGCCCCATTGTGGCGTTACTTCCTAACCAAGTCAGTTCCATGCACCTCGGGGATGAGTGCAGCGGTATGATCAAGGGTGTTCAAGGCAGATGGTGAGCATGGGGGCGAGATAAGTAATGAAGAGAGAGCTCCGTATGACGGACGAGGGCAAAATAAATAAAAATAAAGCGCACTGCAGGCTGTCTCCAGCAGAGGGCAGCGTGCAGTGCTGCCGTGTGTTGCTATGTGCATGGCGGAAAAGCCACAAGGGGGAGAGGATGAGATGCCATCTCAGAGCCAATAGCGAATACAGTACCTGCCTTTCTGTATTTTGGAGGTGTAAGAGGGACGGAGGCAAGAGCTGTGGACGAAGGGAGAGGGGAGGGGTTGGGTTTGGGGGGGACGGACGGAGGTGTTCAGGTTGGGAGGAGGGAGGGAGGGAGGGATGGAGGGTGGGGAGGTTCACAGGACATCACACAAGGGGCTGTGACTCTCCACATACAGCTCTCTCTCTTCACACACACACACACACACACACACACACACACACACACACACACGCATCTATAACAAAGGGTGGACACGTCCACATATGGGTTTGTGCACAGGAAACAACAGGCGTCCATACACACATCAGCAACGGATGCCAGCAACACATGTATGTCATACACAACAGCTTGTGTGTGTGGGGGGGGGGGTCTCACACACACACACCCACACCCACCCACCCACACACCCACACACACACACACACACACACACACACACACACACACACACACACACACACACACACACACACACACACACACACACACACACACACACACACACACACACACACACACACTCACACACTCACACACACACACACACACACACACACACACAGCGGAGACCCTTCTGTGCTGCCTTGTTTGGGTCATGTAATTCAGAGCAGTGCAGTGTGTGTTAAACTAAATGTCACCATTTACTCTTTGTTTTGTTTCTATAGAAAGCGCCATTATTTATATACTGTACATATAAAAATACATTATTTTCTTAATGTATTATTTTTTAGTGTAGTATTTTTTTAATTATTATTATTATTATTATTATTATTATTATTATTACTACTATTATTATTATATTAGTAGCAGTAGTAGTATATAATATATCTCTTTATATATTATTATATTAAATATTAATACTAATATTATTATTTGTATTACTATTATTAATACTAATAATAATACTAAATGTAGATACATTAAATAAAAATAAATACAGAAATAATTATTAGAATACAGAATAATAATAATTATATATACTGTATATTCATAAATGTATGTATAAATGTAGATTGGGGGGGGCGGTAGTAGCTCCGCCTGTTGGGACTTGGCTTGGCCAACACCTGGGTACTGCCAAGCTGCTCCTCATACCAGGACGGGTTAAATGCAGAGAAACACATTTCATTGTGTGTGTGTGTGTGTGTGTACATGTATGTCACCATTCAATCCTCCAGATTTTGATTAAGATTTATATTTTGATACATTGAATATAAATAACTAAGTAGATGCGGAATAGGGAATAGGGAGTGGAAAACAGAGAGAGGGAGGCTGGTGGGGGGGGGGGGGGGTGGTTAGTAGGGTGGAGACGCTGCAGGTCATGTTCCTACCCGCTCCCTGTGTTTCTCCTCCGTTCTGGTGGTGTTCTTGCAGCCCGGGTGCCAAACCGTGGACCCTGAGCAGAACACAAGAGGTCATCTGAATGACACATAATGACACACGCCACATCGACTAGGTCGAACCTACTGTGTATGTATAGCACCCCCAGGGAAGAATATAACTCCATGCATGTGTACTATTCTGTACTGTATATATACTGTATGATAGTCATGTACATTTGTACTGTACTTATACTGTGGATCACCGTCTGCCAAAGCATACTAAGTGAGCTGATTAGAATTAGGATCACTGCAGTGCAGTGAGGTGTCTGGGATGAGCTGTAATGGCTTAGAACACATTTCTAATTCTTTATAGGAATTAGAAATGCTTTGATGAATGCTTTGATATAACCACTACACAGAATATTTAGGAATGATGTTTCCTTTTTGTGTCAGCTCGCTTTCGTTTTTCATGCGAAATGTATGACTAATATAATATAATATTTTAAATTACTCAATACATGTCTGTGTATATGGCTCTCTGTGGTTAGGAGATTGCAGTAGAGATTACAACACTTATGTTTAAAACACTGCATGCAACATCCTGGACTAGAGATACAGAATTTAAAAAAATGTACCGTATATATATATATATATACGTATGATATATATTAATCGTCAACTGCTGATATAACTACACACCCCTGCTCACTACCTGCTGTATATACATTTATATATATTTATCTTTTGATACAACTGCATACCCCTGCTCACTAACTGTTTATACTTGTAAACTTACCTTGGATATATATACCTATAATTCTGCACATATCTCATACCTACTCTATAAGTCATTTTATACCTGTTTTTAGTAGTAGTTTTTTTAGTAGACACTTTTAACATATTTTACATATTATTCAACAACTGTACATTATATATTACCATGCACTTTACTGCAACATTTGCACTCTGGTTAGATGCCAAATTCCTTTCGATGTACTATACTTGTGCTGTACAATGACAATACATTTGAATCTAATCTAATCTAAAATAATTCTGCATATATTATTCCTAAACGCATAGGAATATATAACAAGTGTATCCCTAAACAGATCCAGGTCATTAGCAATAAATAATCAGAAGCGTGTGCATTATCTCCGAAGAACCAGTCTGCTTACCCTGCAGGTACATCTCCTCCCCCTCTGTGAACATCTGGTTGCACCTGCTGCATCGCGCACAGCTCGGATGGTAGTGCTTATCCCCCGCCTGGAGAGAGAGAGAGAGCGAGCGAGAGAGTGAGCGAGAGAGGGCAAAAGAGAGAGAGAGAGAGAGTGAGAGTGTGAGAGAGTAAGAGAGACAGCGCCAGAGAGAGAGAGAGAGAGAGAGAGATACACACACACCACTGTCACAGCCAAGGACAGGAAATTGCCACTTCCATTGGTTTCAGCTCGCCAGATCAGCCGTTGGAAAATGTGAGAGGTGGACATGGATAAGATCCATGATCAAGATCCACAGCCATCGTTCTCTCGCGAGAAGGCAGATGGATTCAGCCAGCCCAGACCCTGGCTATGCAAAGGCAGCCAAAGTTTAAGCATATTTTATTATTCATTATTTATTTATGTGTATTTCTTGTTTTAATTAGCATTGTTACGTGTACTTAATTATGGGTTGATTTCTTTCTGTGTTAATTAAGTTAATTTGTAGAGTGTTGCGTGGTTGGTGTCTGGTTGAGTCAGACTGACTAGAGTCTGGGGCTGGTGAGGCTGCATACCTGTGGGTCCTTGAATGACCTACAGGTTAAACCAGCCACCACCACCACTACCACACACTCTAGACGAGGAGCGCTAGCATGGACCATCTGCTCCGTTGGCTATCAGCGACAAAACTCTGCATTCACCCGGATAACTAAATACCCTAAACCTAAAGAAGCTCATTTAAAGGCTTTAAATGTGGCACCGTCCACTGCTACAGCATTGTTTTATTAGTTTGAATTCAGCATGGTTTTATAAACAGTGTGTAACCAGTGTGTACGAGGTCATGTATAGCTATGATTTATCTAAATCATGGCCATCACTAGCTAATACTTGCCATTCTTAGCACACTGTATCCTGTTCGATTGTGAACAAATTTGGGGCAACAGTACATCATATATTATTCCTTAAATTGTACTATTTTGTCATTGCTATTGTTAAATAAGCCTACACATGAAAGCACACCTCAATACCTGTTCTTAAAATAGTGTGAGAGCAAATGGTGGTGCCACATTACATAAACCATGAGCAAAAATAAACCTTACGCAAACCTATTATAAAATGCCACACCAGAGTGTCCAATTCAAGCACTTTGACCTGGAGGAGATGAATAGCCAAACAGCTCTACCCACGACATCTACAACTATAATGGGCCATGCAAGCGTTTCAGCACTCAGAGAAGTCACCACCCAGAGATATGGAGTAAGAGCTTCTCATTTGCATACACATTTCACTGTTTAAAGGGATGACATAATGCCCAGTGAAAAACATATTCCCGATACTCAAACACAGCACTCAATTTGACTTGAAATGCGGTTCACAGTTTAGTATATTGTAGGATAGCATCAGTATAGCATTGCATAGTATAGTATAGTATAGTATAGTATAGTATAGTATAGTAATAGTAATAGTATAGTATAGTATATATAGTAGCATAATTCTACGCATAGCATAGAATTGTTGTTGAAATTCATTCGAGTGAATGGAGAGTAAGCATTCCATTGTACTTGTTGCACATGGCAACTAAAAACATCTTGAATCTCTTGCATGTACTGTGAACGTCACAGCGGTACAGCGGTACTGTGGCACAGGCCTACTAGATGTGTTGACCTTGGTGGCTGAGCAGTGATTGAAGATCAGTCAAACAGCGATGGCTTTAGCTCGGCTGATCCACCGGCTGGAGCCCAAGGGGGCCAGACGCCGGGGTATTTTCCTATTGTCATCAAGGCCTGCTTTAGAGCTGGATTACTATAAGGCTAGCTGGTCACCGCTGGCATTATACCCTCGCCGATAAGCGAACACATAACCCCCCCTGTCTGATTGGATCACCGTCTGCCAAAGCATACTAAGTGAGCTGATTAGAATTAGGTGTCTGGGATGAGCTGTAATGGTTTAGAACACATTTCTAATTCTTTATAGGAATTAGAAATGCTTTGATATAACCACTACACAGAATATTTAGGAATGATGTTTCCTTTTTGTGTCAGCTCGCTTTCGTTTTTCATGTGAAATGTATGACATAGTGTGAGCGTATGTCTGTTTCAATAATAATATAATAATAAATTACTCAATACATGTCTGTGTATATGGCTCTCTGTGGTTAGGAGATTGCAGCAGAGATTACAACACTTATGTTTAAAACACAGCATGCAACATCCTGGACTAGAGATACAGAATTTAAAATGTAACATATGAATGTGCTGACTGTGTGTCACTTCATAGATTGTGCCTTGTACTTTTTATTCCAGTTCTGTTCGAGCATAATTTCAATTTCGACAGAATCTGTGCGAAAGTGTTCAAAGGCAATGACTCGAGACAGCAGTGAGCGAAAGCTCCAGTTCCAACTCCAGAGCCCATCGGAGGCCAAAGCCAAGCAGCATGTCCGCTCCAGCTGTCGGCTGATTGCCTTACCTCCAGCACCTTGCCCGTGATGAACTGCTGGCATGCCTCACACTGCACACCAAAGTGGATCTGGTAGTCCTTCTCACAGTATGGGGCACCATCCCTTAAATTGACCAAAGAGGGGAAAAAAAGCAGACTCAGATGAACGCCCAATCTTATTGCACGTTTCCCCATACTCTCCCCCTTCCTCCCCCCGGGCCAGCTGCGTGTGTGAATGTAGGAGTCAGTGGGTTATGGTGAACACAGCTGGGGGGGAGTGTAGCGCTACGTACTTGCTGATGTACTCTCCAGTAAGGACTTTGGCGCAGGCCTTGCATTTGAAGCACCCCAGGTGCCACTGTCTGTCCAGCGCTAGGAGAGCCTGGCCATTCTTTATGTCTCGACCGCAGCCTGCGCAGTCTGAGGAGGCGCACGCGCACACACGCACACACACGCACGCACGCACGCACGCACGCACGCACGCACGCACGCACGCACGCACGCACGCACGCACACACACACACACACACACACACACACACACACACACACACACACACACACACACACACACACACACACACACACACACACACACACACACACACACACACACACACACACACACATAGGGGTCAAGCTTAGAAACGCGATTAACAGTTAACAACTGACTAAATGCAGAACATTACACAAAAAGACAATTCATCCTCCAAAATGTTGGTTATTTAGGTCGTTATTTTAATCTAATACAGTATTTGAGGATAAGGAACACAGCATGACACACTATGACGGGAGTGGGTGATATTGAGTGTTCAGACTCCATCCACCAGATGGCAATAGAGGACAATACGTAAAAGTCTGTTGTTGGTGGAAGGCAACGCTCATCAAACACAATCCACAGCCATATTTTGCGGTGTCCCTTGTTCCATGCGAGTACAAGAGCCATTTTCCCCCTCCTCCTTTGGCTTTCTCCTTAATGCTGGTGACAATGGGATGAGAGGCGGTGCTGCTGTGCTATGCGCTACATCTGAGGGCTGCTAACTACGTCAGGCCCATCGAGGACAAGAGGGGAATGACGGGAGAAGAACCAGCGGGCCTTATTTATAGGTGACCTTGTCTAGCAGCTCCACCATGTTCAGCAGACCAGAGAGAGAGAGAGAGAGAGAGAGAGAGAGAGAGAAAAGAGAAGCAGAGAGAGAGAAGGGAGAGAGAGAGAGAGAGGGAGAGAGAGAGAGAGAGAGAGAGAGAGAAGAGAGAGAGAGAGAGAGAGAGAGAGAGAGAGAGAGAGAGAGAGAGAGAGAGAGAGAGAGAGAGAGAGAGAGAGAGAGAGGGTGTGAAACAGGGAATGCATATGTATAGAAGGAGGGGAGAGGCACATGGAAGGATTAGAGAGAGGAGGTAGGAAGGGTTTTTTGGGCAAGAACTCTCCAGTCTGGGGATGGGGAGGACGCAGAGGTCATGCATAATTTAGTCCGGCATGTCTTTTGTGTTATTCATAAAAAAGCATGGCTAAACACGGTGCCTGTACTACGATGTGCGGGGGGGGGGTGGGAGAACAGGGAGGAGAAGGTGGTAGAGTAGGTGGAGAAGTAGCCCTCCCGCCTGTCCCCTGTCCCCCGTCCCCCCCCCCCAACTGGGCTCCAAAGAAGAGGTCAAGTCGTCAAGTCGTCAAGTCGGAGAGTGACAAACGAACCACAGGGTTGTTGCCGTGTCTGTAACACAAACCAATACCATCTGCACTCTGTCACAAAGTCATGACGCGTAGAGAAGGAGAAACGAAAAGTGATAAAAGGTATAAAAGATAAAAAAGATGCGCTTCGGCTGTAATGTCATCCCCAGCCGTGGTCAAATGAGGTCTAAAATCGTCAAAGCTAAACTATCGGTAAACTGAACAGCACAGCGAACAGAAACGGGGGTATTGGACGTTTGGGAATTATTTTCAATGGACTTTGGGAATTTCTATATTTAGTCCTCAGACATGTGTCTGAGTACAATGACCTCGACAGTGCCAAGACTGTGCCCCCCCCCCCCCCCCCCCTCAAGCCATTCTGTCCTCACCCCACCAAGGGGCTGCTATATACTCACTGCTGGAGCCCAAGACGTCCTTGGGACCCGGAGACATGGGCTGAACACAATACTGACACAGGCAGTCCTTCCCATTAAAGGTCACCCTGTCGCCAGCCGGGAAGGGCCGTCTGTCAGGACGGAGAGAGAGAGAGAGAGAGAGAGAGAGAGAGAGAGAGAGAGAGAGAGAGAGAGAGAGAGAGAGAGAGAGAGAGAGAGAGAGAGAGAGAGAGAGAGAGAGAGAGAAGTCAGAAATAGACAAAATGTTCACTGTAGAACACTGTGGCAAATGTAGTTTTCCTTGAACCCTATAGGTCTTGTAGGGATGGAAGCCTGCAGGAGTGTGTGTGTGTGTGTGTGTGTGTGTGTGTGTGTGTGTGTGTGTGTGTGTGTGTGTGTGGTGTGTGTGTGTGTGTGTGTGTGTGTGTGTGTGTGTGTGTGTGTGTGTGTGTGTGTGTGTGTGTGTGTTGGGGTTAGTGAAGTCTTTAATGTAATAGGATCGGAGTTCAGAGTGTTCAGAGTTCAGAGTTAAACCGCTACTATCTTACACACGGGTGGAACCGTTCTCACAGGGAATCCCCCCCCGGGAGAGAAAGCTATTGAGTTATTGGGTTGTTGTTTGTTTCAACCTTCACATGGTGGGGGTTCGAGTCTTACTTGCAGATGGTGCAGACGAAGCAGGCCGGATGGTAGGTCTTGCCCAGGGCGGTGACTACCTCGCCCTCCACAAAGTCCCCACAGCCGTTGCAGCGGGTGCCGTGCATGCGCTGGTAGTCCAGGGTGCACAGGTAGTCTCCATTCTTCATGAAGAAGCCTCCCTGGGCCAGGTCACAGCCACACACTGTACAACACACACACACACACACACACACACACACATCAGTACAACACACATCAGTGCTCGACAGATCAGGCCATTGATAGCCCTCTGTTTCATGGGATTAAAAGCCGTGATGGGTGAAGCATAAATCACACCAAATCGCCCCTGGGCTTCGATTGCTTTTGTTAGTTGATGCTGAGGCGTGGTGATCGGATACAGGAAACCGGGCCGTGATTCAAGATGCAAGTGTGTCACAATGGGGTAACTTTGTAGAGCCGTCAAATAACCTTCTGATTAGCAGAAATTCAACGATAGCCCTTAATCTTGTTTAGAAATGAATACTACTAATAATAATAATATAAATACTTTTTTACATCATTTCTGTTGATGAAGGCCATGCCCTTGTCCTCGTCGACTCCTGGAGACGGTGGATTGTGTGTGAGCCAACAGGACTAGGATCTAAATTGTATTCTTAATCTAAATCTTGAGGATTAAATCCTCTTCATTGGTCACATACATGTACACACACACACAGTGAAATTTGTTTCTCTGCATTTAACCTATCCTAGTATTAGGGGCATTGGGCAGCTATTGCATAAACAGCTGCCAGGGGAGCAGAGGTAGAGGTCTGGTGCCTTGCTCAAGGGCAGCTCGGCAGTGCCCAGGTGTTTCGGGGACTTGAACCGGTGACCTTCTGGTTCCCAAGCCCCGAGTCCCAACAGACTGAGCTACTGCCCAGGAAACGGTTGTACGGTGTTGGTGGCTGATGACTAGCTTACAGTAAGTGCCTATGGTGCTTCCTGTGATTCAAATATAACATTGGCTTACCTTGGCCAAAGAATGCAGAAGTTAAACAATGAATATATTTTAAAAACAATTGACTGCTGTTTCAATGTTGGTTTGAGTCATACAAATCTACGCTCTGAGGCGGTGTGAGTCTGAACCACTGCATGCCACTTCTTCACCGCTTGACACACCCTGTGCAATCATGTTTATTTAAAGCAGACATACGCTCGGAATGTATCGGATTGTTATAATGAGTCAGCTTTAACCTTTGACGGGACAACTTCCAAAGAAACTGTGGCTGCTGTGAAAACTGTGCCAAACACCCAAATCGAACATCTGCCCCAACCCCATTAACCAAACATGATTGGTGCTGCGTGCTGTCACTCAACATGACATCGGCCAATCAGAGGGAAGAACTGCAATCGCCAGGGTTAACTCAGGGAACCTGCTGTCGCTGACGGCTTACATTTGTGTTGAGTGTTACTAAGCGATTCACGCGATCGGAAGACAACAACACCGGCCAGCGGTCTGAAGTGGTTTCCAGCGTCTGTATACGCTGTCCTGTGTCCGGTGCTACGTGTGTTATTATCCAGGTGATCTATTATCTTACATTACATTACATTAGTCATTGAGCAGACGCTTTTGCCAAAGTGACTTACAACAGTGCATTCAACAAAGGTAGGTCAAGAGAACAACTCGTCACCAGAAGTCAAAAGTGCATTTCATTCCTAACAAGTCTCCAATAACTGAGCCAGTGCTAAGGTAAAAGTTCAGGTAAAAGTAAAAATCGCAGTTACATTTGAAAAACACTCCCAGGGCATTCTCCCCCCCCCCCCCCCCCCCCGTTTGAGACGACTTCATCATAATCATTGTTATGCAATGAGCCAAACATGATCCCAGGGATGAATGCAAGTGAGCAGGCTATAAGACATTTAATTGCATTAGGGCTCAGGGCGGCTGAGATGAGCTGTTAACCTAATCAGCTGGTGGGAGCTCATCAGTGGAGGAATGGTGACCTCCAACTGTTCCACTGCTCTCTCCATGATGCCCTGCCTCGCTGG
>CM051018.1:9693189-9750689 GCA_027704905.1 Muraenolepis orangiensis
CTTAGCATGCAGACTACAAACACAGCAGCACCAAACCCACACAACACACACAACACAACACAACACAACACAACACAACACAACACAGTCCAGGGCACACATCCTGCACACTCTCCACACACCATCACGGTGAAGGCGACAGCGAACGCCGCAAAGACACACCTTCCATCCACCCTGCGTGGCTTAACAGCCCCCCTTTGCCTTCACTCTGACAATACCTTTCTCTTTGACCATGACCATCGGACCCCCGCTGACACCTGGCTACAGAAACAGCTCCTCCACGCGCAGAGATGACTGGTGGCCCCGGCGGCTGCTAAAAATCCCCCCTCTCAGGGAAGAACAAAAACCAAAAGGGGAGCGAGTGAAAGAGAGAGAGGGAGAGAGAGGGAGGGAGAGAGACAGAGAGAGACAGAGAGAGGAGAGAGCTAAGGAAGGGAGAGAGAGAGAGAGAGAGAGAGAGAGAGAGAGAGAGAGAGAGAGAGAGAGAGAGAGAGAGAGAGAGAGAGAGAGAGAGAGAGAGAGAGAGAGAGAGAGAGAGCAATGAGTGGTTTAACGAAAGGAAAAGGGTGAGAGAGAGAGAGAGAGAGAGAGAGAGAGAGAGAGAGAGAGAGAGAGAGAGAGAGAGAGAGAGAGAGAGAGAGAGGGGAATGTAAAAGCTCTCTCCTCTGACGGTAGCGTGTGGTGTGTCTCCTGTTTTTTTTCCCAACCATCCCTCTTCCTCCTCCTCCTACTGCTCCCCTCTCCTTCTCCCTCCCCTCTCTGCTCCTCTGCCCCTCCCTCCCCTCTCCTTCTCCCTCCCCTCTCTGCTCCTCTGCCCCTCCCACCCCTCTCCTTCTCCCTCCCCTCTCTGCTCCTCTGCCCCTCCCTCCCCTCTCCTTCTCCCTCCCCTCTCTGCTCCTCTGCCCCTCCCTCCCCCAGCCCCTCTGTTGTGTCAGCCGCCTCCTCATTGCAGTAATCAGGTGCCTACTGCTGCTGTCTCTACTGTCTCTATTGCTGTCTCTACTGCTGCTGTCTCTACTGTCTCTACTGCTGCTGTCTCTACTGCTGTTGTCTCTACTACTGCTGTCTCTACTGCTGCTGTCTCTACTGTCTCTACTGCTACTGTCTCTACTGTCTCTACTGCTGCTGTCTCTACTGTCTCTATTGCTGTCTCTACTGCTACTGTCTCTACTTCTGCTGTCTCTACTGCTGCTGTCTCTACTGTCTCTACTGCTACTGTCTCTACTGTCTCTACTGCTGTTGTCTCTACTGCTACTGTCTCTACTGTCTCTACTGCTGCTGTCTCTACTGTTACTGTCTCTACTGTCTCTACTGCTACTGTCCCTACTGCCGCTGTCACTACTGTCTCTACTGCTGCTGTCTCTACTGCTACTGTCTCTACTGTCTCTACTGCTGCTGTCTCTACTGTCTCTACTGCTACTGTCTCTACTGCTCCTGTCCCTACTGCCGCTATCACTACTGTCTCTACTGCTGCTGTCTCTACTGCTACTGTCTCTACTCTATTGTCCCTACTGTCTCTACTGCTACTATCACTACTGACTAGTACTGTCTCTACTGCAATTAATGTCTACTATCTATGCTGCTGTCTCTATTGTCTCTACTGCTGCTGTCTCAACTGACTATACTGTCTCTTCTGTATATTCTGTCTCTACTGCTACTGTCTCTACTGACTGCTTCTGTCTCTAGTGCTACTGTATCTACTGTCTCTACCGCAATTAACGTTTACTATCTCTACTGCTACTGTCTTTACTGTCTCGACTGCTACTGTCTCTACTGTTACTGTCTCTACTGTCTCTTCTGCTACTGTCTACTGTACTGTAGACAGTATAGTACTGTCTACTGTACTGTATAGTAAAGGTAATTACGGTAGAGACAGTAACAGTAGAGACAGTAACAGTAGAGACAGTAACAGTCAGTAGGACTGTTACTGTCTCTACTGTTATTGTCTCTACTGACTGTTACTGTCTCTACTGTTACTGTCTCTACCGTAATTACCTTTACTATCTCTACTGCTGCGTCCATCTGTATGCAACACATACTGCACCCAAACATGCATATATAAATATATAATATAAATATATATATATATATATATAAATATATAAATATATATTTATATATACACACCCCCAAAGACACACACCTATATATCAACATCATTAATATAAAAGGCATCCGAATGCTTCAGTAAAAAAAAAAGCCAATTAGGGTTAGAAGATGCATTGATGCTATAGGTGAGCCTGGACCACCTGGGGCCACTGGGTTTACATTAAGCCTCATCTGAAACTCCTGAAGCCCAACACTAGACAAGGCTCTGGTGGATTCATAGGTGATTCATGATGTTTTGCCAAAGCTTATCTTATTGGTGGATCCTCTATGATCCAATTACAGAGACGACGTAAGGGGCAGGGCTCATGGCTGACCCCTGACCTTCATACAGGAATCAATCGTCATATGCAAACGGGATTTCAAGCCACTAGAAACCAACCTCCAACCAACCTCTAATGCTTAATGCCTATTATACTATACATTGTGGCCATTAGATATTATTAGAAGGCCCTATCGATTCACGGATATAAGACTATTTGAGAAGGGATCCACTACACACCAATGCCAGGTATGACCACGGCTCCATCTCCACCATCTGTGCTGTGGTGTGGACCTGCTGTGTCTTACCGAGCGGTGGTGTGATAGTGATGCATCAGCAACGCCTCTTAAAATGCTGATTCAGGAAAACCGTTATGCATTCTGAGTGCATCTCTCCCGCAGCAGTGTGAAACTGTGCCACCTGCTGGACAAACCCGGAATGGGCAGCAGACTTTCTTTCACTTTAGCTCGCTTTGACCCATGGAGCAATAACTCCTTACTTAAGACTTAAAAACAGTCACAACAATTTGTTTGTAATAATGTCTTTGGTGATCCCCCAGTTTTTATTATTATAAGGATTGAAATTATATAGTGCTATAGTTATATAGCATATGTAGTTGATATAGTTCCTACTTAAGCTAACTCACCTTCTATGTCGATGCAAAGATAAACTTAATGATAATAATAATATTATTATTATTTTTGTTATTATTATTATTATTATTATTATTATTATTATCATCATCATAGTCAAAGCATCTCAATTTAAAGGCTGGTAGAATAGTCTCCACCTACCAGGTGTAACAGACAGAGATGTCCTTGCTTCATTATCTTGCTTACCTTGTAATTATATCTAGACCTGGCTTTTCAGCTTCCCTGGGTCTGCCCAATGATCCACAAAGTCTATTAAGCAAGTTGCTATTTAGTCTGTTCATATAGTCCTTTGCCAGACCACGTCACACGTCACTGATCACATGGGTTTGTAATGCAAAAATAATTGGAATCACGCAGTATGATCGCAGTGACACATTAAAGCAACACTATGGGTTTTACAGTGGAATGGTCAGATATGGACCATTTCCTTAGTTAAACCACTCTCACCATAGATGTTATGGTCAAAGCAGGTATGCACGTGTGTGTGTGTGTGTGTGTGTGTGTGTGTGTGTGTGTGTGTGTGTGTGTGTGTGTGTGTGTGTGTGTGTGTGTGTGTGTGTGTGTGTGTGCGTGCGTGCGTGTGTGCCTGCGTGCGTGTGTGTGCCTGCGTGTGTGTGTGTGTGTACTGTGTGTGGGATTACAAAAAGGAATAAGAGGATAGGCTGTAGGAAGTATATGGTTTAGACCAAGGAGCACATGCATACACACACACACACACACACACACACACACACACACACACACACACACACCCACACACTCCTTTAGTCCTCTATATGTATATCCAACCTCAGTGTTTGACACATTATTTCTAAATCCCATTTAGTCTTCCAAATAATTTATGTATTTTAATAACTTGCCAAACTCTCTCCTTTGTGTGCATCTGGGCAGCTCATCCAATATCTTTTGGATGTTCTTCATGCAACCAAATCAAAACCAAAACCAAAACTCACAAGTCAACTAAGTTAATAGACTTGTGAATAATGCTCACGCTTGCTGACTGGTTATTTTTTATATAGTATATAAAATATATATATATATATATATATATAATGCTCTTCACAATAGACAGAGTGATAATCACTTGAATAAGACCTGACCTTAGAGGATACATCGTCTCTAGATTGAACCATCCTTAACCAACTGATGACAGCCTGTGGATTGACATTTCTGGGCACCGACAACGGTGACTATTTTGCTGTGTCTAGCAGAGCACAGAGGGGACCAGAAATATAATTTTCATTCCAGTGACCACTCGGTACTCTCGTTGTAAGCTTCGTGTATCGTCCTCTTTGGCAAAAACACGCCCACCCACTCCCCTGGACAAGGCTCTCATTACATCACTTTGGAGGGTAGTGATTCATATTCACCATTTTCTGTTGTTGCTCTATGCGGTGCGTGTTCACATAAAAAAAGGTTTTAACACACGCGCACACACACACACACGCACACACACGCTCACACACACACACAGGTCAGAAGGGACAAGTGAAAAGAGGTGCAATTAATAACCCTCATTCACTTACACAACACTACATCCACTCACTTTAAGACGCCTATTCACACATAGCAATAGAGAATCCAACCCATAACGGGGTTATCGCAGTGAAGTCATTAAATAATGATAACACCCAACAATAATAGTAAATAATAAGTGGGCATTATAATATAGTGGTGACTTTCTACTTGTTTATAATGGATCTTTGCATGCTTATCGTATTGTCTTCAGTGAGTCTATCTTTCATTAAGAGCTGTTGCAAAGACCAGACAAAGATATATATATATATATATATATATATATATATATATATATATATATATATATATATATATACATACCATCGATAGATGGATAGATCAATTGATAGACATAGATAGATAGATAGATAGATAGATAGATAGATAGATAGATAGATAGATAGATAGATAGATAGATAGATAGATAGATAGAGATAAATAGAGATAGAGCAATAGAGAGATGGATGGATGGATGGATGGATAGCTAGATGGATGGATGGATAGATAGATGGCTAGATGGATAGATGGATAGAGAGATAGATTGATAATAAACCTGAACCAGTGAGAGAGACAGAGACAGACATATAGACAGAGAGAGATCAACTTTACAGAGAGAGACAGAGAGACACATAAAGAGAGCCAAAGACAGAAAGAGAGAGATAAAGAGCGAGAATGAGAGAGAGAGAGAGAGAGAGAGAGAGAGAGAGAGAGAGAGAGAGAGAGAGAGAGAGAGAGAGAGAGAGAGAGAGAGAGAGAGAGAGAGAGAGAGAGGAGAGAGAGAGAGAGAGAGAGAGAGAGAGAGAGAGAGAGAGAGAGAGAGAGAGAGAGAGAGAGAGAGAGAGAGAGAGAGAGAATGCTACCTGAAACCTCCCCATGCAGCCTCTCCCTCAGGTAAAAGTCACTGGGTCTGAGGTGGGGTATCTGCTGCATGTACTGCTTGGGGATGAGGTACAGCACCTCAGCCACGTGGCTGTCCTCGATGATGGACATGCGCTTGACGGAGCTCTTGCGCTTGACGCGCACGCGGCCCACGTCCTGGCTTGGGCTGGAGCTGCACAGCTTGCCCAGGCTGTTGAGCGAGGGCAAGGTCAGCATCGTGCCTCTCTCTCTCTCCCCCCCTCCTCGACCTTCCCGCAGGGCGAAGGGGTGAAGCGGAGCAGGTAGATGTCAGCCAACCCCGGTCCCCAAACCGGGTTAGCCCCCCGGTCGCTAACTCCCAACGACGTATCCGCTTATCCAGGGCGGAAGTCGGCCACGAGAAACGGTGTTCAAATTCCTCGGAAGTGAAAAATTAAAAAATTAAAAAACTCACCTAAAATCCGAAAGTATGAATTGAAAACAAACCCCCAAAAATAAAGCTGGTTGGATTGAAATGTAATTATCCGGTTGGCTTCCAAGTAAATTAACCTCCTTTATGTAGTCCCTCCTGTAGCAAGCTTCAAAACACCGTCACTGGATGTTATGTTGGGGGTGGGGGGGGGGGGGGGCTGTGCCGGGCCCTGAGGCGTTGGAGAGAGGACAGGATATATCAGGCATGATATATGGTGATGGTACAGCCTCATGCCTTAAGCAGGTTTAGGGCTGACGTTGAGCCCATGATTATCTGATCGGGTGGGGGTTAGGGAGATGGCTGTCCGCTTGGCTCAGCTTGCAGGCCATGGCGGGTATCGTCCCCTCCCTTACCTGATTGAAAGCACGGCAATGGTACAAAATAGCAAAACAACAGCAAGAAAGCAAAAGAGACTTGCCAGTGGCAAACACACCTGTCTCCCAACTTAAGATTCACACTGTGAGTGGTCATATAAAGTACTTCTCAGTTATCTGTGTTGCGCAAGGTATGAACCAGAAAGGGAACCGCCCTATTTATCAGCCTTAAAACCACTTTGGCTTGAGTATGGGAAAATAAACATCACTCAACACACACATGTTTTCCAGTGAGCAACGCAATGTGATTAGGGGGAGGATGATAGCTTGATAAGGAGACATGTTCTGGGTTTGCAATCTTGAAACCATCCAATGGTAGGAAAATGTTTGCAGAAACGGCTCTACGCAAGCCTAAATGTAATAGCAACAACCATTTCCTGTAGTTGATTCACCTCTGTTTGGATTTGAATCCAAACAGGAGCAGACATGTGTACAGATAGGATAGGGCCCAGGAGGGGGCTTCAACCCAACAGCTATTTTGCCCTCATAGTCCGAAAATCCCCTTTTTTTTTAGGCTGGTGTTAATTGTATTTCATTTTATTATTTTTTTCATTTGTTGTTGAAATGCTATCCAATATGAAGAGGCAAATGAATAGTTATATCCCTAAAAAAAGTCACCTTATCAAGTTTTGTCTCAATAAATTAATAAATCAATCAATCAATTAATCCATCCATTTATCAACCTTCAAGCAAATCAATCTTCCAACAGTCCAACTTGTCATAAAAGCACCACCTCCCCAGCACCAGTCTGGTTACCTCGGATGATATCACTCAGGTATAGGCATTTATTTAGATTAATTAAATGATTAAACATCGTAAACATCTCAATTACTTTTTAGGTTACATATTCCTAAAAATAAAACCTATGAAGTAGGTCAGTAGGACTTGCCACCTTCACGCCCGTCATATAATCACATACAAATACGCAATTTATTTTGGTTTTCTTTCCTTCCTTCCTCTCAGTCTGATGCTCAAAGAAACATGTTACTAAAATCCAACTCTACTTCAGCATGACAACATAGTGTGTGATTGTCGATGGTGGCGATCTTGTGGCATCATGGGTGGTGGGAATAGTGAGTGTCAGTTTGGGTGTGAGGGCCTCTATTTTTTTCGGTATGTACGGCCCTGCAGAGGAGTAAACAAATATATGGTAAATATATTCACCTTGTCTGAAAAAAAATATCAAAGATAGTCAAGGGTGTGTGTGTGGATGTGTGAGGATATATTACCGCTAATCATTGGGAAAATAACATTTTCACGATAGGAATACATCACAATATCTGCTGATGAGAACCCACATAAAGGGGATTACATTTAAAATGTGCACTATATAAATGTTATTTTGCCTGAGTGTAAAGTATGTGTTTAAAGGATGAAAAGCATCTACTAACAGCCCAACAATTAACCAAAGGGTTTCTTTTAGCTCTCTAAATTGATTGTTGCAAGAACACTTATATTACAATTTTTGCTGTGAAAAACTATAAATTACAAACTAGAAAAAAACTAGAAACTATATATATATATATATATATATATATATACATTTGTGTCGTATATATATATTTTTAGTAATTGTATTGTGTTTGTTTGCTATGTTTTAAACTTTGTAGCACTCTTTAAATGAAAAGTACACTAGAAACAAAATGCATTATTATTATTTTTTTTATTATAGATATGTAAATATGATCATTTAGGTATATACCAGACAAACTCTACAGTATTCTAAACGGCATACAATGAATTTACAAAAGTACAACTGATGCACCTACTATACCCACTGCCACTGCACGAGGACTCACTATAAACACAGACCAACCAGAGAGAGACACCATCAACGGCACAGCAGTGACAAAGCACAAATAATCCATTTTAGAGGGGAATTGTAAGGCTAGATAATGATGTCATACACAGCATGCACTGCATGCCGTGTACCACATAAAGTAGTATACTACTATGATACTACATACTACTACTTCTACTACTACTACTACTACCGTAATACATATACTACTATACTACTACTACTTATACTACCATCATACATATATCACTTTAATACTACTATTTCTACCATCATACATATACTACTATACTACTACTACTACTACTACTACTACTACCATCATACATATATTACTATACTACTACTACTACTATACTACCATCATACATATATTACTATACTACTACTACTACTATACTACCATCATACATGTATTACTATACTACTACTACTACTATACTACCATCATACATATATTACTATACTACTACTACTACTACTACTACCATCATACATATATTACTATACTACTACTACTACTACTACCATCATACATATACTACTATACTACTACTACTACTACTACTACTACTACTACTACCATCATACATATATTACTTTAATACGACTATTTCTACCATCATACATATACTACTGTACTGCTATCATCATACATATACTACTTTAACACTACTGTTACTACCGTCAAACACATACTTCTATACTACTACTACTATTACTATTAGTACAATTATACATATACTACTATATTACTATTACCATCATACATATACTACTCTAATACTACTATTACTACCATCATACATATACTACTATACTACTACTGATACCATCATACATACACTACTTTAATATTAAATACCATCATCCATATTCTTCTATACTACTTCTGTACATACTGCTATACTAGTACTAGTACTACTAGTCCAGTACTATGTACTGTGTTCTGTCTGTTCTAATGGAATAGAGTTGCACCACCTTCACACACACACAACAACGCTTCATAGTCACAAACCACATCAGTGAAATAACACTAAGTTATAAGAACGCTTTGCATTACCGGGCAGCAGTAGGAAGATATGACGATGGGGGCAGACAGACAGACAGACAGACAGACAGACAGACAGACAGACAGAGAGACAGACAGACAGACAGACAGACAGACAGACAGACAGAGACAGACAGACAGACAGACAGAGAGACAGAGAGACAGAGAGACAGACAGACAGAGAGACAGACAGACAGACAGACAGACAGACAGACAGACAGAGAGACAGACAGACAGACAGACAGAGAGACAGACAGACAGAGAGACAGAGAGACAGACAGACAGAGAGACAGACAGACAGAGGACATGTAGAGGAGCCGTCTCATGGCACCCAGAAACTCACACGCACTCACTCACACACTCACACACAGCCGTCCTCCTCAGAGAAGGTGGGTGAGAGGACATATAGCATCCCCATCACCCCCCCCCCACCCCCCCCCCCCCCCCCATCACCCTCCCCCCTACCACAGCTCGCTTTTTCGCACACTTTTATTATGAGGAGTGATCACACACACACACACACACACACACACACACACACACACACACACACACACACACACACACACACACACACACTCCAGCGCAGACGCTCGCCAATGCGCATACATATACACGCACGGTGCCGCTAGATTATCGCACCAGAGCCGAAATCGGCATCCCCCGCAAGCACACACACACACACACACACACACACACACACACACAACAACAACACAGTATATTTGATGTACTCGTCGCTTTCTCTTACCGTCCAGTCCGAAGCAAGAGGTGATATGTTGGGCGTAGTTGCAGATCCCAGAGTAGCCGGGCTGCTGGCTCACTGCGTTCCTCTCCTCCATCTCTTCACACACTCACCCACAGTAGACACGCAGACGCACACACACCGCACACCGCACACCGCACACACACACACACACACACACACACACACACCGTCCCATCCGGTAGGACTTGCACTGCCTCCCCCTCATCTATTATTAAGGCTTTTGCCCGGTCAGACACATGCACGCGCGCACCCACCCGCAAAAAGTCGAAGCATATGCTCGTGCACACACAAATGCACTCATAAATAGATGCACACTTACACACACACACACTTACACTACTCACATAGACACCCACACAGACACACACACACACACACACACACACACACACACACACACACACACACACACACACACACACACACACACACACACACACACACACACACACACACACACACACACACACACACACACACACACACACACACACACACACACACAGGAAAAAGCGCTGAGCCAGCAGGCGGTGCTACAGAGCGTGGGCTGTCCTCTGGTGGTTAGAGGGGGAGGAGAAGTCATTGGGTTGGTTGCTGCCACAGAGAGGGGCAGCGGGAGGACAGCCCATTGGCCACGTGGTATTAACACATGCTCATCTACCGGACAAGGGATGCTACCTTCTACACCCCCCAAAAAAAAAATATGATCCTATATCCTGTACAACACTGTATGTTGTAAGCACTGAAGTCACAAGATACAAGATTGAAGATACAAGATTTGTATTGGCCATTTACCACACAAGTACAATGGAATGCTTACTCCCCATTCCCCCATTCCCTCCACAGTACATACAGACACTGTATGTGTTGACACTGTGGGTTAAGATCTGTCAAGTACAAATGTTAGGGCAGTCCACTCACAGCAAAAAAAAGGTACTGGGTTCGATTCCCAATGTCACCAAGGCATCCTTGAGCAAGTTGCCGAACCCTATACCTGCTGCTGAATGACATATAGTATCTAAATTCACTGTTTGGTTTGTCACTTGGATACAAGTATCTGCTAAGTGACTAAACAGCGGATGGGATGGATGGACATGGAGGCAGGAATAGTCAGTCTCTCACAAACCGACAACAAGTTCAAGATTAAAGATGTTTTTATTTGGCAATAAGTGTATATGTGCAACAAGTACAATGGAATGCTTACTCCCCAAGTAAGTATGCATTTCAACAACAATACTAGACTATACTAAACTATGCAATACTATACCAATTCAAGCTAAATAGAGAGGTCATCACAGGCCACCATCCCAGTGCACAAGCGGACCAGCAAGATACAAGATCGAAGATACAAGCGACGGAAATGTGAAATGTTTTACTGTTCTACAACTTTCCACCATTTCAAGTGTAGTGCAGCATAGTTCCAAGGGATTGGACAGAACTGGGATAAACAAGCAATTCACCCCACAGTAGAAGGGCCAAGCATAACATCGTCCAACCATTGGTGAGGGAATAAGCCACCACAAAATATAGGAGGCCCGGTACAGGAGATTAGACCACATGTTATAAGAGCCGTTCTTCAGCAGTTCGAGTACGTGCCTGCAACCCCCGAAATGGGAACTGGGAATTTAAATCAACAGACGAGAGAGAAAAGAGACCGTTTGTGATTCCTGCGTGTGATCGGACGAACGAAAAAGCCAAGGAACAACCACTTCATGACAACGTACGGAGGAACAGTTTAAACAAAACCACCATGTGACACAAACCTGAACTCAAGGTTTGAAGGACCACGGACCGTGAAGCAACTATGTATTCACGCTAGTATATTAGTGTGTGGCTTTAAAGGGGAACTTGGAGGAGTTGGAGTAAGATTTTGCGGCTGCACTGAACTGCGCCCCCAGACACAGAGAGCGTCGGAAAACAACTGCAGGCGTTCTTCACACTGTATCCCCTAATGCTGCTGGATAGAGTTTAGGTTGAGAATATACAAAGTTATCCTTTAAGGGTGTTTTAAGCAGTGGATTGCCCCTAGTAAGGTGAACACTGGAGGACCATGGTAACAGCAGGGAGAGAGGCGGGATGGAGTGGTGGCTGGAGGCCCATCCAAGGTTGAGAGTGCTCTTATGGCCGAGGTTGTCCAGGGAGGAGGGCGAGGGCAAGGGCGGGGATGATGAATGGATACTGGCAAAACGGAGAGATGTAATTCAAGCTATTCTGTCTTTCTTTCTTGCTTTTTTTTTACTGCTTTAATGCGTGTTTCCATCGAGAAGAGAATTTTTCCAGCCTCTCCGCAAACGGTTCCTGTCCAACACAGAGAAACTGCTTTTCCTGGAGGCGTTCCAAGATGGCTTTCGCAACAAACGTCTTCTGGGGAAAGAATGTTTTATGTGTTAATCAAAGGGCTAACACCCGAGATCGGCACAGGGAGTTACAGTGCTCTAAATATATTCATTTAAAAGTGCATTAGTTCTAAGCCATTTGGGTAAGTCTTGTTAATTGTTTTATAACGGAATTGTTAATTTACCATAACATCTACCAACCTGGCCCTCCTCTAGTCATCCAAGAAGGTAGCTAGTTTGCCCACTTGAGGGTTAGAGGTATTCCTAAACCCTCTAAATGTGGGCCTTTGACTGTGTGATGAAAGTTAAATAAAGCTTTGCCTATTTCAATCAAGTCAGGGCATGCGACAACTCAATTTAAAGAAGGACAAAAAAGACATTGATTGAACACATAAACAGTGATGGATCTGTGATCTCACCCCGATGGTATACCGTAGAAGTGTGAGTGAATGGATCAATCCAAGGTATAGTCACTTCTCATGAATTATGACTGCCTGTTAGCCAGAGGGCCTCAGGGCTGGGCTTATCAGCGGCGATGAACCCCAGGGGGGCCGTCAGGGGGTGGGCTGATGGAGCAGCATCGATCACCCTCCCGGTGTCCCACAGGAGGGGAGCAGCAGGGCCAGTAATGGGCAGTTCAAAGGCACTCTGCTACACTCATCCGTTTCGAGAGCTAAAAATGGACAGCCACGTACAGGCTTATAGGTTAGATGGCCTATCAACTAAATAACCCGCTCCCCACTAACAAGAGGAATGGGAAATGATGAATCACACTGCGGCCAAGGTGAAAATGATGTAGGAAAAAAAAATCCTAATAATAAAGAAGGGTATGGAAATGATCAATGCTAGGCTAAACGAACAAATCCTATGCGTTATTAGATTACATTAGATTAGATTAGATTAGATTCGATTTGATTAGATTAGATTAAAGTGTATTGTCATTGCACAGCACAAATACATTACAGCGAAAATAATCAATCTAACCAGAGTGCAAATGTTGCAGTAAAGTGCATGGTAATATATAATGTACAGTTTACAGTGGCTCAAATACAGTCTACTAGGTATACAAACAGTTCTTAAATGACTTATAGTATGAGAGTATGTATGAGATATGTGCATAATAATAGGTATATATATATATATATATATATATATATACAGGTAAGTATTCAACGTCTGCAGCACCAACCCAGGCCCCCCTTCACCAGGGTGAGCTTGATGAAGTTGAGTCAATAGTGAATAAACTATGAACACAGATCACTTATAAAAGTGGGCTACCAAATTTTGCATTGCTCTCACGCATGCATAACTTCAGTTGTATAAATTACAAATATACGCATACACTTTGGCAAATCCTTCCACGAGATGGTGGTCTTAAATCCATGTATAGTCTTCTTTATATTCCGATAGATCAGTGGTTCTCAACCTTTTTTGCACCGCGACCCGATTTTAAACATGCCAGCTTATAATCACAACCCTATATAGTAAAGCAGAGGTTGTCAACCCTTTTTCTCAGGCGACCCATGTTTCTTCATATTTTTCATAAACGGTGACCCATCAATATCAATAAATCTTCATTGAACATGCATTCAAGTCAAGTCTTAAAAATACAACAAAAAGAAACATAAATGACTTAATGAGAAGGTTGTGCCTGCATACAGGAGCGGACTGGGCCAAAAAAGCGGCCAGGGAATTTGTACCCGTCCGGCCCACTCTCCAGGGGGCGGGGATGACTGACAGGTGACAGCCAAACAAACCCACGTGGACCAAAGTTAATTGGCCAGCCACTACTAGTGAAACTATCTAAACATAGTATTTCATATTAGATAATAGCCACCCAGTGGCCCACCACTGGGCCACTAGTTCTCCTGAGGGACTCCCGGTGGCCAGTCCGCCCTGCCTGCATATTCTGCACGATCTGGCGCCAATCGGGCTCGCCGGAGGAGAGGGCAACACGCATATCAGGCACAGCGTTCAGTCTATTTCTTTGTTTCTTAGTAATCCGGAATATCGGTAACGCTAGTGACCGGATCAGCTGTAAAAGTAGCTTGGGTTTCCCTTTTTACTTTCCTTTTGTTAACTTCATTAGCACCTTGCTGGGCAGTAAATTAATGTGTTATGATACTGGGGAGTGTGTTTTTTAATCTGCTCACTCACTGACTGCAGAGATATGATTGGTTGAGAAGCGTCATGTGAGATGATTTGGGTCTGTGTCGTAAAGTACTACAAGGAAAATAAATTTGAATATAATATAATATAATATCATCTAATGGCTACAAAAAATATAATAATTATTTGTGCAATTTCAGACAGACAGGAATTTCAAAACCACCTGCCTGGCTACCTGCCTGCTGATATATGCAGACATGTGTAGACACACAGGGAGGTGTATATTCATACATTAGCCTATGGGTATTAAAAAATCGAATCAATAATTTTTAAGATTACAAAATGTCCCAGATAATTTCGGTGACCCATTTTTTTTAATGTCCCGCGCGAGCCACCCGAGGTTCGCGACCCATGGGTTGAGAACCACTGCGATAGACGACGCGTCTCCTCTCCCGTACACCTGGTCCACATCCACCACAATAACAAGTTGTGGGCTGTGTGCACTGTGCAGTGTGCAGTCAGTCAGCGGACCGCAGTGTAGTAGCGGGAGGCTGTGGGTCCCGTTATGAAGCAGCGTAACCCAGTTATGATGATAAGAGCGGCGTTACCGCTGCCTGATAACTCCCCAAAGACCACGCAAATAGACCGCCCGCTCCATCGCTCCATCCCAGCGAGTCCTCCCTTTAAAAAAGAGACCTCATGTACCGAGACGACCAAGCTTTGTCCTGGGACAAAAGACACTCACCTCTAGCAGACATGCCCGGTAGGTATTGCCCGTGTGTCTGTCTGTCTTTATATGTGTCGAGGATATCGTAGAAGGGGGTGGGTGGGGGGGTTGGATGGATGGGGTGGGATGGGATGGTCTCCTGCAGGGGTTGAAATACCGCTGATGGTCGGACTCGGATGTAAATCTCTGATGTGTGTTTTGCTTTCATTCATGGGATGGTTTTACGAGAGGAAAACAGAGTCTGTTTGGTATAGTCTGGGCGTTGTACTGCGCGTTTAGGAGGGACCTTTCCCATCGCGGCAGGGCGTGTCTGTCCAGCAGCCATCCATCCACTGTTGTTGTTTCCCTGCAAGTTGAATGAATATGTCGAGCTGCAGCCTACTCTGTGTCTGAACGTATAACGGTCACGTTTGCTATACGCTTTTTAGATTAGATTAGATTAGATTAGATTAAAATGTATTGGCATTGCACAGCACAAGTACAGTACAGCGAAAATAATTTAGCATCTAAACCAGAATGCAAATGTTGCAGTAAAGTGCATAGTAATGTATAATGCACAGTTTAAAAGACAGGTTACTGGGTATTAAATGGGATACGAGCATACTAATGTATGGTAAGGTATATGTATGTGTATAGGTATATATGATTTATTTAACACCATTGCACATGCAATTGACTCCATAATTGTGTGTTTTTTTGTGATGACTGTGCTAAGCAAGAGTTTACTAGGCCAGAATAGGTGGGAAGGGACGAAGTTTTAGAAAATCGGATCATTTAATTTATTGATTTGTTTTTTTGTTTGTTGTCAGCCACTACATGTATAATCTATGTCTAGGTCTAGATCAGTGAAAAAACATGTAGTAAGCATGATATATATACAATTGTATAATATAATACATATATTATATATATATATATATATATATATATATATATATATATATATATATATATATATATATATAATATATATTATATAATTGTATAATAATAATAAGTATAATGTTGATTGCACATAATGTTTGCAAGGCTAATTTATATCTTAGCAGCAAACGTGTATGTAGCCTATTCCTTATTCCTTAAACACATACCTCAATGACGGTTTGTATTGATCAATGGACAATTTTATAGCGATTTTAAATTATTGATCAACAACGTCTAGATAGAACCTCTCTCGAAATTCCTTTGTATGCCGTCGCCCCCTAGTGGCCGACGACAGCAGTGTTTTTGTATGATGTCGCCCCTAGTGGCCGAGGACAGCAGTGTTTTTGTATGATGTCACCCCCTGGTGCCGAGGACAGCAGTGTTTTTGTATGATGTCGCCTCCTGGTGGCCGAGGACAGCAGTGTTTTTATGATGTCGCCCCCTAGTGGCCGAGGACAGCAGTGTTTTGTATAATGTCGCCCCCTAGTGGCCGAGGACAGAAGTGTTTTTTTTTATGATGTCGCCCCCTAGTGGCCGAGGACAGCAGTTTTTTTTTATGATGTCGCCACCTAGTGGCCGAGGACAGCAGTGTTTTGTATAATGTCGCCCCCTAGTGGCCGAGGACAGAAGTGTTTTTGTATGATGTCACCCCCCTGGTGGCCAAGGACAGCAGTGTTTTTGTATGACGTCGCCCCCCCGGACAGCAGTGTTTTTGTATGATGTCGCCCCCTGGTGGCCGAGAACAGGTGTGTTTGGCGGTGGAAGTGCCACCGTGTCCGGAGAAGCGAGCGTCACTCACTAGCATCATAGACGGTGTTGTTTACCGTGCTACGGGCCTACTTCGCTCTGTCGCCAGTGAACGCCGCCGCGGTTTATGGTTTTATGGTTTTATTGCATGGTGTGGTCCTATCCTTCTTTCTTTTTTTTTTCCCGAAGGCTCAGTACATGAAAGCTCCAATCTGGATCGAGGCGGCGGCAATAGGAAGAAGAAGATAGAGGAATTCTCTCGTTCTTCTCGGGAGAAACTGGTCCAGTCCAAGAACAAAATGTTCTCCAAGTTCACGTCGATCCTCCAGCATGCGGTGGAAGCGGTGAGTTTATACCATGTGTTTAGTGCTTAAATAACGTATATTTGTGTCAGTGTTTGTGGACAGCCCCCCCCACCACCACCATTAGACCGTCAGCATAACATTGCTTATTAGCCACAGTTGGCTTATTAGCATAAGCTAACGCTAAGCGTGTTGTAGATGTGCGTGGGTCTCGGTTGTGTGTTCTTGGATGTTCTTGCGATACAAACACACACTGTCGTGGTGTTTGTATCGCTGGGTGTTTGTGTGTATCGCCAGCCACCCACCCACCACTGTCGTGTTTATAACAAGCTAAACGTGTCGTGACTGGCGGCGGCGGCAGGGGGGGATAGCCTAACTACTGGCGAAGTAGCAGTAGTTCTTCTTGAGCTTCATATAGGACTGATGATTGGGAAATGTTGATCAACATGCATGCGGTTCTTCAGCCCCGTTCACTTCGTCATGTGTGTTATGAATGTTGTGTCGGCAACATTGGAATAGCCTGACCTAAAACGTGTTCACCCACGCTCCTTGGAGGCGAGGAGCTGCTCTAGTCTAGACGGTTCTTCTGACCTACACCACAACGTCGGTTCACTCCAGCCTGACCACACACACGTATGATTGTCCACGCAGTTGGATAACTAGTCAAAGAAAACTCACTGCCCCCCCCCCCCCCCGGAGAGTTTTAGGCGTATCCAAACAAGCGTTATGCCTAATTATAATTAATTGTTGGTTGGACACAATAGATACGACAAAGCAATGAGTATACATGCTAGACTGACACAACACAGTTCTGTCTGTCATAATCTCAACAAGCAGGGTACTGAGAGAAAGTCTTCCTCGCCCTAGGTGTCATTCATTACGATTTAGTACATGTTTATGTTGCTTATGAGTATGTCATGCCTTGGCCTCTGTCATCTGACACATGTTGGTAATATGACTTTCTAATATCACGTTGCTTCTCTCTTTTCCAGCTTGCCCCTTCCCTGCCTTTGCAGGAGGACTTTGTCTACCATTGGAAGGCCATCACACATTACTACATAGAGACGTCTGGTGAGAGTGATGTTACGAACATGGTCTCCTTCATTCAGCATTCATGTGCTTAGCCCAATACATTAAGCAGTCTCTGCTAGAGTCACACTTGTGTTCAGTTGATTTACTTGCCAATTTTGATTGTTGTGGATGCTAAATGTTTGTGTTTGTGTGATCGCCAGATGACAAGGCTCCAGTGACAGACACCAATATCCCGTCCCACCTGGAGCAGATGCTGGACATCCTGACCCAGGAGGAGCAGGAGAGGGAATCTGGGGAAACGGGCCCCTGCATGGAGTACCTCCTCCACCACAAGATCCTGGAGACCCTCTACACCCTGGGGAAGGCTGACGTAAGGCCACCCGCCAGAACACCATGGACCGTGTGCTGTATTCAACCCATTAGAGATACTGCATGTTGAGTTCTGTATCGTTCATCGTATCATCTTCTTCTTCAGTGCCCCCCGGGGATGAAGCAGCAGGTGCTGTCGTTCTACACCAAGCTGCTAGGTCGCATCCGCCAGCCTCTCCTCCCTCACATCAACGTGCACCGGCCCGTGCAGGTGAGCGCACCGCATTCATCCGCTCACTGTTTCACACGCTTTCTTTCTTTCTCACTTTTTCCCTGCCTCCTCTACTATGTCCGGTTAAGACGTCTGACCCGTCTCTCCTTTTCAGAAACTGATCCGTCTCTGCGGAGAGGTGCTGGCGGCGCCCACGGAAAACGAGGAGATCCAGTTCCTGTGCATAGTGTGTGCCAAGCTGAAGCAGGACCCATACCTGGTCAACTTCTTTCTTGAGGTGAGCCACTCGGTGGACGACAAGGTGGTCAAGTTGTCTGATTGTTCAGACGACAAATATACTGTGTATATTTTTTTTCTAATCAAGCCAGTGTTGTTTAAAACAACAGCAAAAAAACATATTACTTCATACTAAAACGACAGTTTTATTATTCAGGCGTCTGCGTACAGTCAACGTTAAACTCTGTCCAACCCGTTGGACCCCAGACCTGCTTGGTGTTCCACCTTGCCTTGAAATGTTAGAATTGTGCCTGTGGGACGTACTTCCTGCGTCTGCTCATACCTGTAACCTGACCCCCTGCAGAACAAGGCCAAGAGGCCTGAGGTCCGGAGCCTCGGAGCCCCAGAGGGGGCCAGAGGTGGCCCGGCTTCCCCGGATACGGGCCAGCCCCCAGCCACTCCAGAGGAGCCGCTGGCTGCAGCTGCCGTGGCCAACGCTAGCCCAGCCAGCAGCCACACCACCAACCACAACAACAGGAGCAGCAGCAGCAGCAGCACAACAACCAGAACAACTACAATTTGGTCACCTCCCTGCTTAACCTCACCAGGAGTCCGGTGAGTTATCATCGCAGATGTGCTCCATTGGGACTTGGGGTTTGCTTTCTGCAGTGTCTGTATGCTTCTTATAGATATTGAGATGGATCGAGTTATCAATGCAAATTGTATTAGTGCCCGCTGCATGGGGGGCATTGCGTTTCATCCGCGGTTCGAGCCCGCGGCTAACCTGGCGCCGTGTCGCTCCCCAGGACGGCAGGATTGTGGTGAAGGCGTGCGAAGGTCTGATGCTGCTGGTCAGCTTACCAGAGCCCGCCGCCGCCAAGTGTCTGACGGAGAACACGGATCTGGTGGCGCTGCTGACCGACCGGCTGTCAGGCTTCTACAAGGCCCTGCCCCTGTCCATGGACCCCCTGGACATCGAGACGGTGGAGTCCGTCAATTGGGGGTAAACGGTTACTCTACTGCACAGCGATGAGGGTCAATATTGGATATTTCTCTTGGCCACATTGCGATTTTGATACTATTTAGATTGATTTGTTTAACCATAGGGTGAGTGATCGTGTTAGCATCAAGGGTTAGGGGTTAATGTAATGTTAGCGCTAGTGTTAGCGTTAGAAGTAGGGTAGGCAATGGGTTTAGGAAGATGCGGGTTGGTTTTTCGTCATGAAGAACAGAATTATTTATTTGTGATACGCTGATTATTGCTGTAGGGTATTTCATGTGATGGTACACAGATAAAGCAGTGTGTGCAGATGGGTCTGTCTGCAGGTGGATTCTAAATCTTCTGGTCTTGTTCTCCGTTTTCCCTCTTCAGTTTGGATGTGTACAACCTGAAGGAGGAGGCGGCCATCTTCGCAGGGAAGAGAGCACTCATCTCCTTCCTGTCATGGCTGGATTACTGTGACCAGCTAATCAAGGAGGCTCAGAAGGTCTGAGCAAACACACACTGACTCATCTCTCTGTCTCGCTGTTCCTCTTTCCTTGCATCTCTCCCTCTCCTGTGTGTGTGTGTGTGTGTGTGTGTGTGTGTGTGTGTGTGTGTGTGTGTGTGTGTGTGTGTGTGTGTGTGTGTGTGTGTGTGTGTGTGTGTGTGTGTGTGTGTGTGTGTGTGTGTGTGTGTGTGTGTGTGTGTGTGTGTGTGTGTGTGTGTGTGTGTGTGTGTGAGTTATATTTATCCCACTGGGAACAAGCATCAGCAGGCTGATTCGTGCCCTTCCTCCTCCCTTCGTGTCCTTCAGTCTGCAGCAGCGGTGATGGCCAGAGCTGTGCGAGAAAGCTTCTTTGTTCCCGTCATGGAGCCTCAGCTGATGCAGACGTGAGTCGCCTGATACTTTAAATACATACTTCCTCATTAACTTTGTATAGGATAGTGTAGCGGCTCCATCCATCCCCCCCCCCCACTCAATGCCAGAACTCTTAGTTGCTCTTTAATCAGCCGTATCTGAAGTTGCTTTGATTGATTTTAAAAAGCACCTGCTCAATAAGTAGATAGTACCGTCATTTCCGGACTACAAGCCGCTACTTTTTTCCCCACGCTTTGAACCTCGCGGTTTAAACAAGGACGTGGCTAATTTATGGATTTTTCCCGCTTTCACAAACTTCATGCCGCCAAAAAACTGAGCAAAAAAAACACATTCTGTGACGGGGCTCAGTGTTTTGGCGGCATGAAGCTTTCATTAGACCAATGAAATTGCCGAACGGGTTAAGGTGAAACAATGTAACTTTTTAGTTTACTGTTACTGATTAAATCGAGCGCGCTCAAACTTCCCATCATTCAGATTGCGGGAGACTGTCACCCTCATCATAGCAAAGACACGGAGAAATGCATATGATGCAGCTTTCAAGTTGAAGGCGATCGATCTGGCTGTTGGAACAGGAAATAGAGCTGCTGCACGGCAGCTGGGTCTTAATGAGTCGATAAGACGTTGGAAACTGCAGCGTGAGGAATTGACTCTGTGTGTGTTGCGTGTGGGATACCCGCGCGTGCATCCCACTATTTAAGGCATCGCATGAATTTGAATAAGAAAAGAGAGAGACATCGATGAAGCAATTCTGAGGCTATTCAACTCCGACACCGACGGGGGTGACTTCAGTGCACAGGAGGAGGAAGATAGTGACCAATGACTTTCTTGGTAGGCTACTGTTTGCCGCTCATTTTTTATTTTTGTTACAAGCCGTGTTACGTTAAAGCCTGTGTAAAGTTCATTTGTTTCAATGTACCGGTAGGTACCTGCGGCTTATAGACATGTGCGGCTTATTTATGTTCAAAATAATATATATATTTTTAATTCAGTGGGTGCGGCTTATATTCAGGTGCGCTCAATAGTCCGGAAATTACGGTAGTAACTTCCACTCTATGCAACATCAACACACTGTGGTTCTATTAGTTTCTGTGTTGAACATGAGTGTGTGTGTGTCTCTCTCTAGGTCTGAGGTGGGCATCCTGACCTCCACGGCGCTGCTCAACCGGATCATCAGGCAGGTGACGTCGGACGCCCTGCTGCAGGAGATGGTCTACTTCCTGCTGGGGGAGGACCGGGACGCAGAGACCCCCGCGGGGGTGACCCGCAACCCGCTCAGACACAGACTCGTCGAGCACTGCGACCACCTGTCGGACGAGGTACCTATCATCAACATTTGTTATTTGTGTGTATTTATTTAAGCTCTTAAGCTATTTAAGCTTAAATGCAAAGTAACTTGGAAAAAAATTAAGTGAAAAAAATATACTTAAAATATATATACTTAAAAATAAGTATACATGACTTATTTTTCACAATTTAGTGAGATTTAATTTGTTATTAAAGAGTAATATCTAATAGTAAAAGGATACATTTATGGCGGCTTTACCTGGAATCTTATCTTTAGAGCAGGGCTGGGCAATGTGAGACTAGATATCCACTTTGATTTGGGATATTGTGTTATAGTGACATGGCATAAGTGTGGTCGTTTCCTGGTTTTAAAAGCTGCATTACGGTAAAGTGACGTGATTTTCTGAACTTTCGGGGCTGTTCTATATTGTGCATTTGACCCACTTATCATTATATCCACATTAATGATGATTATGTATCAAATACAATATCGGTCAAAGATATTGTGATATCGTCATATCGCTACTTTAGAGAGGATGCCTCTCTAAAGCATGTCCTATATCCATCCAGCATGAGTTGACATGCTTCTCTCTCTCTCTCTCTCTCTCTCCCCCCCCAGATCAGCATCATGACCCTGCGTCTGTTTGAGCAGCTGATCCAGAAGCCCAGCCAGCACATCCTGCACAGCCTGCTCCTGCGCAGCCTGGAGGAGAGGAACTACCTGGAGAACAAGCCCCAGGAGGAGCCCCTGGAGAACGGGCTGGCCCACGACGCTGTGTAAGGAGCCCTCTGACCCCGACCAGCCACAGGAATCCTGACACCAATGGAAATGAATGCATTCAGCGCCTCTCTCTTTCTCTTCTCTTTCTCTTCTCTTCTCACTCTCCCTCTCTCAACATGTCCCTTTTAAGTGCCACAATGCCACCCATAGTGTTGGTCCCATGGTCTCACATTTAAATGTTCACCAAAGTAGAGGGGAGATGGTTTACATGTTTCAGCTTAGCAGCTGATGATGTTCTAACGCTGCCAACCAGTCTGAAGAGTGGCTTGTTTTTCCGCGGTGGACTTCTGTTTCATATGTGACAGCTCTAGAACCCAAAAATGTACAAGTGCAAATACATTCCAGAACAATTTAAAAGCTATTTCTGAAAGCGTGTCTAATTTGCAGTGGAAAACGGTTAAACCAGTTTTTTTTTGTCTGTGCTGCTTTTGAGTCAAACTGCCTGTGACAAATTGTCAACGGCACGGTGATTGAACACACACCCTCTGTGTTTCTTTCACACCATATGTGTGAAAGAAAACGTACACGGGTTTAAAAAAAAAAATGGCGTTCTAATGGCTCCTAATGGTTCCCCTCAGAGATCTGGAGGAGGACCCTTTGTTCGGAGACGACCCCTCGTCGGACGGCAGGCTGTCCGGCTCAGACTGGCTGAGTCCCTCTCCGTCGCAGAGTCCCGACCACGGCAAGGCCGACGGCAAGACGGAGGTCCACAAGATCGTCAACAGGTCAGCTCTCTTTCTCTTTCTCTTTCTCTTTCTCTTTCTCTCTCTCTCTCTTCCCTCCACCCTGTTACATTTACTGAAAACACACTTCTCATATAAAGTGTTGATTGACGCTTGTTCCTTCATTCATTCATCCATCCATTCATTCATTCATGTAGTTTCCTGTGTCTGGTCCCCGACGAGGCCAAGTCGTCCTATCACGTGGAGGGCACAGGCTACGACACCTACCTAAGAGACGCACACAGACAGGTGAGGACGTGTGGGCAGTGGGTACCAATAGGTGCTCTCCAGGGGACTGGATTTGGGTCGAGGGATACGGCCGTTGTTTCCGATTGGCTCACGTTGATGTCCTCGGACATTAACGTGATCGGAAACGAAGAAATGTGTCGTTTCTGATTGACATTACTGTAGTTTTATCTATTGAGTCATTTTAGCTTTTATAGTAGTGCATCGTTAGAGTCCTCGTGTCGTCTCTCCTGGTGTGGTACTGAGCCCCTGCCTCTCTCTCTGTCTGTCTCTCTCTGCCTGCTCAGTTCAGGGACTACTGCGGCGTCTGCCATCGCTGGGACTGGCGGGGAATCCCCAAGCCCTTGGAGAAGTGTGACCTGGACCGAGCCTTCTTTGAGGGCCATTTCCTCAAGGTGCTCTTTGACAGAATGGGTCGCATCCTGGATCAGGTGGGTCCATGTTTTGTGTGTTTCACTGATGCGCCACCACTCACTCACACACGCATTGACACATTTTAGTAGATTCCGTGCCATCGGTGGCCTGAATGACTGAGAGGAGCAAAGCAGGACGCTTGGCAGAATAACGCCAGTTAATATATGATTATTGCATTTATTGCAGTGCTCTCCTTGCATTAATAAACATGTGATTGAAAATAACTTGGTCAACAAAGGCCTATTTCCTGTGTCTTATTTGAAAGTGGATGTGTCTGTAGCACAGCGAGTTTGTTAACGCTGTCTGTCCCGGCCCCACCTTCTCCAGCCCTACGAGGTCAACCTCCAGGTGACCTCGGTGCTGTCCAAGCTGTGTCTGTTGCCCCACCCCCACATGCACGAGTACCTGCTGGACCCCTACATCAACCTGGCCCCCGGCTGCCGCTCCCTCTTCTCTGTCATCGTCAGGGTAAGACCCCCCCCACTGTCCTCTGTTGAATAATGCTGATGTTTGTTTATCTCTGAATCAAAGGCAAAAGCCGTCTGAATTAATTGCATGCGTTTTGGCAGGGAAATGAATCGGTTTGATCAATTGATTATTCGGTAGATTAATCGGTTGAAAAATAGTAGAATCAAAACGTTTACATCATGCATGGCGAGTTGAGACTTACCGAGTTGATGTCTTAGCAGCTGCCTCCTTATTGGAGACTTAAATGCACTCTTGACTTCTGGTGACAAGTTGTTCTCTTGCCTACCTTTGTTGAACGCACTATTGTAAGTCGCTTTGGACAAAAGCGTCTGCTAAATGACTGTAATGTAATGTGATGTGTTGTGTGACTGACCCGTCTTGCCTGGCTGTGCAGGTGGTGGGTGACCTCATGTTGAGGATTCAACGCATCCCTGATTTCACACCCAAACTACTGCTGGTGAGGAAGAGGCTACTGGGGCTGGAGCCGGAGGGGGTGAAGTAAGTGACTTCTACCACTGGTGCCACTGTAGTGTTTCTAGTGTGCGTACTTGACTAAAAGGGCCTGACTGTTTGTGTGTGTGTGTGTCCCTCCTGCTTCAGTGTCGACCACATGACCCTCCTGGAGGGCGTGATCGTGCTGGAAGAGTTCTGTAAAGAGCTGGCCGCCATCGCCTTCGTCAAGTTCCACGCCACCGCCACGTCCTCGCCGTAACCCACCCCCTCCGCCCCCCCCCCCCCCCCCCCCGGACTCCTGGACTGGACATTGAGGGCGAGGGTGGGGCGATAAGGTGAACAAACACCACCAAGCGGTTGTTGTTGTGGGTGGGTAGGGGGGGGGGATGGAAAAGACACCCGTTTCCCGCCGCGCTTCCAACCCTCCAGTCTACCGGACTCCAATGTAGGCTGTCTATACAGCCCGTATCACTCAGCAGGGTGCAATTGCAAACACTGCCCAGAAGGGGCTCCAGGGAGCAGCAGCAGCAGGAGGAAAAGGAGTATTGGGGTGGGGGTGGCAAGGGGAGCTGTCAGTGGCGTTGAAGGGGGTACGGGCGCGCGCACACACGCACACGCACACACACACACCTCTTTTCCATATTACCGTACTCCCCATCTCCTCTACTTCCTCTGTTTTCTGGCCAGCCAAGAGGTGAGTGTGTATTTCCGAGAGGAAGATATCTCTGTGGATGTGTGTGTGTGTGTGTGTCTTAATGTATATTTATTTATGGTTCCTGGTGTCAAGCGATTGTCAGCGTCAATGCCTTTTTGTTACAGGTGTTAGAAGTTTAATTTGTGTATTATTCGTAACACCGTGTATTTAATTATTTGTTTGTTTGTTTTGGGGGGGCGGGGAGGGAGTTGTAACAGCCTTTTCTGGCCTACAGTTTGAACTACCTGCTTATGATTACAAAAAAAAAGTGTACAGGAGGGGAAAATATAATTTAAGTAACCGCATCAAACTTCTCTACATGATTGAAATGCCAAGCCCTCTTCAATGGTTTTATTCTTTTGCTTTTGCTTTCCGGTTGCCTTTTATAGTCCTAGGGGAGAGACATTTTTTTTAATGATCAGCAGAACCTAAATGGAGACTAGGAAGAAGCTAGTTATGACCCAGTTCACTGGTTCCCCCCCATGCTCCTTTTGAGTCGCTCCTGTTGCAATCCTCAAACGTGTAGCATCTTTCCAAATCCAAATAATTAGGACTTTCTTTTACAGACGTACTGCCCGTTGTTGTTATTATTATTCATAGCCATTTTCCCGCCAGCTTGGGTGTCTTGAGGGGAAAAGTGGGAGCGTCTCGAAGTATTTAAATAAGTTCCTGACTGGCACATTCCTGGCCCACTAACGGTTACGGTGTTGACCATTGTGGCCCGTAACTGGCTGTATTGTCTTGACGATGAGGTAACGTTAGGTGCACGGTCCTCCCGGGTCATCCTGTTTGTTTTTACCATCAACAGTATTGTTTTCATGTTTGCGTTGTCGTGACCCTTGGGACAAAGAGGTTCACCGTTATCGATCAGTGATTTGACCGCATCGTTCATTGCAATATGCCACGGTGTGAAAAAAAAAAAAAAAAAGTATGTTCATGCTATGAAATATTATATACCGGTGCTTCTAGAATGTTCCCTGTCGTTGTTGGAATGATTGCCGTGTGATGAAGGGAGGCAGGACACGTCTTCCGTTGTGTCGGTTTGTGTGTGTGTGCGTGTCATGGGTTCTTAGATCACCAGGCGCATTGGAGTGGCGATCGTCTTAAGCTCCAGCATTAACTCAGAATCTGAACAGCCTCGCTGCATATGCAACCGTTTGCATGGGATCAGATTTGCACATTCACTTTTTCTTGTTCATGGTGTACATAGGAACATGCAAACACTTTTCACTTTTGAACCTTTTCTTTTTCTTAGACCAAAAAAAAAATAAAAACCTTGGCGATGTGCCAATAGTAAAATTTCATATATATATATATATATATTAAGAAAACCAATCATGCACATTTTATAAAAATGTTTCCACCTTCTTGTACATCGTAAGTGTACAATAGCAGTAGGGCTGTCGCCTGGTTTGTAAAAGCATGAATGTACCGTGTGTAAATGTATATATACGTGTATGTATTTTTTACATCATTGGGTATCCAACACAGCTGACCAGCAGCAGCACCACGGATTTTCTTAGAGGTTCGCACTTTGTTCTCCAGCAGACACTGGTGGAGAAGACATAGGCCCCATGCCTTACTTCACTGGGCACCTGCCCTCTCTCTCTCCCCCCCCTCCGGTAGAAGCTCATAGGCTTAGCTTGGGCCCACCCACACGGCTCCTCCCCCTTCTTCCATGTCTTTGCATGGTTTATTTGGTTTGTGAAATAAGGTAAAAGGACAAGCTTATATTAATTTTCAATCGATCTGTTGCTTCCCCCCCCCTTCTTTCATCAGCTCAGACCAATCACTGTACTATGTGCTGCACACAGCTTTTGTTTAACCTCATCGCTGCTTAACTCTGTAAATCGGGAAGAGATTGGTTAGTTTAATTTTGACTCATGGCCAGTGTGACTTCTGTGACTTGTGCAATCCATGGTTTAAGCATTAGGTAAGGCCCTCTACCCCTCCCTGTTCTTCATCACTATCATCACGGCCTCACTCATTGTGTGAGAGAGAGGGGTGGGTGGGGCATGGACTCATATCATTAACCTGCCACTGTAAACGTGTTTGAGGCTCGCAGGCAACAAATGCTTTGTTCACACATTCTCCGTCCCAATAAATGCATTAAAACACATCTTGCTTCAGTGGGTCATTGCTTTCCTTTGTTTTTACATTCAGGGGTTTTGTTTTTTTAATACAAAAGTCTGTACATATACAGTATACACAAACATCCCAAAAAAAAATGAATAAAAATAAATCCAAAATAGATACTTTTTTTTGTTTTATCTCTGGTGCTATCATAAAGCATGGATAATATTAAAACAGTTATTAATGCTTCAGAGTGTAAACGCTGGCAGAGGTCACCGATGACCCTAAACAGTCTTAGTTTTATTTCTCCCCCCAAATCCGAACTAAGCCACGGCAAGGGATCGAAGCCAAAGCACAACCACATGTACACCAACAGACTTGCGTCATGAAAGCAGTAGTTTTTAAACGACACGTCTTTCCTGTTTACCAGCCAACGAGCAACGCGCCGCTGTCTGGCCACCATGTATTCCCCCATGTGAGTGGTACATCCGCTTCACTCACGCGGTCCGACATGCTTAATGACGTGTGCGCATTACGTTCACCTGGATCTTGAAATCCTGTCCTGATTCAGTGCGGTAGACCGATGCGATAAAGTCCGAGGGTTGCTTGAGAGGGCCCCATACACAAGAGATTGAAATCCAACGTTGTGTTCCTGTTTACAGCGTGTCATAGGAAATCAGCCATGGAATTTTACACAAAGAGCAACGGAAAGGCACAGTGGAACAGAATGTTTTGAAATGAAAGACGCTTTAAACCATCCTCATTACATGATGGAGAATCGTGCGTTTTGCAGACAGTCAGGGCCTTGGTTCCTTTCACAAAATAGAGCATATATATATATATATATATATAAACTTGAACACTCCAAAAAAATATAAGTAATGCGTGTACCCAAGTGGCAGTATCATGTCACACCAGTAAACTTGAGTGTGTGGAAACCTTAAGTAAGTTTTCAACACTATTCATTAAAGTCTTGGCTAATACTCAGACAAAATGGGATTGTAGATTTACATAATACATGTTGCTTTATATAAAACAGCAGGTTTATGAATTCACTACAGATCATTTGCACGCCGTGTGAAGAAAATACCATGATTTTAAATTCATTTTAAATGAAACACTTGACGCCCCATCAGCCAGATGACGGCCTTCAGGTTGATGGTGGCGGGGAACATGGATTGAATGCCATTGGCATTACATTTTTAACCATTTTTGTTGCTGCCATTGGTCTCGTTAGTGCAAATATTATCCAATCATATTGATGAACTGGATTTAAAAATGTAACGTGTTCAGTACGGCCATTTTGTGAATCGGAACTGTAGCTTTGGCTTTAATTACATTTTCTGTCAAAGTGTCCATTTCACATTTTTAAAGATGCCATCTATTTTGCATAATTCCAAAGATTGAAAATGGTTGAAGACACTGAAGCAGAACGTCTGATGTTAAACTAGCTCCCATGGTTACGCAGACCACACTAGTCCATCACATACAGTATGTGCTTTCTGATAAAGGTGTAAAAAAGGAAAAAAAAAAGCAATGTTTGTATATTATTTAGCTTCCAATATTTATATAAATTGTCAATTCCTTATGCAAACCATTTCTATGTCGATACAAAACGTACAAAAACAAACGAAAAAGAGAAACCCAGACATGCTGTTGAACTTAACACAGGCTAAAATACAAAGTTTCAATAAAAAACAAACCAAAAAAAATTGCTATGTACATTTTCTTTTGCCAAATAAAGTCACTATCCATGTCCTCACCACAATACAAATGATATGCACTAATTAGAACACACACACACACACACAAACTACTCACACTTGAACATTCAGACAAGTGAATGTCTCTTTGGCTGGTGTGAAGTCGTGGCACTTGCAGTGTGTGTGTGTGCTTGTGCTTGTGTGTGCGTGCACACGTGTGTGTGTGTGTGTGTGTGTGTGTGTGTGTGTGTGTGTGTGTGTGTGTGTGTGTGTGTGGACTTAAAAAAAAAAAAGCATGCACAAGAACACCATCTGTGGTATAGAAAAAAAAGTGTACAATGACGGCTGTGGTGAACACCGCAGTATATTTATTTAGCAAATATATATATTTATTTATATATATATATCACATAAGCAAACACGTAGGCCCTTGGTGTGTGTGTGTGTGTGTGTGTGTTGTGTGTGTGCCGTCAGGTTGCACCCACACGGTGTGTGTGTGTGACGCATGATTCGCAGAGGGAACAATAAATAGAAACCTCGGCCCGTCCACCTGTCAGTCAATCTGTCCATGTTGTGTCCACGGGCCCGTTCCCATGGCTCCCGTCACAGCAGGGGGGGGGCTCTCTCCGTCCGTCCGTCCGTCCCTCTGTCCGTCAGTCGGCCTTGGAGCCCAGGGCCATGTCCAGGTTGACCACCTGCAGCTCCGTCAGGTTGCTGCTACTGCCGATCGACGGTTGTCCAATCAGCATCTGCAGGGACACAACAACAACGCCGCCTCGTTAGCACGGGCCAATCTGCGGCAGGGGGCGGGGCCAATCAGCGGCGGGGGGGGGGTCACGTGACCTTGCCGAAGGCGGTGGGCCCACGCTCTGCTCGGGCAAAACCACCACGCAAACCACATGAGTCACACGCTGGCATTTGGCAACACTCAAGAATAAATACCTTAACACCTAAGCTGGTAAGTTTGCTTTCAGACGTTTACTTGTAAGTCTGAAGATAACAGGTGATGCTGGGTTCTATAGCAAGGTGACAACATCCAACAAAACACACACACACACACCAGTGACATTTGTGTGTAATGTTTAAAACACAGTGACTTAGTGCCCTGATAACGTCCTACCCCACCGACCTGTCTCGCTTCTCTACTTCCCCATCCAATTCCAACACACGTGACAAGACTTCCTCAACCAATCGTAACACAGCCGACGACTTCCTCAACCAATCGCAATGCACAATCGTAGTCGGGGCGGTCGGCTTGCTTTGCTTTTGGTGAAAATGCAGTCCTATTGGTGGTTACGTTGCCGTGGCAACACAAACGCCTGTGTATATAAAGTGTAAAAGGGTCTGGTGTTAGACAACATGTGGACAGGCAGCACCCCTTCACACTGTGGCAGTGCTGCTGTGATGCGTTAGTGGCACTCAGTGGCATGCTGGTTGCATAGGGAGTATAGGAGAGTTTCACTTGTGAAATGGAGATCTTGCCGTACTGGGTGTAGCTGCACCGCCGAGACGGGGATCTGCACCGTGCCGGGAGGAGCCGTCAGGAACACCTGAGGGACGCCACCTGCACGACACACACACACACACACACACACACACACACACACACACACACACACACACACACACCACACACACACACACACACACACACACACACACACACACACACACACACACACACACACACACACACACACACACACACACACACACACACACACACACACACACACACACACACACACACACACACACACACACACACACACACACACGTACGTTGGTTAGCCCTTCAAATGAGCAAATTTGAACGGTTTACAGAAATCAAAAATGCAATTCGGGGCTACAAGAGAAGGTGCCAGGGTCATGATAGTTTTGTGTGCGAGGTCTTCAATTGACCAAATTACTATTTTAAAACGTAGGTTCTAAAGAGCAAACGGATAACACCGTTAATTGTCTCTTTTTTGGATACGAGTCATTCAGGGAGCAGCTAGGCATGAACTACTCACAGATAGACTGTGGACATCATGGTTAAATTAAAGTAGACCAGTATGTATTTGGTCTGTCTGTCTGTCTGTGTGTGTGTGTGGAGTTCAGGTTGGGATTTGGGTCTCACCCGAGTCCTGGGCCTGGCCGTGGGACACGTGCATGGCGGACGACCCCTGGGAGAAGGCGTTGAGCACCGCCAGGCCGCCGTCGCTCAGCGCCGGAGACGAGGTGTACATCACAGTGTGTGGGCTGGGGTACATCATGTGACCCGTCGAGTGGCCCGACGTGGTGATGATGTTCGCCGGCATGCTCGCCGTCGCTGAATGGAGGGAAGCGGAAGAGTTGAGATGGAGCACGACGGATGTTAGGGGTCGAAAAACACAGAAGGGAATGGAGATGTTCTGACTCTCCACCAGGTGGCGCTTGTGCATTTGTGCCATTTGACTGAGAGTGAAATCCTGCTCACGTTTTGGACCGCGTGAAAGACAGGGTTTCTGCCGTTTTCTTGGAAATGGAAAAAAAATGCAAACTTTGTGCAGACTAACCAAACCATCAAATCACACCTTGGGCCCAAAACCACCTCTGGTAAAACATCCCAACACCCATCCTTCCTGGCCTCAACATCTTCCAGATCGTTCTGTGTCAGTTACTCTTTCCGATGTATTATTGAAAGACCAAATATCAGCAGAACTGATCAAGTGTCCATTTGAATTGTTCTCTTTTCATCATTTTGTTTTTAAGAAGCTTTTATCCAAAGCAGGTGAATTTGGTTACAGCTCACTCAGTAACATTAGGTAGGTGTTAGGCAGCCTCATGAGACAATCCTGAACATCAGTCTGGCCTTGGCAGTAATTGGCTGGGCAGTGATTGGCTGGGCAGGGATTGGCTGGGACGTGATTGGCTGGGCAGTAAATGGCTGGGCAGTGATTGGCTGGGCAGTGATTGGCTGGACAATGATTGGCTGGGCAGTAATTGCGGCCTAATGTAAACAATTCTCGAGCCAATCGGAGTGCTCTCTGTCGAATCCAGTTGGAAATAACGCAAAATTATATTTTAATCAGAAAAAAGCCTTCCATGCAGTTTTCCTTTATTCAGTCGTTTTGATTGAGACACATTCCTGCCGTGGCCATTGCTCTTTTAAATTTGGCAGACCTTGTTCATCATGAATTTAAACTCCCTCCCCCAAGCGCTGATTGGTCCTGGCATTTTTACATATTTTTTGTAATCAGGATGGTCTCATGAGGCTCGGGGTTAGGCATGTTGCTTTAGGCTACGAACACTGGGGATCGAACGTGGGACCCTAGCCTCTACACCATTCTTCCCCGCTTATAGTCAGAGTCGTACCGGTGCAGATGGCGTTGGACCCCTCTGGGCTGCCTGAGCTGGTCTGGTTGCTGGGGTGGACCTGGATGGCCTGGAGCTGCTGAGGAACCCCTGCTCCTGGAGCACACACACACCACTAAGACATCCCGCCCCCGCCCCGCAACCATCTCCACACACTCGCCGTAGAGAGCCTGTGGTGCTCAGAAAGTCCCCTCGTTCTACTGGAGCTTTGATAAAGACCTTTTGTGAAACTCTCCCTCATTACATTTTGAGACATAGACCCATTTTGACCCATGTTTGGGTTTTATTGTTTTTAGAAACGACTTGTTTTACAACTCATGTTTAGTGAATGGGGTCCAAGCGTTCCATTGTACTTGTTGCACATGGCAAATCAAAACATCTCGATCTCTATCTTGATCTTGATGCGTTTTGGTCAGAAGAGTTCAACCCATTTTCCTCACCTCAAAATCAAAGCAAACCGACAACACAAAAATATGTTACAGCCATTAGACACAACCTCCACGTTCAGACAAAGCAACCCAATGGGGCCGCCCCTTAACGGGAACGCCATAGCGATAGCAGCGGTGGCGCGGCGGTGCGGTGTGTTTGTGTCTGGGGTGTGTGTGTGTGGGGGGGGGAGGGGTGTAGCGAGAGGCAGGCTAGCAAGAGCAGAGCAGGTGTGGGGGGGGGGGTCACCTGCGAGGGAGACTGCGGTGGGGAAGCGGAAGACGGCCTGTTGTCCCGGCTGGCCGTGCTGCCCCTGCAGTGTCAGGGAGTGCTGCTGCAGCTGGCTCAGAGGGATGGTTGGGGTGCCGGGGGGTAAGGCTGTGCCAGCTGGAGGACACCGCACCGCGGGTGGGGTAAGAGACACGGACCAACGATCGGACAGGAGGACGTACGGACAAGGACCAACCATCAGACAGACACAAAAGAGATACGTTAGGTTTTTTTTAGGGGGGGGGGGGGGTTGGATATAGATTTAGGCCAGTTATTGTTTGATGACATTATTTGTTTTCCGATACGCCATTGAAACGCCGTCATTGTTGGAATCGATGACCAATAACAATATTACCTCGAGTCAGCTTTCTGTTTTATTTTTGTAACTTGCGTTTTACAAATTACCCACAAGAAGTTTACCCCGTTGTCAGAGCCTACTCATCAGGGCTGGGTGGGCCCGCTCCACAAACGGTGGGTCAATATTGGTTCCCATCCCATTTGGTCCAAGGCTTCTTTGAAACGGTGGCTTTATTGGGGCCCAGTACAAGCGGTCGACTGGGGGCGTTGGAAATGTGGGTGGGTCAGTTGTTTCACCTGCCAGTGCGGCCATGTGCCAGACAGGTGGTGCAAGACAGACAGCGAGAACAGGAAACGGTAGAGCGACATGGGGAACGATAGAGCGACATGGGGTGCACACCAGAGAGTGCGTGAGTGAGTGAGTGAGAAAGATAGATAAACATGAAATGGGTCGTACACAAGAAAGGAGAGAAATGAAGGCAAGAGGAGCAAAGTCGATGGAGAGAGACACACACACCACAGGAACACAACACAGAAAGGGCTGCCCAGCTTGTTCTTTAGCCATCAGTTATCTCAGCGCTGTATTATATATTATTAATGTTTATTTATTTCTCTGTCCGCCCCTTGTTCCTGGATGCTGCCACAGCAACACACAAGCAGGCATGCGCACGCACACTCACTTGTCCTGCGCAGCATTAGATACTACACCAAATATAACACCCGCATGTCATGTAAGGAACCTCTTGGCAGACACCTTAATTTAGAACACGTGGGATTAGGGGCCTAGCTGCAGGAACTAGGAACCGTAGCAGGATGTCCCCGTCTTATTTGGTTCTCCATCGGCATAGTCGGCAAGTATAAGTAGACGCCACCCACCCGTGTGTGTGTGTGTGTGTGTGTGTGTGTGTGTGTGTGTGTGTGTGTGTGTGTGTGTGTGTGTGTGTGTGTGTGTGTGTGTGTGTGTGTGTGTGTGTGTGTGTGTGTGTGTGTGTGTGTGTGTGTGTGTGTGTGTGTGTGTGTGTGTGTGTGTGTGTGTGTGTGTGTGTCTTCCTCTCATCAAGGAGGCCGTGTCCAGCTCAGGCCGTGTCATCAAGACAAGCAGCACCTCCATTGTAAATCGGTGGGATATATCGGTGGGAATATTCATCGAATATTCATGACTAATTACCGAGCGGTGTTCTTCAGCGCACTTGGCCCACGTCCATTGTGTGCATCGCCTGCCTAATTATGCCTCTGATGGAGGGAGCGTGAGGCAATCAAAGGGCTGGAGCCCCATCGCAGTGTCTGACCCCCCGCACACACACACACACACACACACACAGGAGGGCTTTCAAAAACATATGTATTACAATACAAGGAATAAATGATATCCAAAGACTGAGGGCTGCGCGTGACGCAACCGGGGAGACAAAAGACACAGCCAGGGAGGCTGGGAGGCTGGGGGCGGGGTCGAGGGTCATCTCACTGAGCCTCGATTCAACCACAGATGGACGTTAGGACAACAGGTCACCCATCACCCAAACCCACAGCAACACTGTTGTTCTACTACATTATTATTAGGAAGTAGCATCATTAGCAACATTAGAAACCCTAATCCAAAGGCTCATACCCTTGAATGTTTGGTTTTTGGACTTTATGGATGTCTACGTCAGTAGGCACGTATCCATATGGACCAATAAGGTTCTTCTACGTCAGAAGGCACGTATCCATATGGACCAATAAGGTTCTTCTACGTCAGAAGGCACGTATCCATATGGACCAATAAGGTTCTTCTACGTCAGAAGGCACGTATCTATATTGACCAATAAGGTGGTTCTACGTCAGTAGGCACGTATCTATATTGACCAATAAGGTGGTTCTACGTCAGTAGGCACATATCTATATTGACCAATAAGGTGGTTGTACGTCAGTAGGCACATATCTATATTGACCAATAAGGTGGTTGTACGTCAGTAGGCACGTATCTATATTGACCAATAAGGTGGTTGTACGTCAGTAGGCACGTATCTGTAGGTTCTTAAAGCCGTGGCCTGCTGATTAAAAGGTAATCCAACCAAACAAGGAGGTAAACATTTGGCAGTTAAATTGTAAAAAGAAAATTAATGAAAAGGAGAGACTTATATATTGTGTGTCTATTGATGCTCATTAAAGGGGCCTTAAAAAGTATGTTGGTAAATAAAGAATGAAATGCAACTAATGACCACACACACACACACAAGCGCGTTACCTGGCATAAACGTGAAGCCTCCGGGCAGCTGCATGACCCCTGAGGTGCCCCCGGGGGCAGCCTTAAGGATGGTCCCGTTGGCGCCTCCACCCGAGACGGGCGCCAGGTAGTTGGTGATTGGGAAGGAGGGCCCGCTGCTGACCTGCATGCTGGTGGAGGTGGTGGGCACCGTGGACTGACCGCTGCTCACCACGCCGCACGGCAGGCTGGTCACTGTGAACGCCGGCTTCAGCGTGTCCTGGGGATGGAAGAGGATTTAATCACAAAGCCCAAAGTGTAACAGTGAGTGGTCGCACACGCGGCTTTCGAAACTCTCGATCCCCCCCCCCCCCCCCCCAAGGGAAGTTAAAACCACACACCTAAAGCTTCGCCGCTAGAACGTTGATGAGGTGTCGAGGAGTGAGGTTAACTCACTAGTGCACAGCACCACAACCGGCTGGCTTCCGTTACACAAGCTCTCTTGTGTCTCTTAACCCGACTTCACCCTAAGTATCCTCCTCCTCCTCCTCCTCCTCCTGGTCGTGTTTCGACATCAGCCAGCCGAGTCGTATTCCAATCATTCGCCAACAACAAAAATCTCATCGCCCGGACGGCAACAAAACAGGTTATGCGCTGGCAAGTTCTGACTCGCTCAGAAGGACTAGAGAGCTCTGGTGATCCGGAAGGGAAAATGCAACAGCTGCTGTTTCACCAAACGATGGAGCGGATAACTGTGGTCCAACTTCAGCGTTTTTCGAGTCAGTGGAGAAAAATATAGATATATAAACACAACAAAAGCTATACAAATACTAGCTATACTTTTTTGAACTTGTATTCGTTTTTTTTTCCTTTAAGGATATATTTATGGGGCATTTTTGCCTTTATGCACAGGAGAGTGGAAATTGACAGGAAAGTAGGTAGAGAGAGAGGGGATGACCACAGGCTGGAATTTAACCAGGGTCGCTATAAGGCGCCTTCTTGCCCAATGTGGGTGACGGGGTTACAAGATGAGCTACCAGGCCGGCCCGAACCTTTTGTGTATTTGTGACCGGCACTCCGACTGCATCTTGTGTTTCTCTTTCTACTCCACAAATGCTCAAAGATGTCAGGTTGACCAGCTGGTTAAGTCTCATTAAAAGAGGGTGTCAGTTGGTGGCACCTAAAATAAACCTATTAATAGCTCCTTTCCTCTGGGAGCAGCTGGAGGCAGAGCTTCTAGACGTGGTGCAGAGTACATGCTTGTGGCTTTGTCAAGGTTGGACGGATGGGTTGACACATACCAGAATGGCCTGTGCTAAAGTCATGCAACGACGGAGGACAGAGGCAGGGCAGGGTAATTGCTGTGAACACTATGTATGTCACCCATTGCACTCCTACCCGTCCCTGGAAAGGAGGGACTCTGTGTTCTTTCTCAAGATGTCTTTCTCCATCATTAAGGGAGTTTTTCCTTGCCCTTAGGGGGGCCTAGGGTTGGGGGGAGGGGGGTTGTTAATATGTGGCTTGTAAAGCCCTTTGAGACTATAACTGTGATTAAGGGCTTTAACAATGAAATTGGCTTGACCTGGTAATACATTGCAGGGGATTCAGCTAAATGTATCCGTATGTGGACTGGTGGTTTCACCAAGTGCAGCTAAACAAAGGCCGCCTCTGTAAGCCACAGTGGTCCCTGCCAGACTGGACCTGATAGGATATTTGGTTGAAGGGAGGTGATCGAAACCTGATATTCAAATACCACACTGCGACAGGTGCACACAACTACAACTAAGATTTCCATGCTGGAATTGAGCGCAAAACGAATAGTGTTGCATGTCCGTGTGAGTGCATGTCCGCACGTGTGCGTGCATGTCGGTGTGTGAATGTCTGTATAAAGATAGATACATATATATTTATGCGTGCTTGTGTACAGTGTGTGTGTGTGTGTGTGTGTGTGTGTGTGTGTGTGTGTGTGTGTGTGTGTGTGTGTGTGTGTGTGTGTGTGTGTGTGTGTGTGTGGGCCCTGTGAGAACAGTCCAGTAGGCGTGAGGCAGCTTACTGAATCATGTCAGCCCACATGGCTTCCATGTTGGCTTCCACAACACACTTGTGTATCGGCTCCTCCACACACACAGTGTAGCCTGGCATACACAGCCTCTGTGCATTCATTTAGCCCGACTTGGTTGGTTTTTCTGCACTGCGTTCAGATAGAAGAGCCACTGGATCTGAGAACTGGCTTCCTGGAGAACAGCTAACGAGATGGGATTGAGAGAAATCCGCCTGGGGGGAGACTACCTGGCTGCTTTGCTAGGAGTCAGCAGGCTGGATGCTGACAACAACATCAACAAGACAAGCAACATCGGTGTGCGGAGGAAGGAGGGGGATCTCAGTTGGCCGTGGAAAATGAGCGAGAGTCACCAAACGCCCCCACACAAAACACTCAGGACGCCAAAAGAGGAGAGAAGTGGGAAGGACGGGGTGGGGGGGGGTGAATTTTGACAGGCCTGACAGACTACTTGTACAGTGCAGCTATTGATTTGTAGATAGGACTGCTTACACACAGGACTGGGTGAGGGAGCAGAGGCGAAGGCAGTGGTCATGGCCCACCAATCACACACTACCACGCGTGTGATTGGTGTGTGTGTGTGTGTGTGTGTGCGTGCGTGCGTGTGTACACACACAAACGCCCGCACGTCTAAACCTTTGTGCTTTCGAATCGGAACAGAAAATAAGAACACAAAAGAAGATGGAGACTAGAGAGTGGGTATTGTTCCCGTACGTGTTGACGCACTTCAGGAGGATAAAGAAAGTAAACGAGGACGGACGTCACGTTCGTGTTCCAGAGAGCAGAACACACAAAGGGGGACCGCCGGCTGTCACTGTGTCTGTCCTCCTTCTGGCAGCAGACCGCGACTCATCGGAACAATGAGGCGCGGAGCAGTACAGCAGCATCATCATCATCATCCTCCTCCTCCTCCTCATCCTCATCTGTTCGCCCGGCGAGCTGTCGGCCGGGTCGGATCAGAGCTTGGCCCGGGAGGGGGGTCCAAGGTCCTCCCCACGTGGTCAGTTAAACAGCAGTGCTGCTACCTTAACTGACCCGCCCACCCCCCCCCCCCCTGTCCCTCTCTGTCCACTTTCCTACAGAAAGTCACGTATGTCCTCAGACAACATCTCTCTCTTAAGTGTTCTAATGACCTTAGATTATATATAATACACATTTATACGCATACATACAGTATATGATCAAATATAAAGGTTATTAGAACACTTGTAAAGTGTGACGTGTAAGACTTAAAGGTCTTCGTCCAATCAAGTGACTTACTTGGTCGGAACCAACTGATAGATAGATATATAGATATAGATATAGATATAGATATAGATATAGATATCTATATATATATATATATAGATATATATAACAATCTGTTACTTCAATGACAACAAAAAGATGGCTGAAAAGAGATGGCGCCACGGAGAAAGAGACTTAGCGACTTGGTTCGGATTACATAAGATTCACCATGATAATAATATTAATAATAAAAATAGTGTCACAAAAATAATAGCTGTAGGACTTGTACATGTAGGACGCCACAAAACAGAAGTTGACATTAGCCTAAGTTACCGTCTGTTTACTTCCGTTTAGGATTTCACAGTACTACAACTCTCTTGAGTCCTCTCAGTATGGCGCAGTATCGCCAACAAAAACAAATCCCATGATGCATTGGGATGTAAAAGCCCTATCCACCTATTTCTCTCTCTCTCTCTCTCTCTCTCTCTTAGCAACGACAACTCCCCTGCAGTTGGGAGCGCTGAGGAAATAGCATGCTTTAAAGGCAGGCTACAAAGGGGACAGGACTGTGGAGCTCGTAAGGCCGGGCCCTGGACGTTTGGGATGGTTGAGGGGGACGGGGACCGGGCGGGGGGGTGGGGGTATGGCCCTCATGAGACAGCAGGGCACAGGATAAGGGCGAGGGTCTGAACAGCTGAGGGGGAAGACAGCTGGCAGGGAACCCGATCACCTCGGAGTGTGGACTAACCCTTATTGCACCAGCTGAGGCGACAGCAGACCTCGGGTCTGTGTGTCACACACACACACACACACACACACACACACACACACACACACACACACACACACACACACACACACACACACACACACACACACACACACACACACCACACACACACACACACACACACACACACACACACACACACACACACACACACACACACACACACACACCTCTTGAATAGGTATTTCAAAGACTATAAAAGTCTTTAACTTTATATAAACTTTACTAAATCTCACAGTGTACCTCTCAAGAGTGGCAGAAGTAAACCATGACTACTGCCGACGACTTCTAGCAGTTTTAATGTCAGACCAACTTAGTGCACCAATCCAAACCATTTGAAATCATTGGACCACTTGGACTGCCTTGCGTATCGTTCTACATTAGCGAACAGTTGCCCTCATCTTCAAAATCCAATAGAATGCATTTCACAGGTTCTCGATATCAGATCCCTCGACGGGGATAATTCCTCAGCACCATTACCATATTACAAGGTGGTTGTTAACGCTCGCCCTAGTCCAGCGCTGGCATGTGTGAATCCTTTCATGCAGACAACACTATGTCATTGGATTCTGCAGGCTTGTATCCATAGTTGTGTTCCGACAGTACTCTAGTCGGTCGGTGGGCCATGCCGAGCAGCGGCCATGGCAGTGACCTACAGTATGTATGTGTGTGTATGTATATCTAGATATCTATATATCTATATATAGATATATAGATATAGATATATAGATATATATATATATACACACGAGAGCCAGCAAATGGGATATATATATATCTATATATAGCCCCACAAACAGTTGAGTTGACCTCCTGCTTTGTTCAACCATGTCTCTCGCCCCTCTTCTTAGTAGCAAGCATAGTGAACATAGTCCAGGGTGTTGTAATCCATTCCAACGCACCAAGCAGTGAGGGTGTCATGTTGTCACAAGTGTGAAACCGTAAACACTTATTTATTAATTTGGTACTTTTTTTTTAGGTTGTTGCAGGTTGTCTTTCTTATTTTTGCAATTACATATCCTGTTTGTTCCGGTAAACACGCTAGTATGTGTGAAAGAAAAGCCCTGTCCGAATGAGACGGTGGTTAAGCAAGCAAACACTCGCTTGCGCTGCCCCTTCAGAGACACAACTCTTAAGGAGTGAACACGTTGAGCGTATTCACTCCATACGGGACGTGTGGTTCGTGGGCTCCGATTGGCCCGACTTGACGCCGGCTAATGCTGGCCTGAACCAGGCCACCGTTTGTCAAGGTCCGACACGGTCCGACCTCAACCACCTGTTGTAAGTGCTTTTACTTTCATCACATATCCACCCAACCTAATGAAATAACCTCTTTTGGGGAAAAACAAATGAACAAATAAAGTCGTTAATCGAGCCCAAGGTGTCAAACTACAAAATTGAGCCATTGGAGAAACTCACCGCTTAATCTTAAGCTGTAGTTAAAAAGCATCAGAAGTGAACATATACTTCCTGATATATTGCTTCTCAGGGTAATAAATAAATAAATAAACAAATAAATAAATAAATAAATAAAGCAGGCCTGTGCCATTTGTTAACACTAACAGCTTCTCAAGACACATGGTGGCCCTGGGCTGGTGAATATTGCTCCCTGAGAAACAAACACCAGCATGCAGCAAGGGGCCCATCAATACACCCAGGCCAGGGGGCCATTACAGAGCACCGCCACTCTGTTTAGTCTTTAGTCACGGAGCGCCAAGTATTCTTATATATGAACTTCAGGGAGAGACCGGAGGGTCAGCCACACACTGTCAGGCCCCCCAAGTCAATGACAGAGACACATTTAAAAACATCAGACCCGAGAGAGAGAGAGAGAGAGAGAGAGAGAGAGAGAGAGAGAGAGATGAGAGAGAGAGAGAGAGAGTGAGAGAGTGAGAGAGTGAGAGAGTGAGAGAGTGAGAGAGAGAGAGAGAGAGAGAGAGAGAGAGTGGGCGTACATGCTCCCAATATGGAGGAGAGGGACAACAAGAGGGGTGAGTTCAAGATTTGCTCAGGAGGATTTGCTTATTCACGATCCTGAAACCGATCCCCAGATCGGGGTGACGAGTGGCCAGGGGGGCCCGGGGGGCCCGCGGGGGCCTCTGGAGGGAGGCTCCATTGTGTGGTGTCATGGTGGCGGCCCACCACTCGGCTAATCTCCCATTTGCTGGCTCTCGTCTGCTGGTCTGTCACCCGGCCAGCGGCATGGAATTCGTGGCTCCGTTTGGGACTGCTAAAAAAGGCAAGGCAGCCCAAGTGGAGGAGCGCTCAGCCAATGGCGTGTGATCTGTCCAGTTGCTCGCTGTAAAATAAGGAGAGGGTGAGGGAGGGGGAGAGGGGTGACACAACATAGCCTTATCCCTCCCCCCTTTTGGCACAGCTGAACTAACCCCCCCCCGCCAACCACCAACCCAACCACCGGGACATCAACACCTCCCCCTCTCCCTCGCGTTCTACCTCTCTCTCTCCCTCCCTCCCGCTCACTCGCTCTCCCTCCCTCCCTCCCTCACTCCCCCTCTCTAGTCTACTGAGACCCACCCTTACCTCACCCCTGGCTCACCAGACACCCCTCTATTTAGCAGCAGCCTGGTGATAAGAGAGCATATTATATAGAGTAAATGAACTCTCCCTTATCAATGATTCTTAGTAATCAGCTGTTAGCCCCCTGCTCTGGCTGCAGCCCCACTGTCAATCACATGGATCGATCTCTCTTTCTCTCTCTCTCCATCCCTGCTGATAAGAGAACATATCAGACCAACACTCCCATCTCATCAATGATTCTAACACCCCCTCAAATTCCCCTCCTTTCTCTACAGCACCTCAGTCACCAAAACCCAGCTTCCCACATGAGACAATTCAGTTCACCTGGCATCTGCTACAGCCACAGGTATCCCCTTATCCCTTCTCTTTAAAAAAAACTGTGTGGCTTTCCTTTGCATACCCAGTTGTATGTGTTCATGGTGAGGAGGTGCCGTCTAATCTGATCTGTGGAGGTGGGCCTGTGAGCGGAGCTACGAAAAAGGGGTACATAGCCTAACATAGTCATCATCCTCTCCAAAACACACTGGAAGCCAAGTTGGCCCAATATCTTGGGTGAAACGTGGAGTGAAAGCAGTACCTCGTTTAGAGTTACGAGGTCATGCCTGGGATTGGTCTACCTGACTGACAGCACAGGATGATACAGAATACAGTGCCTGACGTAACAACAGCAGCAAATCATCAAACAAATATCACTGGAGCCATACAGCACCAAGGAGTGAGTGAGAGTGAGACCAACAAGACATGTCGTCTTTACAGCCACATGCAGCTCCAGATTCCAGGGTCACCGGCTCACCATCCGCACAGGGCCACTCAAACTCTCCTGTACCCATACTGTACTGCAAGTCATATAAACTAAATACATTGTGCTAACATGCTGAACCCTTGATGATGTTTTTGCACTCCGTTTGGCCATCAGAGAGATAGTCTAGTTAGAGGCACGCTGCGAGAGCGTTCTTCTCCAACATCACTCCTCCTCCTCCTCCTCCGAAGGTCACGTGGCTTTTTTTTTCTCTTCTTCACGCGTACGTTTCCAGCATCTAATCCTTGCTGTACACATTGGCCCCTCTCCTCCTCCTTCTCCTCCGCTAGCCATGAAATGTTTAGACTAGACTGTATGTGTGACATACTGCTCCACTGACGAATGGAGTCCAGACGCAGTTGGGGAGATGCAGCCAAGCAAGGGGGGGGGGGGGTTAGGATAGATAGAGGTGGGGGTGATGGAGATAGAGGTGGGGGTGGGTGTGATGATGAGGTGGCGGAGGTGGAGGTGATGGAGGTGGAGAGATGTTGCATTGTGGTCCGTCTACAACCACCAGCAGACCAATCGCACCCTACCTAGTGCCGTAGGTTTTCGATTTCCTACTGCTCTGTTAAAACACACGACCGCGCAGACACACACACACACATCTATACCTTCATATACATATAACAAGATGACGGAGAGGCTGGAAAATGAGCCAGCAACGGCAGAACTCCCCAGACAGCTGCAGCTCATAAGGAATGCGAGAGGCCTCGGCCAAACGCAGCAGGCAGGGAAACCAGACCATATATGGACATACGGGCTACAGCTCATTTTTATCAATGAGTGTAAGTGGGCATAAGAGCACATGCAAAAGGTTGACCCCCAACCCCAACCTCCACCCCCATCTTCCACACAGGGGGGGTTTGGTCCGAGATAGCAACTGTCCCGTTAAAAACAATGTGCAGGGAAGAATCCCCAGAGAAGCGTGCATCTTCAAAGAGCCATCTTTAATCCCTTTAAGCAGGGGAGCCCCCCGCCCCAGCATGTGATATGGATGAAGGTGTGTGTGTGTGTGTGTGTGTGTGTGTGTGTGTGTGTGTGTGTGTGTGTGTGTGTGTGTGTGTGTGTGTGTGTGTGTGTGTGTGTGTGTGTGTGTGTGTGTGTGTGTGTGTGTGTGTGTGTGTGTGTGTGTGTGTGTGTGTGTGTGTGTGTGTGGCAAGGTTCATCCCCGTGGCGTGGCTTCATCCTCTGCAAGTTCAAAGGTTATGAGACGTTCACCGCGTCGATAGAACACAAAGTGTGTCGGAGGAAACGGTACGTTTTTGGCGCTGCATCCACCAACGACGAAGAAGAAGAAGGAGAAGAAGGAGAAAAAACATGTTCTGAACATTCATAACAACCCAATGGCACGCTCTCAACTGTGCATTAAGTCAACAGATTTGATTTGAACTCCCTTTTCATTAAAACTGTGATGTGAACAATAGACTCCTAAGCTACATCACTATTTACACAGATGACAAAACACGAGAGTAAAAACATAGCTCGCTCCAACAATACATTCTCCAGGAGACACGGCCCTATCCATCAGGCCGCACTGTTTGACTCGAGCGGTGTAATTAAAGGGGAAGCGGTGCACTGCGTGTACATCTACCAATACAAGCCAGAGCTACTGTGATTTATCTCCTGGGTGAGAGGTCAAACGGCGGAGTGGAGACAGCTCTCGTCCAGCGACTGACTGACTGACTGACTCTCTCTCTCTCCCCCCCGCTTTCTCTCTCTCTCAATATATTCATCTCTCTCTACCCCTCTCTCTCTACCTACCCCCCCCTCTCTCTCTCTCTCTCTCTCTCTCTCTACCCCCCTTTCTCTCTCTCTCTCTCTCTCTCAATATATTCATCTCTCTACCCCTCTCTCTCTATCTATCTATCTCTCTCTCCCTCCCCCCCCCCCTTCGGTCGGTCCTTTCGTCTTTTGGGAGGGAGAGAGAGAGAGGCTTGAACGCTTGGGCCACTTAGGGGCGGCTTTAACGGCCTTATCACAGCGGACCACATGTGGAGTGGAACCAGGTGTGTCAAGGGATGGACAACAGGGTGAAAGTAGATTTACCACACCGGGGATTTTTACACCACTGGATGAACCCTTGGTTTATGTGGTCTTCCTGTGTTGCTTGACTGGTCTACTGAGCGAGCGAGCGCGCGTGCGCGCGTGTGTGTGTGTGTAAATATTTGGTTGCAGTAACACACTCAAACCATGTAAAATAATGTTCTGTTATATACAACTCTTCCTCTAAGTTGCCAGACCCTAAACCAAACACACCATGCACCTGCTAGTGTAACCACAGGGGGTTATGGATGACAAAAGATCACCAGACTAAAGTTTAAGCATCCTTCAGCGTGCGAGAGAATAACTTTTCCATTTAAAAATCATGTTTTTCTCCGATTTTTTATTTTCCCTCTGAGAGGCAAGACCTCTAGCCTCCTGAGACCATCCCGGTCTCACAAGTTCACATACTGTTTCTCCCTGCAGATCGCTTCAGCCTCCATTCCCTTTCTGAATATCAAAAATGTACTGGACCAATCAGGACTCAGGGGGGAGAGGCATTCAATTCTTGACCAATAAGGAGCACTGTAGTCGTTAGAATTATCCAAAATAATCCTGTAACAACAACGTAAATAGAAATCTGCACGGAAGGCTTTTTGTTTTTTTTATGTTTATGTTTATGTTTTTTGCCGTGCCTCCAACCGGATTCCCGTGAGAGAGCTCCGTGTCAGCTCACCTTGGTCTCCCCGAGGCTCTCGGACTCGGACACCTGGTACGTGAGGTCCGTCTCCTCGAAGCCCGTGGCGCTCATGCGCTGGTCCGTGGACGGGTCGGAGCGCGGCGGCGAGTCGGGCGAGTTCAGGCACGTCTGGATCAGGGCCTTGCCCGTCTCGCTGGTGATCATGGGCTGGAGCTTGCGCGTGGCGAAGGTGTATACGTGGCCCGTCTCGCTGGCCACCAGCAGCAGCACCTGGGTGCCCGTCAGCGTGGAGAGCTCGTACGCCTGGGGAGGACCACAAAACAAACAGGATACGATGACGCGGCGTGCCGGCGTGGGGGAGCGAAGCACGTAGGAGTTAAGGGTCGGTTGCACTGCTCGACGACGTTGATAAAAGTCAGGGAGGGGAGTCGGAAGGATTGAACCAGCCACCCCTACCGAGCTACCCCCCCTGCCTCTTTTCGAATCTGTCGGTTGTATTGGTACTCAAACCTTAAACATATTTCCAACCCAATAATGGGCTACACAGAGAAAAAACAACAACAAAAAACAGCTATATTCGAGTCTCGAAAGAAAAACGCAACAATCTAAATATACCCCCAACAGGGGAGTCTGGCGTATAGCAGAAAGGCTGCGAAAATAACATGAGATAAGGCTGCCCGGAATAGGCAGTGTGAAGAACTCTATTGAAGACACTGATCGTGGCCTGATGAAGGTGGTCAGGGACAGACGGACAGATAACAAGAACCAGGAATTAACGATTGCTGAATAATTTTGAATATGAAGAGGTGGATGGCCATGAAACACGACACCACCATCACACGTTGCCTCTGCTCTGCCTTGTCGTTGGCCACACACACACACACACACACACACACACACAAACACGCACATGGCTTCAACTCCAGAGACAGCCTTCAGCTGTAGGTGAGTCATGAGTTATGAATAAAAGCCATATCACCTGGATACAAGAAAGATGAGAGTCCACGGTTAGTTTTAGGAAGGTGGGGGGGATTGACTCCGACACAGTGCCAAAAGAAACAAATCAAAAGCGAATTAAATGAACAGGGCGCTTGAGTGGACAAGTTTCAGCGCTTCAAACATGCCGCTCAAACTGCAAGTCCACGCCACGCATAAACAGTTGGTACGCTGGTGAACAGTGGGGAAGTTAACTTAAGCTTATTCCACGGGGGGGAGGAAGAAGAGCAAGAAGAAGGAGCTCTGCAGTGCTCACCTCATGCACTCTTGAAACAGAACCTTTTAGGAGCATGTGATTAACTCAAGAGCCCTCCATCGTGTCACTCTTGATTAGCCACGCCGCCAGAGAGAAGCAGCTCTGTCTATTCATTCACACATCTGTATGTTCAAGCTCTCTCCCTTCTACCAGGGGGTGCCTCACTGTGATTAGTGATTATAGGTGGTAATCGGATGTTTTTCCAACAACGGTGGGACTTAGAACTACATTCATAACTCTATTAGGGAGCGTGAAGTACTGTTAATTAATTAAGGGCCAATGTTTTTCCTGCTGTATTTACACACGTTAGTTTGGCAGGCAGTAATCTCCTACAATTTAACACTATAAACTATACTACGTAGTAAACAACAATATACTTGTATACTATACAACACTATTCTAAAACTATTCTTGCCAGCTGGATTCATCCATGGCACTGCTCATTTCTGGGAAATTAAACCTTGGACTTTCTTTTGACCAATTATATTTGTTAAAAGGGCCCCTCATAATAATAATAATAATAATAATAATCAAAACAGGAGCTGTGACAGCTGATGCACTGTGGGTAACAGCTCCATATTGTCCAGTGTGTCAACTATTGGTGATGTTGCCAACAGCCTGCGTTCAGACAACCCAGTTTCCACGACAACAGTCTGAATTGGACATTTTATTTATTTATTTAAAAACAACTACAGTATGCACAGCCTGGTTCTATCTCTGCTTAAAACTGCATTGATGGCGCTTGCGTTTATTTTGGATAGACCCAGGACAGGGGGTCTATGGGGGGGGTCAAAATAACTAAAGGGGCAGGTGAAGTTAGTTAAATGACCAATGATGACCAAATGATTGATTGGCTCATGTGAACAGTGCATCTCGTGTGATTGGTCAAACCCACAACTACTGCCAACGGGTCACTCACAGTTGTTGTGAGTGACCAGAGTGGTGGTGGTGGGTATTTGTATTGTCAAAGCCATGGACATGAGGTTAATGACCATGGCCACGACTGAGGAAATGGTAGTGACTCACTACGTAAATAGTAAAAGGGGTCATTGGCAGTGGTCAAAACACTACTGGGAGTGTGATGGCGCTATTGATAATGGCCAGTGGTAGAGTTAATGTTATGTAGGTGTGGTTATTGGTAGTGATTGGTAAGAATGGTACAGGTAGTGACATTGACTTAACTTAAGTGTGGTCATGTTAGACACACCGTTAAGCTCATGGTAGTGACAGGTAATGGTATTGGCAGTAAGGATAGTGATAGTGGTACAGTAATTGCGATATTGATAGTTAGTATATAGTATAGTTATGGAAGACGTATTAGTGTGGCGGTGGTGGTGTTGTATGAATGCCCTTTGACTGTCCTCTGGTCCGACTCACAGGGCGTCCGTCTAGTCAGCTGTCGCCACCAACATGTTGCTACTGCTCAGACACATGGCATCGGCTCGGACACATGGCTGCAGGGTACAATACGTGCATTGTGTGTGTGTGTGTGTGTGTGTGTGTGTGTGTGTGTGTGTGTGTGTGTGTGTGTGTGTGTGTGCGTCTGAAATAGAACATTTCAGACTACGTCATTTGCCCTATGCGCCTATTCAAAGTCCGAGTAATAAGTCATAAGTATTCTTCCTTCTGCAAAAAAAAATTATCTTGCAAACTCTGAAGAAAAAAAAAAGACAATTTCCCTGTGCAAACAACGTGTTGGTTGCAGCCAAAGGGTTCATGCTGGTCTGGTTGCTGTTGCGTTATTATTATTATCTTTAAACCCGGGTTTGATATACTCATGAGTGTAGTCCATACCAGAGTTTATAAGCTACACGTTTGATTCCAACAACAATGTATGTATGGATGGATGAATGTGAAACAGAGATGGGCCTGCCACACACACAGCATGCACAACTCACTTTAATCACGGTATACTTTATTAAATGTCACCGTCTAAATTGGGGGGGAAACAGACCGACATAAGCAACAACTCACCTTCTTCATGATACCAGTCTTCCGCTTGCTGAACGTCGTGTAGCGCCTCAACTTGTTGTCAATAAATTCCATCTTGATCTTTACGCGCCCACGCGTCTTCTTGCCCGGCTTCGCCCCGGCGACACCCCCGGGGACCATGCCGTACGTCCCCGGGGGGACCCCCATCTCCTGGCCCGTCACGGCCGCCTCCATCTCGCACCTCTCCCGCTTCACCCCCCCTCCTCCTCCTCTCCGGTGGTCCCCGATGGAGCCCATCGGGTCGTCCTCCTCGCCGGAGTCAGAGTCGTTATCCGACCCGCTGGCGTTGTTGTCTCGCTCGTACCTCGTCCCGTGCTGCATGTCCAACCCCCCCACCACCCCTGCTGCGTTCAACAACGTCCCCCCCAGGCCCCCCTGTCCGCCACCGGGTTGGGTCTGCAGGGTGGTGGTGGTCAGCCCCGTGCCGTTACCTGTCCTCACACCCCTCGGACCTCCCGGGCCGTTGCTCCCCAACATCCCGCCGCCGCCGCTGTTGTTGTTGTTGCTCCTGCCGCCCCCCGGTCGCCCACCGCCGCCGACAGCCCCCTCGAAACCCGCTACAGACTGCCCTCCGGCTTTGGCCAAGACTGGTCGCAGCAGCAGCCCGCTCCCGAGAAGCCCCGACCCGTGTCCGGTGATGTGTCCCCTGGCCGAAGATGAGCCGTTCGCAGATTGTGCCGATCCAGTCCGGCTGGGGAACATTCTATTTGAGGGAAGCACGTCTCCCTCTCTCTATGTCTCTCTCTCTCTACACACACCACCACCAGCTAGGCTAGAGTCCAAAAATGAGTTGTTTTTTTAAAAACACACATGCCGCTTTGGAAACCCACGCAAAAAAAAGTAAACACGGCCGATGGCTCGTTGTTGATGTTTTGGTGGAAACTGTCAGGGTGAAAACTTCTCGAAGTGGCGCCTGCCCCCTAAGACCTCTCACCGGGATCGGCTGAGAGCAACCTCCTCTATCCCCGAAACTATGGAGCACTTTCTCAAAAAGGAAAAAAAAGGGGCGAAGACCTGCCTCCGTGTCACTGCGCCGTGTCATGTAGTCCGCTATGTAAACCGGCTAATGTCCCCGCCGTCCCCCTTTCTAACCTAACCCCCCCGTGTTGTTTTTAAACCATTGTTTTCATTTCATTCAGCAGAGTCTTCAGAGCGCACCGCCACGCGCGTTATTAATACGTGGACTTAATTAAAAGCACGCAATAGAACGCGGAGTAATCCGGCCGCATGGGACTACTTTCTTCCTTATAAAGAGATACAATGTTTCCTTATATGGTGTTGTCTCTCCTTATTTGGTGAGTCACAGCGTCGGTCGAGGATTGGCCAATGACAATCAGGAAATAGCTGCCATTGGCTAACATGTTGCCCTCATTAGAATAAATGCCAAAATGATTACGCTCCCGACGTCATACGAGAGACTCAAAATATACTTATTTTTTTAAGTTGTTGTTTTTTTATAAATTCCGATGACTTCACGTTGTATTATTGTGAAGTATAACACGTTTTATTATGTGTTGGATGGATGCAATATTGGATGCTAGGTGTTTCATTAGACCATAAGTCCCATTGGGAAAATCGACTTACACATTTGACTGAGAGCCATTATGATTGTAAATAAAGGACTACTTACTACTTGCACAAAATAAATGTTATACACATGCATAAGATATTAAATTATCCACGACAGTAGGTTATATTCAATTGCAGATCGAAGCTTCATCAAAGTCTTTCATGATACAGTGTGCATTGAGTTACATTCACTTTCATATTATGTTAAGTCAAATTAAATCTTATCTTTCCAAAAAGTCTGCCCTCTCTGGAAAGAGGTATGAAGTAGATTAGTGGTTCTTAACGATTTTTGCACCGCAACCCAATTGTTAACATGCACCCAATTGTTAACATGCCAGCTCAGTCACAACCCTATATAGTTAACCTTTTTCTCAGGCGACCCATGTTTTTACATATTTGTTTACAGCGACCCATATAACAATATCAATTAATCTTAATTGAACATGCAATCATGTCGTGCCTAGGCCAAGGTTGTGCCAGCATACAGGAGCGGACGGGCAAAAAAGCGGCCCGGGAATTTGTACCTGACCGGCCCTCTCTCAGGGGGTCGGGGATGGGGAGGCAGCGGCACCCTGAAAATATGCATTTTAACGTCATATTGGACCATATTTCCAATAAAAACACTGATGGTATTATTCTTTTTGAGTTTATATGACAACAATTAGGTTTAGATTTGTATTTGCCATATGCAACAAGAGCAATGAAATGCTAACTTCACTCCCGCAGTATGAATTTCCTACAATTTAACACTGTATGCTATACTATGTACTACGCTTATACTATACAACACTATACTATAAAAGTACTAGACACAAAAAAGAACAATATAAACAACAATAAAGTGACTGATGGATGATATATACATATGTGGAATTGTGCAAAGAGCATTTAAAAGCATTTTAAAGTGCCAGTAGTGCAGCAGTTTCATGAATACAGTGCAGTACAGTGCAGAACAGTGCAGTAGCTGTAATGAGTCCAGAAAGTCCAGCAAAAGTAAGATAGTGTAATGTTTGATAGTGTAATGAATTGTGCAATTCATCTGTCAATACATTTAATTTAGATTTCATTTAGTTTATACTAGTTTAGTTTAGTTTGTTGTTATTTAGGTATTAGTATATTTTGTGTGCATTTATTCCCCCTGTTTCAACTGTTGCACCTTAATTTCCCTCGGGATAAATAAAGTCTCTTGAATATTGAATGTTATATGGATTACAATGTTATGATAGTCGCAGCACTCCTAGCAGTTCAGTAGGCGCACTGCCTGTACATCGTGCATGCAGTGCGCATCGTACATATTACATAATGAATAAATTATTATAATTACGTCAATACTAGTATACCAACATTTATAAATACTAATTAACACATATGAAATATATAAATACAAAAAGTAATATATTATTGAAGTGCTTATTTTACTAGCTAGATAGATAGATAGATATATTGCATTCACTTTAAACAAATGTATTAACACAATTCCATGACAATTTTGACAAACTGCAGTAAACATCAGTAGCCATGGAGGATACGTTAATCGGTTAATCGGTCCAACCCAAAGTCTTTTGGCTGAGAGTGGAACTCCCTAACCACTAGACTTCACATGCATATCAACATTGAGATGATAGAGTAACAGTCACCTGTCAGAGACCTGCTACCGGCCGACGTAGTCACGCAGCACACACATGAAGAACGTGATGAAGGCGATGCGCTGCACCACCCACGCCCTGACACTGAGGTCCAGCAGCAGCTTGGCAGCCACCATGGTACAGGTCACAGGTCAACCACTAGAGACAAAACACACAAGGTAAGGCTCTGGGAGGAGCAGATGGGCGATGAGGTGTGTGTTTCAACTACAAAAAACAGTTCACCTTGACTCATGAGTCAAGAAAAAATTTACTTTATATTCCCAGAAGGGAAACGTGCAACAACAGAAACTACAGGACAGTAATATATTTAGATTAATAGATTAAAAAAAAAAAACACTACAATTAACAGAAAGTAGACATATTTAAGCATATTTAAATCTTAATAGACAGTGACATGTTACATTTATATTTCTTGTTAACGCTATCCCCGACACAACAAACACAACCACACATTCATCATTCACAGCGTTGACCTGTACAGTTTAAGCTGATCATATAAGTAACTTATTCAATATTAACGGACGATAAAAAGGGTTAACAGGCTCTTGTCAGTAAAGAAGAGTTACAACGTGCTTCATGTTTAATATAACATTAAATATAAATACAGGCTCCACTAGAAAACCCCTTGGTACATAGATAGCTCTGTAAAGAGCTGGGATGAAAGCAGGGGCGGACTAGGGCAAAATAGCGGCCAGGGAATTTGTACCCGACTGGCCCACTCTCCAGGGGATGGGGAGGCAGTGGGGAGGGGTTCATGTAACATAAATTAGCAAACCACTAAATTATTTGAACAGATGTTAACTGATCATTGATACTGCCTGTACCTTGATGACTTACAACTATTCAGCCAACCATGTGTTCCATACTGTACCGCCATAATTTACAGTTTAATCTCCCCACCCAATTCGATGAACAGAGAGCTCCGCCTACTCCTAAAGGCACGTGACGCTGCTTTTAGGTCGGGCGATGAACAGGCCTACTGTTTAGCCAGGGCTAACCTGAACAAGGGCATCAAGCTGGCCAAGCTCAACCACAAGCTTAGAGTTGAAGACCACTTCGACAACTCTGATCCCCGACGCATGTGGCAGGGCATCCAGGCCATTACGAATTACAAACCCTCCAACAACTCCCTCCCAACCACTGACCAACCACCGACTCATCCCTCCCTGACGAGCTCAATCATTTTTATGCTTGCTTCAACCGGAGCAACCCCGAAGTGCCCACCAGGGCTACTCACCCCGCTGACCACCCACCCCTCACCCTATCCCCCACAGATGTGCGTGCGGCACTGAGCAGAACAAATGCGCATAAGGCAGCTGGTCAATGATGGCATCCCCGGTCGCGTGCTCAGGAACTGCGCTGAGCAGCTGAGCGAGGTCCTTACTGACATTTTCAACATGTCACTAGCTCAGACAGTTGTCCCAGCGTGCTTTAAAACCACCTCCATTGTGCCAGTGCCAAAACACTCCTCTGCAGCGAGCCTCAACGACTTCCGCCCTGTTGCACTCACCACTCACTCATGAAGTGCTTCGAGAGGCTGGTCCTGGCTCACCTCAAATCTGGCCTCTCACCCTCACTGGATAAATACCAATTTGCCTACAGCTCTTCACTCCGCTCTCTCCCACCTGGATGAGAGCAACACCCACATGAGAATGCTGTTCATCAACTTTAGCTCAGTATTTAACACCATCATCCCCTCCAAACTCATCTTCAAACTTGGTGACCTCATGAAAACCAAGAATCTTGACATTGACCCCTCAGTTTGTAACTGGTTATTAGACTTCCTAACCAACAGATCCCAGTCTGCCAATCTCACCTCCACCACCCTCACCCTGAACACCGGTATTCCCCAGGGCTGTGTCCTGAACCCTCTCCTCTACTTACTCTTCACCCACGACTGCACATGGTACAAACACCATCATCAAGTTTGCAGACGACACACCGGTGGTGGGCCTGATCAAAAACAACGATGAGGCAGCCTACAGGGACGAGGTCCAGCACCTGGTGGTGTGGTGCACTGACTACAACCTGGCCCAACCTGACTACACCAAGAAGACCAAGGAGCTCATCGTGGACTTCAGGAAGACCAGAGCTGGCGCACACACCCCCATCCTCATCAACGGAGCGGAGGTTGAGCATGTCTCCAGCTTCAAATGCCTGAGGATCCACATCTCCGAGGACCTCTCTTGGTCCCTCATGATGCCTCACTGGTAAAGAAGGCTCACCAGCGTCTCTTCTTCCTGAGGAGACTGAGGAATGCCCACCTGTCACCTCAGATTCTGGTGAACTTTTACCGGTGTACCATCAAAAGCATACTGACCAACTGCATCACAGTGTGGTATGTCAACTGCACTGTTTCCGACTGGAAAGTGCTGCAGACACCACAAACTGTCTGAGGAAGGCACAAAAAATAGTCAAAGACACCTCTCACCCCAACCATGGACTGTTTGCCCTCCTCCCCTCTGGGAGGCGCTATAGAAACCTTTGTTCCAAGTCAAGCAGGCTTAGGAACAGCTTCTTCCCCTCAGCGGTCATCTCTCTGAACTCTGTACCATGATGACAGCTAGCCCCCCCCCCCCCTGCTGCCAACCCCCTTCCCCCCACCTCTGCTCAATATATCCTATAATAATAATACATCACCATCAATGTCTTCGACTGCCTTGCACTGTAATCACAACTACCTACCTCTACCTATAGTCAAGCATGATTCACAGATCACCTTCCTCTCAGGGAATGTTCTTGGGGCTGCATCCAAAATGAGTGCTTAGCTCCATGGCTTCTACCAGTGGTAAACCTGCCGTTAGCTTACTAGTTTATCAGCTGCGTACTGTGGCTCATTCATAGATGCTCCTTGGGCTCCAATATCCATTCTTAAAGGGCCCATGTTATCTCACCAGGTGTGGGGGTGAGATTGCAAGGAGTTTTAAAAAATGTCATGCATCCCATATTGCTATCAACAGTGATATCCCACAGTGGGAGTGTTCACCCAGGATGTATGATAGAAAGATAAGCCTACCAGTTGGCATACCTACGTCAGACTGTTGATCATTGACTACAGCTCGGTGTTCAGCACCATCTTACCCGCCAAGCTGGTCCTGAAGCTGAGGGACCTAGGTCTGGGCGTCCCCATCTGTAACTGGATTATGGACTTCCTGACGGGCAGGCCTCAAGTGGTTATGATTGGGAACAACATTGCATCCACTCTGGTCCTCAACACCGGAGGCTGTTGCCTCAGTCCCCGGCTGTACTCTCTGTACACAAATGACTGTACTGCCACACACAGCAACAATCGGATTATCAAGTTTGCAGACGACACCACAGTCATCGGCCTGATAAGCGAGGACGACAAAACGGAGTACAGAGATGAGGTAGTCCCGCTGACACGATGGTGCGAGGACAACAGCCTCGCACTGAATGTCAGCAAGACTAAGAAGCTCATCGTGGACTTCAGGAGGCACCCACTCCACCATCAGCCTGGACACGACACCGGTTAAAATAGTCAGCTGCTTCCGTTTCCTAGGCCTACAGATCTCAGATTACCTGGCATGGACCCGCAAAACAGTAGTCATGCTCAAGAAGGCACACCAGAGCCTTTATGCCCTGCAGCGCCTCAGGAGAAGCGGCATAGGCAAACGGTGGCCAGTGAACTTTTACCGTGGCACCGTAGAGAGCGTCCTGACGAGTGGCGTCACCGTGTGGTACGGCAACACCACTGCACAGGACAAGAAAGCCATCCAGAGGGTTGTGAGGACAGTGGAAGAGATCATCGGGTGTGCACTTCCATGCATTGAGATCTTTAGGACCAGATGTCGGAAGAAGGCCATCTCCATCACAAAGGACCGGAATCACCCTGGGCACCATCTCTTCTCACCCCTACGGTCCAGTCGCCAGTTCTGCAGCATACAAGGACTACCAGATTCCCTTTTTTTTCAACCCACAGGCAGTGTGCCTAGAACTACTAGGAGTGCTGCCACTATCGTAATAATAATAATAATAATAATAAATTATATTTATAAGCGCACTTTTCATTTGCGTGGGCAAAACTCAAAGTGCTACAGAGTAAAAATGGTTTAAATAAAACAGAATAAAAGCAGCGACGTTTATGCCGGCATGGCAACCAGTGGGTTTTTTTTTTAATCTAGTGAAAGGCTATTCTAAAAATATGTGTTTTTAGGCCTTTTTTAAAAACATCCACAGTCTGTGGTGTCTTCAGCTGGTTTGGGAGGGCATTCCACTGTCTCGGAGCAGCGGAGCAGAAGGCTCGGTCTCCCATAGTTTTCAGTTTGGTCCTGGGGGGGAAGGAGGTTTGCCTTTTCAGAGCATAGGCTCCTCGTGGAGGTTTGTGGGATGAGAAGTTCTTTGATGTATGAGGGAGTATTTCCATGAATGCACTGATAGGTGAAGAGGGTGATTTTGTAGTCAATCCTGAGTGAGACCGGGAGCCAGTGCAATGATTTGAGTATGGGCGTGATGTGTTCATACTTCCGACTCATCAGGATCCTAGCAGCGCTGTTCTGGATGTATTGCAGCTTCTGGATGTTCTTGCTAGGAATCCCAATGAGAAGTGCGTTACAGTAGTCTAGCCTGGAGGAGACAAAGGCGTGGACAAGCTTTTCAGCATCTGACAGACTGAGTGTGGGGCGGAGTTTAGCGATATTTCTGAGGTGGTAGAAGGAGGTCTTGCATGTTTGTTTGATGTGGGCCTCAAAGGTCAGGTGAGGATCCATTTTAACACCCAGATTGGTGACAGTTGATGAGTGTCATAACATTGTCATCCATATTACATTACATCCATATTACATTACATACATCATATAGGAATGCTTACTCCCCATTCCCTCCCGCAGACTAAAGAATACAAATTATATATGCAATAAAAATAAACCAAAAAGGGCAGCAAAGTGACAATGTGTTGAATGTCACATTGTCACTT